>CM053789.1:356562060-357232060 GCA_028749045.1 Cupressus sempervirens
ACACACACACACACACACACACACACACACATTTCTATTCCCCTCTGTCTCCCCCTCTCCCACTCCCTCTCCCATTGCCTACTCTCTCTTCCATCCCCTACTCTCTCTTGAGCTACTTTGTCTTCCCCCTCTCCCATTCCATACTCTCTCTCTTTCACACACATGCACTCCCATCCTCCTCTCTCTCAAGTTCTTCCTCTCCCACTCTATCTCTCATCACCTACTCTCTCTTTCCTCCATCCCCTACTCTTAATCTCTCTCTCCAAACCTATACTCTCTCTCTCACACTTCCTCTCTCTCCCATCCCCTACTTTAAATCTCTTTCCCCCATCCCGCACTCTCTCTTTTCCACCCGTACTCTCTCTCACACTTCCTCTCTTTGCCACCCCTACTCTCTCTCTCTCATCCTATACTCTCTTTGCCACCCCTACTCTTTCTTACTTTCTCTCTCCCATCCTGTACTCTCTCCCCTCTCCTATCCCCTACTTTCTCTCTATCTCTTTAATGCACACACATATCCATTCCCCTATCCCCCCCACCTAGTTCTCTTTTGCAACTTACATCTTAATAGTGTGTGTGCACTATAGTGCTTACGCCCTATAGCACGCATGCGCTATTTAGAGCTGAGGTTTAAATAACGCGTGCACACTATAGTGCATGCACGTTATAGGGCACACATGCTATTTAAACCTTAATCAAACCCAATCCTAAGGCTTGGGATTGCCTTGGAGATCCAACCCAAAGGTTTGGATTTGATGAACAGGCCCAAGACGTGTTTTCCAGCAAACATACAAAAAATGATTGCTTTTTCTTCTGTGCTCCTCTTCAAGATTTCTCGTGGTTGGGTATCGATAAGATCAGGTTACATAGCATTATAGGTCTCTGTGTTAGCTATCTAACCATATAATTTATTTTTATTTGAACTATTTCAAGCCTTTCATCTATAATTTCTTTTGAATGTATGTTCATTTTTTGTCAAAAACCACCACGTACTAATTGGGCTATAGATTTTAGGTCGTTCATCAAATTTTGTAACAACTTAGTTTTTTAGAAACTAGACTCCATTCTACACACTTTGAAAAAATAAAATTGATTTTAGATTAGTTTTCAATTATTTCTAGGGGGAGCACACATATATTTCACATTTTTGGGATGTGTCTAGTTAAAAAATTTGTTAAAAAAAAAATAGATATTATAAAATTACTCGAAAAATTTGGGATAAACTACATAGTGTTAAGTAACTTTTGACTAGAGTGATTAAAAAATTTCAAAAAAAAAGTTAAAATTTTAGGGGGGCCACACTTTGTACTATGCTATGTTTTTTTGGAATAAACAGTACCACTTTTCGTGGCCCCCTTTTTTGAGGACCTAAAACTAAACCATTTTGAAAAAAAATTAGTAGTTTAGAAACTGGATTCAAAGGATTATGACTTTTTTTTTGTCATATCTAAAAATTTTGAGCGTAACTATCTTCAAATTCTTGTTGAAGTTCAAAATTTGCAGATTTCAGGAAAACAGTGTCCACTTATACCCCCCTTTTGGCACCACAACTTTGTGCACTTACCCATATATATATATATATATTAAAAGAGGGGTAAATGCTTTGACCTGGAGCTATAAACTAGTGAGCCCACAAATGGGGGACCTCATCCGCATTGGATTTGAACCTTGATGGCAAGGATAACAACTTAACCATCACAACATGCCACTATTGGAATTTCAAGAAATTATATTGTAACTTATGTACTTTTTAATTTACATACTTTGTAATTCATGTATATATAATGTTGATTCAAGTTTTATGTATCCATAATTTTAGGACTATGTTGCCATGAGTACAAGACTAAGCCAGATGGAGGTATAGACATCATCCTTTGAGGTTAGTATTGTGATTTATACATATATAGTTCATTATGATCCTTATCAAATTTTAAAAATTTATGTATTATAAATTACAAGACCTCACCACTACCACATTTTGTAGCTTTTACAGTGCACCTCCTCTTGTTACAAAGGGACACCTATCTCACATGCTATTATTTTTATTATGTACTAAATATTTAATTTATTTTCAAGCTAGATTTTGAAACCCATTTCAATTAAGCATGTACATATTGTCTTCTCAAGATGTGATACATGATGCCCCACAGGGTGTCCCACATGATGAGACACCTCATGTTACATAGGATGATCCATCTAAGTCCTCTTCGTGTAGATTAAAGAAAATTGCAAATCAGACAGATTAGGTCTTTTGGCACCTTTAGATTGTGTTTTTATGACATGTATTGTTTATTCTAATACACTTTGTATTAGGACAGTTAATTGTATTATATGTATTTTTTGACTTCATAGATCATGTTATGACATGTTAGACCATGTACTATATTTTTACGACTTCTTATCATGCTAGTGTATGCAATATAGATTATTATGCTATCATGTTGGAGTATGAACCAATTTCTTTATTGTGACATATTTTATTCATGTTATGACACATTTTGTAAGTATATGGTACATGAGCAATAATTTGAATTATTTATATAGGATCATTAATTCAAACATGTTTGACTGTAAAAGTAATGGAAAAAATAGGAGGTCGTTACTTGAATTGACAATTAATTTCTAATATCAAGTGCACACCTTTAACTTTCAAATAGAAGTGAACTCCTATTTTTAAATGTTTACAACATGTTTCACAATATATGTAAGACAATGTGAATGACATAAATAGAAGTGAACTCAAAATATAAAATTGGTTCAACACATTTCTTCAAATGAGCTCTTGCAAAATAAAATTTAAAAAAAAAAAACACGTGTTAATAAAAGCATAAATTAATATGAGCTATCTAAATTACGTAAATATGTGTAATGCATGTACTCATTCTGTGTAATTGCACAAGATGTTGATGTTTGATTCACCTTAAACATTTAAATTTGCATAAATTGTAATTGACACCTGAATAAGAGGCATATATAAGTTCTCTAATTTTCTATTGACAACACATAGATACATTTAAAAATTATATAAGTAAATATATAAAAATAGCACAATAAAGAAAAAACTTACATGTGTTTGATTTAAATTTAGTAATCACATTGTACAGTCTGCATCCTCTATCTTTTCCAATGCATCTATGTTTGTCTCGTGCTCATCCATTGAAATTGTTCATAATACCTTACTACCAGATCTCCATTTATATCTTTCTAATTTGATATTTGTTGCCATAACTACATAAGAATAGTGTAAAATCTTCCTTTTGGATTGGTAGTCTTCAATTGCTAGTAAACCATTTGTTCTTGTTAGGTATGTATGTAGCCAGGTGCCAGCTATAACAATAGACCCAATTGGATACTCAAAACAATCATCATCTACTTAATGACATATAAATTTTTTCTTAGGTTCCACACATCTAGCTAGCCAATACTTAGTATGT
The DNA here is from genome assembly GCA_028749045.1 of Cupressus sempervirens. Classification (NCBI taxonomy): domain Eukaryota; kingdom Viridiplantae; phylum Streptophyta; class Pinopsida; order Cupressales; family Cupressaceae; genus Cupressus; species Cupressus sempervirens. The sequence continues at coordinate 356,565,495 of CM053789.1, forward strand.
TCATCATTATCATTAGGTGCAATAACAACATAAACATGTCTTACAAGATAAGATAAAGTACATGTAAGCACTTTAATCACGTGTGTACATATATAAATAATATATTAATGACATGTACTTGAATTATATTAATGGCATTGACATAAATAAATAATATAAATTGAAGAATGATCACAACAAAATTTAATTAAATTGTGCATACTAGGTTGTATGAGGTCTGAAATATGGCCATAGTCTTTTGATGCAAAAGTAATAATTTGGCCTTCATTTACTATATCATCATCAAAATGTGTGTCATTAGGCGCTAATGATTTTTGTTTCCAATTTTCAACCCATTTTGTATTTTCGCATTCTTCTTACTCACCTACAAGACAAAACTAACAAAAACAAGCAAGCTCCCTAGTCCATACAGTCCAAGTGTTGGAATCTAAACTCTTAAATGAATGTCATTTAGCTGACCCACTAATTATGTCTTAATCATATCTTGAAAGGATATTCTTCTCTTCAACTAGGTAGAAGAAATGTCTAATTGTAGAGCTCTGACTTGATCTTGGGTATAAATATTTGTTACACCATTCCACAATCTTATATACATTTTTGAATTTGGCTTTTTCCTCAAATTTTAATTGCTCTCTACTAAGGGCTCTCTTTGCACATGCACCAACACCATCATGTTCTCCTTTACCATGTTCATCCTCAAAAAAACTCCACACATGTTGGATATTAGTTTACCTATGTGTCCTACTCAACCAATAAAATATTCTAGAATTCTCGAATCGTCCTATATAATTATCTAACCATATCAAATGTTGTGTCATTTGAATTTATCTCTCTTTTAAATTATTATAAAAGACATTGAAATAATATTGGACAAACTGAGATAAACAAAGTTTACTATCACTCATATAGAAAAGGTACTCAATATTTTTTGATCCTCCTCTGTACTATCAGGTGCATGCCTATAAACTATCTTAACATAAGTTGTTACTTGCACTAAATTGTAATATTGTGGTTGTACCTCATCTTGCAGTGCAAGTGTGTAATTCTCTGCAAATTCAATAGCTAAAAGTATAGTACCAATTGGAAACATATTCTTACATATGTGAAGTTGTCCATCAAGATATCTAGTATATTGAGAGTGTTTAACATATTTTGGTATGATCACACTCTTGAACTCATCCATAAATACATGACAACTAACTTTATTTGTAACTAGATCACTTCTTCTTCCAATCTTACCATCCTTCAATGGATATTCAATAGTTTTGAATCTTTTTACATCAACTAATTGTTGTCCAAAAGTAGTCAATGAATTTTCATGCAAACATTCATATAACAAAGAAATATTGCCACACATATCACATGTACTAGAAAGACATGCATTGAAAAGAAAATATTGGTCATTAGATGGCTTACAAGAAAAACCTTATATGAAATCTGTTATAGTTTGAGGTGGTATTTTTATACCACATTCCTGCAACATTTATTTACTATGCATGGTACCATGTATAGATCGAGATACATCATAATGGTAACAAATTGAACATGAGTTTTACAAAAAATGTGATTCTTTCCTTTTTAATTGTTATATACCATGGTTTACACTTTTCAAAAGATCTTTGACTAATGGTAATAGTTAATACCTTACCATCTACAAATTTTCTAAACAATTCAATTTGAGTCATGTCCAAAAGGTGTTTAGGATGTGGATCAAATATTTTTGTGCAAACTCTCAATTTAAGAACATTTCTTGAATTAGGTGATACTCTTGTATTATCATGCCAAAAAAATTCAACCAAACTTTTGACTTCATTAGTAAGTTTCATATCAGATCTCCGGAGTCTACCACTAGAAGTCCACAAACTATTTGTTGGATCACATTCAAAATTAACCCTTCTCTTTATAGCTCTTTCTAAAGTCTTATGATTCATATTAAGATATCCACTTATGTTACTAATCAATCTTTTTTTAGTAGTTAATTTGTTAACTAAAGCTGTTGTTATTTCTCATTGTGTTGCATTCTTATCTTTAGAGCAACTTCTCTTTCCGATAACATCAAAGGCACTAGCACTGGTGGATACAACTTATTTTAAAGATTCATTTTTATTCCTGGATTTTGCATACGTTCCTAACCTTTTCATTAGTTTTTGCATTTTAGACATTTTAATTAGTTGCAACATCAACTGACATTGAAACCCAAATTTCTTATTATAAAAAAATGTCTATATAATCTTAATTAGCATGTGCTCTAATTTGTCTCCATGAAACCAATCCATGAAGATTATCTAGCACATCATTAGAAAAATGAAAATTATGTTCATGCACTTCAGTATCATTCAGACATATTTGTTCAATACTTTATGTTTCCATGTCTACATTCATACCATTGTCATTTTCAATTGGCATTTCATTTTCAATGTTATTTGGAATTTGAATCTCATTTTCATTTTTTCTTGGTATTTCTTTTAGGGCATGCATTTCCATTGGAGTTTGTTGTGCATGATCATTTGGCAATCTGTTCTCATGAAGAAAATCTAAATTGTTTAAATCATAACCTATTTCTAAAAAATCACCAATTTCATCATGAGAAAAAACTCGAGGGTTTGGAGACATTCTTGTATTGAATGATTGATTAGAATGTGCACTCAAATCTCCTTGTATTAGGTTCTTGTCTTCATCCTTTTCATCCATTGTGGAATCCTCAATGTCTTTCTCCTCTAAAACATTGCTCAACTATCTAATTCTTTGTCTTCTCTCTCGTTCACGTTGTGCTTCATTCTCTTTGTTTGATGCAATCTACTCATTTGCCAAAACTTTTATTTTCTTCTTTCTTGGTTGTTTTAATCCCATGTTTGCACCAATTTTGAATTTGAATCAGTAGCTTTCAAATTGTAGAAGATGAAAAGAAAATTGAATAATTGTGATAGAAATTTGTTGTTGTGGCTCAAAGCTATCACTCAATCATTGCAATCATTGAAAAGTGCTTTGTGGGGCATCTTTTGGGGCCCAAAGGGTACATCAAAATTGGGTACCCAATTTTTAAACAATCAAGCACCAAATTTTTAAATAATTAGGAACCCAGTTCTTCAAATATTGGGTGCCTGATTCCATTAATGGCTAGATTCAAATCGAGCACCAGATTTTTGAATTACAAATCGGGTGCCCGATTCTAATGTCATGGGTGGGAATTTTCCATGGGTAGGAATTTTCATCACGTTTTGCCTTGGGAAAAGGTATGACACAAGCTTGGTGGAACCAAACCTATGCCTTTAGGAACCAAATTTTGACAATATTTAATTGATAATTTTAGGGATTGTCATAATTTTTATGCGATCATCCCCATTAAATTTTTGACAAAATGAAAACACATTACAGGTCTTACTATTTTGATTTCAAAAATATAAATTTCATAATGTTATGAGTTCATTTGCTATTTTTCCATTATTTATTAATCAAAAGTATCTCTTAAACATAAAATAGTGAGATTCACTAAAACTTTAATAACTTTTTAAATTTTTCATATTTTTAAAATTAATTTGCATGTAATCAATCTTCACACAATTCTTTTGAAGTTAAAAAAATCCATTTTTTTAATATTAAATTATGGTGTCTGTACAAGAGAGGTTTTAGAAATTAGCTTAATTGCCAATTAAAATTTAATTTAAAAATATTCATTAAAAAAATCAAGAAAATTATTCTCATCAATATTTGGTGGGTTAGGTAATTTTGTTTAAAAGGATTCAAATAAATTCACTTAGTTGTGTCAAATTATGGTGTCCATACATGAGTGTGGTATGGTCTTGAAACATGCATTTAAAAAAATGGTTTTTAAGATCGATACCAAAAAAATAATTTGTCATATGGGTATACAAATAAATTACATATTCAAAATGGAGATTCCAAGCACTACGATTTTTATTTGTAAAGTTTTTTTAAATATTTAATCTCTAAATGCCTCAAATTTTGGCATCAATTGACAAAATATTTCAAAACACTTCCACTTTTTGGCCAAAAGTGAGACCCAACTTCTTGCACTGACCTGTAACTTATATCCATATTTATATTACACCTCTACACTTTTAAATTTAAAAATAACTATCTCAACTTGAACAAATCTATTTGTAACTAATTACTAACATAAAATGTTCAAAATTATCTATTGTATTTAATAACATTAAAGCATAAACCTTAAATTTATTTTAAACATCATATCACAATTCTAATAATTTTTATGTTGTAATAAAAATTTGCATAATTAAATATAAATATATGCATCACGGGTAGGTGCACAGAGTTGTGGTACCAAAAAGATGTCACTTGTTTTCCTATGAAAAACATAGCACAGTCATTATAGAGTGATCACGCTATGATTTAAATAGCACAAGCCTTTGGCTCATCAAATTCAAAAATATAGTGTGATGGCATTGTTAAGAAAAATAAATCCAAAGCCTACGACTATTCTCTCATTTTCAACATTCCAAACTTCATTTCTCGCTATTTTCTTGCTTCTGGTGCTACAAATGTGTCTTTAGTTACCAATTTCTTTTTCATTTTTCTTCAAAAATGCCTTCACATCAACACCAATCAAAATCTAGTGGAAGAAGTAAGTTTTTAAACTTTTTTTTTGATAAATTTTAAGGGTTTCAATATTCAATAAATTTCAATAATTTAAAAATAAAAATAAAATATAATTATTTATTTTCTAGGTAATGTGAAAAATCCTCCATGAAACCCTCAGCCCAATCCACCACAAAATCCTCTACCAAATCAACCAAATTCACCATAAAACCCTTAATGGAATCAACCAAATCCACCACAAAGTTCTTTGAATGAATAACACAAACCTCAACAACCTCCACCAATCCAAAGACCTCCTGATGGGATCTAAGAAAGTCTATTAAATGATATTAAAAGAGGGAGAACTAAATTAGCAACACTGGTTAGGAGGCATGGTGCAAAATTTTAGTATAAACAAATCCAAGTAGGGTATAACTGACATAGTCAATTGAGTCCATTTTGAATCATGTAGCCTTGCTTAGTGGGAAAATTAAAGTACAACATTGTCAGCCCTTCTATTAGTAGTCTTCTTTTTATTTTCTTTATGTGTCTAATAAAACTTGTGGTTTAGAACCACTCATCTGATTCCTAATGTCAGAATACCGTTTAGATTAGTTCGTCCTCATCTTTGGTTAGTGTCAAACCTTTCCTTTGAGTTGGTATGTTATTTTTTGTATTGTTTCAATTATATTTTATCTCATTGAAGGTTTTGAAACTTTGATCCTCTTTGAACCATTTGAACCAAGTTCGAAATGGTTCGAACAGGTTCAACGGTGCAAATATGCCCCAAGTTATAGATAATGGTGGACCCCATGCTTTGAGTTGGATTGGTAGGTATGGTACTATCATAAAATTAAGTGGTTGAGCATTTAGGGAAACATGTGATAAAGTACCATGATGTGGCAGGATCTCATGAAGGATAAGATAGTTTAGATGGTGTTAATCTTTAAAGGCAATCATTAAAATGTGAAGTAATAGGTAATAAATGCATGTCAAGCAGTTTAGGCAATGAAAGGAGCTTCTCATGTATGGGCTAATCATTATAAAGTAAGAATCAAATAAGGTGAAAATACAAGCATTTATTTAACTAGTTGTAAGATGTCAAATCTATTAACCTTCACGACATGTAAATCTTTCCTTTCCTTCCTTGTGATTTTCTATAAATTACCTTCTTGGTTTAAAAATTTGCATTTTCAAAATGACAATTTGCTAAACTTCTAAGGTGTTGATTGAGAAGGTGAGGTACAAATGTTCAAGGGAATTTTATTTGAGCTTTGTTGACCGATTCAAGGTAAGTTTTCTACATCTTTTCTCACTATTATTTTAGTATAGTTTCCTTTATACTTAAGTTGGGTGTTATTGTTTACCCTCTATTAAAAATTTATGAGGTCATGTTTGCATTTTTTTGGTAGTGGTCGTGGTATGAATTTTAAAGGGACCTTAGTTACAAATACAAATTTAAAAGGAGTAAGTGTAGAAGCCATCCTAGTGAAATTTTGTAATCAGATAGATAAACTTTTCATTGTTGAGATTCTTGATAGTTGTTTGTTGTCACTTGTCACTTTCTCACCATCCATTGTGAGCACTCAACTAATTTTAGAGTGTGTAAGAAATTATAATCTATCAAATCCAAATGCATTGTGAGCCCTCAACTAATTTTAGAGTGTGTAAGAAATTATGGTAAAGTGTTTCTCTGGATGAACCGGGAAGCCTTGATGTTTTTCTTTTCAAAATCCTCGGCAAGATCTTTTCATATTACACTCCTAATCAATCCATATCCATGTTTAATTATGTCCTAATAAAAATCATAGTGTCATAGCTAGGACGTAGACATAGAAATTCTACTAGGGAGGTTCATGTTTAACCAAAAGTTCAAACAAAGATCATATGAAACCCTATATACACAATTTGGTGGTACTTTTGCACAGGGTTAAGGGTTCTACTAAAGCTTATATTTTTGAGGAATGAATTTATGGCTATATAGAGATTATATTGGATAGAAAATAATATATGCATTAGGGAGAGTTAATTGTTAGCTCAGTGAGAGAATAATTGAATCTTACCCAAATAGTTAAGAGACTTCTTTATGTCTTCATATTTGATGTACTGCTTAGTGTAATAATTTGGTATAGCTCTAATACCATGTAATAACTTGCCTAAGGAAAGAATAAAATTCAAAGATCTAGAAGCTTAAGAGATAGCACAAGAGAGACAATATATGATCAAATGAGAATGGATTAATTAGATAATTGGATGAATACATCATAGAAGTGCCTTGTATATAAAATCAACTAATATGTCTAGGAGTCATACAAGAGATAAGCATAACAACTAAGCACATGTCCACCAAGAGTGGATTATCCTCCATTGTGCATGAATTTGTGTGCAATAATGAGAGGATAAGAATACAAAGATGTATCTCATAAAGAGATGTAGAATACAACATGTGCTCAATTGGAGTGCAAACCACTATGTTGTCAACATGACAACTCATATGAATATGCAAACTCCTAGGTTTCTACATGACAACTAATATGAAAATGCATTAACCTAAGTAAACTTAAGTGAAGTGTAAATAGTAAATATTTATTTGCACCAACAACCCCCCCCCCCCCCCCCCCCCCCCGCCCGCCCTTAAGTGCAACTTATGAAAATGTACTTAAGCTCACAAAATTGAGATAATAATGCAAGATAGGTTTTGACTACTAGGTCATGTTAGGTACCCATGTAAAATATGAAAGTGCAAAAGATATGCAATGCAATCTCTCATAAAGAGGAGAAAGAGGAAAAACCACATGGGAAAAACCCCCCTCAAAAAAGAGAGATAAGTACAATAAAAGAAAATGAGAGAGAAGAAGACCTTATGTGAGAAAAATATCCCCCCATAAGAGAGAAAAAGAGGAAGATAGACCAAGTAACCCCCCACCTCAATATAGAATGTACACCTATGGTAGATGGTCTAAGATCGATGTAAAAATTTCTCCATGAGTATAGAACAAAATTCCTCACCTTAGGAAGAAACATAATCAAAGGTGTATCAATGAAGCCTCTCCCATTTGTAGGAAGAAACCTCTAAATGTATGAAATCTTTGAAACCTACTCAAGTGTCCCCATGTCAATACTGAAAGGTGCCTCCTCCAAATCATGTGTACTATGCCACTCTATTGAAAAAGAAAAATCAAGCTCAACTAAGGATGAATGTAGAACATGTATCAAAGAATCAAATATCTCCTCTAAAAATAAACTGACCTCGTCCAACTATTGTATCAAAGGATCTACCATCATGTCAACCTCGAAAGATTGATCAAGTAGAGAATAAAGATGAGGGTTAGCATACTCCCTCATAACAACAAAAGAAGGATCATTTTCACCAAAGAGAAGATGAATTTCATCAATAGTGTCTCCCAAATCTACAATGTAGGACTCCACAAACAAATTGGAAATATATGTCAAGTAGTCATCCCATGGAACTGAGTCTGGAAGATAATGAATATCTTGTTGCACTGAATCACTTGAATCCATGGCTATGTGAATACAACTATCATTAGGAACAATAGTAGATGCAATATCAATAAGATGAGAAGAAGTACTTGACTCAAGAACTTGATCACATGTGAGAATACCCAAGTTCAAGTAGCCAAAGTCCTCCTCAAGGTCTGAATCAACACTAGAAGTGTGATCAAAATCTACTAAGAAATCACTTCCATCATCATGAGAAAAATCTAAGAAGTAGTATATACTAGATGCCTAATTAACCACCCCTATAGCAATGATCTATCTAGTCTCCAAGTCTTTAATAAAAATGGAATCAGGTGTGAAATCCACAGTCCTTCCTCTATCTCCATCAGTGAGCTAGTAGATGGAAAGAAGATTATGACTTAGGTGAGGTACACACAACACATCTTTGAAGTATCCCTCCCCCTTATCAATAGTTCCTTTCCCAATCACATTCATGTAAGTATGATTTCCCATCAAAATAGGTGGAGTATGACAAGGATCAAATGATGAAAACATAGACTGTGAAGATACCATACGATGAGAAGCCCCTAAATCTAGAAGCCATCTCCCTAAATCTTGACTTGAAGTTTCTACTAAGGCTTGACCTTTGCCCATGTGATCCTTTCCTTTATCAAAATTTGAATGTGAAGAAGAGGGTGAAGTAGTCATTCTTGAAGGTAGACTAATTTGATTCTTCTTGAGTTCACCATTTTCCTTCTTGTAATAATGATGTTCTTCATGTCCATTCTTCTTGAAATATGCACAAGTAAGAAACTCCTTCTTGGATGATTTTCCCTTATTTTTGGAGTTGTCTTGTGGTGAGGAGTTTGAGTGTTCTTTCTCTTGTTGTGAATTTTTTTGCTATTTTTTTTGCTTCGTGTTAGACCCTTTTCCTTGTTTCCCTTTACTAGACACCAATGCTTTGGACTTTGAAGACTTGAGAATCCCCATGCTCATCAAGTTTGATTGTTCTACCATCAACATCTCTATGAAGGAATCAAATGAAGGCATGGTGTAGGAAGAACCTAAGGTCAACTTATGATTTTTGAAGCTTAAAAAAAATGATGCATACTCTGGAGGAAGTTTTCTCATCAAATTATAGATCAAATTTTCATCCTCTATAGTAATTCTATAATCCTTAACCATTGGCCTTAGCTCATGTGCCTTGGTGATATAGTCTTGAATTGTGTAAAACTCCTTTGGATCTAATGACATGATATTTTCATCAAGTTCAAAACCCCTAGCTTTGTCTACTTCTGCATACAAGCAAGAAAACTCATCACATGCTTCCTTTACTATTTTACAATTATCAATATTTAAGATAAGATCTTCATGTACATACTTCATCAAAGTACCAATAGGTCAACCTTATTTTTATTATTCCATTCATTTATTTTATTAGGATTAGATGGTGCAACCATGGTTCCATCAACATAATCAATTAAACCTTTTTCCATCATTTTACTCCATGCTCTAACTTTCCATGTAGCATAATTATGTGGAGTTAAAAGTGGAAACCTAGGAGAACCCATGATGCAAAATAAAATAACACAAGAGAAAGAGAAGTACTAACACTCAAGACACACACCCCAGATCACTCAATCAAAGAAGCTCCAGCTCCCCCCAATCAAAATGGATGATTTTGGCACTTTATACTTAGTGCATGTAGAATTTCCACTTGTCAAAATGAACCAAAGTGGACTTCTGATTTTGATGGCTATAACAAAAAATATGAAGCTATAATGGACTCAACAAGATAAGACACAAGACCTCTCAAAGAACTATTTAATTACAAGTGCCAATAGGCCAAAATGAGACAAAAATTTGAAATTACTATGTTTACTTATAATTTTTCCAAACTATTACCAGATCTAGAAAGTAGAGAAAAAATCATGCACTTTCAAATCAAATAGCACCTGAATATGTGTCCATATGAGCCCAAACGAAGCCTTTGAAGTTGAAAAAATTAGGATTTGTCATTTTTAGAAAAATTCAGGAATAGAGATTACAAACAACCTGCAATAATGTGTAGATCACAAAATTCTACCTTAAAACAAAAAAAAAAATTGCTCGAAAAAGGACTCTGTATGAGGGAGATATCACTATTTGAAAATCACCTTTGTAATTATTTTTCCTGCATCACTGTCATAACTCCTCCAAAAGTAAAATGAATCTAGATTTCACCTCAGATGCCTAATTTTGATGAAACCAAAGCCGATTTATGAGTATTTTGACATCTTGAATGTGATACCAACATCTGATTTGCAGCAGCAAGCTCCAATCTTTGACCTACAAAAAAATCTCTCTAATGGCTATCCAACAAAACTCCTATAGCTCTGATACTATTTAAGAATTTGGTATAGCTCCAAATGATACCATGTAAGAATTTTCCTAAGGCAAGAATGAAATGCCAAGATCTAGAAGCTCAAGAGATAGCACAAGAGAGACAAGATATGATCAAATGCGAATGGATTAATTAGATAATTGGATGAAAACATCATAGAAGTGCCTTGTATATAAAGGCAACTAATATGTCTAGGAGTCATACAAGAGATAAATATAACAACTAAGCACATGTCCACCAAAAGTGTATTATCCGCCATTGTGCATGAATGTACATGCAACAATGAGAGGATAAGAATACAAAGGTGTATCTCATAAAGAGATGTAGTAGACAACATACATGCTCAATTGGAATGCAAACTACTTTGTTGTCAACATGACAACTCATATGAATATGAAAAGTCCTAGGTGTCTACATGAAAACTAATATGAAAATGCATTAACCTAAGTAAACTTAAGTAAAGTGTAAGTAGTAAATATTTATTTACACCAACACTTAGCATGCACACAAAACTTGACAACATTCCCACATAAACCTTGGACCAGTGACATGATTATCTATGATTATTGTACCTTGCTACAAAACTATCATTTTCTTGTTTATTATAGAAAGGTGAATGATTTGTTCATGGGTAAGTTTTGTTTTGAATTAGTCAGCATGTCAGAAAAAAGGATTTCGCTTGAAGCCTATCACTTGGTTCAACCCTATGGTAGCATATACTTTCAGTTCCCCAAGTTCACCTACATTAGAGTCAAAGTCTTGAAGATGAACCCACAAGGCTACCTAGGTAAGTTGCATATTTTTTTTTGTTAGCAAATGCATGTAGACAACATGATTTTGTAGTAAATAGGTACTTTGCTGAGGAGAAGTGGAAAACTATTTTCCCCATCAAACTGGGTAAAATATCATTTGAATTAATGAAAGATGCAATCAGTATTGGTTGTGATTTGTGTACTTTTGATTTCACATTCTATGAGGAAAGAGAATGTTTTGATAATAAGGGATTTGCAAGGAGAGCATTGGAGTTAGAAGGGAAGATAACACCTTCCCCTCACATTGAATATTTTTGGGAGGATTGTCTTAATGCAAGAGAAGTCGATAAGAGGGATCACTCAAGACTATCACTATCTCAAATTGTCTTTTTAAAATTGAAGATGAATGTGTATAGGTTGCAGGAAAATGGTTTAAAGGTTGTTGAACTAGAATATTTGAATAAAAAAGAAGTGGCATTGTCTGTTGTCAATTGGAAAAAAGAACAGGATGAAATCAACTAGAGTATTAAGCATATTATTGAACGCACAAGTTCCTAGAGCTAAAATAGAAGAGAAAGGAGAAAACACCTAGAACAAAATCAAAAGGACTAGAGAAAAACTCATGGTCTTCCCCTGTAGCTAATGTAATGTTTTTGATTGATCATACATGTGAGAAAGATATTTCAAGTGGGACAAGGCCCAAACTAATAAATAACTATCCTATATAGTTCATAGAACTAGGTCTAGTACTAAAGCTCAAAAATGTGTAGGAATGGCAACCCATGAGCCCATGATAATGGATTTGGACCAAGACAAAAAACAAAATGTCATGTCAATGGATAGTGAACTTCAAGTTCAAGGGCTAATGCATAGTATTTCTTAGGTGAATGACATGTTGGTTACCCTAGTTAAAGATGCATCGATGAAGGAAAACTCAGAAGTGATGCTAAACTAGTTGACTAATTTTGTAACTAAAAAGTGTAGCCTAGTTCCTATGTTCATTCTAATCAAGGATATTGTTATCAAGTATACTACCAAGACTCCCAAGACAAATATAACACAGAATGTCGATAGGATGTTTATGGACTCAAAAATAAGGGAGGTCATTGCAAGGATCACTCACTATAAACCCAAGGGGGATTCCACAGACTTAAGTGTTGGTGATTTTAAAATTACTAGAGTGGATTTAGGGGTGCTCAATAGAGAGACCAAAGAACACTGGTTGGAGTATTCTACTTGGGATATGTTGACTTGCTCATAGAGAGATGGAAAAGGGAAAAAGGAACTAAAATATTTTATCAATGCTCTTTTTGAATACATAGATTCCTTTGGTAGTTTTAGAGCATTACCTCTTGATAGTAAAAAAATATTGAGCCAATTGTAATGAGGGAAAGTCGTTACTATCACAATGGATAATTAGGTTGATGAAATAGCCAAGAGTGGGGTGAAGTTCATTCATGAACCCAACATGATCTTTAATGATGTAGGAGCCTTGCTTGGAGAGCTTCAAACCCAATTGCCACTCTGGGAAGTAGACAAAGAAAAATGGAAAGCAATGGATATGGAGTTGCTAAGTTCCTAGCAGAGAATCCCCTGAAGGTAGTGGATGTAGGAATAGTCTATGTCCTGAGGGAAATACAGTATGGAAGTACTCTATATATAGGTCTTCCCAAGTTTAGACCATTAAAAAGGAAATCAAAAATATGTTTGAAAGCCTCATAAGAATATGAAAATTGTTAATCCAAGTGATCTATTGCAGTACAAAAAAGGTAATAAAGATTAGGAGACAGTAATCAAATCCTTTGAAGAAACCATGAAAGTGATCAAGGAAGAGGTAAACCCTGCAATAGTGGATTTCATGAAAGTTGCACACACTGCTACATTTGGCCCAAATTGTTGACATTTATTTTTGATGATGCGACACATTTTGGTTTTTTCAATCACCCCTTGGTATCATTAGAATACTAACTACTTATAAAATAGAAGTCAAAATTATGACAGTTATGTGGTAACATTGAAAAAAAGACGAAGACAAATTTATTTTCATAGTTAGTGCAAGAACAAGGAGTGGGTTTATTGCATTGAGCATTGAATTGTGTAGTGCATTTCTTATGTAGCTAATAAGGTATGATTTTCCAATTCAAGAAATTCCTTGTATGACCATGTATAAAGGTTGATTGGAGAGATTAAATATTGAGTGGTTTGTAATGATAGAAAGTTCAATTTATTGTTAATGTGATAAATTGTAGATATTGGCAGTGGTAGAGGTAGATGAGTCAAGAATTGAACCAACTATCTTGTTTCCTAGCATAAATTAAATGACATGGTTGTGCAAATTCAAAGGAACATTATGGTCTTCCTATGGATGGTTGTTGTCAAAGTCATGTTTACCCAACATGTCAAGGTCATGTAAGTTAGAACTATTGGCAAGTCTCAACTGGAACAAAAATTTCCACCCATTCATTTGCAATGAATCATGTATATCCATGTCACAATCTGATTCATTATCCTCTTCCATGACATCTTCAACTAGATCACTATGGTTGGCATGCCAAACATTATATGTTTCTCTATGTAATAGATTCTAATGTGTAATAATGGCATCTTTGTCTAAACCTATATCTATGTGTATCTCATGAAAATGTTTGTACAAAAGAAATTCACTCCAACAAAATGTTTTAAAATGTTCAGAGTCTTCTTTTGGAATTGATTTCTTTTTGGAAATACTTGCACTTCTTCTTTTTCCTTTCTTAGTCTCCATTTGTTTCATTTGTGATAAGGAGCATATGAGTATGATGTAGATGATTAAAGTAGTGTAAGTTGTTCAAGGTTAGTTGGATGTTCCATGTAGGCTTGTATGTAGCTAGATTCTATTTTGCTACTATCAATTTTTTGTTTAAGGTGGTACAACACTCTTCTCTCCACATTCAAAGATAGAAACTAGTGATTGCAATTCACAAAAGGTAATTTTTGAAATATGTGACATGTTTCTTGTGCACTAATGTCTCTTTTGGAAACAATATACTCCATAAACTTTGGGTATACTTTGACGGAATTATCATTTAGATTTGAATCTAAACAAATTCTAGCCAACATATGAACACAATTTTCAGATTTTTTCCTAGCTTTGGATGTATACATGGCAATGTATTTTAGAACTAATCCTCAGGGTGTAATAGGTTGACAATCTATATTCCCTCTCCATATATAACATTTATGGGCTATGAATGTTCAACTCTAATCATTTCTAGCTATTTCAAAGCATGCACGTCATGATTCATTAAGGTGTAATGATGATTGTTTGCATTCTTTCTTGGGAGCTTTATATCTACATTGGATGTCTCTACCTTTCTTACGTAGGCACATCCTCTTAGTACATCAAGTCTGCCTTTGAACATGGTTAACTAGCTCTTCGTAATAAACAAAAGGAACAACAAAAGTTATTTCAATTGTATTTAGAAGCCATGGATCTTCTATTTGAGCTCTATGTTGCATGTTGTCAATTTTAGATTCTAAGTGAGGGTTCATAGCTGTGACATATTTATTGAAGAATTTTTTGGCTTGTTCTACTATGTAATGTCTACCCCTAGTTGACTTTTCTGATTGTATTGTCAAATTCTTTTAGGCCAGTTTTCAGATTGAGTTTTATGATTATTTGTACTTGGTTACTTGGTTTGATTATATGTCATTTCTTACTAAGTTTATATATGTGATGAGTTATTTAGTTATTTTAGGATTATTTAGTTATGTATACATATATATATATATATATATATATATATATATATATATATATGTATGTATGTGTATGTATGTGTATGTATGTATAGATATATCTGTACATACATATATGTATGTATACATACACACACACACACACACACACACACACACACACACACACACACACATATATATATATATATGTATACATATATATATATATATATATATATATATATATATATATATATATATATATATACATATATATATATATATATATGTCTACATATATACATATATATCTATATCTATATCTATATCTATATCTATATCTATATATATATATGTTCATTTAGTGACTTTTAGTTATTTAATGATGTTAGTTAGACGAATGATTTTTATGTCATTTGTATGGATACTTACCCCATACTTGCATCTGTATGGTGTGCGTGTATGTTTTCTTTATGTTTGACATTTCTAATGTAGTTGAGAAAGGGAGTCATAGTCACCTGCTAGTTGAGATCTACATGGTGAACCATTTCTTACCATTGCCTATTTAGTTTAGAATATTGTGTTTGTACATGTGTGGATTTTATGCAGATTGTAGGTACTGAGTATCGAGTTCCTTGAATTGCTAGGATGAGCATACCCTATCACAGTATTTCAATGGTATAAGTGGGGAGATAACTCTTGAGTCCAAATCCTATATCTTAAGCCAATTTTCGTAGAAAATAGGACAAGTGTCTGAGGTAGTTCCACCTTTCTGAATTCGTTAAGTGACATGAATTCGTGACTTTGACCCTAGAGTTTGATTATGTTCATTGTCTTTAGTTAAGGTGTCGTATTTGGTTTTGTGGGATTGTGATGATTTTTTGTTTTAATAAAATCAAATGAAAAGATAATTTAATGATCTAATTTAATGAAAATTTTATAAAGAAATTTGATATTTAATTATATTTAATTAATTGAGAAATTAATCAAATAAAAGAATTAAATTAATTTTTTTTACTAAAGTTCTTTTTTTGATGTATTTATATTTATTTAATTTAATAATTATTATTTAGGAGTTTTATTTTAATAATAAACTCTAAATAATATTATTAATTAGATTAGTAAATATAATCATTAAAAATGTCTCGTAAATTAATTTAATAAAATTAATGAATTTAAAGGTTTTATTAAAGTACTAATTTTAGCATAATTATATTAATTTAATTCAAAAATAGTTATTTGAGAGTTTTATTTTAATAATAAACTCTAAATAATATTATTAATTAAATTAATTAAATATATTATTAAAATGTCTCACAAATTAATAAGAGAGAGTAAGTAATTATTTAATAAAGTTTATTTTGCCAATAGTGGCATGTTGTGGTGGTTATGTTGTTGAGTTGTTATCCTTGCCATCAAGGTTCAAATCTAATGGAGATGAAGTACTTGTTTTAAAAAATAAACAATAAATTTTATTTTAATTAAATTTCATAAAGTGTATGCATGAAATTAAAATATAATAAATTAAATTAAAGAGAGCAAGCTAATTAATTTAATAAAGATATTTTAATTAAATATCTAAAAGAGTTGTGCATGAAAAGGTAAAAGGTAATAAAGTAATAAAGAGTAATTAACCAGCGAGTTCCCTCTCATGATTGCACAATCAGAGCCCTAAATTTAGGAGAGAACTCTTTATCAGAGATCTAGAGCTCATTTTACAATTACACAAGTTTTGGAGAAGCGATTTTTAGAGAAGGAAGCTTTTCAGAAGGAAGGGGTTTTCTCGTGTGCTTCATGTATTTGTGTATTTGTGTGTTAGCATCAGATCCAAGTAGGATCTCGTGGTTTAATTGTACTATGGATTTTCGTTCTTCAAATTTCTATCTTATTCGTGTCTAGATAAATTTGTTTTAAAAATTTTTAAACATGGTTGAAAACCCTTGTGGTGAAATCTTCTCTGTCTTGTTCTTAATAGATCTTTGAGAAAAGTAATTTGATAGAAACCCTTGTTTGAGAAAATTAAATTTTCATTATAAAATTATTTGTGATTCACTCTAAAACCAATTAATGGATTTATTGTTCTTTGTTTCGGAAAGATTTGTGAATTATTATACCTTTGAAATCTTTGTTTGTTTGATTAGAAAATAGGATGAGGGTTTGGAAAGTTTCCATTTTTGGAAAAATTTAATTTTTAGTAAGTTTTCATTTTGAGTGAGTTTCTATTTTTGGAAAGTTTCCATTTTTAGTAAGTTTCCACTTTTGGAAAAAAAATCATTTTTAGTGAGTTTCCATTTTTGGGAAGGTTTCTATTTTTATTAAGTTTCAATTTTTTGAAAGTTTCTATTTTTAGCAGGTCTCAATTTTTGGAAAGTTTCTATTTTTAGTAAGTTTCCATTTTTGAAAACTTTCTATTTTCTACAAGTTTCTATTTTTGGAAATTTTCTATTTGTAGTAGGTTTCTATTTCAAGAAATTTTATATTTTTAGCAGTTTTGTATTTCAGGAGAGTTTCTATTTTTAGCAGGCTTCTATTTCAAAAAAAGTTTCAATTTTTAGTACGTTTCAATTTTATGAAAGTCTCTATTTTTAGCAAGATTCTATTTGAGAAAAGTTTATATTTTTAACAAGTTTACATTTTAGCAAAGTCTCCATTTTTAGAAGGTTTCTATTTCGAAAAAGTTTCTATTTTTAGTAGGTTTCCATTTTAGAAAAGTCTCTATGTTTAACAGGTTTCTATTTTTAACTGGTTTCTATTTTGGAAAAGTCTCTATTTTTAGCAGGTTTCTATTTCAAGAAAGTTTCTATTTTTAGCAAGTTTCTATTTCAAGACAGTCTCTAATTTTAGCAAGTTTCCTTTTTGGGAAATTTTTCCAAAGTTTAACTAATTTAAAATTATTATGGTAATAATTGATAATTATTATTATTAATAATTTAACAACTATTGTTAAAATTTTAAATTTGGTTATTTTAAAATTTGATTTATTACTTTACTATTTAAATATAATTCTAAAGTAAATTGAAAATCAATGAAATTAGTTGGGAGAATTAATGGTTATCTTTAGTAAACTTGGGTTGTGCTTGATGATTCAATTTTGTATGAAAATGATTTATATTGCTAGGGAAATTTTCTTATTCGAAAACTTTAGTAATTAACATACTTTAAAAGGACAAAAACTGTGATTTGTATGTTCACTAAACTATTATGTTTTGATAATGAATTGAACTATGAAATAATTTTAAACAACTTTATATGAATTGTTGAATCAATTGAGATTCTAGTGAACTTAGAAACCATAGTGAATCTGGCAACTAAAGAAATGGAAACTAAAACCCTAATTAAGATCAAAAACATTATGAACTATAATATTTGGAAATGAAAACTTGGAAACCTATAGTGAAAATTAAATATATGTGTTTTTCCAAAACCTAATGTATTATGAAAAGTTACAATTGTATATTATGTATGAGACATGTGATTTTACTGATATTGGGTTTCAGGGTTTACTTAGCTTTGACCAGTCAGGATGTTACCAGAGGCTTGGGAGTTTTGTTTTGTGATGTCATGATGATGTTTTGATTACAATCTTTTATACCCAACCATGGTGATGTGTCATGTGTGTGCTATGATGAGATTGATCAGATATTTCAACATGCTTTCTAGTTCTTGTGTAGAACTGACGTGGATGATGTGTCTTTCCTAATATAACCTTTTGAGTCTTCAATTAGTTGTCTATCATTGCTTTCTAGTTGCTTGTATAGGACCAAGGTGATTAAATATTTTTTTTTGGTGATGTCTTGTAATAACATGTATTTGGTTTATGTGTAGTTGATTTTGGATCAGTCCTGTTAGGATGATCATATTGGTGAAATTTATGATTTTGAGTGATGTTTCAGTGCTTTCCAGCTACTTATTTAAGAATGGATGTGAGGTTTATAGTCATTTGAAATCTTTTCCTTTTGCTGAGCTTAGGGTAGGTTATCTATATGTCATGTTGGGAAGTGGCCTGCAATGGAGGTTGAAGCCCTAAAAAGGCTTCTTGGGTAACCCATTGTAGGTTGTTTTAATAAGTGATAACCTTTTATTAAATAGGTTTAAAATGAATTAATAGGACATGGTACCACATGAAGTCACTAGGGAGCCGGGATCTTGAGAGACTGCCAGGGTAACCTTAGAGTTGACTCGTTAGTATGCCTTGTCTATATGAATGGATACTGATGCTGCATAGAGACACTATGGGGTCAAAGTCTAAAGAGGCTACTAGGGTAACCTTAGAGTTGGCTCATGTGATGACACTTGTCCATTTGCATAGTAGATTTCTTACATGTCTGTGTTGTCTCTGGGATTAGTTGATACTTGTGTCTTGGTACCCTTTAAGATAGTTTGCTATCAGGTGATTCCTTGAACCTAGATGTTGATTTTGACTTTTGAGTTTGTTATCCTATTTGGGACTTGATTTTATCTCCTCATCGTGGTGGGAGTGAACCTTTTTGGGTTCCACGAGGTCAAGTGGTAGTGCTTTTTTCTTATACCATTGAGATCTAACTGTCGGATGCCATTGCTAGATGTGTTTGTGCAGATGTTCCTTTCTATCTATTCTTGTATTTCTATGATGGATATTTATACTTAGTGTATTGTATTTGATTTCATAGATCTTACAAGATGATGTAATCTATTTCATGATGTATATTATTTTAGCTTCTCATACCCTGTGACTTCTATAGTGGATGATTGTGCATTATGATTATTGCCAAGTGGCATTCGAGATGACTGTATATTATTTAAATGGATTCATACTTGTAATTATTCTTTAATGTGGATGTGTTTTAAATTGGATTTAGTGTTAATTAAACTTAAATGTGATTCAATGCCAGGAAACCCTTAAGAGTTGTAACTTGTCTATGTGTTGTTGATGTATGAGTTTATGTTAATTGCTTCCACTATTGTATAATTGTTGTTGCATCTTTGTCTTAAAAAAAAAATGTTTGACAAACTTAGTGAAACTTTAGATTTTCTTTTGTGTCACATGGTGGGACGTTACATCTAGTATTAGAGTTTGAGTTTCAACATTGGGAGCTTTGGGTATATTGGAACGCCACTAGTTGTTAACTAGTTGAACTGAAACAAAACTTAAATTGTTATATGTATCTATTACAAACTTGAACACTTGAACTAGTTGAACTAAAATGAAACATAAATAGTGTTATGTATCTTTTGCAACTTGAACACTTGGAAACTTCAAACTTGAACACTTGAAACTTGAAGCTTTAGACTTGATATTTTAAGCATAGAAAAAGGAAAAACTTGTGAGTTGGATTTCAAACATATTTTTTTATGATTATACTTTAAGGTAATATTCCTTTGATTGTCCTTGCGGACATTATGTTGTTTTTGTTTGGGTGTTTTCAGTGGAGTTACAAACTTGAACCTAAATAGTTTGAACAAAAAAAATAGTAGTAGTGGAACTTTTGAACATGAAATATGGAAACTCATAATTTTCTTTTGATTTATGTCTATGCATTATAAATTTTATGTTTTCCGATGGATTGAGAGATGTTGATCTTTTGTTTGAAATGTTTTAGGGGATCTATTTCAGTATTTTTTTAAAAGATGAATATTGGATCAATATGGCTTTCAGTTTATTATTAAATGAGAACCATATTGCTCTAAGTGACTGAAAGTGTATACATAGTTAACTTATTGTATTAGTTTCTTAAATGAGATTTTTTTTTGACATTTTAGATAGTACTCTTTGACTTTTAATTACCCTAGTCATTGTAGTAGGCTTCCAAGACTGAGCCTAAGTCTACAATGACTGGATGTAATGCCTACCCCTAGTTTAGTTTTATATTTCTTGTAGGCTTCCAGGTGTAAGCCTAATTCTACAAGTAGTGGATGTAATGCCTACCCCTACTTTACTTTTCTAATTGTATTGTCGAATTCATTTAGGCTAGTTTTTGGATTGTGTTTTATGATTATTGGTACTTTGTTATTGGGTTTGATTATATGTCATTTCATACTCAGTTGATATATGTGATGAGTTATTTAGTTAATTTAGTTTATATATATATATATATGTATATATATATATATATATATATATATATATATATATATATATATATATATAATGTTCAGATAATGACTTTCAGTTATTTAATGATGTTAGTTAGACGAATGATTTTTATGCAGTTTTTATGGATACTTACCCTGTACTTGCATGTGTATGGTGTGAGCATATGTTTTCTTTATGTTTGACATTTTTGATGTGGTTTCTGAAGGGAGTCGTAGTCACCTACTAGTTAGGATCTACATGATGAACCACTTCCTGCCATTGGTTGTTTCATTTAGAGTATTATGTTTGTACATGTGTGGATTTTATGCAGATTACAAGTATCAAGTATTGACTTCCCTAAATTGCCAGGATGAGCATATCCTATCATAGTATTTCAATGGTATAATTGGGGAGATAACTCTTGAGTCCAAATCCTAAACCCTAATCCAATTATCCTAGAAAATAGGACAAGCATTTGAGTTGCACTTTTCCAAATTCGTCAAGTGACATGAATTTGTGACTTTAACCCTAGAGTTCGATTCTATTCGTTGTCTTCAATTGAAGTGTCATATTTAGTTTTGTGAGTCTACGATGATTTTATGTTTTAAGTAAACCAGATTAAAAGATAATTTGATGAAAGTTTTATAAATAAATATGGTATTTAATTATATTTAATTAATTGAGAAATGAATTAAATTTTAAAGATTTTATTAAAGTTTTTTTTGATGTATTTATATTTATTTAATTTAATTATTATCATTTAAGAGTTTTATTTTAATAATAAACTCTAAATAATGTTATTAATTAAGTTAATAAATATAATTATTAAAAATGTCCTGTGAAATAATTATATAAAATAATTGAATTTAAAGATTTTATTAAAGTTCTAATTTTGGAGTAATTATATTTATTTAATTTAATAATAATAATTTAGGAGTTTAATTTTAATAATAAATTCTAAATAGTATTATTAATTAAATTAATTAAATATATTATTAAAATGTCTCGCAAATTAATAAGAGAGTAAGCAATTATTTAATAAAGTTTATTTTAATTAAATTGCATAAAGTGTATGCATGAAATTAAAATATAATCAATTAAATTAAAGAGAGAATGCTAGTTAATTTAATAAATATATTTTAATTAAATATAAAAAGGAGTTGTGCATGAAAAGGTAAAAGGTAATAGAAAAAAAAACAATAATTGATCATTGAGTTCACTCTCATGATTACACAATCAAAGCCTTAATTTAGGGGAGAACTCTTTATCAGAGATCTAGAGCTCATTTTACAATTACACAGGCTTTGAAGAAGCGATTTTTAGAGAGGGAAGCTTTTCAAAAGGAAGGGGTTTTCTCGCATGTTTCATGCATTTGTGTGTTTACATGTTTGTGTGTTAGCATCAGATCCAGGTAGGATCTCATGGTTTAATTGTACTATGGATTTCCTTTCTTCGAATTCCATTCTTCTTTGTGTCTGGATAAATTTATTTTTAGAGTTTTTAAATGTGGTTGAAAAATCCTTAAGTTGGAATCTTTTCTATCTTGTTCTTAATACGTCTTTGAGCGAAGTAATTTGATTGAAACCCTTGTTCGAGGAAATTAAATTTTCGTTATAGAATTGTTTGTGATTTAATCTAAAACCTCGTAATGGATTTATTGTTCTTTGTTTTAGAAACATCTTTTAATGATTATAGCTTTGAAATCTTTGTCTGATTGATTAGAAGATGGGATGAAGGTTTGGAAAGTTTCCATTTTTGTAAAGTTTCCATTTTTAAATAAGTTTTCCTTTTTTTCAAAGTTTTCATTTTTAGTAAGTTTCAATTTTCGGAAGTTTCAATTTTTGGAAAGTTTCCATTTTTAGTAAGTTTGCACTTTCGGAAAGTTTCAATTTTTTGAAAGTTTCAATTTTTAGTAAGTTCCCATTTTTGGAAAGTTTCTATTTTTAGTAAGTTTCCATTTTTGAAAAGTTTCTATTTTTAGCAATTTTTATTTTTGAAAAGTTTATATTTTTAGTAAGTTTCCATTTTTGGAAAGTTACCATTTTTTGCAAGATTTTACTTTGGGAAAGTTTCTATTATTAACAAGTTTCTATTTCAAGAAAGTAAATATGTTTAGCAAGTTTATATTTCGGGAAAGTTTATATTTTTAGCATGTTTCCATTTTTTAGGAAATTTTTTATTTTTTAGAAGGTTTCTATTTTGGGAAAGTGTCTATTTTTAGTAGGTTTCTATTTCAGAAAAGTCTCTATTTTTAGCAAGTTTCTACTTTTAGTAGGTTTTTATTTGAGGAAAGTTTGTATTTTTAGCAAGTTTCTATTTCAGAAAAGTTTCTATTTTTAGCACATTTCCATTTTGGGAAACTCTATATTTTTAGCGAGTTTCCTTTTTGGGAAAGTTTTTCCAAAGTTTAATTAATTTAAAATTATTATGGTAATGATTGATAATAATAATAATTATTAATTTTAATATGTATTGTTAAAATTTAAAATTTAATTATTTGAAAATTTGATTTATTATTTTATTATTTAAATATAATTCTAAAGTAAATTGAAAATCAAAAAAATTAATTAGGAGAATTAATGGTTATCTTTAGTAAACTTGGATTGTGCTTGATGTTGATTTTATATAAAAATGATTTATATTGCTAGGGAAATTTTCTTATTCGAAAACTTTAGTAATTAGCATACTTTAAAAAGAAGAAAACTGTGATGTTTATGTTCACTAAACTCTTATGTCTTGATAACAAATTGAACTATGAAATAATGTTTAAACAAGTTTATATGAATTGTTGAATTGACTGGGATTCTAGTGAACTCGAAAACCATAGTGAATCTAAGAATTCAAGAAATGGAAATTGAAACCTTGGTTAAAATAAAAAAATTATGAATTGTAATATTTGGAAATGAAAACTTGGAAACCTATAGTGAAAATTAAATATGCATATTTTTCCAAAGCCTAATGTATTATAAAAAGTTACTATTGTATGTTCTATATGAGATATGTGATTTTACTGATCTTGGGTTTCGAGGTTGACTTAGTTTTGACCAATCAAATGATACCAAAGGCTTGAGAGTTTTGTTCTATGATGTCATGATGATGTTTTGATTATGATCTTTTATACCCAACCATGGTGATGTTTTATGTGTGTACTATGATGAGATTGATAAGATATTTTGATGTGCTTTCCAATTCTTGTGTAGAACTGAGGTGGATGATGTGTCTTTCCTAATCTAACCTTTTGAGTCTTCAATCAGATATTTGTATTTTTGTTCTAGTTTCTTGTATAGGACAAAGGTGATTAAATGATTTGTTTTGGTGATGTCATGTAATGACATGGATTTGGTTTATGTGTACTTAATTTTGGATTAGTCCTATTAGGATGATTGTATTAGTGAAATCTATGATTTTGATCAGTGATGTTTCAGCACTTTCCAACTGCTTATTTAAGAATTGATGTGTGGTTTATAGTCATTTGAGATCTTTTTCTTTTGCTGAGCTTAGGGTAGGTTATTTATATGTCATGTTGGGAAGTGGCTTGCAATGCAGGTCGGAGCCCTAAAGAGACTACTTAGGTAACCCATTGTAGGTTATTTTAATAAGTGATAAGATTTCATTAAATGGGTTTTAAATGAATTAATAAGATATGGTACCACATAAAGTCACTAGAGGTCTAGGGTCTTGAGAGACTGCCAAGGTAACCTTAGAGTTGACTCGTTAGTATGTCTTGTCTATACGAAAGGATATTGACGCTACATAGAGACACTAGGGGGCTAGAGTCCATAGAGGTTGTCAAGGTAACTTTAGAGTTTTCTCATGCAATGATACTTTCCCACTTGCATAGTAGATTTCCTACATGTTTGTGTTGCCTCTGGGATTAGTTGATACTTGTGTCTTGGTACCCTTTGAGATAGTTTTCTTTCATGTGATTCCTTCGCCCTAGATGTTGGTTTTGACTTTTGAGTTTTTTATCCTTTTTGGGACTTGAGTTTATCACCTCAATGTGGTGGGAGTGGACCTTTTTGGGTTCCATGAGGTCGGTTGGTAGTTCTTTTTCTTATACCATTGAGATCTGATCATCAGATGCCACTACTGGATGTGTTTGTGCAAATGTTCTTTTCAATCTATTCTTGTATTTCTATGATGGATGGTTATACTTAGTGCATTGGATTTTATTTCATAGATCTTACAAGATGATGTAATCTATTCCATGATTTATATTATTTCAGCCTCTCATACCTTGTGACTTGTATAGTGGATGATTGTGCATTATGATTATGGCCAAGTGGCATTCAAGATGACTGTATATTATTTAAATGGACTCATACTTGTAATTATTCTTTAATGTGGATGTGTTTTAAATTGGATTTAGTGTTAATTAAACTTAAATGTGATTCAATGGAATGGGACCCTTAAGAGTTGTAACTTGTCTATATGTTGTTGATGTATGAGTGTATGTTAATTGCTTCTACTATTCTATAATTGTTCTTGTATCTTTGCCTAAAAAAAAATATTTGACAAACTTAGTGAAACGTTAGGTTAATTTCTTTTGGGTCACATGGTAGGGAGTTACATATTATCTCAGGATCTTTCCAATCAAGTGTGTCCATATTTGGAGCACTTTTTACCCAAATGACACGATGTACATGTGTAGACCCTCTTGTCTTCCATTCTGAGTGATACCAATAATTAGTTGCCTCCATGAGCTTCTCAATTATCTTTTGATAGAAAATTGTAAAGTGTTTGTGTAGATATAATGATGTTGTATGCGAGTTATTAAACAAATTATCAATGCGCCTTTTGTTGGTAAGAAAGAAAGATGCAATATTTGGGGAAATAAAACTATGAAAATTATGCCATTTAGTGTCTACTGCACTCAACATAAATAAAAATGTTGGGGAGCCTATTTGGATAATCAAACTTGTCAACTCTATCCAACGTGCATTCTAGAATACTCTTGCCCCTCGTAAGGTAGACCCAAAGTGTATCAATTGTTTTGCCAATTGATTGTTAAACAAGTTAGTCAAATGGGAGCAAAGGTCTTCAATAGTGCATGATATATTGTCTTCAACTCTTTGTTTAATAAAAATAGATGCAGTAGATTGGCTACGATGACGCATCATATGACTCAAGAGGAAGTATCTAAAGTGTGGATGTTGGCCAAATCTGTTATGATGGTAATGAATAAGATGTAGTGTATATTCATGCATTTTCACTTCTCTAGCTCAAGGTTGCATGGGTAGTGCAGAACCATTTGGAAAAAAAATGGGAAAGACCATGTCAAATAAACCCTCTATATTGTATTCATTAATGGGGGTTATACTTATGGGCGGTCAAAGTTCCATGTCATCAGCATCTTGTGCTATTTGGCAAGAATCTTTAATGATTTGGAGCTGACAACATTTTTTTGGTAGGCTCATCATAAATGATGTTGAATATTGGGAGTCACCTTCTATATCACATTGTATATTTTCTACTAGAAAATCTACTGAATCTAAAGTTTTATTGCAATCATCAATCATGCATTGCATTTGTGCAATATTTGTGTTGCAAGTAGGCAGCATTGATAATGCCAAATTTTCATTTGTACATCCTTTTAGTAAGGGTCAAATTTGATCTTATACATGAGTGCATTGTGAACATGACTTCTACTAACATAGAAATCATAATTCTTGCCAAGTATATTTAGTCTTATAATGATTAAGACATCTAGTTGGTCAATTGCACAAGGTAAATATTTTGTAAGTGTTTCTATATTCTAGGGGAAGATGATTGTGTGGCCACTATATTTGTATATCCCACCATGAGCATGGGTAACTTGCAAGATAAGAGTAACATGTTGTAATATCCCACTCGGGAACCCAAAAGAAATAAATCTAATATGTTACAAAGTTTACTGAACTATTTTAAAAAAAGGTTTTAACAACATCAAAATAACAATAATGTAGAAGCAATATATACATACACATCAAGAACACATAATCAATTACAAATACACTTTCAATTTCTTATCGGTTCCTTCATGTTGAGTCACATTTAATAAAGTTTTATTAATAATTTTAAGTCTCAATTACAATGGCCATAATCATAAAATGAATAAACACATACATAATCATATAAGCAAATGCATAAGTACAACTAATAATATTAAAGCATATCTAATGAATAACATATACTGCACATATCATAGTGTATGTGAAAATAGATACAAGTACATCAATATACAATACAATATCTTGTAGGATCTCAAAACACATGATACATAGATACATCAAATGAATCGATGTCTTCAAGATAAGAGAAAGAATGATAATGGTACCATTGTATTAAGGAGCATCCAACATCTGTCAATCCAAGGGGTCCCCAAATGGTAAGAAGACACTACCTCCTAACCACATGGCCACCTAATCAAACTCCCACTCCCACCATGTAAGAGAGATAATGTATGATCCACATACAGATAATCAAATCATAAAATAATCCTAGGCAAGAAATCTTGATAGCCAAAACTACCTCAGGGGTAACACAAACTACTCAAGAAGAAGAGATAATCAAAATTGAAAGGACACTCGTTCCAATAATAACATCTCATACCAAGTCAACATACAAATACCAAGACCAAAAATATACAACCATCTAGAAATCAATGTCAAGTGTCACAAGCACAATGACCAATAGATAACAATTGTCATCAATAAAAGTAAACTACCAATCACTAACTCCAACAATAAAAACACCACTAATGAATAATTGATCATTCATTAATAAAAGTCAACTATCAACAATAAATGACATCCAATCAATGAGTAACAACTCACAATAAATACACCATCAAAAGTAATATCCAACAAGTACACCATTAGAGGCAAATATTAAAAAAAACCATGAAGGAGACTCAGACTACATACTATGGAGTGTCATCACGTGAGCCAACTCTAAGGTTATCTTGATAGTCTCTCAAAACCTCAACCCCCTAGTGACTCTATGTGGAACTAGGATACCATCTCGTGAAGATGAGGAAACTAGTCATACCTCTTAAGGTATCATCTCCATCTCGTCCTTAGTCTATACAAGCACTCAAGGCATGAACAAGAAAAAATCTCTAACTTATCTTTTTAATGTATCTCAAGGAAAAGGTCTAGGAAAGATATTTTAATTACTATGTTATCACTTGTTACACAACTTACAATGAGCTACCCTGGCAGCCACTTTGGACCTCGACCCCCATTGCAAGCCAGTCCTATAGAGATCCACCTAGACTACCTTCCCAAAAATCACAAACCACAATAGCGTACCATACCACAAGAGTAATATTTATCAAATTTGGTTTCTTAATAGGAAACCCAAAAAATAACATTGGTTCTTGAAACCGAAGTTCTCATAAATGCTCAATAGTATAAAGCCCATAAAATGTAAATCTCAATTCAAATTATAAAGCTCATCATGACATTTAGTCAAATAATCATAAAAGAAAGCTCAAAAATGCCTCTAGTACACATCCTAACTTCGCCAACTAAACAACCCACAAAGGAAAACTATCAAGAAAATAAACATCACAAGACTATAAATAGAATATTAGAAAACACATAGTTTCATCCACATGATTTAATTTCACCAATTTCTCTTGTTTAGTTTGGGTCATAAGGATGTGTTTAGAAATAAAGTAAGAATATACATGTTAATGTAAATTGTTATGCTAATATACGTATTTAAAACAATAAGTATTTAAATATCCAATCTTTTTGTGCATATAAAATATCATACAATATTATCATGTTGTTAATTTAAATAATCTTAAATCATAAATGATTTAATTAATAATATAAATGTATATTATTAGATTACATACTAATATCAATTTTATTTCTAAAATATTAATTTGACTTCTATTTAAGTCCAATATTAATATTTACTTTTCCTTTAATTCATAATGCAACTAAAGATAAAATTACAAGTTTAATTTAATTATTTATAAGTTCTCTCATAAAGTCAAATAGTTATTAACTAAATAATTACAAAGTGAACTCTACCACAATGTCTCTTAAAATATAATAAAATTCTAAATATTTATTTAGTAGCAGTTGCACATTTTAGTACATTCAACGAGAAGCCGATAGGGATTATATTTAAATTGTTTAATTTGAAATGATTGCAAACAGATCTAGATTTTGAATAATATAGAAATTTGCGAGTTATAATTGATTTTAAATTTGAGAATTTGAAAATGAAGTAGCATGCATTGAAAAATAGGAACAAAAAAAATAAGGGAAGTTTTTGTATTGGATAGAGTAAACAAGAATAGTTTGTAAAAAGACATGTTTTTGTAATGTGTGTAAATTTTTAACTGCCATTGTAATAAGAGAGTAGTAAAATAGTATTGCTTTTGTAGGAGAGTACTTAATTGTGCAATGTTAATAATTGCAAAGCAACATAATGAAAGACAAAATAAGAGCATTGGTTTTATGTTGTAGTGAACGAGTTGAATGACTTTGACCATATTTAAGTTACCTGCAATCAATAATTATACAATTGTTAATTTGTATGCCTTTTGAGTAGTAGATAACATGAATTTATGGCTATATTTTTGTCATAGTAAAAGAGTAATCTAATTTACTTTGTAAAGAAAGAATTTTCTTTTTTTTCATTTTTTCACGTTAGTTTCAGTTAAATAATTTGAAATGTGTGGAGTGTGAAGTTGGTAGTACTTACCCATAAAGATTTGAATGTGTGGTTGAGAAACAGTTTGTGGCAGCTAGGTGAGGAATGGTTATGTATTATTTTCCTGCAATTTTTTTTGGAATTGAGTTAGTAAAACATAATAGAAATTTGTGGTTAAATTTAATTTTAACTATAGAAGTGAATTTATACATATGACTAAATAGAGAGAATATTGACTCGTTACCTTTGTGGTTGAAATATTATTTTTTGTGGGAAATGAGGTTGGTGATAGTAGTTGTAGATGTGCTTCCTCTTTTTTCCTGGCAGCTGTATAAGTATTATTTTCCATCTTGCAGTATCTTTCAAAAGGATAAAGTTGGTGAATTAGCAGGTTGTTCAAATTTTTTACTCTTGATATTGTTGTAAATGTCAATCCTTGGCTTTCTCTTCTTCTGATGTCTATTGTTGCTCTATTTAGTGTGAGTCCTTGAGATTTGTGTATTGTAATAGCCTAAGCCATTGTTAGTGGAATTTGTGTATGACTACCTCTTGTAATTGGAATGATGGGAACATTTTTTGGGTTTCATGCATCCCAAGGTGGTCCAGTGTAATTGTCAAATTTCACAACTACATATTTTGATATATTTGGAGGAGATGAAATTTTATCATAAACTATGGAATTAACTTGTCCAATTGATTTGTTTACAAGACCAGTTTGTATCCATAAGTTTTTTGTTAGCATTACTTGTTGGCCTATGCAAAGGAGCACCTCTTGTAAGAGTTGTTCATCTTCAATTTGTTCATTTGATTTGTGTGCAGCAACTCTAGCAGTACTACAAGCAATTGGGAGGTTAAATTATTTGAGCATTTTCCTATTATGGTTTATTGTGTACTCATTGATTGCAAATAGATGTGTGAATTTATCAAACTTGATGTTTTGATTTTCATTAAAATTATCTTTTGTTTGAGTCATTAGTGTTTCCCAATCTTGTTTAATTGGTACAATATCTCAAATATTTTGTAGGATTTTATGAAACTTTATCCGAGGTTCAATATGCCCATGTTGGCAAAAAATTGTATCTAGTGTGATTGCTACATTGAATGTGTTCCACAACATGAGGGCTGTTGAGTGTGAAGTATAAATTGGTTTGTCAATAACTAGTGGAAGCTGGCCTAAGTCACAAACAAGAATGATTGAAATTCCACCAGATGGTTCATAGGTAAAAGCACAAACCTGTGTCACCCTTTTATAAAGGAAAAGGCTAAGAAAAGTATTATAATGGATCTTCAATGACATAAAAATGGTAGTATTATTTGGAATTTGATAATGAAGTAAAATTAATGAAATGTGTAGAAATGGATGAATTTTAAGATTATAATGTTTAATAATTATTTGGAATAAGAATTGATATATTTTTCTAATTTTCAAAGAAAATTTTTTACTTGTTGAAAAATGCAAAAAATTAGGGGTCTAGTTCCCACCACAAAATAATGTGGAAATAAACTTATTTCCCTTTGATCTTAGATTATGTTATAGATAACATATATAGCTAGAACAATCAAAACTAAAAATTGTCTTTAGACCTAAATTTTATCTTTTACAATGACTCAAAATTAACTCATATGAAATCGATAGTTTTCATCTCCCACCACATTTTTCAAGACAAATATTTTATAACCAAAAGAAAAATTATACATTCTTGAAGAGGACTCTCTCCTCTAGAACATTAGGTGATTTTTAATTTTTTTTGATATAATTTAATATTTTCTCCTTTCTCAAACTTGACATCTTCTTGAGTGTTAAAATACGTACTTGTAGAATTTTTTAATTACAATATACTTTATATAATTAAAACACTATAAAATCTATATAAGAATATTCTTGACTTCGAACTCTATAAAATGGTGTTTATATGTTATTAAAAAAATATCATAACAAATAGTAAGAGTTATTGAAAAGTCAATTTTTCTGAAATAATTGTATTTCTTTAGTAATTAGATACAAAATAGTATAAATTTGCATTTAATAGACATTCACAATTCGAAAAGTGTGAGACTATATATAACTTAGCTAGAGTGAATTTGTCTAGATCATATGTTTGAATAAAATTAATGTTTAGATAGAAATACTCAAATTCAATCATTCTGATAAATCATCCTGAAAGGTGACATGACTTTGTACTTTCACCCTCATGTTGATTTTGAGGAAATTCCCAACATAGACGATTATCAATTTTCAATAGTAGTTATGAGCCTAAGAAGCTCATTTTGTCAATTCGAATGTATCTAACATGTTTCAAGTCTTCGTATATAGTTGTTAATGGATGGCCTTTTAAGGGATGCATATATTTAATTGGAATGCGTAAGAATGTATGGATTGTTGTTACTTGCATATTGTATGCAACAACACTTGTAGGAGCTAGTGCTAGCAATATATTTTTTCCATTTTGAGCACTTGTATTAATGATTTATCTAATGTAATGAATCAAGTAAGATTTTTCAGTACCTGTTGTTCCTTGAATAATCATCCGCAATGGTGTATTTTCAAATTTGTTTGTACAATGTTTAATAATGATATCTAATGCGAGTTGTTGTTTTTGACTGAGTTAGAATTTTTGATGTGTTTTTTTTGAAGGTGATATTATGTTATTTGTATCTAATTTCCATTTCAAGATGAATGTCATAGTTGATTCATCTAGTTGGTGGAAAATGTTGTCGATATTCCATGAGTAATTAATTTCAATATCTCTTTTTCTTAGCATGTCAAGGTCATTAATGTTCAAGTTATTGGATGCACCTATTTGGGATAATAATTCCCATTCATATAGTTTAGAGTCTTAATGATTTTGGAGGTCATCATTATCACTATCATCTGGTGGTTCTACATTGGGCATGTTTTGAACGCTATTAATGTGTCAAACAATGTAATTAGTTGATTGTAATGATTTCTAGTTTGTAACAATTTTATCTTTTGTAATGCCAATTTGTGTTGTGATATGTTGAAATGGTTTGTATAGTAAGAGTTCTATCTAGCAAAATGTCACAAATGTATCACTAATTTTTTTTGGAATGTTTGGGAATAGGGGGTAGACATTGACAATTGCATTGGTTTTCTTTGGTTGCCATTAGTTTTTTCTATGTTTTGATGAGTATGAGTACATGTGGGCCACTTGAAAGAGTGTCAAAGAATCTAGTTCTTGGGGGTGCTCAGTGTACGAGTGGATATAAGTGGTACTCAATTCTTCTTCTATTTGTGAATTGTTGATTCTATGTAGGATTTTCTTGCTAACGTTCAAAGACACAAAGGTTCGGCTACAAATTACAAGTGGCAATTTTTGCAACATATGATATGTTTCTTATCAACCAATATTGCATTCTACAATGAAACCCATCATGAATTTCTGATATACAATTAATGCATTATCATCTGATTCGCTTGTATCAGCTACTTTTTAAAAAATGGCATTGTATGTTTTTTATTTTTTTCAATTTTTGAGGTATATTTTGAGATGTAGTTGAGCACTACTTTCCTTGAAGTGACTGGTTGGTAGTATGCATTAGCCCTCCATATGGCTAGCATTTGTGGGTTGTTGATATTGAGACAATTATCATTTCTAGCAGCATTATAAGTTTTCTTTTCTTTTGTGTCACATGTTAGGCTAGATGTTTGTTGTTTTGCCCATAGAGCTTTGTAGCAACATTGCATTGTTTGTCCTTTTTTTTTGTAGACATGTTGACTTAGTGCATTTTGTATGTCATTGTACAGTATTTACAATTTGTTTGTAATCTATGAATGAGAGTAATGATAGTATTTGTTGAGTATCTAGTACGCAAGGGTCATCGTTAAGGTTGTAGTGTAATATATTTTGTCTATCAGATTCAGTACAGGGATTCCATGTGGAGACATATTTGTCAAAGAATTTTCTTCCCTCATCCAATTCAAGTTGGTTATTCTAATTGATTGTGTTGATATTTGATGCATTATGTAGCCAAATGAACCCATGCATATGCGCAAAACCTCAATGTTGCCACTCATACCTGTACTAGAAATATTTTGCTTGCAATAATTTTTCTATGACTCCTTAACAAAATATAGTGAACCTTTGGTGAATATATAAGGATTTAATATGTGGGTTGTCAACAATATTATCTATGAATTATTTCCTTGAGAAGTGTATTGTTGAGTGTGTATACTATGGGAATAATGCATGTAGATCTACCCATTTTGTGTCCATTGAGCTCAAAGTGAAGAATAGTGTAGGTGTCCCTAGTTGGTGTATCATTGTTGATAATTCCATTCTTTTTTAATTCCAGTAAGCTCTTGTGCCCTGTAATGAAGTTTCAAAATGCATTAGTTGATCTGCTATTTGATTATCAGACACATTTTGTAAACTCTCATGAAGGAGGTGGATAGTTTTTTGTATATGGTCATGTAAGATTGTTTTAAAGAAAACTGTTGTTGTTTGCTAGCTATGATGTCTCATCATTAAGTTGTAAATAAAATATATGAATCGTACATGTTTTCTCCAAATATGTTATCATGATATCTTAATAAATGTAATGCATATTCATGCATCTGTACAGGTTTTCTTCTCATTTATAGTGGGAGTGATGTTCTAGTTGGGAATAGGGTGGGAAAAGCCATGGTACTAGGCCCTCAGTATTGTATTCATGAATTAGTGAGTTATAGACTTTTGGCTAAGGGAGGATATGTGGTTCATTGCCTTTGATGCCTATTATTTCCTAATTATTTGTAGTTCATGTTGTTTATTAGGCAATTTTGGAATGAATGATGATGTATTGTAGCAGTCTATTTCATCAGTAGGAGTAGAAACAGTTTCACTGGCTGTTGTTGTATCATGAGATGTTATTGTTAAGTTGTGGAGCAAGTTTGATATATCAATTGTTGTGTCAGACAATTGGTTTAATGTGTCAACATCAATATCAACATCCTTATAGTATGGATTCATATTGCATTTTAAACTTTAAAGCATCTAGAACAGTATATTTGTCAACATAGCAATCATAGCTTTGTCCTTTCACATTTTTCTGTGTATAATTAGGAGCTTAATATCCAGTAATCTTCTAGGCAGAAGATGAGCAATCATTGAAATATCTTGTGGGAAACTAATGGTGTGTCCACTATATTTGTATTGTCCTCCTCTTGCATGGGTGACTAATAAGATAGGGCTAGCCCTTGTAATAAGCATTTCTTCAACTTGGGTGAGTTTTGTAAGGACATTTGGCTATTTTCCAAAATATAAGTTATTTTCCAAAGAGAATCAATGAACTCCCTTTTCCATAAAACATCTAGAAAAAATGATTTGGGCTATATTTTTCGTATGGACATACTTGTGTAGATTTCTTTACAAATGATGCACATTTTCACTTTTGATAATGCATCAATTCATTCTCTACACTTTTTCATTGATTCTGAGAATTTTGTTGTGAAAATAGTTGTTGGATCAAATGTTTGTACTCGTTGTTCTAGCAAAGGGAAGAAAGTCTAGTTACTATTTGTATTTGTTGATGAAATTGTGTTTTGATTGTGTTTTTACCTTTTTAAATCATGAATATTGAGGCTTGGTATTGTAGAGTGAGTGGTATTTTTTGGTATAGTTTGTTCACTCTGTGTAAAACCTTTTTTATGATTTTGTGGTACAATGGTATGTATTGTTGGAAGTGAAGTTTGGCTGGGAACAAACAATTTTTGATTTAGTCATTGGATATGATGTCGAGCTGAAATTTCCTCCTTATGGTGATTGAAATATGTTTGATATTTCTATCTTTTACGAAGTATCTTTTCTTCTGTGGTTGAAGCCTACATCTATATAATTTGTAAATAAATCTATGTTAATTTTGTATAATAAAAGGACAAGAGAAATGAATTTTTGAATAAATAGACTATAAATACAAGTAAGCTTCATAATTTTCAATTAAACTTAAAGTTAACTTCAATTTGGTAATTAATAAAAAAAAAAAAGGAATTGTAAATAGAAATTAATAAAGAACTCTCTCTCTCTCTTTATATATATATAATGAAGTGGTTGGAAAGAAGATGAAAACCCTTTTAGTAGATCACTTTATGGATATTAAAGAATATTTTTTAGTAGAAGGGAATGTATGAAAGAACAAAATGATTTAAAGAACTAATAATCTAAACAAAAAAAAATAGTGTACCCAAGAGTAGTTTTTTCCACTTGTTCTGAAGGAAAGATGCAAATAATAGACCTTAGAAATCATAGATGTTGTTTTAATTTATTGTTGTATAATTATTTATGTAAAAAAGAAATTTATTTCCATTTTTTCAAAATAATATAGGCGTTGCCTTGTATTTTAGGGTCCTCATTTTATTAGGAAGCTATAGTGTATGGTGGGAACACTGGGTTTGCATTTTTGTTAAAACCATGTTTCATGATGTTCTTTGTTTTCTATGTCTACTATTCAATTAATTGTAAAATATTGAGGAATTTGAATTTATAGTACAACAATGGTGTTAATTTTTTTATAACATGGGTCCACCTACATGGCTGTATACATGCAATTTCTTTGACAAGTGTTAGTAATTTTACGTAAACATTGAGATGATAACTATACATGAAGGAATTTGATGAATCTTCTATCTTGGTTACATGATGGAATGAGTTGGTTATCTAAGAAATTGGATAGCTTTCATTGTAATGCATTTTTTGTAGGAGCATGATCATACTATGTGTGTGAGATGTGTGTTGTTTAAAAAAAACAATTAGCAAAGTAGAAAGTAGAAACCATTTACAAATGAAATGATAACTTCTTCTTAAATTGAAAGAGATAAGATCGTAAGTGTAGATTGATATAGTATATGAAAATATATTTGATATAGAAATTTGAAGTACATTGTGCAGATCACATTTATTTTGAAAGGAAATAGTACAACTATACTTTATTTTGTTTGTAATTTGAAACTATTCTAAGAAATGATGCTTTATGGTTGAAAAGAAGGTTCCACATAGAGAGTTTTGAAATTTTAGAAAGCATAGACTCGTTCACTATTTGGAAATTTATTTTCTCAACCTTTGCAATGGTAGCCTCTACTCTACTTTTTGAGTTTTAGATCTCAGTCATTAATGACATAGTAAAAATAAAACTATTGAAACACATAAACTTGAGGATGAATTCAGGAGTTGTGTCAATTGTGTTTTCATACTGCAACATGTAGAGATCCTTTGCTAAAATTTGTAGAAGATGACTGCCTACTTCATCAAATGCAACAACCCAAATGGAACTTGTATGAACTTGGATTTTAACCTTCAAGAGATACTTGTAGATGCATTCTAGTAAATTTGTGCAACATCCTGAACAAAACCACATCTTATCTTGATTTTCAACACATTTTTTCTTTCATTTCTTCCCATCTAGTTGAAGTGGGCATGTTGGGTAGCAAAAAGAATCATCCTTGATGAATTTGATAGTTTCCTTTATTGTAACCTCAATCAGATTTTCAATTGTTTTACAATCTTTCAAGATTGTAGGGATAGTGGCTGAAGTAGTTGATAAATTAGTTTTTGTTGAAAACATTGGCAATGAAATTGTCTCAATCTGATATGCTTTTATCTTTGATCTGGGGGATTCAATTTTTGGTATAGATGGTTCAATGGTGAATACAGTTGTTGTTGTGCTATTTATGACCTTTCCTTTAAATTCACCAACACGGCCATTTCTAATAGCAATGACAAGTACATTTTTGGAATCTTTCAATAGTTTGATTTCATCTCCCTGTTTATGACAAATGGGCCCCCATAAAGTGACATCAATACATAAGAGTGATATGTTGATTAACTTTATAGTCCCGTGGAGGACCTCAGTTCCATCCCTTTGCCTTATCTTTCAAATGTCTCTAACAGTAGCAACCACTCCAATAATGTCAACTAAAGTATTATTGCTGATGTTTGCAATTTCATTAATTAGCTTAAAGTTGTAGTCAACATTCTTAGTAGGCAATTCATCATCACAACATTTCAAAATAGATGTGTGGTCAAGAGTGATTTCAATGTGGTTGTTCAACTTGTTGTGTTTGATATTTGCATCTTTGATAGAACCCTTTGAAACGATATAGACAACACCTATATGCACTCTATCATAGTGTACTTCAACTACCTCATTATAGCAAACAATTCTAGTCTCTATGCCTTCATTGTCCAAAATGTCAAAGCTAAAAACTTGTCCACTACCTTGCTGGTTATTAAATTGTCTCATTTCCTTTTTTATTGTAACCCTCACTTTGATTGTCCACCTAGTTTGGTAAGGATTCAAATCCTTGATTGGGCTTATACTTTGGGGCAATGGTAGTTCCTTGCAAGGTACATGGATACCATATTTAGTTCTTTTCATGGGAGACACAATTGGTTTGTCTTCTTCCATTTGTTCTTCCTAACATTTTTGTAGGTACTTAGACCTCCCAATAATTTTGTATTCTTCGTGAATGATATCAAGGTTGAAGATGATTATGGTCCTAAATTTGGGTTAAAAAATAAAATTAGCCATATTTATGAAATGAAAGTTAAGGAAGTAAGAATGTCATTATAGATGAAAAATATCACGGCCTAACTGGAATCTAAATTGGGCCGACAAACATATTTTCTCTATGATATTATAGATTTTATTTTTAGCTTATCAGAGAAGAGAAGGTCTTTGCATTTTTTAGGTAGCATTGCTAGTTGCATGTAATTGCCATCAGACAAGACAATCTTATATCAGTCCATTTCATCTTCAATGGTAGTTATCATTTCGAAAGATAAAATCTAGAGTACAGGTGCTATAACATAATCTCCAATAGTGATGGAATGAATCACATTGGTAGTCAACACAACTTCAGCTTTAGTGGCCTAGAAAGAAAATTTAGTTAAGTAATATGTTTTTAGTAAGGATGACTATGAATTTAAGAAAATATGATAATTGTAAGGTTACATAAAGTAGCAGTTACTTATATAGATTGACATAATTATACATGTGTACAGCTATATGTGTATTCTTAACAGGCATGATAGTAGGAAGTTAGCCTCCAATAATGGAGTGAAACTCGTTTTAGATAATATTGTACAAATTAATTTATGAATTAATTTAAAGGAAACTAGTAAGGTAATACATATTCATGTAGATACTAATATGACAAATATATGTATTTCATGCCCATTTTAAGAATAAAAAGCTTAGAAATGGATAGACATGTATATGATTTTAGCGAGAGGAATAGAGAGAGGCATAATGAACAAGTTAAAGTTAGTTGCACTTACCATAGTCGAATCCTCTCCTTCGTGAAGGTATCAAACTTTTTTGGTAGTTTTCATTAGTTCATGTTGTGGAGAAGGCAATACGTTTGAAGGAGTTTCCTACATAGTGCCAAGGAAGTTGTTTGAATACTTGTGTTTGAAACATAAGTGTTATTCTATGATTTAAGCACATAATTTTAGAGATGCGTATAATATAAAGAGACATAGATAGATAATGGAAGTTGAACATACAATACTAGCTATTCTTCTTTGCTTATAGGGTGGAGATGCACTGATAGTTATTCCATGTTCAAATTGTGGAGAGATGAGTACGGTTGATCCAGTGTCTTGTTCAACAACAATGTGGGTATGGATAAGGAGAATACTTATATTGTAGAGTCATGGAAATGAATTTTCTATGAAGAAACATGGAACTCTAGTATCTAACAAAATAGGTAAATATAAGTAGAATAACATGCAAGAGAGAGAGAGAGAGAGGGGTAGATGTTAACATACAGAAGTGGCATTTAAAAATTGCTGATAAGGTGGAGATTCTTGGTTAGGTACCCATTCCGAAGACGTTGGAGATGCCAATATGTTTGAAGTAGTCTCTTGCACAATACATTTTAGGAAATATTTATTTTTAAAACACCAAAGGAAAATTTTGCATGTTGGTAAAGAAATAGTTTAAACACATCAATAGATGTATGTATAAACATATGTAGAGAGAGAGAGAGAGAGAGAGAGAGAGAGAGAGAGAGAGAGAGAGAGAGAGAGAGAGAGAGAGAGAGAGAGAGAGAGAGAATGAAAAGAGGTAAAGGAAGGTGAATATATGAGATTGACAAATCTCCTTTGCTGGTAGGGTGGAGATGCATTGTTATCTTGCCATGTTTGAGAATTTGGAGATGCCATTATGTTTAACAAAGTGTCCTGTAAATTGGTAATGTAAGTATGAATTAAAAAAATAGTCACATTTTGAGAATGAATCAAATTATTTATTTTAGCAATAAAATTATGAAATTCATTGATTTTAGAAATCTAAAGCTAAAATCTAAATACTTATAAAATATTTTAAAATTCTTTTAGATATCATTCTAAATCTATACAATTTCTTAAATAATAAATTTAAAACTAAAATCTAGATAGAAATAAAATATTTCTATAAGTTTCTAGATATATTTAAATATTTCCTTAAAAAACTAAAATGAAAATCTAATTAGATATAAAATATTTTTAGATAATATCTTTCTAAATCAATATATTTTTTAAATAATAAATTTAAAACTAAAATGTAGATAGAAATAGAATATTTCTATAAAGATTTATTAACATATTTTTAAAATTTTCTATAAATTTGTGTGTTGAGATAATATTAAAATTTAAAAACAAAAATTAAATTCATTGAATATCATTGAGTAGTTTAATAATAACAATAATATTTTATTTTTTTGAAGTAAAGAAAAATATGATAATATCACTTTTGAGTGACGCAAGAAATTTTGCATATGTAATGTCAGTTTTAATAGCTCAAAACATGAACTGCTCTCAAGCAATATTCATCACTTTAATGCTACCAAATAAGTCAATATATATTAAAAAATACTCATAAATAGTTTGCATAAGTGATAATGGCTTGTTCCATTTATTTAACAATGTCTTCAATTAAGGGAGCATTTCTAAGGAAGATAAAACATGAATAAAGTGTATTGCTATCCTTGAAGGAGTCCATTGAACCTTAAAAAACTCCTTTTTACAATTTGAACAGCCATAGATAGGGCAAAGAAAAACTCAAGTGGGAAGCAGAGTTGGTTATGTCATTTGTGCAAGACAAGGGTTTACAACTTTATAGCTAAGACCTGCTCCATCCGCACACACAATCATACTAATATAGAGAAAAAGTGCTAAAGAGGTAGAAACAATTAATAAATATAGAATAGTGACCCCTAAAAAGTTGTAAATGGAACAAGGAACATTGGATTCATGTACACACTTATCCTACATGAATCTAAGACTAAGAGCAACATGTAAATGATAACAAAGCAATATTATTTGTGTCTATTGTTATCCCTATGCAAGCACAACTCGAAAGTAAATATTTAATTTATATTTTTTTTTGCACAGATGGATGTTGTAACATATTTTTGCTCAATGATTTTTCTAACTATTTTCTGACATAAAAAATAAAGATTTCTTGATTTTTGATTAGTAGAATACTAATCACATCACTTTCTATAGAAAATTTTAATTTTTTTGGAGACATGGAAATTTAATTTAATTTTGAAATATATGATATTTTTGTTATGGCGAATTATAATCATTCGTAGAATGACCAATTAGGAATTAAAGTCATACTTCTAGAAGATTCCATGACACTCAAATGTGGGTTATTGTAAGAATTATCTAGCCTTATCAGGTTGATCACAACTTTGATTTACTTGATCTCACTAAGGGTTGGGAGTGAAATGTATCAAACTCTAGCCAATATTGGCTCACAAGGTAGGATTTGTAAGTTTGTGCCCTACTGATTCTTATGAGAAGTTAATCTAGAATATCAAGTTCCATAGTTGAGATATGGGACTAGCTAAATTTGATTCCATTCAGTCAAGAAAAATAAAATCAGAGTTAATATAAAATGCCAAAACAATCGAAACAAAGAAAAAGAAACCTCATAACTCTACCAAATAGATAAATTAGAAGTATAATCTTTTGTGTTTGGATTTATGGATTTGAAAGAGGTGAAAGCTTAAAACTATTTGAATGAGCATTTCTATGAATGAGCCAAAGCCTTTCATTCAAGCTCTGTTTATGCCAGGTATTGGAAGACACATGCGTATGATAGGCACGAAGATGGGAACCCTAAGTACGAATTATATGAGTAGAAATAGGGCAAAGATGAATATGTGCCTGGGGGCTTTTAAATGCAATTGGAGTAGCATGAATGCAATTGGAAGGAAGACTTACCTATAATGGGTCCACCTGCATGGTGGTATACATGCAATTTCTTTGACAGGT
Organism: Cupressus sempervirens; assembly: GCA_028749045.1. Taxonomy (NCBI): domain Eukaryota; kingdom Viridiplantae; phylum Streptophyta; class Pinopsida; order Cupressales; family Cupressaceae; genus Cupressus; species Cupressus sempervirens. The sequence goes on from CM053789.1 coordinate 356,607,330, forward strand.
GTTAGTAATTTTATGTCAATGTTGAGATGACAACTATGATAGTATAAGAAGCCTGGAAACTACCACTGAAGGGGAAAAAACAATGCAGATGCAACAGAGGAGCGAAATTTGAAGGAAAGATATCAAGGGGCAAGAATGGAAAGATTTTTGACATGGAAAGTTGTGACAGGGAAACTTTTCCAGTGAGGCTGACAATTTGCTAGTAGGAATTTGCAAAAACTAGGAGCAAAGCTCTCACATATAAGCCTATCAGCTTAATTAACTTCCCTCTTGCATTAATAATTATAAAATCAGTTATATGCAACTAAGAGTTTAATTAAAATTAAATAATCACTAATACTAACATTCAATTTATAACTAAATGGATAATATTTATTTCATTTAGAAATTAATAAATTATTATTATTATTATTAAATAAATAAATCTAAAAATTATATTATATTTTTATAAAATAAAAGTAAACATGCAATTAGTATTTCCGTATGTCTTTGACCTCTCAAATCATGCAAGCATACTATACTTAGTTTTTCTATTTTTTACCATATTTGTTTTCACATGCATGTAACCTTACTATACTTAGCTTTCTATTTTTAGCGTATTTATTTTCACATTCATGCTACCACACTATACTTTGTTTTGTATTTTTGGCATATTTATTTTTACATGCATGTAACCATACTATACTTAGTTTTCTAAGTTTAGCTTATTTATTTTCACATGCATGTAACCACACTATACTTAGTTTTCTATTTTTAGCATATTTTTTTCACATGCATGTATACGTTTAGTTACAATGTGCTTTCCTCTCAATTAATATTTTTTTTTCAAAATAAATATTGCAATTAAATTATTTTAGATGTAAGAATAATATTCATCTATATTTAGAAAATTCATGATAATCGCATAGTTCTAATGAAAAATTTAAAGTTGAAACCTCACTGTTCAATTTTCTATTTTCTTCCAATTTTCTATTATCAAAATTTCCCTATATTAAAAAGGGGTTTAAAAGGATACAGTCACAATAATTTTCTATCATTTTTCTATAATTTTTCTCAGTCAAGTTTTCTTGATTAATAAATTTTCCTTTTTCAAAATCTACAACATAGTTCTTTATTCAACAATCAATATAGTAAATTAATAAGCAATATGCAAACACCCAAGAAAACACAAAGTAGACAAATCTTTCAATAAAATTCTACAATGGGTTTTCAAACACTACCTCAAAACCAAAACTAAAATCTGAGGCAATCTATTAATGCATGCAAATCCAAACCCTCTGAAACTTTCAATAATTCTTTTGATCCAATTCTAAATTTTCACTCCCAAAACCTCAAAACCACAGCTAAAATTTGAGACAATTTGTGAATGCATGCAAATCCAAACCCTTTGAAAATCTCAACAGTTCTTTTGATCCAATTCTGAATTGCTCCCCAAACCCTGTGTAATTGCAAAATAAGCTCTAGATATTTGATAAAGAGTTCTCCTCTAAATTGGGGCTTTGATTGTGCAATCGCGAGAGGGAACTCACTGATCAATTACTAGTTATTACTTTATTACCTTTACCTTTTCATGCACAACTCTTTTAGATATTTAATTACAAAATATCTTAATTTAAATAATTATCTTTCTCTCTGTAATTAATTTTTGAAATGTTTTTAATAATATATTTATCAATTTAATCAATAACATTATTTAGAGTTTATTATTAAAATAAAACTCCTAAATAATTATTATTAAATTAAATAAATATAACTACACCACAATTAGAACTATAACTTTATCTTTAAATTTCATTCTTTTATATTTTATTTTCCTCTAGTTTATTAATTAGTGCTAGCACTAATTAAAGCATAGTTTATTATTTAAATTAATAATAATAATGAAAGCTCATTGTTTAAATGCAACTCTAATTTACTTATTATTAAATAAATAATTTTAATAAAGCAATATTAAATCTTTAATATTTTAATTCTCCTTTGTCCAACTTCTTAATTAAACTTTTAAACTGAAGTACATATTTAATTAATTTATAATTAATTAAATATCATCATATTTGAATTTCTCTTTAACCAATTTTTTAAATTTAGACTTCTAAATTAAGACTTTTAGATAAAAGAACATATTTAATTAGTTTTTTAATTAATTAAATATTCTCATGCTTTAAGATTTTCTTTTTAATCAAATAATATTTAATTATATGATTGACCCAAATATTATAATTAAATCATTACTAAATAATCACATAGCGAAATCCACATAAAAGCAATATTACCAAAACAGACCAAAACTCAAAATCAAACAACACAGACAAAGATAAACTCATGGGTTTAAAAAAGGTGAAAAGTTAGTTACAAGTCCTCCTTGCAAGACAAGTATTTAGGCTATGACTGGGATTGGACCTGAACATTATCTCTCCATTCTTACCATTGAATTATTGTGATAGGGCACACTCATCCCGACAATTCAAAGAAGTTGATGCCCGGTACCTATATTTTGCATAAACGATGAGCATGTACATGTATTTAAATATATCTAAACTAAACAAGCAATGGTAGGGAGTAGTACATCATGTAGATCCCGACTAGCAAGTGACTACGACTCCCTACCTTAACCACATCAAACATGATAAACATAAAGATAAAACAAACAGACACACCATACACATGCAAGTATGGGGTAAGTACCATAATAATTATAAGTCAAACATCAAATGCTTAGAAAAAATAATGCATTGTTATGAATATGAAGTAATCATCATTAAAGCATCTTCTGACACTGTTATGAAAGAAATTACATTTATTAACTATGAATCATTAAAGAATCATTAATGCACCAGTAACCATAATAATTAAACAACACATGAAATATAGTCAACTAAGTAATAATCATTGATATATCTCTAGTCCAAGTTATGAAATAATATCTTTGAAACTAACACATCCATGAAATAGGCATAAAAGAGTTTGGTAAATATAATGAAAAAATAAACTATGGGTGGCTATTACACATGTACAATAAGAATATCTTCTACTTGGGTGAGATCCCTCAACGAAATTGGTTGTTGAGAGGGGTCCATGTTGTTGGCTTTTGAGAAGTGATGTATTCCCCTCTTAGAAAAACATCTCTTACAAGTTACAAATCCATTCAATGCATATACATTCATACCAAGGCAAGACTCCTTATAGGTAGTACATGTTTGCAATTTTGAGAGGGCATCTATCCTAGTCCTAAATCTATGGATTGCATCTATATATTTAGACAAAAAATGAAAATCCATGTGGGTTGTTGACTATTGACAATCAACGCTATGCTCAACAAGATTTGGTGGTATATTTATAAAAGGTTGCAAAGTAGGTAAACATTGTGAACATTGGGGGTGGTAGGGGAATGGTTGGTTTGTTGTTGATTGTAGATGCTGGTAGCATTAAATGAAATGATGTGCTCTAATTTTTTCTCTGCATTCGTGCATAATATAGGTGACTTCTCTTTTCTGATTGCATAGCAACACTATTAGTATGGATTGGTTGCATTTCTAGATGAGGAGCAACATGAGCTATTTCCTAAATTATACAATAAGGAGAACGATGTGTTTCTATTACCACTATACAGAAAAAAGAAAGAAAACGCAAGAAAAAAAACAATATTATAAAAAGAGTATCAATCCTTTCATGCAAGTTTTTGATTAAGGAAAATAGGTTTTAACGGGGCCCTAAAACGCTTACATAATAAAAGTCAGACTTGAAAAGAACTCTTAAAGTAATAGTTTAACTAAAAGAAACCAACTGAAATAGCCCCCCACAAATAAAAGAAAGAAACTTGAAAAATATAGGGAGGGCAAGACAAAAAACCAGGAGTGGCAAAAAAGCCAAGAGGGCAACTCAGGTGTTTTCTTTGAGAATTTCCATAGCACAGATCTCTAGCTCTGACTGTAATGCCCCGCCAAAGGATCCAAATAATTAACCTAGAATTTCACTAAGTTTAGTAGCATTTTTTTTTTCCACGAAAGTAAACACCACACATAACTTATACACAACTACAAAAGCAATAGCAATGTCCATTTGAAAGTAAACATAATAGATTACATTCTTTAAAGATCCCTTAACGTTGAGTTACATCTAAATCAACTAACATACATGAATCCATCTAGTACAACATCCACATGAAATAATAAAGATAAGTCCAATGTTTATACATTACATTTCAAATGCTCATTCATCCTTTGTACATGTCATAGGGTATGACAAGCTCAAAGAATATACATATGTAGAATAAGGTAGATCATCCTATTCTAATCCATGATACATCAAAGTAAAGATAATCACATGATATACATCATCATAGAAGACATATACATCCACCATAAAGATCAAACATAATAAACTAAGTGCATGGTTCCTCCCAACCGTTAAAAGCATCATTAGACCATCGTGGATCCTAGCCATCCCTCCATGTGCAACATTCCAAATCACCCAAGAGATCATCGGTACTAACATAGTAGGAATGTCACTCCTAATATATATAACATCATATGTAGAAAGTAATCTAACATGCAAATATAAGCATAAGATAACATCATCTAACATATGCTAATCATCAATGAAAGGATACATATCCACCATCATGAAGGACGCATTAGCCACTATGTCTCAATAAATCTCAAATGATAAGAGTGGAAAATACACTACCACCCGACCGCGTGGTACCTAAGTGGTCCACTCCCACCATGCTGATGAGATAATCTCAAGTCCAAAAAAAGCTATCCAAAACACATAGCACAAATCTCATAAGTCCAGGAATCCTAAAAGTATACTAACTCAAAGGTTCCAAACACAAAATATGACATCTAATCCCCAAAGGCACACAATGACATGTAGGAACCTACTATGCAAGTGGGAAAGTGTCATCGCATTTATCACGTACAAGTTATCTTGGCAATTAGCTAAACTCCATGGGTCCATACTGATCTCATGTGGCCACTAGTATCCTCTCATACTGACGAGGCATACTACGGAATGCAAGGTTGCAACCATGCATTCTCACTACTCCCATCCTAGCTTGTACAAGCACTCAAGGCATGGGCGAGAACAAAACTCTTATCTTTCTAGGTTCATTCAGTTAATATTAGGTGTGAAAGTTATCACTGAAGTATCATTAATAATCAAAGTATCCAGTGGTTCTCAATAACCAAAATATATCTCAATCATACTGATCGAAGACTCCAAAAATGGTTGAGTCAAACATGTCACAACATGACATCATCAAGAATAAATCCACATTACGGTCCCATCATGGTGACTAAAAAATAACCAAGGATAATTGATCAATGACCAAAAAAAATAATGGTTAAGTCAAGTGTCTCATACATAAGAATCTCAACTATAGCAATCAGTAATCACATCCAATACATAGAGAATTCCATCACATAAACATGGTTGGGTTTATAAAGATCGAGATTAAAACATCATCATGAAATCACAATCACATAACACCCAAGCCTCTGGTAGACGTCCTATAACTGGTCAACACTAGTCAACACAAAACCCAAAACAATAGCATAAAGAATACACAATCTAAACACATGTTTTGGTTTTGCTAAGTTTACAAACTTGAATGTAAAAGTCTCAGTTTACGTTTCCAAGTTTAGAGAATGAATTGGAGGAAAATTTGTACATTTTGGATGAATACAAGTATTCTTTAAAATCCATCTTCCATTTATAAACTTTGATTGAAAACGTCCCCCACCAAACTAACAATTAAATTTCATATACTTAATAAAACAATTAATTTAAACCATTGTAAAAGAAATGAACCTTTGGTATAAATCATTTATTAGTTATACAATTATAATCCAAATTATTATTAACATATTTACATATTATATATATATATATATATATATATATTTAAATATATATATAAATACATATATAAATATATAAATTATTATTACATTATACAAAATCAAATTAACAAATTCAATTAATACCATTTAAAATATACTAATAAAAATGACTTCATATATGGCAAGTGTTATAAACACATATATATAACATATTAATCACCAGTACGCAGGACCGTGCGGTCCCAGGGCCTACGACGTCAGCGGGTATTGTGTAACCCTACTGTCGCAGTACCTACGACGGCGGTATGCTATGACCGCAGTGGTACAGGGGCATGGGTCTCGTCCCCCCCACTTATGCATAAAACTTTTTTTAAAATCGCTTATGCAATTTCCATTCAGTATGCTATTTGTTTTTTTTTAATAAAGTTTAACGTTTCTAAAAAATGTTTTCGACTAATTGTATATTATTCAGTTTTTTAACAAATATATATTATATATACATACATATGTATATATATATATATATATATATATATATCTATATATATATATACATGCAAAATTAAAATAATCACAGCATATATATATATATATATATATAATTGCATATATGTGTGTGTGTGTGTGTGCAAATTGACATCATATACATATATAGACACAAGATATATATATATATATATATTTCAATCCTCAAAATTTTTCTATAAACCATTGATCTCAAAAAAATTTCCAATAATTAATCTAATGGGTTTGACTATGAATCTTAACCCTAGCCCCATGTTTTCAGATCTATGCATATAATATTCTCAAATAAATTAACTACCCATATTGAGAATGCATACAATAAAAATAGGAAATATCCTCAGAGGACATATGGAAGACACGAAAAAGATAGGGTATGCAAGATGTGAAAATAGCATAAGTAAAATCACAAGAATCTACCTGGATTCTGATGCTAATTCGCACTTCTTCAGAAAACCCGTAGAGCAAGCTCCCTTCTTCAGAGTTCTTGAATCCTCCAATGCTCCAATTGCTCTCCAAACGCTATGTCTAAGCTTCTAGGAATGCTTGAATATAAAGAGCTCTCAAGAAACATCTAGAATGCCTCTAGAAACAGCTAGAAGGTGTCACCAACTAAGCATGGGTCTTTTCCAACCTTCTAGATGAGCCATAGGGTTGTAGACACCATGTGCTTAATTGATGCACTAATCTTCATGTTGTTGACATATGAGAAATGAAAAGGTGCGTTAACTCTCATGCAAGCTTATAACTCCAATTCACTTTTTATATAATTTTCTATTTAAATATTTATAACTTTCTTTTTAATTTTTATAACTTTTATTGTTATTATTTATTTATTATTTTATTATTATTAATTTTAATTTCTAATTTTCTTTTATTTAATTCTTTTTTCCTAAATTAATTCTCATTTAATTAATTATAATCAAAATATCAAATAACATGATATTTTATATTAATTTTCTCAAATAATTAATTTATTAATTAAATTTATTTATTAAGACTTAATTAATAGAAAATTCACCATAGACCTCCAAGATAAAATATGAAAACCCATCATAGAGCAAATCACACAAAATCATTCTAAAGGGTTAAAAATAACGAATTATGTCATCTAACACATTCGGTGGGTAAAATATCTAGATACCTATCCTACCTCACTAGGACAATTTAAAGTTTTGAGATTTGGACTTGAGAATTTATCTCCCTTCTCTTATCATTGAGATAGTATAATAGGGTACACTCATCCTAGCAATTTAGGGAAGTCGATACCTGGTACCTACAACCTGCAGAAAAACCATGCATGTACATACAATATATATAGTGTTAAGCTAAACAAACAATGGCAAGAAGTTGTGCATCGTGTAGATCCTGACTAAGCAGGTGACTACGAATCCCTTCCTTAACCACATCAGAAATGCCATACAATAAAAAAATGTGCACACCATAAACATGCAAGTATGGGGTAAGTATCCATAATAAAACACATGAGATAATAAACCATCCAACTAATCATCAACAATAACTGAGAACAATATAATGATCATCATGTATGCATGAAATGTAAAGTCTAAATGATCTCATCACATAACCACTGAATCCATAACATAATGTCTGATGGTGTCAAAACAATAACACTAATCCATCAACATAAAACTAGTCCATCATAGTCTAATAATAATAGCAACAATATGTCCAGAAAAGATGTGAGCGAGGGTAGGCACTACATCCACCCTCCCTTGGGTTAGGCTTACTCCTGGAAGCCTACAAACAAGTAGAAATATAACTCCCTCAATCTAGCTACATCCTCCCAAGTAGTTGAAGAATCATTAGTAGGGTTCCATTAGACCCTTACCTGCTCGATGGTTCCACCCCTAAGGGTCAACTTTTGCTGCTCCAAAATACGAACCGGCTCCAAAGCCAGCTGCCCGTCGTCTACCTGCAACACATTCCAATCAAGAACATGTACAATATCAGGAATATACTGCCAAAGCTCTGAAACATGGAAAACATCATGAATGCGAGCTAGGTTGGGCAGTAGAGGAAGGTGGTAAGAAACTGAGCCAATCCTCTCTAGAATCTTGAATGGTCCCACAAAGTGAGGTGCTAGCTTAGAACCCTTTCCATATCGGATTAGACTCTTTCGTGGTCGCACTCTCAAGAAAACCTTATCACCCACAACAAACTGCTTATCAGTCCTATGAGCATCAGCATACTTCTTCTTCCTATCTTGTGTTGTAGTTAGGTGCTCACGGATACGCACTACCTATTGCTCCATATCATGAAGCATCTCAGGACCAAACAAGATGCGATCCTCAAGACTATCCCAACTCAAGGGTGTACGACAAGGACATCCATATAATGCCTAAAATGGTGTCATGCCAATAGAACTATGATACCCGTTGTTGTACGCACACTCCACTAGGTAGAGATAGTCCTCCCAATGTGTCTGCCTATCCATCACATAAATCTATAACATATCCTCCAAAACTTGATTCACCCTCTCTATCTGACCATCAGTCTCTGGATGATATGCTGAATTGAAGTTTAATTGCACTCCAAGCTCATGTTGTAGTGATGTCTAGAATGTAGATGTGAATACAGGATCCCTATTAGAAATGATCTCTCTAGGAATACCATGTAATCTCACAATGTCTCGCATGAAGACATTGGCTATAGAAACTGTTGTGTAGGAAAACCTAATCGGTGAAAAATGTGCCACCTTAGTCAATCGATCAATGGTGACCATGATAGCATCATGACATCGAACAATCATAGGTAATCCTACTATGAAATCGATGGAGATGATATCCCATTTCCAAGAAGGAATGAGATTAGGCTACAAAAGTCCAGCTGGCTGCTGATGTTTTGCCTTATCTCTCTAACACTCAAGGCACCTAGCCACAAAATCAGCAATATCTCACTTCATCCCAAACCAAAAGAACAAACATCTCAAATCAACATGCATCTTCTTGACACCTGAATGTGCTGAGTAAGGTGTATGATGGGCTTCTGCCAGTATCAAGGTGTGAAGCTCATCCAAAAATGGCACATAAATCCTCCCTAGATGTCCTAAAAGACCATCTGATTCTCGAATGTAACCTGAAAACCTACCTTCCAAAGATCTTCCTGAATCTATCTCTCTGCACACTTCCTGATACCATGAATCTATAGGAAGTGCCTGAAGAATTTGACTCCTCAAATCCACACTAAGAGTCATCAATGATACCACATGTCTCTTGCGACTCAAAGCATCCGCCACCACATTCTCCTTACCCTGAATGTAATTAACCTCAAAATCATACTGACACAGAAACTACATCCATCGCCTAGTGAGCATTCAAATTAGGCTGAGTAAAAATGTACTAAAGACTACGATGATCGCTATGTAGCTCAAATCTATGCCCCAAGAAGAAATGTCTCCATCTTTTCAAAGGATGAACTACTACTGCTAACTCAAGATCATGTGTAGGATAATTTAACTCATGATCCTTGAGCTTGCATGATTCATACGCAATCACCCATCCACTTTGCATCAACACTAGCCCAAGTCCTTCAAGAGAAGCATCTGTACACACCATAAAATCACCTTTTGGATTAGGTATGGCTAGAATTGGTGCACTAGTCAAAAGCTCCTTGAGCTTTTGAAAAGCTTCCTCACATTTCTCTGTCCACATGAACTTCTTTCCTTTCCTCTAAAGAGAAGTGATAGGATGTGCTATCCTAGAGAAGTTCTAGACAAATCTGTGATAATAATCAGCTAAACCCATAAAACTATGAATCTCTGACACATTAGTCGGTGTCAGCCAATCTGTTATTGCCTGAATCTTTGCAGGATCCACTGAAATACCATCACTTTAAATAACATGCCCTAAATACTGAATCTTTGATTTGAAAAATTTACACTTAGCTACATTGGCATAAAGATGATTGTCTCTCAAACACTACAATACCAACCGTAGGTGTTCCTCATGCTCCTTCTGAGTCTTAGAATATATCAATATGTCATCAAGAAACATGAGTACAAAACTATCTAGATAAGATCGAAACACACAATTCATCAAACTCATGAAAACTGATGGAGCATTAGTCAACCCAAAAGGTACCACTGTGAACTCATAATACCCATAGCGAGTTCGAAAAGTGGTCTTGTGAATATCTGCTTCCTTAATGCGAAGCTGGTGGTATCCTGACTTAAGGTCAATCTTGGAGAATACTGTAGCTCCCTTGATCTGATCGAATAAGTCATCAATCCTAGGCAAAGGATACCTGTTCTTAATAGTCACCTTATTCAACTCTTTGTAGTCAATACAAAGGCACAAACAACCGTCTTTCTTCTTCACAAAGAGCATTGGAGCTCCCCATGGTGATACACTAGGTCGAATGCTCCCTTTGGCTAGAAGTTCCTCTAGCTGAAGACATAGCTCACCCAATTCCTATGTAGTCATGCGATAAGGAGCTTTAGAGATAGGCTCTACTCGAGGAATCAGATCAATATTAAAGTCAATGTCCCTCTTCAGAGGCATGCCTGGGATCTTACTTGGAAAAACATCTGCGTACTCCTGCAAAATCGGGTGATCTAAAGTCTCCCTCATAGGATTTTCCTCATCAATATCATTTACCATAATAGAAAATATCTGACATCTCTTATGGAAACTTTACTTCAATTGCATAGTAGAAATCATCCACAGAGATATAGGTCTTGGTATCCCAACTATCCGCACATCATTCCCTTGGTCATCTTGGCACAAAATAATCTTCTTCCTGCAATCTATATTGGCCCTATGATATCCAAGCCAGTCCATGCCTAAAACCGCATCATAGGAACCAAGGGGTATGACTCAAAGATCCACTGCAGTATCAAAGCTTCCTAAGCTAAGCCCGCACTTATGAACTACAGAGTCTATGGAGACCTTAAAACCTGAGGCTAGTTACACTTGCCAACCATAGTCTTGATTCACCGCATCCAGCTTACACTTAGAAACCATATATGGTGAAATAAATGAATCTGTAGCTCCTAAATCAAACAATACTAAAAGAGATATACCTCTAATAGAACTTGTGGTCTCAACCACTATTCCCTGATGATCTGCCTAACACTGATCAACTGCTTCAAGAACTCTATGAGCTCTTCCTGCATCACCAACTATAAGCCCTAAAACTATAGGTCTAGGTCCTAAAAACTAAGGTGCTCACTAAGGACACTGAGTTGCATAATGTCTAGTCTATCCACATGAAAAACATTCTATATTTCTACCAGATCCTCTTCCCATAGGTGGTACATTTGATTGCTGAAGACTGTTCCTACTAACAAAAGACTGGCTACTCTGAGTTGGCTAATTGTATTGATTCTGTTTATTGCGTTGAGCATTACGGTTGTTCTTGGTGTTAGAATCTTTGCCACCACCTTGAGCTTGAGAATTTGATCCCTTCTGTTGTTGTGTCTACTGAGACTACTGCTGATACTGTTTCCCCTTAGAAAAAGAAAACTTCTTATTACCACTTGAATTGTAGTTGCTTTTAGATCTTGATGCTGCTGGCACTCCTACAAAACCACCTTGACCAAGGTTGACACTTTGCTCAACAAGGATAGCTTGATGTACCGTATGCTTGAGGGTTTTTGGCTCAAATACCTTAACTCCCCCACCTATACAAATATTCAACCCCCTAATAAAGTGTTGTGTCAACTGAGCTGAATTTTTACTGAACCCTGAAAAAGACATGAGCTCATAAAACTTACATTCATACTCGGTCACTGACAAAGTATACTGTCTAAGATTATGCAATTCATTAGCCCTTTACTGTTTCCATTCCTTTGCTAGGAATCATTCTGGAAAACTCTCTAAGAATAGTTCCCACATGATACTGCTCATATTGATTCCCAGCTTCTTCTCCTCAATCGTCCACCAAGCCGCCCCAAAATTCTCTAAATTAGTGATCACAAATCTTGCCTTAATATTTCTGTCGAACTCCTACATGGTAAAAATCCTATCGAGGGAAATAAGCCACTGCTTGGCCACATAACTAGAACCTTGCTCATTGAAAGGCTTAACCATGGATCTTGAAAGATCCTTCATTTGAGTGCAGACAATGGACCTCTGACAATCATTCTGAGGACTTCTAGATCTGGGTCTATGCTCCTATTCTGTTTGGTGCACTTTGGACTGTTCTTGAACAGGAGGTAGATGTTCTAGAATTGTCTACATCATCTATCTCAAACCAACCTCTTCAGACTCAGCTTGGTCCTCTCTATGGCTCTCTTCCTGCTGCCTACTAGAGTGCTCTTCCCCGCTCTCTACATGAGTTGATCCCTCATGGGCAGACTCATGGGCACTGACAACTTTGCCATGACCACGGCCTCTACCATGGCCTCTAACAGAAGAACTATCCCAAATACCATCCTACAATATTGCAAAGTACTATTACAATCACATGTTGCAATAGACTAAGTTCAGTTACTATGTTTAGGTTTAAGTTAAATTTATAGTTTGAAATACAAATTGTTGAAGTATGAAAAATATTCAAGTAACAGTTCAAGTTCTGTTTCAGTTCACCTAGTTCAAGTTTGAAAAGATACACTTAATAGTTTAAAGTTCTTATTGTTCCAAAATACCCAAAGCTCCCAATGTAGAAACTTGGGCTCTAATGCCAAATGTAATGCCCTGGCAAGGGATCCAAAGAATTAACCTAGAATTTTGCTAAGTTTAGAAGCATTTTTTTTTCCATGAAAGTAAACACCACACATAACTTATACACAAGTATGGAAGCAATAGCAATGTCCATCTGAAAGTAAACATAACAGATTACATTCTTTAAAGATCCCTTAACGTTGAGTTACATCTAAATCAACTAACATACGTGAATCCATCTAGTACAACATCCACATGAAATAATAATGATAAGTCCAATGTTTATACATTACATTTCAAATGCTCATTCATCCTCTGTACATGTCACAGGGTATGACAAGCTCAAAGAATATACATATGTAGAATAAGGTACATCATCCTATTCTAATCCATGATACATCAAAGTAAAGATAATCACATGATATACATCATCATAGAAGACATATACATCCACCATAAATATCAAACATAATAAACTAAGTGCACGGTTCCTCCCAACCGTTAATAGCATGATTAGACCATCGTTGATCCTATCCATCCCTCCGTGCATAACATTCCAAATCACCGAAGAGATCATCGGTACTAACATAGCAGGAATGTCACTCCTAATATATATAACATCATATGTAGAAAGTAATCTAACATGCAAATATAAGCATAAGATAACATCATCTAACATATGCTAATCATCAATAAAAGGATACATATCCACCATCATGAGGGATGTATCAGCCACGATGTCTCAATAAATCTCAAATGATAAGAGTGGAAAATTCACTACCACCCGACCGCGTGGTACCTAAGTGGTCCACTCCCACCATGCTGAGGAGATAATCTCAAGTCCCAAATAGGCTATCCAAAACACATAGAAAAAATATCATAAGTCTAGAAATCCTAAAAGTATACTAACTCAAAGGTTCCAAACACAATATTTGACATCTAATCCCCAGAGGTTCACAATGACATATAGGAACCTACTATGCAAGCGAGAAAGTGTCATCACATTTATCATGTACAAGTTACCCTGGTAGTTAGTTGAACTCCACGGGTCCATACTGATCTCATGCGGCCACTAGTATCCTCTCATACTGACGAGACATACTATGGAATGCAATGTCGCAACCATGCATTCTCACTACTCTCATCCTAGCTTGTACAAACACTCAAGGCATGGGCGAGAACAAAACTCTTATTTTTTTAGGTTCATTCAATTAGTATTAGATGTGAATGTTATCACTTATTAATCCAACTTACAATGAGTTACCCTAGCAGCCTCTTAGGGCCCTGGCCCCCATTGCAAGCCACTTTTTGACACTACATGTAGATATCCTACCCTACGCTCATGGAATCATAAATCTCAAAATCACAAAAGATAATCCATAATAAAATCATCAAATATGAATAAAAGCATCAAATCTCCATGAGAAAACATCCATAGAAAATCATGAACACAATAGCTCTCTATTGGCAACTGAAGTATCACTGATAATCAAAGTATCCAATGGTTCTCAATAACCAAAATACATCTCAATCATACTAATCAAAGACTCCAAAAATGGTTAAGTCAAACATGTCACAACATGACATCATCAGGAATAAATCCACATTACAGTCCCATCATGGCGACTACAAAATAACCAAGGATAACTGATCGATGACTAAAAAAATAATGGTTAAGTCAAATGTCTCATACATAAGAATCTCAACTATAACAATCAGTAATCACATCCAATACATAGAGCATTCCATCACATAACCATGGTTCGGTTTATAAAGATCAAGATTAAAACATCATCATGACATCACAATCACATAACTCCCAAGCCTCTGGTAGACATCCTATAACTAGTCAACACTAGTCAACCCCAAGTTTAGATAATGAATTGGAGGAACATTTGTACGTTTTGGATGAATACAAGTATTCTTTAAAATCCATCTTCCAATTATAAACTTTGATTGAAAACGTCCCCCACCAAACTAACAATTAAATTTCATATACTTAATAAAACAATTAATTTAAACCATTGTAAAAGAAATGAACCTTTGGTATAAATCATTTATTAGTTATAAAATTATATTTTGAATTATTATTAACATATTTACATATTACATATATATATATATATATATATATATATATATATATATATATATATATATATATTTAAATACATATATAAATATATAGATTATTATTACATTATACAAAATTGAATTAACAAATTTGATTAATACCATTTAACATATAAGAATAAAAATGACTTCATATATGGCAAGTGTTATAAACACATTAATATATATATATAAGATATTAATCGCCGATACGCAGGACCCTGTGGTCGTCGGGTCTGCGATGTCGCAGGACTGTAGTGGTATGGGGGCGCGGGTCTCATCCCCCCCCCCCCCACTTATGCATAATACTTTTTTTAAATCGCTTATCTGATTTCCATTCGGTATGCGATTTGGTTTTTTTTTAATAAAATTTAACGTTTCTTAAAATGTTTTCGACTAATGTTATATTATTTGGTTTTTTAACAAATATATATTATATATACATATGTATGTATATATATATATATATATATATATATATATATATATGAAGGTATATGTATATATATATGTGTGTGTATATATATATATGTGTGTGTGTGTATATATATACATATATATATACATATACATATATATATACACATATACACACATATATATATACACACATATACATATATATATATATATATACACATATACATACATACATACATATATATATATATATATATATGTGTGTGTGTGTGTGTGTGTGTATGTGTATGCAAATTGACAACATAGACATATATAGACACAAGATATATATATAAATTTCAATCCTTAGAATTCTCCTATATACCATTGATCTCAAAAAAATTTCCAATAATTAATCTAATGGGTTTGACTATGAATCTCAACCATAGCCCCGTGTTCTTTTCAGATGTATGCATATAATATTTTCAAATAAATTAACTATCCATATTGAGAATGCATACAATAAAAATAGGAAATATCCTCAGAGGACATATGGAAGACACGAAGAAGACAGGGAATGCAAGATGCGGAAATAGCATAAGTAAAATCACAAGAATCTACCCGGATTCTGATGCTAATTCGCTCTTCCTCAAAAACCCACAGAGCAAGCTCCCTTCTTCAGAGTTCTCGAATCCTCCAATGCTCCAATTGCTCTCCAAACGCTATGTCTAAGCTTCTAGGAATGCCTGAATATAAAGAGCTCTCAGGAAACATCTAGAATGCCTCTAGAAACAGCTAGAAGGTGTCACCAACTAAGCATGGGTCTTTTCCAACCTTCTAGATGAGCCATAGGGTTGTAGACACCATGTGCTTAATTGATGCACTAAACTTCGTGTTGTTGACATATGAGAAATGAAAAGGTGTGTTAACTCTCATGCAAGCTTATAACTCCAATTCACTTTTTATATAATTTTCTATTTAAATATTTATAACTTTCATTGTAATTTTTATAATATTTATTATTATTATTTATTTATTACTTTATTATTATTTTATTATTATTATTAATTTTAATTTCTAATTTTCTTTTATTTAATTCTTTTTTCCTCAATTAATTCTCATTTAATTAATTATAATCAAAATATCAAATAACATGATATTTTATATTAATTTTTTCAAATAATTAATTTATTAATTAAATTTATTTATTAAGACTTAATTAATAGAAAATTCACCATAGACCTCCAAGATAAAATATGAAAACCCATCATAGAGCAAATCACACAAAATCAGTCTAAAAGGTTAAAAATCATGAATTATGTCATCCGACACTTTCGATGGGTAAAATATCTAGATACTTGTCCTACCTCACTAGGACAATTGGCTTAAAGATTTGGGATTTGGACTTGAGAATTTATCTCCCTTCTCTTATCATTGAGATAGTATAATAGGGTATGCTCATCCTGGCAATTCAAGGAGGTCTATACCCGGTACCTACAGAAAATCCATGCATGTACATACAATATATATATAGTGCTAAGATAAACAGACAATGGCAGGAAGTGGTACATTGTGTAGATCTTGACTAAGAAGGTGACTACGACTCCCTTCCTTAACCACATCAGAAATGCCATATAATAAGAAAACACGCACACCATACACATGCAAGTATGGGGTAAGTATCCATAATAAAACACATGGGATAATAAACCATCCAACTAATCATCAACAATAACTGAAAACAATATAATGATCATCATGTATGCATGAAATGTAAAGTCTAAATGATCTCATCATATAACCACTGAATCCATAACATAATGTCTGATAGTGTCAAAACAATACCACTAACCCATCAACATAAAACTAGTCCATCATAGTCTGATAATAATAGCAACAATATATCCAGAAAAGATGTGAATGAGGGTAGGCACTAAATTCACCCCCCCTTGGGTTAGGCTTACTCCTGGAAGCCTACAAACAAGTAGGGATATAACTCCCTCAATCTAGCTGCATCCTCCTAAGTAGCTGAAGAATCATCAGTAGGTTCCCATTAGACCCTTACCTGCTCGATGGTTCGACCCCTGAGGGTCAACTTTTGCTGCTCCAGAATACGAACCGGCTCCAAAGCCAGCTGCCCATCATCTACCTGCAACACATTCCAATCAAGAACATGTACAATATCAGGAATATACTGCCAAAGCTCTAAAACATGGAAAACATCATGAATGCGAGCTAGGTTGGGCAGTAGAGGAAGGCGGTAAGCAACTGAGCCAATCCTCTCTAGAATCTCAAATGGTCCCACAAAGCGAGGTGCTAGCTTAGAACCCTTTCCATATCGGATCGGACTCTTTCGTAGTCGCACTCTCAAGAAAACCTTATCACCCACAACAAACTACTTATCAGTCCTATGAGCATCAACATACTTCTTCTGCCTATCTTGTGCTGTAGTCAAGTGCTCACAGATACGCACTACCTATTGCTCCATATCATGAAGCATCTCAGGACCCAACAGGATGCGATTCTCAAGACTATCCCAACTCAAGGGTGTACGAAAAGGACATCCATATAATACCTGAAATGGTGCCATGCCAATAGAACTATGATACCCGTTGTTGTAAAAAAACTCCACTAGGTAGAGATAGTCCTCCCAATGTGCCTACCTATCCATCACATACATTCGTAACATATCCTCCAAAACCTGATTCACCCTCTTTGTCTAACCATCAATCTCTAGATGATATGTCGAACTAAATTTTAACTGTGCTCCAAGCTCATGCTGCAGCGATGTCCATAATACAGATGTGAATACAAGATCCCTGCCAGAAATTATCTTTCTAGGAATACCATGTAATCTCACAATGTCTCACATGAAGACATTGGCTACAGAAACTACTATGTAGGAAGACCTAATTAGTGAAAAATGTGCCACCTGAGTCAATCGATCAATGGTGACCATGATAGCATCATGACATCAAACAGTCATAGGTAATCCTACTATGAAATCCATGGAGATGATATCCCATTTCCAAGAAGGAATGAGATTAGGCTGCAAAAGTCCAGTTGGGTGCTGATGTTCTACCTTAACTCTCTGATACTGAATTCACCTAGCCACAAAATCAGCAATATCTCACTTCATCCCTAAGTTGGCCTAGTCGTGGAGAACTTGTACTCTTGAAAGAGAGGTCACAAGTTCAAATCCCACTGGGGGGTAGGGTATGTATGCCACATTTGTAGCACCAAGCGCCTCTCCAAAAAGAGTACGAGGTAGTCCCATATCACTATCACCATATGTAAACCCAAAAACTATGGCATAGTGTCATGGACTATAAAACCACCTTTCCTTACCTTTCCTTTTCCTTTCCCAGACCAAAAGAAAAAATGTCTCAAGTCAGGATGCATCTTCTTGACACCTGGATGTGTTGAGTAAGGTGTACGATGGGCTTCTACAAGTATCAAGGTGCAAAGCTCATCCAAAAATGGCAGATAAATCCTCCCCAGATGTCTTAAAAGACCATCTAATTCTCGAACGTAACCTACAAACCTACCTTCCAAAGATCTTCTTGAATCTATCTCTCTGCACACTTCTTGATACCATGAATCTATAGGAAGTGCTTGAAGAATCTGACTCCTCAAATCCACACTAAGAGTCATCGATGATACCACATGTCTCCTATGACTCAAAGCATCCACCACCACATTCTCCTTACCCTGAATGTACTTAACCTCAAAATCATACTTGCACAGAAACTCCATCCATCGCCTCTAGTGAGCATTCAAATTAGGCTGAGTAAAAATGTAGTGAAGACTACGATGATCGCTATGTAGCTCAAATCTATGCCCCAACAAGAAATGTCTCCATCTTGTCAAAGCATGAACTACTGCTTCTAACTCAAGATCATTTGTAGGATAATTTAACTCATGATCCTTGAGCTTTCATGATTCATACACAATCACTCATCCATTTTGCATCAACACTACCCCAATTCCTTCTAGAGAAGCATCTGTACACAACATAAAATCACCTTCTGGATCAGGTACGGCTAGAATCCGTGCACTAGTCAAAAGGTCCTTGAGCTTCTAAAAAGATTCCTCACATTTCTCTATCCACACAAACTTCTTTCCTTTCCTCTCAAGAGAAGTGATAGGATGTGCTATCCTAGAGCAGTTTTGGACAAATCTGCCATAATAACCGGCTAAACCCATAAAACTACAAATCTCTGACACATTAGTTGGTGTCGGCCAAACTATTATCGCCTGAATCTTTGCAGGATCCACTAAAATACCATCACCTAAAATAACATGCCCTAAATACTGAATCTTCGATTTGAAGAATTCTCACTTAGCTGCATTGGCATAACGCTGATTGTCTCTCAAACACTACAATACCAACTGCAGGTGTTCCTCATGTTCCTTCTGTGTCTTAGAATATATCAATATGTCATCAAGAAACATGAGTACAAAACTATCTAGATAAGATCGAAACAAACCATTCATCAAACTCATGAAAACTGATGGAGCATTAGTCAACCCAAAAGGTACCCCTGTGAACTCATAATGCCCATTGCGAGTTCAAAAAGTGGTCTTTTGAATATCTGCTTCCTTAATGCAAAGCTGGTGGTATCCTGAGTTAAGGTCAATCTTGGAGAATATTGTAGCTCCCTTGATCTGATCGAATAAGTCATCAATCCTAGGCAAAGGATACCTATTCTTAATAGTCACCTTATTCAACTCTCGGTAGTCAATACAAAGGCGCAAAGAATCGTCTTTCTTCTTCACAAATAGCACTGGAGCTCCCCATAGTGATACACTAGGTCGAATGCTCCCTTTGGCTAGAAGTTCCTCTAGCCGAAGACATAGCTCATCCAATTCCTGTTTAGTCATGCGATAAGGAGCTTTAGAGATAGGCTCCACTCTAGGAATCAGATCAATACTAAAGTCAATGTCCCTCTTTGGAGGCATGCCTAGAATCACACTTGGAAAAAAATCTGCGTACTCCTACAAAATTGAGTGATCTAAAGTCTCCCTCATAGGATCTTCCTCATCAAGATCATCTACCATAATAGCAAATATCTGACATCTCTTATGAAAACTTTGCTTCAATTGCATAGTAGAAATCATCCGCAGAGATATAGGTCTTGGTATCCCAACTATCCGCACATCATTCCCTTGGTCATCTTGGCACAAAATAATCTTCTTCCTGCAATCTGTATTGGCTCTATGATATCCAAGCTAGTCCATGCCTAAAACGACATCATAGGAACCAAGGGGTATGACTCAAAGATCGACTGCAATATCAAAGCTTCCTAAGCTAAGCCCACACTTATGAACTACAGAGTCTATGGAGACCTTAAAACCTGAGGCTAGTTCCACTTGCCAACCATGATCTTGCTTCACCACATCCAGCTTACACTTAGAAACTATAGATGGTGAAATAAATGAATGTGTAGCTCCTGAATTAAACAATACTAAAAGAGATATACCTCTAATAGCACCTGTGGTCTCAACCACTATTCCCTAATGATCTACCTCATGCTGATCAGCTATTGCAAGAACTCTCTCAGCTCTACCTACATCACCAACTGTAGGCTCTGAAACTGTAGGTCTAGGTCTTGAAAACTGAGGTGCTTGCTGAGGACACTGAGTTGTATAATGTCCAATTTGTGCACATGAAAAAAATTCTATATTTCTGCCAGATCCTCTTTCCATAGGTGGTACATTTGATTGCTGATGATTGTTCCTGCTAACAAAAAACTGGCTAGTCTGAGCTGGCTGATTGGACTGATTCTGTTTATTGCATTGAGCATTGCAGTTGTTCTTGATGTTAGAACCTTTGCCACCACCTTGAGCTTGAGAATTCATTCCCTTCTATTGCTGTGTCTACTAAGACTGCTGTTGATATTGTTTCCCCTTAGAAAAAGAAAACTTCTTGTTACCACCTGAATTGTAGTTGCCTTGAGATCGTGATGCTGTTGGTGCTCCTACAAGACCACCTTGACCAAGGTTGACACTTTTCTCAACAAGGATAGCTTGATGTATCGCATCCTTGAGGGTTTTTGGCTCAAATACCTTAACTCCCCCAATTATATGATTATTCAACCCCCTAATAAAGTGTTGTGTCAACTGAGCTGAATTTTCACTGAACCCTGAAAAAGACATGAGCTCATAAAACTTACACTCATACTCTGTCACTGACAAAGTATACTGTCTAAGATTATGAAATTCATCAGCCCTTTTTTATTTCCATTCCTATAGTAGGAATCATTCTCGAAAACTCTCTAAGAATAGTTCCCACATGACATTGCTCATATTGATTCCCAGCTTCTTCTCCTCAATCGTCCCCCAAGTGGCCCCAAAATTCTCTAAATTAGTGATCGCAAATCTAGCCTTAACATTTCTGTCAAACTCCTGCATGTCAAAAATGTAGTCGAGGGAAATAAGCCACTGCTCAGCCACATAACCAGAACCTTGCCCATTGAAAGGATTAACCTTGGATCTTGAAAGATCCTTCATCTGAGTGGACACAATGGACCTCTGACTTTCCTTCCTAGGACTTCTAGATCTGAGTCTATGCTCTTGTTCTGTCTAGTGCACTTTGAGCTATTCTTGAATAGGAGGTAGACGTTCTAGAATAGTCTACATCATTTGTCTCAAACCAACCTCTTCAGACTTAGCTTGGTCCTCCCTATGGCTCTCTTCCTGCTACCTACTAGAGTGCTCTTCCCTACTCTCTACATGAGCTGATCCCTCATGGACAGACTCATGGGCACTGACAACTCTGCCACGACCACATCCTCTACCACGGCCTCTAACAGAAGACCTATCCCAGATACCATCCTACAACAATGCAAAGTACTATTACAATCACATGTTGCAATAGACTAAGTTTAGTTACTATGTCTAGGTTTAAGTTAAATTTCTAGTTTGAAATACTAAGTGTTGAAGTATGAAAAGTATTCAAGTAATAGTTCAAGTTTTGTTTCAGTTCACCTAGTTCAAGTTTGAAAAGATACACTTAATAGTTCAAAGTTCTAGTTGTTCCAAAATACCTAGAGCTCCCAATGTAGAAACTTGGGCTCTGATGCCAAATGTAATGCCCTGCCAAGGGATCCAAAGAATTAACCTAGAATTTCGCCAAGTTTAGTATACTTTTTTTTTTCCATGAAAGTAAACACCACTCATAACTTATATACAAGTACGAAAGCAATAACAATGTCCATCTGAAAGTAAACATAATAGGCTACATTCTTTAAAGATCCCTTAACATCAAGAGTTACATCTAAATCAACTAACATACATGAATCCATCTAGTACAACATCCACATGAAATAATAATGATAAGTCCAATGTTTATACATTACATTTCAAATGCTCATTCATCCTCTGTACATGTCACAGGGTATGACAAGCTCAAAGAATATACATATGTAGAATAAGGTAGATCATCCTATTCTAATCCATGATACATCAAAGTAAAGATAATCACATGATATACATCATCATAGAAGGCATATACATCCACCATAAAGATCAAACATAATAAACTAAGTGCATGGTTCCTGCCAACTGTTAATAGCATCATTAGACCATCGTGGATCCTAGCCATCCCTCCATGCATAACATTCCAAATCACCGAAGAGATCATCGGTACTAACATAGTAGGAATGTCACTCCTAATATATATAACATCATATGTAGGAAGTAATCTAACATGCAAATATAAGCATAAGATAACATCATCTAACATATGCTAATCATCAATGAAAGGATACATATCCACCATCATGAAGGATGCATCAGCCACGATGTCTCAATAAATCTCAAATGATAAGAGTGGAAAATACACTACCACCTGACCGTGTGGTACCTAAGTGGTCCACTCGCACCATGTTGAGTAGATAATCTCAAGTCCCAAATAGGCTATCGAAAACACATAGCACAAATCTCATAAGTCTAGGAATCCTAAAAGTATACTAACTCAAAGGTTAAAAACACAAAATCTGACATCTAATCCCTAGAGGCACACAATGACGTGTAGGAACCTACTATGCAAGCGAGAAAGTGTCATCACATTTATCACGTACAAGTTACCCTGGCAGTTAGTTAAACTCCACGGGTTCATACTGATCTCATGCGACGACTAGTATCCTCTCATATTGACAAGGCATACTACGGAATGCAAGGTCGCAACCATGCGTGCTCACTACTCCCATCCTAGCCTATTCAAGCACTCAAGGCATGGGCAAGAAAAAAACTCTTATCTTCTTAGGTTTATTCAGTTAGTATTAGGTGTGAATGTTATCACTTATTAATCCAACTTACAATGAGTTACCCTGGCAGCCTCTTAGGGCCCCGACCCCCATTGCAAGCCACTTCCCGACACTACATATAGATATCCTACCCTAAGCTCATGGAATCATAAATCTCAAAATCACAAAAGATAATCCATAATAAAATCATCAAATATGCATAAAAGCATCAAATCTCCATGAGAAAACATCCATAGAAAATCATGAACACAAGAGCTCTCTATTGGCAACTTAAGTATCACTGATAATCAAAGTATCTAATGGTTCTCAATAACCAAAATATATCTCAATCATACTGATCGAAGACTCCAAAAATGGTTGAGTCAAACATGTCACAACATGACATGATCAAGAATAAATCCACATTAGAGTCCCATCATGGCGACTACAAAATAACCAAGGATAACTGATCAATGACCAAAAATAATAATTGTTAAGTCAAGTGTCTCATACATAAGAATCTCAACTATAACAATCAGTAATCACATCCAAGACATAGAGCATTCCATCACATAACAGTGGTTGGGTTTATAAAGATCGAGATTAAAACATCATCATGATATCACAATCACATAACTCCCAAGCCTCTAGTAGACGTCTTATAACTGGTCAACACTAGTCAACCCAAAACCCAAAACAATAGCATAAAGAACACACAATGTAAACACATGTTTTGGTTATGGTAAGTTTACAAACTTGAATATAAAAGTCTCAGTTTACATTTCCAAGTTTAGAGAATGAATTGGAGGAACATTTGCACATTTTGGAAGAATACAAGTATTCTTTAAAATCCATCTTCCAATTATAAACTTTGATTGAAAACGTCTCCCACCAAACTAACAATTAAATTTCATATACTTAATAAAACAATTAATTTAAACCATTGTAAAAGAAATGAACCTTTGGTATAAATCAGTTATCAGTTATACAATTATAATCCAAATTATTATTAACATATTTACATATTATATATATATATATTTAAATATATATATATATATATAAATACATATATAAATATATAAATTATTATTAGATTATACAAAATCGAATTAACAAATTTGATTAATACCATTTAACATATAACAATAAAAATGACTTCATATATGGCAAGTGTTATAAACACATATATATAACATATTAATTGACGGTACGTAGGACCCTGCGATCAGCGGGTACTACGTACCCCTACCGTCATAGTACCTGCAATGGTGGTACACTGCGACCGCAGTGGTATAGGGGCATAGTTCTCGTCCCCCCCACTTATGCATAATACTTTTTTTAAAATTGTTTATGCAATTTCCATTCAGTATGCGATTTGGTTTTTTTTTTAAAGTTTAACGTTTTTTAAAATATTTTCGACTAATGGTATATTATTCGATTTTTTAACAAATATATATTATATATACATATATATATATATATATATATATATGAAGGTATATCTATATATATGTGTTTATATGTATATATGTATATATATGTATATACACACATGTAGAATTAAAAACATCACAGCATATAAACATGTATATATATATATATATATATATCTGTGTGTGTGTGTGTGTGTATGCAAATTGACAACATAGACATATATATACACAAGATATATATATAAATTTCAATGCTCAAAAATTTCTTATAAACCATTGATCTCAAAATATTTTCCAATAATTAATCTAATGGGTTTGACTATGAATCTCAACCCTAGCCCTGTGTTCTTTTAAGATCTATGCAAATATTATTCTCAAATAAATTAACTACCCATATTGAGAATGCATACAATAAAACTAGGAAATATCCTCAGAGGACATATGGAAGACACGAAAAAGACATGGAATGCAAGATGCGGAAATAGGATAAGTAAAATCACAAGAATCTAGCTGGATTCTGATGCTAATTTGCTCTTCCTTTGAAAACCCGCAAAGCAAGCTCCATTCTTTAGAGTTATCGAATCCTCCAATGCTCTAATTGCTCTCCAAACGCTATGTCTAAACTTCTAGGAATGCCTGACTATAAAGAGCTCTCAAGAAACATCTAGAATGCCTTTAGAAACAGCTAGAAGGTGTCACCAACTTAGCATGGGTCTTTTCCAACCTTCTAAATGAGCCATAGGGTTGTAGACACCATGTGCTTAATTGATGCGGTAACCTTCGTGTTGTTGACATATGAGAAATGAAAAGGTGCATTAACTCTCATGCAAGCTTATAACTCCAATTCACTTTTTATATAATTTTCTATTTAAATATTTATAAATTTCATTTTAATTTTTATAACTTTTATTATTATTATTTATTTATTACTTTATTATTATTTTATTATTATTATTAATTTTAATTTCTAATTTTCTTTTATTTAATTCTTTTTTCCTCAATTAATTCTCATTTAATTAATTATAATCAAAATATCAAATAACATGATATTTTATATTAGTTTTCTCAAATAATTAATTTATTAATTAAATCTATTTATGAAGACTTAATTAATAGAAAATTCACCATAGACCTCCAAGATAAAATATGAGAACCCATCATAGAGAAAATCACACAAAATCAATCTAAAGGGTTAAAAATCATGAATTATGTCATCCAACACATTCGGTGGGTAAAATATCTAGATACTCGTCCTACCTCACTAGGACAATTGGCTTAAAGGTTTGGGATTTGGACTTGAGAATTTATCTCCCTTCTCTTATCATTGAGATAGTATAATAGGGTACGCTCATCTTGGCAATTAGGCAAGTCGATACTCAATACCTGCAACCTTCAGAAAAACTATGCATGTACATACAATATATATAGTGCTAAGCTAAACAGAGAATGGAAGGAAGTGGTGCATCATGTAGATCTCGACTAAGCAGGTGACTACGACTCCCTTCCTTAACCAAGTCAGAAACACAATACAATAAGAAAACATGCACACCATACACATGCAAGTATGGGGTAAGTATCCATAATAAAACACATGAGATAATAAACCATCCAACTAATCATCAAAAATAACTAAAAACAATGTAATGATCATCATGTATGCATGAAATGTAAAGTCTAAATGATCTCATCACATAAACACTGAATCCATAACATAATGTCTGATAGTGTCAAAACAATACCACTAATCCATCAACATAAAACTAGTCCATCATAGTCTGATAATAATAGCAATAATATGTCCAGAAAAGCTGTGAATGAGGGTAGGCACTACACTGACATTCTTTCAGCTACCTCCTTCATATCAGAGAGATCTTTGTCAAGTTCCTGGATATCCTTATTCTTCATGTTGGATCTAGTTTGCTTCCCTGAACTATCTTTAGGAGACTTTTCCTTGGCACGATTGGGAGAAAGATCCTGCTCCTTGCTACCCCTATGTTCTTCCACTTTGTTAATGAGCACCTTTATGTTCTCTTTGGCCTCTTTGAGGATGTTATAGCTTTTTTCAGCTATATTTTGTATCGAGCTCTCCATAGTTTGGATCCTGCTCTTCACTTCCTCCACTCTGTTATCCATGTTCTTTTCTTCCTCTATTTTCCTATTCTTCAAGCTATATTTCTCGCTCTCCAAGCTACTCACTCTATATTTGAGCTCTTGGATTTCACAAAAAATCTTTTTGGTGGTGTGAAAGCTATCCACTGTACTACTTTTAGCATTTTTGAGAACATCCATTTGAGGATTTTCCTTAGTGGTGTCACTAAAGATCACAAGGGTTGGGTCAATCAATTCTTCTATTTGGATTTTTCCCTCTTTATTATCTTTGCCAAAGTTTTGATCAATTCTCTATTAATCCTCATTCAAGTAGAAATAATGTCAAAATTTCTCCACACCACATTCCTATCCTTGCTTGTAATCGTGTATTTGTATTGGTTGGTACCAACTTCCTCATAGTCTTGGTCCTACACATCCTTCTGTGCAAGTTGTATAGGTGGAAAAATCACATACATTAAAAGTAATAGTAGTAGTTTATTGGCTTTTTTTTGACAATCCTAAAATTTCAAAGAGTCAAGGATTAATTATTTTTTTGTAATGTATTTGGTATTATAAATTGTAAGATATATTAGATAATAATATTAGTGTGAAGTATAAATCAAGCATAGAGCACATGTATAAGAGATAACACAATTTTTTTGAAGAACAAATAGATGCCAGCAAAAACCATAATAGAATAGATATAATCAACAAACAACAACTATATATTCAATTTACAAGAAGGGAAAAAGGAAAGTTTTGAAGGGGAATTGAAACCGTATTGATGAGTAGATAGTATGCAGATAGTAGTCAATAAATAAAAGAGAAGGTGGTAAGCATAGAAAATGGATAGTTAGGAGCAATAGAATAAGTTGCAACACACATACAATATACTTTTACAAAAGAGTTATCTCTAGGTATGGCTCGAAGTCTTCAAAAAATATAAATTTTGTGTATTCGTGTGAGTTGCATGATCTATTCAATGGATACTGGCATGGGAGACAAAATTTCATCGAAGAGTAAGTTGGTCTCATTTAAGAAATCTAACCTAGAAACTTTTGGGATTTTTGATTTGAGATGCAATTCCTCATTATAATTTTCCATTTTGCATGTAACTATGAATAAGAAATGGTTGTATTGAGAAGTGAGTATGATGAATTTTGTATGGTGGGTAAGTGCACAAAGTTGTGGTGCCAAAAGGGGGGTATAAGTGGACACCTTTTTCCTAAAATCTGCATATTTTGAACTTCAACAAGAATTTGAAGATAGTTACGCTCAAAATTTTCAAATATGACAAAAAAAAAAGTCGCAGTCCTTTGAATCTAGTTTCTGAACTACTAATTTTTTTTCAAAATGGTTTAATTTTAGGTCCTCAAAAAAGGGGGCCACAAAAAGTGGTACTGTTTATTCCAAAAAAACATAGCACAATACAAAGTGTGGCCCCCCTAAAATTTTAACCTTTTTTTTGAAATTTTTTAATCGCTCTGGTCAAAAGTTACTTAACACTATGTAGTTTATCCCACATTTTTTGAGTAATTTTATAATGTTTTTTTTTTTTTAATCAAGTTTTTAACTAGACACATCCCAAAAACAAGAAATATCTATGTGCTCCACCTAGAAATAATTGAAAACTAACCTAAAATCAAAACTTTTTTTTTTCAAAGTGTGTAGAATGGAGTCTAGTTTCTAAAAAACTAATTTGTTACAAAATTCGATGAATGAGCTAAAATCTATAGCCCAATTAGTACGTGGTGGTTTTTGACAAAAAATGAACATACATTCAAAAGAAATTATAGATGAAAGGCTTGAAATAGTTCAAATTAGAAATAAATTATATGGTTCGATAGCTAACACAGAGACCTATAATGCTATATAACCTGATCTTATCGATACCTAACCACGAGAAATCTTGAAGGGGAGCACAGAAGAAAAAAAATCATTTTTTGTATGTTTTCTAGAAAACACGTCTCAGGCCTATTCATCAAATCCAAAACTTTGGGTTGGATCTCCAAGGCAAAACAAAGCCTTAGGCTTGGGTTTGATTAAGGTTTAAATAGCGCGTGCGCCCTATAGCCCGCATGTGCTATAGCATGCACGCACTATTTAAACCTCAGTTCTAAATAGTGTGTGCACGCTTTAGGGCACAAGCACTATAGTGCACACACACTATTAAGATGTAAGTTGCAAAAAAAAACTAGGTGGGGGGGGATAGGGGAATGACTATGTGTGTGCATGAAAGAGATAGAGAGAAAGTAGGGGATACGAGAGGGGAGAGAGTACAGGATGAGATAGAGAAAGTGAGAAAGAGTAGGGGTGGAAAAGAGAGTATAGGATGAGAGAGAGAGAGTAGGGGTGGAAAAGAGAGGAAGTGTGTGAGAGAGTACGAGTGGAAAAGAGAGTGTGTAGGATGGGGGAAAGAGATTTAAAGTAGGGGATGGGAGAGAGAGGAAGTGTGAGAGAGAGTATAGGTTGGGAGAGAGATTAAGAGTAGGGGATGGAGGAGAGAGAGAGTAGGTGATGGGAGACAGAGTGGGAGAGGAAGAACTTGAGAGAGAGGACGATGGGAGTGCATGTGTGTGAAAGAGAGAGAGTATGGAATGGGAGAGGGGGAAGAAAAAGTAGCTCAAGAGAGAGTAGGGGATGGAAGAGAGAGTAGGCAATGGGAGAGGGAGTGGAAGAGGGGGAGATAGGGGGGAACAGAAATGTGTGTGTGTGTGTGTGTGTGTGTGTGTGTGTGTGAGAGAGAGAGAGAGAGAGAGAGAGAGAGGAGAGAGAGAGAGAGAGAGAGAGAGAGAGAGAGAGAGAGAGAGAGGAGGGGATAGGAGAGAGTGTGAAAATTTAAGAGAGACTAGAGGGTAGCAAAGAGAGAGAGAGAGAGTGGAGAGGGAGAGAGTGAGAGTGAGAGTGAGAGAGAGAGAGAGTAGGCAGTGGGAGAGGAAGTGGGAGAGGGAGAGCAAGTGAGAGAAAAAGTAGGGGATGGAAGAGGAGAGAGGGGGGATGGGTGTGTGTGTGTCAAAGAGAGAGAGTCAAGAATGAGAGAGGGGAGAGAGAAATAGAGAGAGTAGGAAATGGTAGAGGGATGGTAGAGAGAGGGAGAGAGTGAGAGAGAGAGAGAGAGATAGTAGGTGGTGGGAGAGGGAGTGGGAGGGAGAGAGAGAGGTGGAATGGAACATTTAAGAGAGATGGAGTAGGGGATGGGAGAGAGTAGGTAGTGGGACAAGGATTGCGAGAGAGAGAGAGAGAGATGGGGGGAATGGGAATGTGTATTTATTTATAAGAGAGATAAAGTAAAGGATGGGAGAGAGTGTGAGAGTTTGAGAGAAAGTAGTAGGGGATGGGAGAGAGAGTGAGAGTAAGGGATGGGAGAGAGAGAGAGAGAGAGAGAGAGAGAGAGAGAGAGAATTTGAGAGAGATAGACAGTAGGCAATAGGAGAGGGAGTGGGAGAGGGAGAGGGAGAGGGAGAGAAATATGGAGGATGGGAGTGTGTGTGACAGATGTAGAGAGTAGGGGATGGGAGAGAAGAAGAGTGGGGGGATAAGAGTGTGTGTATCTATGAAAGTGAGAGAGTAGAGGATGGGAGAGAGTGTGAAAGTGTGAAAGTAGGGGGTGGTAGAGAGAGATTATGATAATGGGGGAGAGAAAGTAGGTGATGGGAGAGGAAAAGAGATAAGGGGGATGGGAGTGTGTGTGTGTAAGAGAGATAGAGCAGAGGATGGGAGAGAGTGTGAGAGTGTGACAGTAGGGGGTGGATGAGAGAGAGTACGATGATGGGGGAGAGAAATTAGGTGGTGGGAGAGGGAGAGAGAGAGGGGGGATAGGGGTGTATGTGTAAGAGAGATAGAATAGGGGATGGGAGAGGAGAGAGAGAGTAGGGGATGGGGGAGAGTGTGAGAGAGTAGGGGATGGGAGACGAGAGAGAGAGCAAGGGATGGGGGAGAGAAAGTAGGTGGTGGGAGAGAGAGTGGGAGAGGTAGAGAGAGCTTGTACAAGATGGGAGAGAGAGAGAGAGTAGAGAGGGAGAGAGAGAACTTGAGAGAGAGAGATGGGTATGTGCAGGATCATGGTGTACCAAACTATGGCCTTAAGTGGTAGTGAAAAACTAATAAATTAGGGTTATGTCAACTTGACACATAATTTTGAAGTGGTTCTGGACTTTATATTAAAAATTTGTATGAAAATAATCTGTAGGAAATTGAATCTAGTTTCTAAACTACAAGGCCTTAACTAGAGAAAAAAATATTTGATTGGTCAAAAGTTTGGATTTTAATGCAGTACTACAAAAATTTAAGGGCAAAAATAAAAATTAGGTGTATGTCTGACCACCTTAATCATAATCAAATGAGAATATTTTTAAATATAATTTTAGATATAAAAAGTAGACTCATGCCTGCATGTGATGCATATTTTTGGGAATTTTTATTCTAAATAAATAATTAATTATGAATTTTCTACTATACTATTTTCAGAATTAAAAAAATCTCGTGTTTGACCACCTTAACTAGTTTTAAAAAAATCAAAATTAGGTTTTTTTTTTTTTCTTATACTAGTCAAAGCATGGAATGTGACACATATTTTGGATTTCACAAATCTTATACGGTTTGAAAGTTATAGCTATTTTTCAACAAGTATGTCAATCAACACTTTGTAGCTAACTCCGTTAGAAAATAAGTAATAATTACTTACTGAACTCATAATTTGACAAACTTTACATTTATGAAAAGCTAAGAACATTCTTAAGAAACCTTTTTCATTACATCAAATTTTGGTTTAAAACAAGTTGTCAACTATATGCTTGAAGTAAAAAACACAAAAGAACATGCCAAAAACACATTTTTGAGATGTTTTAAAGATGACCATATAAGGTTGGTATCGAAAGATATAGTAGAAATTATAAAGGTATTAATTTTTTTCATTTAGTATCAAGATGGGTGGAAAAAAACTTGGAATAGATTTTGAAATTCTTTAAGGCATTTCAGAACTACATATTTTTCAGATTGCCACTTTTTGGCACACCATGATCCTGCACATACCTAGATAGTACGCAGTAGTAGT
The DNA here is from genome assembly GCA_028749045.1 of Cupressus sempervirens. Taxonomy (NCBI): domain Eukaryota; kingdom Viridiplantae; phylum Streptophyta; class Pinopsida; order Cupressales; family Cupressaceae; genus Cupressus; species Cupressus sempervirens. Next base: position 356,639,658 of record CM053789.1, read on the forward strand.
GTGAGTGTGAGAGAGATTAGGGGGTGGTAGAGAGAGTACGATGATGGGGGAGAGAAAGTAGGTAGTGGGAGAGGGAGAGAGAGGGGGAATGGGTACGTGTGTAAGAGTGACAAATTAGGGGATGCAAGAGAAGAGAGAGAGTAGGGGATGGGGGAGAGAAATTAGGTGGTAGGAGAGGGAGAGAGATAGGGAAGATAAGAGTGTGTGTGAGAGATCTAAAGAGCTAGGGATGGGAGAGGAGAGGGGGTGAGAGAGGTAGAGAGAGTAGGTGGTGGGAGATGGAGAGTGAGAGAGAGTAAAGGATGGGAGAGAGTAGGAAGAGAGAGGGAGGGGATGGGAGAGAGAGTAGGGAGGATAGAGTGTAGGGAGGATGGGGAGTGATGTGTTTTGAGAAAGTAGGGTGTGGCAGAGAGAGAGTACAATGACAAGGGAGAGAAAGTAGGTGGTGGGAGAGGAAAAGAGAGATAGAGCAGGGGATGGGACAGAGTGTGAGAGTGTGAGAGTAGGGGGTGGCAGAGAGAGAGAGAGTACGACGATGGGGGAGAGAAAGTAGGCGATGGGAGAGGGAAAGAGAGAGGGGGGGATGGGGGTGTATGTGTAAGACAGATAGAGTAGGGGATGGGAGAGAGTGAGAGTGTGAGAGAGTAGGGGATGGGAGAGAAGAGAGAGAGTAGGGGATGGGGGAGAGTGTGAGAGTGTGAGAGATTAGGGGATGGGACATGAGAGAGAGAGAGTAGGGGATGGGGGAGAGAAAGTAGGCGATGGTGGAGAGAGTGGGAGAGGCAGAGAGAGCTTGTATAAGATGGGGGAGAGAGAGTAGAGAGGGAGAGAGAGAACTTGAAAGAGAGAGATAGTAGGTAGTAGTAGTGTGAGGGTGAGAGAGAGTAGGGGGTGGTAGAGAGAGCACGACGATGGGGGAGAGAAAGTAGGCGGCGGGAGAGGGAGAGAGAGGGGGAATGGGAATGTGTGTAAGAGAGAAAAATTAGGGGATGGGAGAGAAGAGAGAGAGTAGGGGATGGGGGAGAGAAATTAGGTGGTAGGAGAGGGAGAGGGAGAGAGATAGGGGGGATAAGAGTGTGTGTGAGAGATCTAAAGAGTCGGGGATAAGAGAGGAGAGGGGGTGAGAGAGGTAGATAGAGTAGGTGGTTGGAGAGGGAGGGTGAGAGAGAGTAAAGGATGGGAGAGAGTAGGAAGAGATAGAGGGAGGGGATGGGAGAGAGAGTAGGGAGGATAGAGAGTAGGGAGGATGGGGAGTGATGTGTTTTGAGATAGTTCGTACGCACTATAGTGCATACGCGCTTTATAGTGCGTACATGCTTTATAGTGCATACGCACTATAGTGCATATGCACTATCCCAAATCACCAAAAAATGGTCAAAAACCAACCTTGGGGCCCATTTCATCCATTTTTAACTTTTGGTCTGTTATACTCTCTGTTATTCTAACAGAAAATAGAGGTTTCAACATCTACGAAACACTATTTCAACACTTTTGGAAGCTAGCAAACACCAAATTCAATCATTGGATACGTGATTTGAAGAATTTTTGAATATTCTTTTAATAGAAAAGGTTAGTCCAATACATTTTAAATATTGTTTGTCAATATATAGATACAAATTTGATTATAATTTGATATGTTATGTAATATATAGCGAATTCATTAAAAATTGTATGTTTGAATGAAATGTTATTTCGAAATGGTTAGAAATTTGACAAGTTGTTTGATATATATTGTGTATTCATTCAAATAATTATAATTTTTATATGTAATTGAATCATTTGTAATTTACACATTTTAAGTAATTCGGATGTTTGAATAATTTGACATGTAGAAATCATCATCATGCTAAGGAAGAAACCAAAGATTCAAACAAATGCAGATAGGGAGAGAGATTTGACAATTAAAAGAGATAAAATGAAATTACTATGTGAACAAAGAAAATTGCAAAGCAATGATGAAGAATTAACTTTCGAAGAGGATCAAGAACCACCAGTACAAAGAAACAAAGAGGAAGAATTAGAAAGACAAAGAGAACGAATGAGATTGTTACGCTCAAGAAGACAATTGAATTGTGAAGCTACACCATCCTCCAATGTTGGAGTCATATCGTCCGCTACACCATCATCAAATGTTGGAGTCATATCATCCACTACACCATCTTCCAATGTTGAAGTCATATCATCCTCTCATGTTGAAGAGACACTGATTTATAGATCCGACGATATACACACTCCATCATGTCATGTTGAAAGCACAACATCAACACATCAAGTAGGTGATATTCCATCTTTTACATCTTATTGCCAAGGTACATCATCTTTAGTTCAAGGTACGCAATCCACTCAACCTTATATTGATGTTCAAAATGTTGAGAGAATTGAAAAGATTAGAACACCTTCTAGAATTCGTTTTAGAAAACCAAAATATTTGATTGATATTGATACTAACATTTTGAAATCAATGCCTGACAAGATTAGCAAGCATACTTGTCAAAGAAAAGTTAATCATATGTGGAGATTATTTTTTGAGGAATTAAATATTACAGGTCAATCCCAATTATTTGTTCAAATGATGAGGAATTTGAAATTTAGGCCTATCATGAAGATTCTTGGGCTAAGAACGATGGATGATTCAAATGAAAGAAATATTGTAAAGAATCTAATGAGTGCTTATGACAAAGTGGGTTCTAAATCACGCACCAAAGATAGTAATATCACAAGATGAGTACTCACATTGACAATAGTAAGTAGCCAAATGAAGAAAGCTCGACTCATGAGAAAGACAAGAAAAACATTAAAAATTGGTAGAGGTACCTTAAGGAGAGCCATGCTAAGGCATGAGAGATTAGAAGATCCAACAAAAAATGAGTTATGGACATTTAGCGGTAGACTACCGTGAAAGGATAAAGAAATTAGTGAAGCCTTGAAATCATTGATCGAAGATTTTTGGAAAAATAACACACATGTTTATCCTAATCAAAGAGATGTTGTAAGAAGGAGGATTGGTAGCCGAAATCATGAGCCACATGCGAAACATTGTTTGGACTCAACTCAGACACAATTTTTTGCAAAATTTATTGGTATGTATCCTCAAATTCGAATAAGTCAAAGATTTTTTGAGATGGGTAAACCTTTTTATGTGAAAATAAATCACACACGCACAAATTGTTGTTGTAGGATACATATTGAATTTTCTAACCATTTTGACGTTTTTAGGCACATATGCGTAATTTTGCATTCTCAGTTTGTTTTGTAGGATTGTGACATAAAAGAGCCACCAAGATCTTCAAGGGAATTCATATCCAACATTTTATGTGAAATAGGGGATGAACAAAAATTTTACAAGACATCATGCTTGGATGGTACGTGCTTATTTTGTGGTTCTTTGCAACTTTTATCAACTTGTCAACATATGGATAGTACACATGCAATTGGATATGAAATAGTAGATTACGGAAAATTCAAGACAGTGACATGTTCTCTAAAAGATGGGAAACATGGTAAAATATATGATCTAGTTATTGAAAAGGTCCCAGTGTATGAGTTCATGAAGATTTTTCATGAACAGATTATGTATGAGTATGCAAGGCATACCCATAGAGCTTGATGGTTGGATTTACAATTCAAATTGTGCAAGGATACGTTTCCATTGGATACCATTTTTTCGATTGTAGATTTTGTAGAGAACTACACACTACGACCACAAAATGAGGTGCAAGCAAAGTATTATCCATCTCAACAGATTTCTATATTTGTTCACATAACATTCATGCATTCACCTACAAGTACAGGGGATGACAGGAAGATTTTGAGGGAGTACCATTTTTACATCAGTGATGATCGATCACATTCTACGAAGTTTGTACATGGTTGTTTTCATTTATTTTATGGAGATTTGGCTAACAGGGGCATATCATATCATCAACACATTATTTGGTGAGACAATTGTGCATCTCAATTCAAGAATGCACGGATGTTCTATTGGTTGAGCAGGATGCACAGGTTGTGTAGAATTCAATATATGTGGAATTTCACAGAGGCTGGTCATGGTAAGGGAGAGCACGATGGTGTAGGCGCATGCATTAAAAGAGCCTTGGCTCGTGAAGAACTAAAGTAAAAAGATGGAGCAATATTAATAGATTCAAAATACATCGTCCAATGGTGTAACGCTAAAATGGGTCCAGGTAAGGAAGGTGAGTCTATAGTTCATAGATTTTTTTGGTTGATAGATAATACTAACATTGCACCATATCAAGATTGTTGCACACTAACAGGATCTAGTGAGTTACACTCTTTTAGAAGCTCTAATGCAGGTTCATGGAGTATCCACACACGAAAAATGGCATGCTATTGTCCATCATGTGCAGAGAAAAATTGGGATGACTGTGAGTCAACTGAATGGGTGGACAAATGGGATATACAGGTTTTGGACCCAATTGACACATATCGTCCCCCACAAGCACTGGAAATGGTATAGATAGAATCGTCTATTGACTTTGACCGCTTGTCTGATCTAGTACAACCTAGTAATATATATATTTATATATCTTTGCAATTTAAATATGTAACTTTATAACTTTTATGCAAGTATTTTCTGAATTAATGACTGCATTTTGTACATTTGTCACTGCAGGCCATGTTTTTGCTTTTATTGCACCTGAAGACAATGAAGAAGGGACAGATTATTATTTGTTTCATTGTGTTGAAGCCAAACAAAAATTCGATCACTCGGTTATAGATGGTGAAGGTTTAGAGTACCATGTCCGTGCGGTGGTTGTAACAGGCACATGGCTTAGATGATATCCTATGAAAAATCCTAACTTGTGGTTATTCAAGGATTGACAAACAAAGAGGAAGATTCTGCATTATTCAAACCTTGTTGTTGCATCAAATGTCCACTTGATAAAATATGGTGGAAAACCACATAATAAGATTCTTTGGAAAGTTTGAGATTCAGACCATGAGGCAATATTTGAGACATTAAAATGTCGAGCTGAGACATTAAAATTTTGAGCAGATCCAGTTGGCTCATTAGATTGAATTGGGAGAGAGAGAAAAAGTGATCAATTGGATCCAAATACAATGTTACAACCTCTTCCCCAAGACTATCACATGACTAAGGTGGACCGTATTGTTATGATGTGTAAGTGGTGAGATTTAGTTTTGATTTGTTTAGAATATAGATACATTATTTGAATTTATATTAGATTCTTTAATAGGACCCATTTTTTTAATCTTATCTTAGATTTTTTACTGTGCTAATTCTCCATTTGTAGGTCACCAAAGAAAAGGGCTAATAAATTTGACGCACAAGTGATAAAGTGTGAGATGCCAAAATCATCTGCGAAATGGTATTATCATTTCACATCCTCAATATTTATTAGTGTTCTTTGTTCAAGTACCATTGTATGATAATCATCTTATGCCTGGAACTGCAGAGGTTAAATTATGTCAATACTAAGGTTTGTAGCATCAATACTAAGGTTTTTAGCATCAATTGGTCACGCTAAGTATAGTAGTTGTATCATGAATCCTTCTGAACCAATATGACTAAGATTCTCAGAAGAAGACTAAACCATATCATCTGTCTACTCCCTCTTTATATAAGAGTTTTTCAAACAATGAGAATGAAACATTGATTATTACTCCCTCCTCAATGTAAAATTCTCATTGATTGCATTTTGTAAAGTTTTAAGTCACTATCAACCTCTATATCATTGTATTCTTCTTATCATCAAATTACACAACAATGAGAATATGAACAATGACTTCTTCACATGAACCTAACAATTATAAATGCTACACCTTAATAAATGTTTGGGCTTGGTCTTTGACATTCGAGCTTACAATACAATACATTGGTTTCATTTTTATTTGGAAGTATTTATTATGTTTGTTCCAAAACTCATTCTTCATTTGCCAATATTAAAATGCAACTATCATGAAAGGCATAGTCTTATAATTTGTAATTTGTATAATGGTATTGTTGGTGTTTGAAAATGTTACCCATTTCCAATTACCCTGATGAGAATATGACACATCTAGGGGCAGCTAACTCCCATTATCAACACATCCATTCAGACACTAGGCCAACTTTAAGGCATGACCCTTCTTCTACTTCAGGCTCTGCAAAACCTAGGCGGGTGAACCTCTAGATTCCTTATATGGTACCAGTTGTCAAAGCATACACTGAATCTAATACAAAGCAGATAGAAACCCTTATTTCTCCTAATAACTTATGAAATAACGTATATCTGCAGTAGCTAAATGCAAAACAATGAAATTCATAAGCTGAGTGAGGGCATTCTGTTTATAGCTCTTCAACATGAAAGGGAAATTCATTTGATTAAAGATGTTGATTCAACAAAACCCCAAAAATGCAACAGTATAACCAGTGATCCTATAAATGATCAGTGCCTAATCCATTGGGAAATTCCATGAATTCAAAACATACATCTGTGACATCAGGACATATCTCATATACTCAGACATCAGATCTATCCAACCACCTTGTTATTCAAACATCAATGTTCATTCAGGTCTCATTCTCACAAAATATCCTTCTCAAACAACCAGTAACCTTGTTTAAACATATCGAGCATTTACTTGGCCCTTTGGTCCGACAGCAAGATACATTAAACATACAACCTGAAAGGGATGCAAATGGGTCTCAAATCTTTGTTCCAAAACCACATAAGACTTACAGATTGTTGAGACAGGGGACAAGAACCAGAACAAAACTAGTGAGATTTTTGCTCATATGTATTCATTTCCTTGAAACTATACATTCAGATGCATAAGATTAAAACATGAAACAACCTAATATGTCAGAACTATCTATATTATCTCTACAATGCCGTTCACATGAGAGTTCTGCTAAAGAAAATGGTGTCACAGTCATGGAAACATGTCAAAATACTGGAACCAATGGTCTCACAGTGCAAAAACTGGGATCCCAAATGGTATCACAGCAATGAACTTTTTTCTTCCCAGAAACTGGAACCAACTGGTTTCTCAGTGACAAAAATTGGAACCCTTACAAATGAAGAAAGAAAGAAAGATATAGCAAGAAATGAATTCCCGGATTTGATATGCAATTGCCAGGTGTCCACTTGAAATCCAATCCTCTGTAACTGGAAAACCTCTTTCTTCTTTCATCCCTTATGACCTGATTTTGTTTCATCATTAATCTGTAACAAACTTGCAAAATATCCTTGCCTAATGATGAAAACTCTTTACTTGCCAAAATATCTAATTGCCCCATGAAAAAGCCAGTTAAAATGAGTTTCTACTAAGTAAATCAGAACAAATTTGACCCTAACTGCAATTCCATTGCCTTCTACTGATATCCAGGTCACTATCTTGACAAGAAACAAATCTAAACTTCCTGGTATGAAAACGGTTGCACTTTAGGTACCTAATAGAAAACCTCGTGTAGCTCAAACTGACTGATACCTGTGCAAAAACTGACTCTAGAATTGGAAAGTTCCTCTTCTCCCAATTCCAACAGTATATTGGAGTGCCCAATTCAGTTAAAATTTGCCCTAGATATGGCCGTTTGAAAATCAGACCTCTACGTAGTGGTTTGAAACATATATTTTTGCAAAATTTAAAACTTTCATATAGTTTAAACTATATAAAGTTTCAAACTTTATTAAAAAGAACCTGACGTGAGATTTCAGAAAAAACAATAATAAAATATTAAAATTTGAAAAGTCTAAAATTTCTCCTCATTTTCTCTTGGGTCAAACTTTTGTTGACCAAGTGCCACGTGTCAACATCTGATTCGCTGACAACATTGCTATTGAACCCACGTAGCACTTTGGAACTTGCCAGAATTTTATGTTTTTTCGATGACCTCGCTATCTCGCTAGCCAGAGTTTCTCACCACTTTCCGGTGGTGAGGTAGCGAGTCGCCGGGTTTTGGAACTTTTCGGCAACTTACCTCCTATTGACGTCATCAAGTTTTACATTATGGTTTGTTCAAAATTTAATGCGTGGTTGCTTCCATCCGATGTCATCTGAGTCCACGAACGCCACACAAGAGGCAGCCACTTTCCCAAAGCCACAAGTCTTAGACATAAGTATCTAAATGTATAATGGTATTTAAAAAGCTCAAAGTTCTGATACGAGGGCTATGTGGGATATATCTGTAAGCATAACACTGCCTTGCCTTCCTTGGACTGCGGCTTCTCTTAGCGGTGCTCTTCTGCTATTTGTATGACATGGATGCCTGTTCCTTCCATTGGCACCCCTGCACTTTGACTGCGTGAGCTTTTTACTAGTGGTTTCAGCTTTATTTAAAACTGGAGCATTTTTACTTATGCAAAATTCTGCCCCTGCTTGCTTAGCATGGGCCTCTTCATTCTCAGGTTTCCTTGCATGGTTATGCTTTGTGCTCCAATGGCTTCTTTTTACTCACATGGAGCTCTTTCCAATGTTATAGACGCCTCAACAATGACTCCTTTGATGCTGCCCTGAGGATTCCTCCTTTGATCTGTCATGCATGGAGTCTTTATACCTTTTCCTTTTAGCTGCGCGTGGATGTTTTCTTAAACCTGTCTTTGACTACAATTTCTTGCATTCTCTATTCTTAGAATGCCTGATCTTTTTTTTTTTTTTTTAAACATGGGGCTCTTCTCTCGCTAACTGGCCATCAGCTTTGCCTGCCCTTGATATTAAACTCTACAACTTTATATGTTGTGAGTCTTCCTTTGCAGCGTTGTTTCTTGTCTTAGTTGGCTCCTTTTTCTTTCTTCGTCTGCGTAGGGGCTTTGACTGTGTCCTTTTAAAAACATTTGCAGCCTCTTTCTATTTGCTATGGCTTGTTTCTTGGAAAACGCAGACACTATGTGAAACATGGATGACTATCTTCCTTAAAATGGCATTCCTTTCAATGCGCTGAGCTCTGAGTTATCTTGTTCAATGGCAACTTAAAAATCTCTATGCTCTATAATTCGTCCATTCTACCTTGGTCCATCATGAGTTTTGCTTGAATCCAAGCATGGATTGCCATTCACTTGCTTTGTCTCTTTGACAAAAGGTTTCATCTATGCCTTTTCTTTTCAAGGTTCCATACACTTATTACACCCGAAGAACCTCCAAATGCTAAAACTGGCTGCCCATTGTAATCTTTATTTATCTCTATGTCAAAATCAATATGCATCTTTACAAAGAAAGACTTATGTATTATTTTTTATATTTGACATTTTCTGACTTCTAACCTGAAGTCAGAATATGCTCCATTCATATCTACCCTGGATGTCCCCTTTTAAACTTTGACTAAGCTTTCCTTTCCTCATATGAACAATACATTCATAATGGATAGACATATTGTAAACGTGTCAATTTTACCACAATTTGCAAAAACATTTATAAATTTAAAACACTTTCAAGCTCAAATGCAGACCTCCTTCCTTCTTGATGCCATGGAGACAAGAAATCTTTATGTGGAAAAGATTCCTTCATCTAATTTTACCTTCTTGGCAGATAAATGTTGCCATCCAATTTTTGTAAACTGTGAAATTAGTGCCAGATGGTCCTTTGACTCGCCTTAAAAACTGACTCGGACAACTAACCAAGCTCTGAAACCTGACACACTGAATCTATGTTCTGTATACTGATACAATGCCGAATCTCGTTTTATAACGAATTCCCAGTCAAAAGATTTTAATTGCTGAACATCCATACTTCAATTACCCTGCAGGCAAACAATGTTAAAAAACATAAACTGGGCTCAGGTTCGGCATTATAAACTGGGTTATTGATCACTTGGGGTTTTGAAAACTAGCATATAAGTTCTTTGCCATGAAGAGGATATAATTCCATGTTTTGGGCTCATGACGAATCACAGGGCACATTTGGCAAATTTTCGAAAATAGGCACTTGGAAATTTTAATTGGCAAATGTGTCAAAAAGTGATTTTTAGCAAATTTACGGACATGTGAAAGTATGTAGAAGGATTCATCATGACTTAAGAACTGGCATACTTCAAGGATTTTCAGGATACAACACAATGGTACAATTCACTTAGGCTTACCAATCACAGGATCAAAGTTATAACATGCCGAACAGGGGTACGGATCAATCTGGATACCTCAGCCATAACAAAACAATGCAAACTGGGTTTTTGATGATGTTAGCAAACTGATCAAATGGATTCGACATGATCTCAAAATTGGAACATAGGTTCTCTATTATGGACACTAAACATCCCCAAAGTGACTAGTCATGAAACACTCCTGGGTAAAAGATATTCAGATGCAAACTGGGCCTCTGATCCCTATTTGACACTTGGTAGAATTGCAAATTTTGACACTAGCTCAAAATGGGACTTCACAGAATGATTCGGGATGGCAAAATAACATTATGGATCATATGAATATGTCAAATGAAAGGTGTTAAGCCACTCAAACACCATCTAGGCCTCAAGCTACCAATTGACCACATGCATAAAAGGCACTTTAGGACATGATTTTCCAAAATTTTCAAAATGTGACTAAAAATGAAGCATGCAATTTTCAGTCCCAACAGTGGCTCTGTCTGGGGATGCATGCCCCTTGCGGGCATGGCAAGGATTTAGATCTCTGGGAGAAGTGGACCATTCTCGAAAACTTCAAAACTCTCCTGAACAGCAAAACTTTTTCGAACAACTTTATTGAAAACAGGAAACTACTCTTAACTATGTACAAGTGATGGCTGCAGGCCACCGAAAAGTTTCATAACTTTTTACCTCTGTCAAACACCTTATTTTCATTTACATTCTCCTGAGGCAAACTGAAACTCTCATCCTTATTTGTTTCACCCATCATATCAATAGTTTCAATTACTTTGTTAGGCAAAACAAAACTACTAATACCATCTTCATAGTGCATATAAAAATCAGACAAACTTTCTACACCTTGCTCACTATGAGAATATGAATCAGTGTGATCATAATAACTGACATCAGACTGAAAGTGAAACTGATCACTACTGATTGAGTCATGGATTCCTGCAATCGAAAACACAAAAGCTTGATATTCTACTTCATTGAACGAGTTACATGAATCCGATGGTAACTCACCTTGTGCCTCTAGCTGTGAAGAGTATTTGGAATCCGATTGTTGCCTACTTGCAGTATTATCATTTACTAAATCAGATTCATCTTTCACTGTAACCTCTTCACATTCAAAACATTGATTAGTCACCATACATGAAAATTCATTCTGAAAGTGTTGTTCCAAACCATGCTGATCATTATCATTTTCTTCATTAGACTGAATGTCGGAATAGACCTTGAACTCATCTTTACAGGACCTATCAACATATAAAGAAAATTTATAATCGGATTGACAACACTCACTATTTTCCTCCTCATCATATGAAAAATCAAAACAATGTTCAGCAAGATCAACATGAAAAGAACCCGAAACAACATTAACCTTCCCTTCATTAACATTCCCTACATCCAGCAAATCGTCATGTGCAAAAACATTTGAGGTTCTGTTATATACACCTCCAAAGTCCAACAAAGATTGTTCAGATTCTACCTCCTTTTCCACATCAAACTTTGGGGAATTGATTTGACTGAATGAGAAAGTATTATGAGAGAACATATGAAAATCTTTAGAGATACTTATGTGCTTTTCAAACTCACGAGCCAACAAAATAGAGATTTCATCAGAACTCAAGAATATTGCCTCACAAATCTTCTCCTAGCTGTGATTATATTCATCTGGATAACATGAAGAACTTACAACAACAGGATCCTTAGTGTAGCAATTTGGAAAATTAGAATTATTACAACATTCTTTCTTATCATGGCAATCATTAGACCTACTGTTGTTACAACTTTCTTCAACTTCATATGTACTGTAAAAAAATTTATCTTCTCTTTTATATCCATCTTTTTCATGCTGATTGTTGTTACTTGATTCATTAACATTTGAATCCACCTCTTCACACTCAGAAGACAGATTATCTTGTTGTACGGATTCATTATATTCATTGCTACCTTGGCTTTCAGCACATTCATTATCATTAGGAGATATTTCATGAAATTTATAATCACCACTTTCCATCTCCTCAATGAATTTTTTAGTCTGCAAAATTATTTGTAACCTTATAGGTGCTGGCCAATCTACTGAATCGGGTACTAGAACATCAAGGAAAATATTTGGTAGGGAAGATTCCTCAGGTCTACAATGAAAAGGCATCTTACTGATTACTAACTTAAGCCTTAAATAACATTGTTCGACACTTAGACCTTGAGTACTGTCTACTTCAATTCTTATAAGACTGACAATCCTTTTGTAAACCAGTCTATTCAACATAGCAATGTTATTACTCACAATTTTCAAACTCTCAGAATTTGGGGAACTAATCTCAGATCTAAGATCTGACTCCATCATAAAACAAACTTTCTACCTCTTCTTTCTAGTGCTGAAAATCACTAAATAGAGGCAACTTCTTTAAACACTTGACTTCCATGAAAAGAAAACATGAAAACCAAAATACCTCCAGTGTTGATACTGAACTTGGATCTACTGATTTGGCATAGGTGCAAGACTGAAAATTCTTTACACCACTGATCAAACTTTGTAGAGTCGCCACCTCTTTGCAAGAGGAATGAAATAACCACTGTTGTGATCTATTTTTATATTTCAATTATTTATAACAACAGATTGCAACCAGCACTTAAAAACTTATCAAGAATTTGAAACTCCTTTTCAAGAAACTACCAAAAGCTTCAGATCTACCCATGCAACTGAAAGTCCTTCAAAATTTTGCAATGAAATCAACTAGGAACAAACTGGTACAGAGATTTGAGAGTTGCCACTCACACTTTGTGAGAAATAAAACATAATTTGTCACTTGACAAATCTGAACCAGACTTTCAATGTAGGAAAAACTTGCAGATCATTATTATCTTGAAAAGAATTTACACTTTATAAACGAATTCTTGACTCTGAAACTTTCTCAACAGTATTTGCAAACTGGACTGATTGAAGATAGACCTATGATAGTCATAGAACACAATTTTCATCTAGTTTCAACATACTGCTGATAATGAATAAAGCTTAACTTGAGGAACATGAAACTTCAGCAAGGAAAAGGAACACATCTTGCTATTGATATGATATATCCAATCTGTTTCACATCAGAGGCTCCTATTCTTTCAACAAAATGGATTGCCATCTTATTTCCCCAGCAGAGTCACCATTTTGTTGGTGTTTGAAAATGTTACCCATTTCCAATTACCCTGATGAGAATATGACACATCTAGGGGCAGCTAACTCCCATTATCAACACATCCATTCAGACACCAGGCCAACTTTAAGGCATGACCCTTCTTCTACTTCAGGCTCTGCAAAACCTAGGCGGGTGAACCTCTAGATTCCTTATATGGTACCAGTTGTCAAAGCATACACTGAATCTAATACAAAGTAGAGAGAAACCTTTATTTCTCCTAATAACTTATGAAATAACGTATATCTACAGTAGCTAAATGCAAAACAATGAAATTCATAAGCTGAGTGAGGGTATTCTATTTATAGCTCTTCAACATGAAAGGGAAATTCATTTGATTAAAGATGTTGATTCAACAAAACCTCAAAAATGCAATAGTATAACCAGTGATCCTATAAATGATCAGTGCCTAATCCATTGGGCAATTCCATGAATTCAAAACATACATCTGTGACATTAGGACATATCTCATATACCCAGACATCAGATCTATCCAACCACCTTGTGATTCAAACATCAATGTTCATTCAGGTCTCATTCTCACAAAATATCCTTCTCAAACAACCAGTAACCTTGTTTAAACATATTGAGCATTTACTTGGCCCTTTGGTCCAACAGCAAGATACATTAAACATACAACCTGAAAGGGATGCAAATGGGTCTCAAATTTTTGTTCCAAAACCACATAAGACTTACAGATTGTTGAGACAGGAGACAAGAACCAGAACAAAACTAGTGAGATTTTTGCTTATATGTATTCATTTCCTTGAAACTATACATTTAGATGCATAAGATTAAAACATGAAACAACCTAATATCTCAGAACTATCTATATTATCTCTACAATGGTGTTCACAGTAGAGTTCTTCTGAAGAAAATGGTGTCAGAGTCATGGAAACATGTCAAAATACTGGAACCAATGGTCTCACAGTGCAAAAACTGGGATCCCAAATGGTATCACAGCAATGAACTTTTTTCTTCCCAAAAACTGGAACCAACTGGTTTCTCAGTGACAAAAACTGGAACCCTTAAAAATGAAGAAAGGAAGAAAGATATAGCAAGAAATGAATTCCCAGATCTGATATGCAATTGCCAGGTGGCCACTTGAAATCCAATCCTCTATAACTGAAAAACCTCTTTCTTCTTTCATCCCTTCTGACCTGATTTTGTTTCATCATTAATCTGTAACAAACTTGCAAAATATCCTTGCCTAATGATGAAAACTCTTTACTTGCCAAAATATCTGATTGCCCCATGAAAAAGCCAGTTAAAATGAGTTTCTACTGAGTAAATCAGAACAAATTTGACCCTAACTGCAATTCCATTGCCTTCTACTGATATCCAGGTCACTATCTTGACAAGAAACAAATCTGAACTTCCTAGTATGAAAACGGTTGCACTTTAGGTACCTAATAGAAAACCTCGTGTAGCTCAAACTGACTGATACCTGTGCAAAAACCGACTCCAGAATTGGAAAGTTCCTCTTCTCCCGATTCCAACAGTATATTGGAGTGCCCAATTCAGTTAAAATTTGCCCTAGATATGGCCGTTTGAAAATCAGGCCTCTACTTAGTGGTTTGAAACATATATTTTTGCAAAATTTGAAACTTTCATATAGTTTAAACTATATAAAGTTTCAAACTTTATTAAAAAGAACTTGATGTGAGATTTGAGAAAAAATAATAATAAAATATTAAAATTTGAAATGTCTAAAATTTCTCCTCAATTTCTCCTGGGTCAAACTTTTGTTGACCAAGTGCCACGTATCAACATCTGATTCACTGACAACATTGCTATTGAACCCACGTAGCACTTTGGAACTTGCCAGAATTTTATGTTTTTCCGGCGACCTCGCTATCTTGCTAGCCGAAGTTTCTCGCCACTTTTTGGTGGTGAGGTAGCGAGTCGCCGGGTTTTGGAACTTTCCGGCAACTTACCTCCTGCTGACGTCATCAAGTGTTACATGATGGTTTGTTCAAAATTTAATGCGTGGTTGCTTCCATCCGATGTCATCCGAGTCCACGAACGCCACACAAGAGGCAGCCACTTTCCCAAAGCCACAAGTCTTAGACATAAGTATCTAAATGTATAATGGTATTTAAAAAGCTCAAAGTTCTAATACGAGGGCTATGTGGGATATATCTATAAGCATAACGCTGCCTTGCCTTCCTTGGACTGCGGCTTCTCTTAGCGGTGCTCTTCTGCTATTTGTATGACGTGGATGCCTGTTCCTTCCATTGGCACCCCTGCACTTTGACTGCGTGAGCTTTTTACTGGTGGTTTCAGCTTTATTTAAAATTGGAGCATTTTTACTTATGCAAAATTTTGCCCCTGCTTGCTTAGCATGGGCCTCTTCATTCTCAGGTTTCCTTGCATGGTTATGCTCTGTTCTCCAACAACTTCTTTTTACTCACATGGAGCTCTTTCTAATGTTATAGACGCCTCAACAATGACTCCTTTGATGCTACCTTGAGGATTCCTCCTTTGATCTGTCATGCGTGGTGTCTTTATACCTTTTCCTTTTAGCTACGCGTGGATGTTTTCTTAAACCTGTCTTTGACTACGCTTTCTTGCATTCTCTATTCTTAGAATGCCTGATCTTTTTTTTTTTTTTCAAAACATGGGGCTCTTCTCTCGCTAACTGGCCATCGGCTTTGCCTGCCCTTGATATTAAACTCTACAACTTTATATGTTGTGAGTCTTCCTTTGCAGCGTTGTTTCTTGTCTTAGTTGGCTCCTTTTTCTTTCTTCGTCTGCGTAGGGGCTTTGACTGTGTCCTTTTAAAAACATTTGCAGCCTCTTTCTATTTGCTATGGCTTGTTTCTTGGAAAACGCAGACACTATGTGAAACATGGATGACTATCTTCCTTAAAATGGCATTCCTTTCAATGTGCTGAGCTCTGAGTTATCTTGTTCAATGGCAACATAAAAATCTCTATGCTCTATAATTTGTCCATTCTGCCTTGGTCCATCGTGAGTTTTGCTTGAATCCAAGCATGGATTGCCATTCACTTGCTTTGTCTCTTTGACAAAAGGTTTCATCTATGCCTTTTCTTTTCAAGGTTCCATACACTTATTACACCCGAAGAACCTCCAAATGCTAAAACTGGCTGCCCATTGTAATCTTTATTTATCTCTATGTCAAAATCAATATGCATCTTCACAAAGAAAGACTTATGTATTATTTTTAATATTTGACATTTTCTGACTTCTAACATGAAGTCAGAATATGCTCCATTCATATCTACCCTGGATGTCCCCTTTTAAACTTTGACTAAGCTTTCCTTTCCTCATATGAACAATACATTCATAATGGATAGACATATTGTAAACGTGTCAATTTTACCACAATTTGCAAAAACATTTATAAATTTAAAACACTTTCAAGCTCAAATGCAGACCTCCTTCCTTCTTGATGCCATGGAGACAAGAAATCTTTATGTGGAAAAGATGCCTTCATCTAATTTTACCTTCTTGGCAGATAAATGTTGCCATCCAATTTTTGCAAACTGTGAAATTAGTGCCAAATGGTCCGTTGACTCGCCTTAAAAACTGACTCGGACAACTAACCAAGCTTTGAAACCTGACACACTGAATCTATGTTCTGTATACTGATACAATGCCGAATCTCGTTTTATAACGAATTCCCAGTCAAAAGATTTTAATTGCCGAACATCCATACTTCAATTACCCTGCAGGCAAACAATGTTAAAAAACATAAACTGGGCTCAGGTTCGGCATTATAAACTGGGTTATTGATCACTTGGGGTTTTGAAAACTAGGATATAAGTTCTTTGCCATGAAGAGGATATAATTCCATGTTTTTGGCTCATGACGAATCACAGGGCACATTTGGCGAATTTCCGAAAATAGGCACTTGGAAATTTTAATTGGCAAATGTGTCAAAAAGTGATTTTTAGCAAATGTACGGACATGTGAAAGTATGTAGAAGGATTCGTCATGACTTAAGAACTGGCATACTTCAAGGATTTTTAGGATACAACACAATGGTACAATTCACTTAGGCTTACCAATCACAGGATCAAAGTTATAACATGCCGAACAGGGGTACGGATCAATCTGGATACCTTAGCCGTAACAAAACAATGCAAACTGGGTTTTTGATGTTGTTAGCAAACTGATCAAATGGATTCGACATGATCTCAAAATTGGAACATAGGTTCTCTATTATGGACACTAAACATCCCCAAAGTGACTAGTCATGAAACAGTCCTAGGTAAAAGATATTTGGATGCAAACTGGGCCTCTGATCGCTATTTGACACTTGGTAGAATTGCAAATTTTGACACTAGCTCAAAATGGGACTTCACAAAATGATTCGGGATGGCAAAATAACATTATGGATCATATGCATATGTCAAATGAAAGGTGTTAAGCCACTCAAACACCATCTAGGCCTCAAGCTACCAATTGACCACATGCGTAAAAGGTACTTTAGGACATGATTTTCCAAAATTTTCAAAATGTGACTAAAAATGAAGCATGCAATTTTCAGTCCCAACGGGTATAAAAGCTTGGTTGTGGGTTTGAATCCATTGGCCCCATGACCCTCCTTCTCATGCATTTATTCTATTTATTCTTCTACCTCCTCCTCCGCTTGGCCATTTTGCAACACCATCTGGATGGAACTCTAGCCTTCCTCAAAACCATTGTACATGACCTCTCCTTCTTCAAGATATTCTATAAAAAGTTCCTCAACCCTTGAACCTTTCAAAACCCCAATCTCAATGGAAGGCTTCTAGACCAAAGGAACTAGTAGATCCAGTTCTTTAAGAGAAAGAGACAAGAAATTTAATTTTCTAGTGACTAGATGGAAAATTGGGGAAATCATTTCAATTAGTTGTAAATCGAAAGGAATTATAAGTAAACTATATCAATATAATAAGTAACTTAGTAAATATATCAATATAATTTAATTACTAAGGAAATGAATTTATTACTCTAACATATAGTACATTATTTTGCAGACAAAGGTGTTGAATTTGATGCTTAACAAATTTACATACATGTGTAATAAATAATATTTGTTGTAGCTTTGGGATCAACACTATAAAATGAAGGATGTCATACTACATTCAGAGAGGTACCAAAATATTTTATTTGATATGGAGACAAAAGAAAATGTGTATTCTTCATAACTGCATTTGAGTCTCATGTATTATCATTTTCAGCTATTGACATCAGAGATACCTTTACATCTTCAGCATTGTATTGATCAATGAGTCCTTATTGCACTCACTAGTTCTAAGCCAGTGACTAAGGTATGAAAGAGTTTACATTAAAATTTCATTAGTACTAAAATTCAATATAAAATTCATAGGCATAATTGAGTGGTAACTTTGATAGTTTTTGTAGGGTCTTATTATTCCTGACCATCAGTGTATCCTTGAGGTGTATATATAGAGGAATTATCAGCTAGCTGTAAGAAAATATTAAGTTTTATTTGTAAATATATATATTTTTTTTATATAAAATAGTTATTTATTCATATATAATTTTGATTGTAACATGTCGAGTTACAGAAGATTCTAGACTAATGGACTAGTGAGCATGTTAGGAAGACCTCATTATATACACTGGTCATCTCCCACTTGTTGGCAATTAAAGACAATTAGGGATTTATTTTGTTCCCCTAGTTGGAAAGAGTATATATCTAATGATGTACATTTTACACCTATATGGCATTATTGGGCATATGTTTTGTATAATTTTTTCTATGTATGTCATTTTTTACATATATTTCATGTATGACATTATCAGACATATGCTTATGATGTTTCAAATTATTGATAAATGAATTATATGATATTGTTAGACCTTATGGAATCAACTTTGATTTTTTGTTATCACATTGGCTCGATGCTTGTATTCAATCAATCAGCATATTTTCCTTTTAATTCTTCCACATTTGGCATATCCATCTAACAATGAACTTATGATACTCCCATCAAGAAGTGTATGATTGCATGGTTTTATGGTGGATGTCCCTCTCTTTTTTAAATTCCAATTTTATTCATCTACATGAGTAATGGAGATCAATTCCATTTCTTTCAATTGTATTTAAAGGTCATTAAAGTTTTTTCAAACAATGTGACTAAATAAATATTATTTAGCATTTACCTCTATCATCAAGGTTGATTCATTCCTCCTCTTATTTTACCAAATAATTTGGATGAATCACCCATGGCTCCTCAAATTTCTTCAAGAAAATTTTCAAAGACTTTGCAACATGTCTTCTCTTCTTCCATATAGTTCATGTTCATTGAAGACATTTGGTCAAACAATATATATGCTTTGTATATTCTCACAACACCAATAGTTATGGTACAATGCTTACAAGATCCATAGTTGAAGAGAAGCTATGTGAAGCTTCTAGAACCATGGACCTATACTTTATTTAGTATTATTGCATCCATGTTACTTATGAAAGTGGAACTTTCACATAGATAATTAGGGAAACCAAAATTGAAAGCCAAACATAACATAGAAAAGTAAAGCAAGCCTCAACAATATTCTCATTAAACATTTTGAATTCAAATATCTTTGGCAGAGCATATCTCGAAGCTCGTGCAATATATGGATGAGGTTCCAGTTCCCACAGGACCGTGTTGCAGTGTTGGCGAGTACAAAGTTGCCAACTGCCAAATCTCTCCCATCTTTCGTCATGGGATAAAACTGTCTACTCCATTAGCTCTAGGTGGCTGGGTAAACCCTATCCCCAACCTCATCTTTTCCCCTTCAGTGCTCGAACATTCTCAAGCATGCTAAACCGAAATGTCCCTAAGGGTCACTAAATGCCACATGGCTGCAATCTTTGACGGTGCATATCTCGGAGCTTGTGCAAGATATGGATGAAATTCTAGTTCCTACAGGACTATGTTACAGAGACCTACAATAACCTTTCTCAGTTTTTGGAGATCGCATTCCATTTTCATTCTACAATGCCATCTCAGGTGATGGTGAAACTTACAGTGTTGGCCAGTACAAAGTTGCCAACTGCCAAATCTCTCTCATCTTTTGTTGTGGGATCAAACTGTCTACTCCATTAGCTCCAGGTGGCCGAGTAAACCTTATCCCCAACCTTGTCTTCTCCCCTTCAATGCTCGAACATTCTCAGGCACACTGAACTGGAATGTCCCTAAGGGTCACTAAATGCCACAGGGCTGCAATCTTTGACGGGGCATATCTTAGAGCTCGTGCGAGATATGGATGAGATTCTAGTTCCTACATGACCATGTTATAGACACCTACAATAACCTCTCTCACTTTTTGGAGATCGCATTCCATTTTCATTCTACAATGCCATCTTAGGTGATACTGAAACTTGCAATGTTGGCTAGTACAAAGTTGCCAACTGCCAAATCTCTCTCATCTTTCATCGTGGGATCAAACTGTCTCCTCCATTAGCTCTGGATGGACGGTTAAACCCTATCCCCAACCTTTTCTTGTCCCCTTCAGTGCTCAAACATTCTCAGGCATGCTGAACCAAAATGTCACTAAGGGTCACTAAATCCCACAGGGCTGCAATCTTTGATAGGGCATATCTTGGAGCTCATACAAGATATGGATGAGATTCCAATTCCTACAGGACTATGTTGTAGAGACCTACAATAACCTCTCTCACTTTTTGGAGATTGCATTCCATTTTCATTCTACAACGCCATCTCGGGTGATGTTGAAACTTGTAGTGTTGGCCAGTACAAAGTTGCCAACTGCCAAATCTCTCTCATCTTTCGTCTTGGGATCAAACTGTCTGCTCCATTAGCTCTGGATGGACAAGTAAACCCTATCCCCAACCTTTTCTTGTCCCCTTAAGTGCTCAAACATTCTCAGGCACGCTGAACCGGAATGTCCCTAAGGGTCAGTAAATCCCACAGGGCTACAATCTTTGACGGGGCATATCTTGGAGCTCGTGTGAGATATGGATGAGATTCTAGTTCCTATAGGACCATGTTGCAGAGAACTAAAATAACCTCTCTCACTTTTTGGGGATTGCATTTCATTTTCATTCTACAACGCCATCTCGGGTGATGTTGAAACTTGCAGTGTTGGCCAGTACAAAGTTGCCAACTGCGAAATCTCTCTCATCTTTTGTTGTGGGATCAAACTGTCTGCTCCATTAGCTCCAGGTGGCCGGGTAAACCCTATCCCCAACCTTGTCTTGTCCCCTTTAGTGCTCAAACATTCTCAGGCATACTGAACCAGAATGTCCCTAAGGGTCACTAAATGCCACAGGGCTGCAATCTTTGACAGGGCATATCTCGGAGCTCGTGTGAGATATGGATGAGATTCCAATTCCTATAGGACTATTTTGTAGAGACCTACAATAACTCTCTCACTTTTTGGAGATCGCATTCTATTTTCCTTCTACAACGCCATCTCGGGTGATGTTGAAACTTGTAGTGTTGGCCAGTACAAAGTTGCCAACTGCCAAATCTCTGTCATCTTTCGTCATGGGATCAAACTGTCTGCTCCATTATCTCTGGGTGGCTGGGTAAACTCTATCCCCAACCTCATTTTGTCCCCTTCAGTTCTCGAACGTTCTCAAGCACACTGAACCGAAATGTCCCTAAGGGTCACTAAATGCAATAGGGCTACAATCTTTGATGGGGCATATCTCAGAGGTCATGTGAGATATGGATGAGATTCCAATTCCTATAGGAATTTGTTACAGACACCTACAATAACCTCTCTCACTTTTTGGAGATTGCATTCTGTGTTCATTCTACAATGCCATCTCGAGTGATGTTGAAACTTGCAATGTTGGCCAGTACAAAGTTGCCAACTACCAAATCTCTCTCATCTTTCATCATGGGATCAAACTGTCTGCTCCATTAGATCTGAGTGGTTAGGTAAACCTTATCCCCAACATCATCTTGTCCTCTTCAGTGCTTGAACGTTCTCAGGCGCGCTAAAGCGAAATGTCCCTAAGGGTCACTAAATCCCACAGGGCTGCAATATTTGGCAGGGCATATCTCAGAGCTTGTGCAAGATATGGATGAGATTCTAGTTCCTACAGGACCGTGTTGTAGAGACCTACAATAACCTCTCTCACTTTTTAGAGATCGCATTTTTTTTTCATTCTACATTGCCATCTTGGGTGATGTTGAAACTTGCAGTGTTGGCCAGTACAAAGTTGCCAACTGCCAAATCTCTCTCATCTTTCATCGTGAGATCAAACTATCTACTTCATGAGCTCCGGGTGGTTGGGTAAACTATATCCCCAACCTCATCTTGTCCCCTTCAATGCTCGAATGATCTCAGGCATGCTGAACTGGAATGTCCCTAAGGGTCACTAAATGCCACAGGGCTGCAATATTTGATGGGGCATATCTCAAAGCTCATGTAAGATATGGATGAGATTCTAGTTCCTACAGGAGTGTGTTGCATAGACCTACAATAACCTCTCTCACTTTTTGGAGATCACATTCCATTTTCATTCTACAACGCCATCTCGGGTGATGTTGAAACTTGCAGTGTTGGCCAGTACAAAGTTACCAACTGCCATATCTCTCTCATCTTTCGTCGTGGGATCAAACTATCTACTCCATTAGCTCTGGGTGGCCAGGTAAACCCTATCCCCAACCTCGTCTTGTCCCCTTTAGTTCTTGAATGTTCTCAAGCATGCTCAACCAGAATGTCCCTAAGGGTCACTAAATGCCACAAGGCTGCAATCTTTGATGGGGCATATCTCAGAGCTCATGTGAGATATGGATGAGATTCTAGTTCCTACAGGACCGTGTTGGAGAGACCAGAGATCAACCAAGGATAAGCATAGCATAGTAAGAAAATGATTATTTATCTAGTGGATATAAGTCTTTTATATAACAAACCATTTATATGCATAGTAAAAGAACTGAATATAGATTTGAGACATATTGATCACCTGCAGTCTGATCATCTTCACAAGTATGCAACTTTTGTTTCACTATTTCATGCAGGTTTATTGAACTTTCTTTATGAGGTCATTTACAGATGGGATGTTCAAAGGTTGAGTTCCTATGGGCTGTCAATACTTTGACTATACTTTTAAGTCAACGATTATCAATATGGGAAAAAATGGAACTCGTTGTATTTTGAAGTACTGAGAAGATGCCCTTGCCCTTCCTCTGGAGTTTCAGAAATGGGAGACATTAGGTACGAGAGTGAAAATGTTACTATCGCTTCAACGCACATGACACAATTGGAAATGCAAATTTTGATGGTAATCATTTTGTGATAAGGGAGAGACTAGGGATGATCGTTGTTACTATCTCTTTAGTAGTGGATTTTTGTTTTCTCTTGAATTTGGTGGTGGGGGATTAGTGGTAATTCTCCTTGGATATTCCTTCTTATGATGTTAGTGACAAGTGTTGCTCTTTGAAAACACTTGTACAATCTTTTTTAAATTATTAGATAAAACCAAAGAATTGTAAGTATTAAATATGATTAGCCTTTAGTTCCTAGAAGATCTTTATTTCCCCATCAATGCATTTAGAAAGTTAAGTTTTAAGAAGATCATAAATAGAAAAAATTAGAGAAGCGATTTAAACATTTATATTGATTGGAAACATGTGAGTCTTGAGTTTCCTCTGCCTTTTAAAGAACGTTCCTTAGCTAGCATACCTAATTCCACATTCCATAAGAGTGTCATTGCGCTAAAGATTTAGGAAACCAACTACTCTAAGATAAAGCTTCCCGGTCAATAATAATCTAGCCTATTGAGGTACATAATACTTCTCAATTAAACTTGTGTTAATTTAGTATTAATTTTGTAATTAACTACAATTTTAGTATCTGTGTACAGGGGGTGACTAAGAAAACTATTTAAGATCCAATTTGAAAATATATTTGTAAGGATCTCGACCAAGGTTCACAACTTCGATGATTAATACATTCATTCAAGCTAGAACCTCACTACAAAAAAATAATATATATAAAAAAGATAGTGAATAGCATCATGTCTAGACCCAAATCAACCAATGAAAGTCAAATCAGCATAATGTGGAACAACAATAGATGCATTGAGTGGGTTGTCATAGAAAAGCTTCAGAATAAAATTCATGTCTAGAATTAAAAGAACTTAAAGAAAATTTATGCTTGTAACACAAATGGCCATTCAAAATTGAATATGATTACAATATGTGAAATAGCATTACAAGAACTTGTAATGCTCTTGTGAACATCGTGTTAATTCTTGTAAGAATCCCTAAGATGCTTGTTATACTCAAAATTTTGTTGAAATTGAATTAATTTTTATCCTGTCGGTTAATTGGCTTAGGGTGATATATGCTTCTTGGATGGAATAATGAGTTTTTGATTAACTCTGTATTAAGATTCATAGCATCTTCTAGTTATTTGCAAAGGAAATTTATAAATTAAGCTAATGTCATATGGCTTGCTTGAGAAAGATGTCTGTGTTCTTATTGATGGGTACTAATGACTGTCCACATTTAGTTCTTCAATATCCTATTTGACAAGCTTTCCATAGACATTTCTTTTCCATACTAAGTATTTTTGAAAACATATTTGAGTGGAAGCACTATAGTAGATACTACATGATGTTTTAACAAATAAAGTAATGGGTTAAAGACTATTATTTCCAAGGTATTATGTCATAGTATTTTAATTGTAATGATCTTAGACTAATGATATTTTTGAAGGTAACTTTGACATGCAGCAAGAAAGACAACCTACAACCAAGGCTATATTGTACCTACAACCAAAGCCATAAATGCTCACAGCCAAAGCCACTAGTGCACATAGCCAAAGCTATGGATGCTTATAGCCAAAGTTACAAGTGTTCGCAGCCAAAGCCATGAGTACATGAAGTCGATGATCACAATTGTTTACAACTATTCACCAGAAACAACTTCTTTGTAGTTTTTGAGAAATACTAATAAAGCAAAAAATAGCATCTACTAGTTGGTAGACAAAATGGCAACTCTCTAGCAATTGAATTTAATTTCATACATGCACATATCTAATTTAATGTCATAAACGAACATATCTAATTTAACGTCATACATAAACAAACATATAATATAAAATGATAACCAATAATGTCGTATATGAACAAACATATCATATATTAACCAATAATGTCATACATCAAATATAGAATTTCATATGTACATCAAATGTATGTCAAATATGTCTCTTTGATGCCTATATATACATGGGGAAGGAAACGAGTCTCTCTCTCTCTCTCTCTCTCTCTCTCTCTCTCTCTCTCTCTATATATATATATATATATATATATATATATATATATATATATATATATATATATATATATATATATATATATATATATATATATATATATATATATATATGTATGTATGTATATATGTATGTATATATGTATCGAATATCTCAACTACATCTTTTCCTTCCCACGAGGGGAAGGAAACAAGTCTCTCGACGTCCTCTACCATCATGTGGAGGGAGACAATGGAGATGACGGGGCCCTCCTAACACGCTCACTTGACTTCTTATTGAGGGTCTTCTCTAGGTCCAACTGATACAAAGAAAGTAGATTTGAATCAATATTTATTATACGTTGAAATCAAATATATGTACACACAAAATCAATTATTTTCTTACCACCATCAAATAGTCACTCTGTAAGTCCACCTCAAATGCTCGTGGATGATCAAGCGTGACAAGACCCTACAACAATTCAATAAATATAATCACTTATAAATAACATTATAAATTTTGAGATTAACTATTATGAACAAAAACTAAAATGAATTAAATTCTTTCATACCTCTGTCAGTGGCTGTGAGCTAGCCACAACTGCGGCCACTCCACTATCAACAAACTGTCGCAGATGAGGAGGTGTGTCTGACATCATGAGCTGCATGTCATACAATACACATTATATCTAACATGAAACATGGAATACATATAATCAAATGAATTAAATTAACATGAAATAATTGTACCTGTGTGAAGCTTGTATGATGTCTCTGCTCTGTGTCTGTGGTAAAGGTTGAGGGTCCTGTGGAGAACTGATGCACATGCATAATTTTTTTTGTCAATCCTTAATATGATTACATAATAAATATATGTATTAATTAAAATGATTAAATTGATACATACCTCAGGACTTGTCGAAGGGACAAAAAATGGGCCTGGAGGATCACTGCTAGGCCCAGCAACACTTTGACCCTAAATTTTGAACAATGTCAATAAATGCTAATTAATTAATCATTCACTATACATATGAAATGTGATCAAATTAGTAATTTACTTGTGTGTCAATGCCAAATGTCTTGTTCAGAAACTCATTGGTGACAAGCCCATCATTTGCAGCATCTCCGACATGAGTGCTAAATGTGCATAAGGATCCGCATGAAGTGCACATGTGACCACGATGCATAAAAGGCTTCCCCTCAACTAATGGGCTTGCAAAATGGATGAGGGTCTGCGTCAAAGCATTAATGGTCCCTAGAGTGCTGGCCTCTACATGTTCCTTCACAACTGAAGGAATAATCACATGCTCATGTTGTGGATGGACCATAGGTTCCCTAACTACATTAGGGTCACGACGTGCTCCTGGCCTCTCAAATGATGACCCCCCACCTCTACCCTGGGAGTCTAACATATCAAAATAATTGGGGATCTCCGAAAGGACAAACTCACAATATAATTTCTTCAAAAAATACATGGGGACCTCGTGATTATTGCAAGGAGGGGAATCAAAAACCATCCACCATCTATCCCAAAAATTATTTTTAATAGCATCGTGTATATACCAATGGATGGGGAATCATTTAGTACCCTCTCTAACAGTATTTGGCTCACTGGGTTTTCTAAATAATGCACATATACTACCTTTTGATATTTCTTTTTTTTTAACATCTTCATATGACAATTTATTTGCATAAAATCATTTTTGTTGATCCCTCTTAGCCTGCCAAATATCTAACTGACCACTAACTAAGGCTATCTGAGTGTTAATGGATTCAAGGGATGATGCCAATTGAGCCCTCATTGGATTTGTTTGTCCGGATTCTTTCAACCGAGCAATGAGTCTTTCTAATTCAGTTTTGCCTCTCTGTATTTCATTTCTTATATTTTCTTGTGTGCCTGGAAGAGGTCTTGTAATTGGTTTAGGTTGTGGAATTTGTTGTTCTTCTTGAGGAGGGTTTTGATTTTGAGGTTCTTGAGGGTTTTCTGGATTTTTTGGTTGATTATGGACATTTCCTGATAAAAAATCAATTGAAATTTAACTAAATAAACAAATATAAATAAAATTTGTAAAAACCCTACAAAAGAATATCAAAAACCAATAAAACAATATGGAAAACATATTAAAAAATGCAAAGTTAAGTTTATATCACTTACCTCGTTGTCGTCGGTGTGCTCATTGTCTTGGATTCCATCGGTTAGAAGGAATTTTGGCAAATGGTGGTGAGTTTTTGCTATCAAACCTGCGTACGTGCTATTGGAGAGCCAAAAAGCAAAATTAAAATGATAGGCCATAGGTTTGCATCCCATCATATAACTTTTTGGATATCAGAATAGCGCATACACACTGTTGAAAATTAGGAAAAAAAAAAAAACCTTGTCATATTTTTGGCACCACAACTCAGTGCATATGCCCTGGTTAAGTTCAACATCATTGAATTGTAGCATATAGAGCTCTTTTTGTAGGCATACCGAGGAGTTTAGTTGTGATTTTATGGAAAGCAGTTTCCCACAATGCTCCAATATGGTCTTCAATCTTGACTTGAAGTATGTATCTATAATCACAAATTAAAAATGTCATGAGACACTCTGGGCAGTACTACTTGTAGTCACTATTTTTTCAAGACTTTCCTTACACTTCTTTC
The DNA here is from genome assembly GCA_028749045.1 of Cupressus sempervirens. Lineage (NCBI taxonomy): Eukaryota > Viridiplantae > Streptophyta > Pinopsida > Cupressales > Cupressaceae > Cupressus > Cupressus sempervirens. Next base: position 356,667,734 of record CM053789.1, read on the forward strand.
CTACTATGATGACAAAGAAAAAAGCTAGATAACAAATTTTCTTCCATACAATAAAAACTAGGGTTGCTTTGACAATGCATTGGAGAGGTTTTGAGGAATTTGGACATTTCTCTTCAATCATGGTAATAGTTTTTTGTGCTCTAATTAGAGTCAGATCTAGGAGGTTGGGCGTTGGTGTATGACAGTTATGGCCTGTTTAGAAAACCAAGACTGTAGTTGGTCGGCTTCTTCAATATCAAGGCTTATAAGTAACTGTAAAGTGGCAAGTGTGTTTACAACCCTAGACTATTGTATTTTGCCACACAACTATTTTTTACAACAAGAACAATTGACTTTTGTAGATGATATATTTCTTGTAGTTGTGCACCTTCTTTCATTTCTTCCTTTCCCCATAAAGTTAGATTGATAGTGGATATAGAAACATCAGGCATCTTGAGACTCCTAACAACCATAGTTCCATATCACCTTTTTATTGTACTAGAGGCAAGATCCATAGAAATGAAAATTATGATGAGATAAAGTGTAGAATTAATATTTGTATTCAAAATCTATGTAATGGTTGTAAAAGTGTATCAAAGTGTTGAAGTTAAGAGATCATCTTCACATAGAGAAAGTTGAGAATCTTCATTTAAAGTGATTTAAAAATCCCTGTTCAACTTATTATAGAACTTGTTTGTAGATTTGATGGTATCACCAGACAATGTGTAGACTCTCCCAACATGTACTTCTCAAAGTGCAGGTTTGCAACAGCATCAAAGAAATTTATTTGGACTTTAGTCTTTTCACTATCAATAATGTCAAAACTAAACATATGACCATTCCCATTCTTTGAGTTGAATTAGTCTTTATCATTCTTCATACTCACACAACCTTTAATAGTCCACATTATTTGACATGGGTTCAAACTTTTAAATGGAGTGATTGTTAAAATCCAACATTTTTTCTGTAGAGATGCATCAAGGCTAAACATCAATTTAGTAGGAGTCATATGTGTTGATGTGCCAATTTATTCAACATTTGTCCCCATGCTCCATGGACTAACAAAAGACTATTTTACATATTTCTCTAGTTCTTTGTATAAGAAGATGGGAATACCAATGATATCATGTTCTATTCATAGAACCTCTAAGTTGGAGATTACAATCCACCTAAAAAAGTAGGTAAAGTAATAATATTAATAAGGTTGCATAATATCATCATAAAACAAGAAGGATTTCATTAAATAGAATCATAGTAGAAATTGACTTACCTCAACTCACAAATGGTTAGAATTGTATAATGGGTGACATGTATTATAGAACCTTATTGGATCTTATCTGAAGTTATCAGATCATTAAACTTCCTTGGTAAGGTTTCTTTTTGTAGTTGAAGTCCATCAGAGAGCTATAAATTATATCTATTTGTTCCTTGAGTTCCTTATCAAAATGGTGTAATTCCAAAGACTTGAAGATATGGTTGCACATGTACGTTGTCATTGTTGATAAGTTTGATTGCATCTTCATTAAGAGTTTGAGACATAACTTGGAGAGATTGTATTTTCCCTTTAAATTGAGACATGGATTACCATTATCTTGTTTAGAATTACAAAAATTTTAGTAAAATAGAAGAAGGTAAATTTAGAGGAATATATGTTTGTCAATTGATATCCCAATAGCCCACATTACATTAGTAGGGGTGGACCTAAGCAATATACTATGGCACCACTTTGTACAGGAATGTAGTGGTCATATTAGAGCAAGAGTAGTTGTAGGCCAGTTTGACATCGTTGAAAGTACGTCTATGGTTAAGTGTAGGAGGGAAAGTAATTAGTACCTGTAATGGTATCCCACTATGAATATAAGCCAAAGAAAGTGGAAGGTAACATCAATTTAACTTCATGCTAAAATGATTAATACTTGGAGATTATTAGTTATATATACTTCCTTGTATTGAGTGTGTTGTCTTCTATGTGTTGAATGAAATGATAAATGATATCCTTTCACATTTTCATATATGCTATGAAGTCAAAGTAATATAAGATCCATTCATGTTATCTACTAAGCAGGAAACTAGAATAACGATAATTGTATTAAGTATCCATAGTTTGAAAGAATATATACTAGTAAAATTTTTTAATTACAATACACTATATCTAATTAAAATACTATAAACTCTATATGAGAATAGTCTTGACTTTGAGGTCTATAAAATGTTGTTTATATGTTACTTAAAAAAATATAAAAAATAGTAAGAGTTATTGAACATCAATTTTTTGAAATAATTTAATTTCTTCAATAATTGGATACAAACTAGCATAAAACATGCATTTAATAGACATTTTCAATTGGAAAAGTGTGAGACCATATATAAATTAGCTAGAATAAATTTATCTAGATCAAATGTTTGAACAAAATCAAATTTTAGATAGAAATACTCAAATTCCGTCATTTTGATAAGTCGGGTTGAAAGGTTACATAGCTTTGTACTTTTACCCTTATGCATGGCATGTTATAAGGAAACGGTCTCATCATATCTTCATTTTGAATCATTATATCTTGTGGTTTCTTCCATAATTGTGTTGGATTCTATGTGTTTATTCTGTCAAGGTTTTTGGTGATTTTTTTTTTCTCCGTCCTACCTTGTGTCACCTTTGGTACCCTAATAATTATGGTTAAGGTCAGCAAGTTAAAATCTCATTTTTTTCTCTATGACAGGTTGTGTTATTATTGAAGACAACACTATCCTCCTAATCTTTATTACATTGGGCTCTAGGTTTATATCATATCAATAACTTATGGAATATAAAAATGCTTCCTTGTTGTATTTGGCATGCAAAAAATATGGTCACTTGAATAACATGTGCACTTCTACAGTGAAAGGTTTCTTGGCTCCTACTACTCCTAGTTTCCTGTAAAAGGCCACAACTTCATCTTCTACTCCTTCTATGGTGGTATTTTATATTAGTGAGGAACCTCTCTTAGATTTGGTTCCTAAGGTTAACCCTCTGTTGGTTTCTACTCTAGTAGTGGAGGAGATCTTGTGCCAATAATATGTCATAAATCCCTCTCAAAAAATATTGTTGGATAAAGTGGTGGGTCTCCACAATTTTCTATAAGCATAATAAAATATTGGATTTTTTTATAGTAGTGTTAGTGGGTCCCCAATACCCTTGTCACATAAAGAATCTTGTGTTAGTCTAGTTTTGTCTCTCCATAATTATCCTTGAAAAAAGGAGTTTATGCATCTGTGAACTTCATACACCAACTCTTAGTGTTGGATTTATCTTTGACCCCCCCCCTCCCCACTTAAGGATCAAAATTTTTGTTCAAATAAAGATGGAAAGGAATTTGAATGGAACATAATGGAAGGAAAAAATAAAATGAAAAAAAATGTGTGTTGGGAAGGATAGTCAACAAGGTAGACCAACGCAAAAAGAGAGTAGCAAAAAAGAGATTGAAAAGGAAGTGGCCAATGGAAGAAAAACAACTATTTAAGGGTTCTTTAATAATAGAAGATAGAAAAAGTGAATTTCCTTTGAGATGGCAGAGGAGAGGCTATCTCATTTTTTATAGACTTTAGGTTTTTTTGTTTCCTTTATGCTATTATTATGAAAATCATGTCATGGAATATTAGGGGTTTGAATAGCTCATGATTAGAAAATGCAATCTTAAATATGAAATTTAATAGAAAAAGGTTGCTATATTGTTGTTCTGAGAAATAAAAGAGAGTAAAAAGACATTTGGGATAATTGTATATACAATCTTGGCTGGTGTTGAATGGGAGACCTTCTAGGTTCTTATGGGGCTTCTGGAGGTATCACTTCTTTTTGGAGCCCTATTAAGGTTACTATTTCTCTCAATTTTTCTACTAATAGTCTCATAATTACCTATAAAAATGTTATATTGAACTAGATAGGGAATCAGGTCAATGTTTAAATTCTTACTATTAAAGCCCCAAGGAAATAACTCTAGGACTCCTTGTCAATCTTAATTGGAAGAAATAACACTGACAGGTAGATGGTTGTTGAATATTTTAAATCTCCTTTATATCCTTGTACAAATTGTGGTGGATTAAAGGACTTTAATGAAAGTATGAATGAATTCAAGGAGTTCCTTTCTAATTTTTTTATTTTTAATTTAGACCCTAATGGAGCTTAGTTCATCTTTCCTAATAGACAAAAAAGGAAGATACTAATCCAAGTCAAATGGGATAGATTTAATATTTCAAGTCTAACTAGAATAACATGATTTATTTATTAGAATATCATCCCTAGATAGAATCAAATTATTCTTGTATGATTCTTGACTATAATGAAGCTAAACAATCTTTCGTTCACTACAAATTTGAAGTTGTGTGCATTTTTAAACTTGAATTCAAGAAACTAGTTAAACATTGTGGAAGAATCCTACAATGGTTTCTCCAATTATACGTTTAGGAAACAAACTCAAGATTATTAAAGAGTAGGTTAAGAACTAGAATAGATCCTCTTTTTAAAATATAATTGATAGAAAATAATCCATGGTTGAAAAACTCAAGGAAGTTTAGGGATTAATGGAGATTGAGGAATACAATCAAATTGTTCAGAAGTAGAGAAACATAAGAGATTAATGGGTTAAACTTAATGAATAAGAGGAGGTCCTTTAGAAAGAGAAATCTAGGGTTCAATGGTTAAAAGAAGGAGATACAAGTACAAGAATATTTCATCAATCTACTCTTATGCATATGAGATAGAACAAAATAAGGTTCTTCCTTCTCCCAGATAGCTCTACAATGTTTGAGGAAGTGGGCATTGCCCCTATTTTTACTAATTTCTTCATGGATAATAGAGCTACTATCAATGATATTTTCTTAGATCCCTCTAGCCTACTTGATGCTATTCATGAGATTGTTCCCAAGGAAGATAATGTTTACCTCTCTAGGAAGATCACCTTTGAAGAAGTCACTAAGGTTCCTTTCTCCCTTGAAGTTTTAAAATATCCCATCCTGGATGGCTTTCCTATGGATTTCTTCCAAGAAAGAATATTATAGAATAAGATGTATTTTTTTTCCTTGTGACTTACAATGGGTAAAGTAGAAACATAATTTTACTATACCTATATTTCTTTAATTCTAAAATATTGTCATCCTAAGTCGATATCTAACTTTCCCCTAATAATTCTTTGTAACATTGCATATAATCTTCTATCTAAGATTGTGGTTAATAGACTAAAAGGGGTCACCGATAAACTTATATGCTAATGTAAAAAAGGTTTTTTTGGCGGTAAAGATATTATGGAAGTTGTAATATCCACCCATGAACTTATCCATCGAATGGATTCTAACAAAAAAGATAGCATGATGCTAAAACTTGACATCTTTAAATTGTATGAAAGCATAGCTTGGAAATTCCTTCAAGTAGTGCCCATTCAATTTTAGTTTAAAGGGAAATTTTTAAAATGACATTAAACCTTGATTAACTATGTGGTGTTATTTAATGGTTCCCCCTTTGGGTTATTGTCATCAAGTAAAGGTCCTAGATAGATGGATCCTTGATCTCCTAAGTGTTCATTTTAGTGATTGAAGCTCACAGAAAGAATATTAAAAAAATTAGAGAAAATCATTGTTGGAAATATTTATGATATGATAGGTTATTGAGAGGGGAGGGGTGAATCAGTTACCTCAAAATTTTTTATTATTTTACCATACATCCAACTATGCTACTACATGCATTAGTTCTGAAACATAAAACAATCATTACACAAGAGAACATAATATTTTGGTGACCTAGAAACCTTCCAAATAGAAAGTAAAACTAGGGTGGGGATGATACCCACAAAACTTCAATACTGCAGTATAAAGTTGACCTGTTAAGGCTTACATTGACCACTTCTAGTGATCTACCGTATTAGGAGCACAAAGGATTGCTAGGTCCACCTTGTTAGAGGATTTGCAAACATACAATGAAGTATGCACTCTGTTAGGAGATTTGTATAAAGACTGTTAAGTCTAACTTTTTAGAGGATTTAGAAAATCTGATTTGCCTATTAGGATGAAGTAGTGGATCTACTTACAATTGATTGCTGATAAGATCCTTCATGCACTGATCACCTCATGTGATGGATATAACTTTTCTATCTCTGAATTGACCTTGTTGTGTTCCTTGAACTATTGCTGATGATCTTTCACATATACTTCACATTACTTCACAATTCCTTCTTATTCCATACATCATACATACATTCATACATGATATCTTACAATACATCTTACATATATACCTTTCAAACTTACAAATTACAAGGTCGACCAATAAACAAGTAAACAAATACATTACAGAGTCGGCCCAATAGTAAATAACTCAAGTTCACTAAAATGTCTTGGTGACCTTCTGATACTCAGTGTCCAATTCATTTCTCAGAATCATCATGCAGTCAATAGAAGTAAAGGCTTGGTCCATACTAATCACTCGATGTAATTCTGAACTTGGTAACCACTAGTGACTCGGTAGATGTAGTGTCACTTGGTAGATATAGTACACTGAGTTTACCTTTCTTCACTTGATAAACATTGAATCTTTCATCGCTGAGTTTGCACTAAATCTTCATGACACAAAATATGTTCTCGGTAGACACTGTGAAGCATGATAGATATTGAGAAGCTTGGTAGACACTATTGGACTTCACATTATTTTTATTTGCTCGGTAGCCACTGTCTACTCAGTGTAAACTACTAAACTACTAAGTTTAAAAGGTAACCACTTGATGCTCAATAAGAATATAGAATTGAGTAAGTGTTGTCACTAATGACAAAATAAATCATAATGCCAACAATCTCCCCCTTTGGCATTAGTGACAAAAACACTTATGAATCAAAACTGACATTCTAATTTACCAAAATTGATCTTTGTAAATTTTCTATATACATATCTTACATGTCTCACATATCTCCCCCATACATATGGTATGCATAGCATTTATCTATACAATATCTCTCTTATTCCTTATTCACCTCATATTCCCAATGTCAACAATCTTATCTCCCCCTGCTAACAATCTCATATCCCCCTTTTTGATAATAATGCCAAAGAATGTATATACAATAAATTTAAATTGAGAGACCAAAATGTGAGAGAAAATCTGAGTGTGCCTTGAGAATAAGAGACAATGTCTTATCTCAATTGTCTTGCAAAATTTTGCAGGTGGAGAGAGCCACTTGAACTTCTATAGAAAGTTCAATCATATGATCTACTATTGAAAAATTGATGTCATGAATCAATGTTTTTGAGTAGGCAATGTGTTTCTACATTTGATCCATGACTGGAAGAATCATATTTTGAATATCAATCAGTGTAGACCGGATTCTGGCTTCTTCTTTGAGTAACTCTACCTACATTTCAGACAAAAATTTTACCTTTGTGTGGTGTGATGACCTTGAACTATGGTCAATCTGAAACTTTTGAGTGTTGTCCTTCATTTCGACATCTAATTTATTCAATTTTTCTTTTACTTCCTTAGTGAACTTGGTAACATCATAGAGCTTGCCAAAAAGTGATGTTACATTTGTGAACACTTGCTCAAGTTTGCTCAAAATTGAGGTTAATTCAATCTATTTTATTGCAATGTGCTCAAGCACTTTATTATCAAATTTCTTCTCTACCTTTTCAATGAGTTTTTCTTGCCCAGAGGTGTCCTTATTGAACTTATTCATAGCCTCTTCTAATTGTAACAAAATGTGTTGAGATGAATCAACATCAACACCAATAGCTTCAATAATTATGTTTTTAGAATTTTCTATTATAGTACATTCTCTATCTCTCTCTTTTGAGTTGCTTTTGCCTTGCCTTCTACTCTAGAAGCTAACTAACCATTCTCATCTCACTGGCTAAGGCATTGTCCAAGTCTATCTTTAGAATAACAATTTTTGTATCCAAATCTATGTCTTCATCAATTTTATTTCCAATAAGCAGAAGTTTCAGAGGAGTCTTAGGCTTTATTTATGTGCTTACTTCCTTGGATTTAGAGATAGAAACAATAGTTGAGATGGATGGACTAGTAGAAAATACTTGAATAGGTGCAACTCAAGGAAAGCTGAGAGGAGTACTGGCTAAATCCAAAATTGGTGTGCTTCCCAAAAATGATGTATAAACAAGTAGTGTACAGACTAGAATATTCACAATTGGAGTAAACAAAATTGTAGAAAGAACTGTAGAACTTACTATACATGGAGCAGAGGAGGTTGACACAGTTGATGGTATAGTGACTGATTTCTCAAGTGCTGATGAAGAAAGTTGTAGCTCAATAGATGAAGTAATGGTTACTTCCATAGAAGATGCTTGAAGTTATGGGGAAGTAGGAGTAGATGATGTTTCTAATGTGGGCAATCCTACTAATTCTGTCTCCAACCTTGATGATGTGGTTATTTTAGGTGGAGAGTGAGGAAGGGAAGTAATGACTTGTTTTGCAATGTTCAATGGATCATCCTCTTCATCCTCTTCCTCCTTGTCTTCCTCTTCATCTTCTTCCCCTTTTTCTTCATCATCAAACCTTAGTGCCTAATCATCACTAGCACTTGGAGTGTTGTCATCTCCTTCATCACTAGTGGTGCCATCATCATCCTTGATTATCACTGGATCATTACTAGGCTTATGTAGATGATAGATGTTCTTCTACATATTTGTTGCATCTTTGACAACATGATCAATGTCCTTAATTAAAATCAAACATGTTTGAAATTTGATGATCATTTTACCTTCGTTGTTCTTCATTGCTACCTTTATTTCTGCCTCAGTAAGACTCGATAGAAGATTCTTCAAGGATTGCTTATATATTTCCTTCACTATTTGGGTGGCTCACTCCCACCTTGGTTGCAATCTTACCAATAGCTCTTTGGACATTTGAGGGGCAATCTAGTCTAGGGAATACTTCCATTTTCCCATCTTATTAAGTACTAGTTCCTCAATCTGCATCTTCTCTGCATCAGTCCTTGTATCAAACTTTAGAGCTTTGAAATTTGTGATGCTAGCCCCCTCTTCCATCTATTTCAATCTCTCTTGGAAGGTCAGTTGGGGCTTGCTAAATACTACTTTGTCCTTATTCTTACCTTTACCTCTCTTGTTGAAAATAGCTATGGAGACCTTTGGGGGTTTAGTGATGATGACCATTCCTTTCTTCTTTGTTGGCTCTGCCCCTCTCTCTGATTCTTCCTCTTCATTTTCTAGTTATTGCTCCTCTTCTTCATCCTCACCTTTTCCCTCAATAATCATTAAAGGCTCAGTAGTAGTTTTCATCTTGACGACCTTTCTTTTTCCTTTGTTGATTGCTTGGGGAAGTTTAATCTCTAATTCTATTATGCCTTTAGCCTCATCATAGGTTCCAAAAATTGGTTGCATGGGGTCTACTGGCTCATTTACCAATGCTTCAATGATATCCCTAGTTTCATCAATGTTTACCTCATAAGGTAGAGGTTTCACCCATGCAACTCGAGGCCTAACTACCTAAATATATACTGTATCACATTCTACCATGAAACACACATCATCTTTGTAATCTTCAACAAGTTTAGGAGGGATTCTAAACCTATTGTTCATCCTTTCCTTGAAGTCTTCAAAATAGTTATCCATTATACTGTTCAAATTACATCCATTTCTGCTATAAACTCATTAATCTGATATAGAATGGGGACATCCTTTCTCCATACAAAAGATCCTTTGAAGGGAAAGAATTTTAGTACATAAAAGAATAAACATGTCAACAAAGAACTAAATTTATAGGGGTTATTCTTGGACGATCTGATATTGTCCATGTTCTTGTTCAGTTGCCTTAGCAATAGCTCAGACAAGTCATATTCCAAATTCTTCTTCACAACCTTAAATGTGAGGTCTACAGCCTCACACGGTACACTATTCAAATGACTAGAACTATAAATCTTGTGAGAAATTACATGGATTCCATATCTTAGTTCTACATCAGTAATGATGCTAATCTTTAAGCCTCTATCATCCCACTCGGCTAGGGTTTTCTTCTATAGTTCATCCCGACCTAGGGTTTTGGTAGTTTTAGCTTTGCTAAGAATGGGAAGTTTAGTAATCTTGTGAATAATCTTTTTGGTGATTAATATGGGTTGTTCCAACCATAACTGACCATTGTGACCATGGATGAGAATATATCTAATCTAATTTATTTGAAAGCTTATTAGCAGATGAGATATGTGGGTCAATCCTTTTGTCTCCAAATGCTCATGTTTGAGTTTTAGTGAGCCATCAACACACATTTCTTCTAATGTGCTATCCATTTCTAGGGTTCCTATTTCTTGAATTGAACATTTGAAATGAGTTTTGATATTGTTGATTAGAAGTACCTTTGGTGGAATTCACGAGTGTGCACCATTAGGGTCAAGTGCCTCTGCAACTACGAGAACCAACTTAAAGTTCAGTGCTTTCCATTCTACACACTTGACAAACATTTTTGATCCACATTTTTCCTTGTTGGTGCTTGGTATCTTCGAACAAATTTCTTAACTGCAAATTCACTTGAAATCACTTTGAAGTTGCTTGAATGCACTTGGAAATCTTTTAGCTCTAAGAATACGATGAAAAATGAAGTTGAAGTTTGCCCATTTTGATGAAAAGTTTGCCATTAATGGTAGGTACCATCTTGTCATAGTGCATTACAGACTGTCATCCACTAACCTAACTCGACATGAGTATCAAATCAGTAAACAAACAGAATTCTCTTGTACTCTTGACCTTGCTCGGTAAGGTCTTTAACTACTTTGCTAGGTAGAGTCTAATGCACTCAGTGAAAGATGACTTTTTTGTGATCCTGATGTATCTGCAATACTGATTGGATCACTTACATTCCTTACATTTCTTGGAACTTCTTATGATTTTCTTGTTGAGTACAGCTCCAACTCATTCTTATGAATTTAGTTTGAGGGGATGGAGTCACCCACTTCTTGAGTGACTTCACTTCCATGATTTGAGCTTGCATCTTCAATGGATTTAGGAATCCATTGTTGCTTCATTTGTTTCCTTATGTTATCAACCCTTGCTTTCTTTTCATCTTCAATTCTACCTATATTCATGTAGTTTTTAGCTATATGAATGAGTTTAGTGCATTTATAACACCTTATAGTAGTGTCCTTCTTCCTTAGGTGATGTCTTGCATAGTTTATACCAACGTGTCCATATTCTCCACAATAATAACATATGCACTAGGTATTGTAGTCCCATCCAAATATTGGCTTTACAAGTTGTTCAGTTGGATTGAATGTTTTGGAACTGTATTGAGATGCCATGTGACCATGCTTCTTGCATTTGTGACAATTACCTTCAAATTTTGGTTTCTCCTTGCATTCATTGGCTTTGTGACCATGTTGATTGCAGTTATAGCACTTCCCTTTGAATTTTCCTTTTCCATTGCTCCAACATTTGTTTGATGTGTGACCAATATTTCCACAATGATTGCATGAGGGTTTTACATTCCTTTTTGCACCTTGCTTGGAAGATTCACCTTGTTTTTCATTGTATCCAAGTCCTACTTTATATTTTTTCTTATCAAGATTCTACTCATTTTGTTGTATCAATTGATCCATGTCTTCTTGTGGCTTCATTATTCTTTCATTTATTTGTCTTTCAATATTTAGGTCACTCTTTAATTTTTCAAAAAATTGCTTTTCACATCTTAGTTCTCTCAGTATTCTTTCATTAATTTCCCTTTCACTATTTAGATCACTTCTTATTCTTTCATTCTGTGCTTTGAGAATCCTTATTTCTTCATTTTCTCCAAAGATTTGATCCATGAGGTCTTCATGCTAATTAGATTGATTATCTCTTCCCTCCAAGTCTTCATTTTCCTTGTTTCTTTGTTCCAAAACTTCACATAGCCTAATTGATTGGATTTCTTGTTCTCTTTTAAGTTTTCTTACTTCTTCTTGTAGAGAGCCATTCTTCGCTAGGAGTTCCTTGATTGTCTCATTAGCTTCATTTGAAGTGCTTGATGGTAAAACGTCTTCAATATTTTCTTCAACATACTGATGGTCATTCATTTGTCTTGCAAGTTCCTTCCTTCTCTTCAAGGATTGAGAAAGAGGGTCATTTGCTTCTTTGAATTGAGCCATGGCCATTTCCAGATCTAGCTTTTCATTTTCAATTGCCTTGTCAAGTCTGAATATCTCCATCTGTCCTTACATCTTTGCTCAAGCTGCTAAACTTTTATCCTAAGAACCACAATGCTCTGATACCAATTGTTATAAATATTTAGGATATGATAGGTTACTGAGAGGGGAGGAGTGAATTAGTAACCTCAAAACTTTTTATTATTTTACCATACATCCAACTATGCTACTACATGCATTAGTTCTGAAACATAAAACAATCATTACACAAGAGAACACAATATTTTAGTGACCTAGAAACCTTCCAAATAGAAAGTAAAACTGGGGTGGGGATGATACCCACAAAACTTCAATACCACAGTGTAAAGTTGGCATATTAAGGCTTACATTGACCACTTCTAGTGATCTTCCCTATTAGGAGCACAAAGGACTGCTAGGTCCACCTTGTTAGAGGATTTGCAAACATATAATGAAGTATGCACTCTATTAGGAGATTTGTATAAAGACTATTAAATCTACCTTGTTAGAGGATTTAGAAAATCTGATTCACCTATTAGGATGAAGCAACAAATCTACTTCCAACTAATTTTTGATAAGATCCTTCATGCACTGATCACCTCATGTGATGGATATAACATTTTTGTCTTTGAATTGACCTTGATGTGTTCCTTGAACTGTTGCTAATGATCTTTTGCATATACTTCACATTACTTCATAATTCCTTCTCATTCCATGCATTATACATACATTCATACATGATATCTTACATTACATCTTACATATATACCTTTCAAACTTACAAAATTAAAAGGTTTGCCAAAACACAAGTAAACAAATACATTACAGAGTTAGCCCAATAGTAAATAACTCGGGTTCATTGAACTAACTAGGTGACCTTCTAATACTTGGCATCCATTGCATTACTCGGCATTATCATGCAATTGATAGAAGTGAAGGCTCGATCCATACTAATCACTCGATGTAGTTCTAAACTCGGTAACCACTTGTGACTTGGTAGATTTAGTGTCACTCGGTAGAGACAGTACACTGAGTTTACCTTTCTTCACTCGATAAACACTGAATCTTTCATCACTCGATTTGCACTGAATCTTCATGACACAAACTATCTTCTCGGTAGACACTATGAAGCACGGTAGATACTGAGAATCTTGGTAGACACTTCTAGACTTCACATTGTCTTTATTTTCTTGGTAGCCACTGTCTGCTTGGTGTAAACTACTGAACTGCTAAGTTTACAAGGTAACCACTTGATGCTCGGGAAGCATACAGAATTGAGTAAGTGTTGTCACTAATGACAAAAATAATCATAATGCCAATAATATCCCCCTTTTGCATTAGTGACAAAAACACTTATGAATCAAAACTAACATTCTAATTTACCAAAATTGATCTTTGTAAATCTGCTATATACATATATTACATGTCTCACATATCTCCCCCATAAATATGGTATGCATAACATTTATTTGTACAATGTCTTGCTAGGAAAATTCCTCAAACAACCAACTCTAAGATGTTTTAAGGCCTAAATAGGTATTTTTATAGTCTATCTAACATGTTCCAAGAATCACCTTTCAGTTTCCACACCTATGAAGCAAAAATGCATAGCAAGCCAAAATGTTGTCAATGACAATTTTCTATTTTTGTATAGCAGCAAGGTAAATTGGCAGATATCTTTTGATTTTCCCAACTGACTCTCTAAACCAATGACCTTTTCAAGTACCCTTTCCCCTCATACAAAACATATGTCAAGATTGAATGGCCTCCTTTGGTAAAAAATCAAAGTTTCTTAACAATGACCCTATCTTGAACAATGGAACAACTAGTGCATTTACAAAGCAACATATAGCAATACCTAATGTATGGACTGAAAACTCTGTATAGGCTCATCAAATGCCTTCAATTAGATGATTACAAAATCAATTTCAGTCTATGGCTTCATTAGCCCAAAAGGCCCAAATTATGCATTCAAAACCCTTATTTCTAGGGTATGTTTAATCTCCCATGTGTAGAGACTTCCTTGACCAATTCAAGGTGCCAACATCTATTTTTAACACCAAAAATATAAATCAACTATTAGACCCTACCCTCATTAAGGAAAAACTCTCCCACTATGACTGTCCCCTCAATTCTCTTCTTGTTTTCACAATTTTGCTTGTATGGTGGCCACCAATTATTGATGTTAGCTTGTCATTTTTGAGTTAGATATCTCTGTACATGTTAAATGGATGGTATTCCATGAAGCCATAGTAAAAATTTCATGGAAATACCATAACTAATCAAAGAAAACTGTCAAAATTTTTTAGAAGTAAGACTGCTACAACCAAACAATAAATGAACTGAAAAAAAAACACTCACAAAATGGATTCAAAACCTATTGAATATCATCAAATCTTGTCTACTCAGATAGCCAAATGCATTCCAAAATATTATATATACAAAACACCAAAGAAAACCTTCAATTTACTCTTCAAAACAAGCTTTTACATCCAAAATGGTGAGACAGTCTGTACCATGATAATGTATAGGCCGTACACTGACATATTTATAGGTCCAAGAGGTAGTTATCATTCCCCCCAACTGACTCCAACTCTTTTCACTTCCTATTCCTTCATAAAATTTAAACTATAGAGTTTCCCTCCAAAATGCCCATATAGCTGTTACATTCAAGATTTGAATTTTCTAAAGCAATAAGCTCTGTTTTAAGGGACTTATTGAATGTTTTTACTTATTTAAGGACTTGAGATTATTATGACATCATACTAGACCCTATCACATGAATCCTCTACCTTATACAACCTTTGGATCCTATTTCATGCCCAATTACAACTTTTCAATATGAAAGTCTTTCAAGACATTATACAATATTATGACTCTTTATGCTTTCAAAGGCCATGATTGGTTGCAAAATGGACCAATTGATGCCATGAGATTCTCCATGTCCTCTATGATGAGCATATGATGCCCCTACATCAACTTTGAGGTGAAACAGACCTCACAATTGGATTTAAAAGATGTCAAAACCCTCATTTTCATGTAAAGTTTGTCCATTTTAGACAACATTGATCTGGGAGACAATTTTTTTTTTCTTAGTAGGGTCAAACAACCCTCTACATGCATTACTATGCAATCTTTTTAAAAAATTAAAAATGCATTAAAAAATGCGCTACAATTTAGAAGACTGCCACAATTGTTAGAAAACTATGTGGTTTCTCTTTTTAACCACCGGTCACAATTTTCCAACCACAAAAAATTTCCTGACGTGTGTTTGCTTTCTAGACTGGTTTCTATTTCTAACACCCATCACAATTTCTCTAGCCCGCCACAACCAAATGCCACCACCAATCACCGCTTAGCCATATAGCCCCTACCACAAACAACACCACTACCTTCCACCACATAGCTGCCACCATCATTTAGCTAGTAGTTGTGAGATTTAAAAAAAAAAAATTCAAAACAAAATAATGTTGGAATGTTCAAAATGGGAAGAGTACTTTTGAGAGGGGGGGGTGAATCAGAAGTAACTAGTTTTTATCCTTTTAAATCCTTAGCAACACATAACTAAAAGTAAACTGCATGCATGTAAACATTTAAATAAACATAAAGTAAGCACATGCAACAACACACATAACACTAGATTTTGGTAATGCAGAAACCCTCTAGGAATAAGATGGTAAAACTGGGGTGGTGATGATACCCACAAAAATTACTGCAGCAATAATTGTTTGACCACTTCTAATGGTCTGTCTTGTGAAAGGCCGGCCTTGTTAAAGGCTTTACACTATGTCAATAATGACCTAGTTAGAGGATTTACAAACACTTTACATGAAGTGTCACCCTATTAAAGGATTTACAATAGCCTATTAATCACACCTAATTCAATAGGATTTTCAATCACCTTCTCCAAAGGTTCTCCCACCTAACTATTAAGCTAACCTACCAATATAGGATTCCCAACATCTAATACAATGGCAAGAAATTATTAGAACAATAAACCTAATAGTATGCAATCTTTAATTGCTGAATTCAAGCACTTGATCTACTTTCTCTGATCTTGATCCTCTGAGATTTGATATCTGATCATGTCCCTTGTGTTGTTCTGATCAACTAGATATGTAATTGTTGCTATGTTCCTCTAAATCTTTCATACTTTACACTAAATTTTGCTATAGTTTACCCATACATTGTTCTCTTCCACATATACAATGAAGTTGTTGCCCTCCTTTTAAAGATTGTGAAGACTTAGGGTTAGATATGGATCTATGATCCATATTGAATCTTGGATTCTTGTTCATTCCTTGCATTTTTCTCATTGATTGCATGCCTTCTCCATTTTTTTTATTGGTTGCATGTTGATTGCATAGGAAATGTAAAAGATTCATTCTTATCCTTGTCATCCTTCAAAATCTTTCTATGTTAGCTTCAAAAATGGTTTACATCTAAGTTTGTGAGGGCACAAACTCATATATTGATTCTCTGTTACTCGACACATATTGGACTACTGGTGCTGGGCACATATACTATATTGGTTTGCTTGGCACCTATTATATTCTATCTTTCTTGGCACATTTATGATTCTGGCTCATTCGGCATATAAAGCACTCTAACTTGCTTAGCCTCAACTATGACTCAGCATCTAAAGTCACTTGACACCTATTGAAATTATAGCTTGGCACATACTATAGCTCGACATACATAGTGTACTTGGCATGTATAGTGAAATTGGTTAAGTGTATTGACACTCAAATTTCAAGACCATTCTAAGACCAACAATCTCCCCATTTGACATGAGTGTAAAAAACACTTAACTGACCTTATGAGTACTTTTTTCATTATGCTTGGCATATATACAAAATTTCAAAATTTGTTCAAAATTTTGTAAGGAAAAATATACCTTATAACTCTGCTTAAGTTGATTGTGCCTTATTCATTCTTGAAACCAAAATTCTATGCTGATGTGCCTAATACTCATTGTTTTTTTGCCCTATAGCTATATTATATACCTTTGTTCTATATCTGATCTATTAGGACTATGGTATTTCTTGTAACTTGTATTAGATCTTATATGGAATAGAGCTATCTTCCATATGATTCCCAAAATTTTGTTTCTCCCCCTCACTTTCTCTTATTACTTATCTGTCCCTTTTGGCTATTTACAAACTTTTCTTAATGAAAGAATGCAATCAAAATTTATAATATTCTCCCCCTTAGTTATACTTTCATCAAAATATTATATCTCCCTTATATCTCCCCTAAAACTTATATCTCCCCCTTTTTTGACACTAATGTCAAAGGGTTCTAAGGAGTAACACCATACTTATCCAAAAAGTTACTATTTACCTCCACAATTATGTTTAGAGTTGTATCCCAATTCTCCAAAGCAATGTCACATGACTTGTGTTGGATGGCAGTCTTTGCAGGAAGGTGTACAAGTCCATCAAGTGTAGAAATATTAGGATCTCTCTTTAGAACTGTTTCTACATATACTTGTTCCTTGTGGAGGACTTCCAAATGTGGGGTGATAGAGGATTGAATTTGCATCAATTTAGCCTTTATATTGGATTCCTCTTCTATAAGTACATCTAACTCCCTTTAAGTGTGAAGTGATTGCACAAAATGCTTCTCACTTTGGGCTAGATTTAAGGGTAACTGCATGGTTGAAATCTTAAGATTGTTCTCCAAGCTCAATATACATTGGCTAGTCTCTTCTGTGAAGTTGGAAAAGTGACATAGTTTCTTGTATAATGAGAAAATGTTCTTAAGTATAGTTTTGATTTGTTCAAGTCTCTTAGCCAACTCTACCTATGCTAGTGCTATATCACCTGATATCTTTTCATTTACCTTCCCTTGAAATTTTCTTTCTAACCATTCCATGAGTTTAGCATTAGTATCTTGGTCTTCATTGGTCACTTTGTCAACTATATTTGATAGTTGCTCCATTATGGGCTTTGATTCATCTAGTGACTATAAGCTAAAGGCATTGATAAAGATGTCCTTAATTTCATTCAATGCTTGCTTGTGTTTATACTCTTTTCTAAGTATCTCCTACCTTTTTCTCCTATCTAGTGCAATTTGCATCTCAATTATCTTCTCAATGGTTATGGTCTTGGAGTCATAAGGAGGTATAATAATCTCTTCATCTAGCTCAAGATCTCCATAGTGAAGTATCCTGGTAACCTTTTTAGAACTTGAGCCTAGTTTTTGGACTTGCAATGATATCATTTTAGTGCTCATCTTTTGAAGAGTTTGTGTAGGAGTGCTAGTTTTGGGTAATTCAATCAATGTCTAGATTGCAGCTTGCTCCTCATCTTTTGTTTCATCATTTTCTTCTTTTGATTTACCTTGATCAATCACTATTGTTGGGGGTGTACCTATTATCTATACTATGGGATTAGATGAAGAAGTCTATCCTTTTGTTCTTGTGTCTTCCCCTTTTTTTGCACTCGACATCTAAATAGTATTACTTGTTGCACTTGGTGGAGGTGGAAGCATCAAAATTTTAGTACAAGTAGCTATATAGGTGAAAGGTGGTTCCTTTGGTTTCACCTTTTCTCTTTGTGGTTCTACTACTACCTTTTTTAGCTCATCAACACTCACTAATATAGGGCTTGTGCATAACTGTGCTTGTAAAGTAGATTGGTGAAGGATCTTGGAGACATCCTCTGCGATTAGGGGATTAAGGTTTTGACATGATGTGTCAGTAACATCCTTCACTATTATAGTCTCTACAAGTGTAATTGATACATGAGGAGTACTAGAAGGTTTCATTTGTGTTTCTTGTACACTTTGTTCCTCTTGCTGCTCTTGCTATTTAGTTGTTGCCTTGTCTTCTCCCTTAGTTGATTCCTCCTCTTCTTTCTCTTTATTCTCTTCCTCTTTTTTTTCTTCCTCACCTTTCTTTTCTTCTTCATGCTTCTCTATTTCCTTTGCCTCTACCTTCTCCTTGGTACTAGCTTCTACCTTATTTGTCTCTTCATCTTTGTTATTAGTCACCTTGTAAATTGACTTCCACAATTGTGTGGATTTATTCACTACATCCTCAATCTTGTTTTGAAGGATGTTAAAGGCTCTATATTTGGGTGTGAATTTGCCACCGTGTTTTCTATTTGCCTTTTTTATTTAACCTTTTGTTAGGTCAAGAATCACTTGGGCTAAGGTTGATTCTCTAATCTCCTTCTCCATTTTCAGACAATAATGCCATTTGTTTTCAACTATCTCATACAGTTCCTTGGGCATGGTATTGTCAAGTTGTAGAGGTATGTTTTTGAATTATGCCATCATGGCATACACAGATTCCTCTATTTTTCTCTTCTCTACTGAGCTTATTAAAATCAAGAGTCTTTAAATCATTTAAATCTTCATTCCTAATCTTTTCACAAATTTTATCAATTGCAGACTTAGGGGGATAGCTTACCACTTTAAATTGGCTAATATCCTCTGACTTTATTCTTTCTTCATCATCACTAGCTAGCTGTGCCACATACTTTCTTCTTTTCTTTGGCTCTTCAATAGGCTATTCAATGGATTTCTTTGTCTCTTTTTCTTCCTCTTTGGCCTTTTGTGTTGTTGGCCTTGTAGTAGCCCTTGTTATAGTTTTCTTTCATTTTGCTCGAGTGGGCTTTACTACCTTCTTGGCCTTTGGCTAGCAGGCTAAGTTTTAGCCTTTCTCTTCTTTGGCTCAACTTGAGTAGGTGCTTCCTTAGCTTCTTCTTCCTTAGCACCTTCTTCCCTATCTTCTCCTAAGCCCTGTGTCAACTCTATTGGACCTTGCCCTTGTTCTCCTTCTTCTTCACTTTCTCCTTCTACTTCAATGTCAACTCCAAGTCTCTTCTTGATTTTCCTTACTAATTTTTCTTTCCTCTTCACTACAGAGGTTTTCTTCAATTCAATTTCGACCTTTGATTTGACAACATCATATGTGCCAAAGTGATGAGCTACCTTATCTATTTCTTCTGTAAGCAATGTTGTGATTGCTACTGAGGCTTCATCTATATCAATTTCATATCCCAATGGCCTTAGACATCTTACTCTTGGTATTGTTGCCTGGATGTAGGTGTATTCAATGTCAACCAAGAAGCATATGTCATTGACATGTTTCTCTACCAATGAAATTGTTATTCTCATTGTCTACTTCATGGACTTCTTAAAGTCCTCAAAATAACTAGTCATTTGAGCCTCAAAATTATCTCCCATCCGATCAATGAACTCATTAATTTGTGTGATTGTAGACTTGTTGGAATTCCAATTTACCTTCCCAATTGAGGGGAATTCTTCCATCACATAGAAGAATATACAAACTAATACTAATCAAAATTGCATTGTGCTCCCTTGGATCTTCTTATAGCTCCCAAATTTTCATTTATTTGCTAAAGCATTAGTTCTACCAGATCATAGGTATGATCTTTTTTTACTAGCTTGTAAGCTACATCAACAATTATAAAAGGTATGCTATTCAGTCTACTTGATTGGTGGAATTTGTGTGAAATCACTCTAACTACAAAGTCAAGTAGAGGTTCTGTTATAGTGTCAATGGTCATTCCACTATTATTCCATTTGGCTCTTGTACTCTTCTCAATGACCTCCTTTCTATCACTTCTCAAGGTCTTTGACCAATCTAGGGTTAGGAAACCCGTAACTCTATGTACTATCCTTTTGGTAATCTTAATAGGTCCTATCTCTAGCCATAGATAGTCATCATGAATTTGACTCAAAATAATGCAAATCCATTCAATCTTAAACATTGTAGGAAAAACTAGGGCTTTTGTCAAATCCTTTTTCTCAACTATTTAGAATTTTTCTTTCAGTATCCCATTTTCACATAACTTGTCATAGGCATGGACGATTTCAAGATCACCTATGCCACCAATTTTGCAGTTATAACACTTTCTCACATCTTGCACCATGACTACTTTTGATGGGATAATAGATAAAGCACCGGTTGGGTCATTCTTATACACAACCTTAGGAATGGGTTTGAACTCAAGCTATTTTACCTCATTGCTAACTAATTGAACCTCAAGAGCTTTGTTTCCTTTGGGGTTTCTTGAACTAGAAGTCATTTTACGAAACTAGGGTTTAAATGTATTAAAAACTTTAACTTTGTGTAGCTCGCTACCTAATAAATACCTTTAAATCAATGAGTTCATGCTTAATTATTATTGAAATCCATTCAAATGGCTATTAGGTTGTTGCTTGATCACTTCTTCACTCTGCTTGTCTTTGCTCTATGTTTGAATGACATAAAAATGAGTGAAATTCAACCTTATACTTGTCAAAACCTAGCATTAAATGCTTAGTGCATACAACTATAAAACTTGACACTTGAAGGTTTCACCATGACTCAACATCCATTGTATTTCATTCACTTGGCTTCCACTAGTTATGCACTTCACTTGGCTTCCACTAGTTCTCCACTTCACTTGGCTTCAACTATCAACTCGATCGCTATTAGGAACTTGACATCTACTAGAGATTTACTCAATAACTTCTTCAAAATTTTGACTTGGCATATTTTCTCATGTTGATTTCTTCTTTGCTACACTCCTTTGTTCTTTGGGACCAATGTAGGATACAACTTTGCATATCAGTCCCATACATCTTTTTTTTTCTTAGTTGGATGAAGTGTGATTACTTGACCTTTTGGGTGAAATGATCCCTCCATTGGATGTGCTTGATCCATCTTTTCTTTGCCATCTCCTTTTCATCTTTTCCCTGATGTGTTCCACATTAACTTTCTCTTTACCCTTGTTGACTTCTATCTTCGGTCCTTTTGACTTTGTTGGGCAATTTTTGTTGATATGACCAGTCTTCAAGCAACTAAAACATGTAGTGTGACTTAACCATCTACTATAATTCCCTCTAAAATGTGTCTTTGTGAATTTTTTTGGGAATGTCTCCATACTCTTAATAATAGTGATAGCTATACCTGGTGTTGTAATCCCAGTTGTAGCGATGACCATGGTTGTTTCCCTTTGCAAGATGATTAGGTGTCCACATAGGATTTGATCTACATTCAAATGCTCTATGTCCATACTTTTTGTATTGTAGCAGTGACCTTAAAATCTTGGTGTCCTCATGGTCTTAGTTTTGCATTCATGTGTTTGATGTCCTTTCTTTTTGCACTTGTGACAAAAGATTACTTTCTTAGTCTTATCATGTTGATGATCATTCTTTCTCCTACACACATTAGAGGTATGCCACTTTTTACCATAGAACTGACAAGTAGGTTTAGTGTTCTTACCTTTATTATTCCTTTCTTCTATAGTCTTGGATGATTCTTCTTGTTCAGTGCTGGTGTAGCCAAGTCCTGAAGTGTCATTGCTAGATCTTGGTGATTTCAGCAATTATTCAAAGTGCTTGATGGCTTCACTTAATTTTTTGAAGCTCTTTGCTATCTCCTTTTCTCTCTTCAACTCATTCTACATTCTCACAGTGGAGATCTCAATGTCCTTTATGTTTAGTTCATGATGAGCATTCATCATCTAGCTCAAGGTGTCTAGCTACATGTTTGAGATTCTTTCAAACTCAATTGTCTTCTCCTCCAGTCTGTTGGTAAGATTTCTCTTGTCATCTTCTATCATGGCCTTTTCTTCAATGGCTCTCTTCTTTTATTCAATCACTTCATAAAGCATTATTGCTTTTGATTCTTGTTCAAGCTTGAGTATTCTGATTTCTTCAACTTGTACTCTATTTTTCTCCATCAATTCAGCTATTGCTGCATCAAATTCTTTGGAATCTCCATTGGCAAACACTTGTGTGGTATCAATCTCCTTTTAGTGTATGTCATTTTTAGCTATGGCTATATCCTTCCTTCTTTTTAAGGACTTTCTCAATTCTTCTCTAGCTTCTTCCAACTTGTGTAGAGTGAGGTGTACATCAATCACCTAATTTTCTATGATCTTCCCAAGTTTGAAGACTTCCATCTTCAAACCTTTTCTCTAAGATATTAGGCTTCTCCTTGTGAGAACATAGTGCTCTAATACCAATCGTTGAAATGTTCAAAATGGGAAGAGTACTTCTAAGAGGAAGGGTGAGACAGAAGTAACTAGTTTTTATCCTTTTAAATCCTTAGCAAAACTTAACTGAAAGTAAATTGCATGCATATAAACATTTAAATAAACATAAAGTAAGCACATGAAACAAGATACATAACACTAGATTTTGGTAACCCATAAACCCTCCAAGAATAAGATGGTAAAAGTGGGGCGGGGATGATACCCACAAAAATTACTACATCAATTGTTGTTTGATCACTTCTGATGGTTTGCTCTATGAAAGGCCTGCCCTATTAAAGGCTTTGCATTGTGTCAATAGTGACCTGATTAAAGGATTTACAAACACTTTACATGAAGTGACACCCTGTTAAAGGATTTACAATAGGTTGTTAAACCCACCTAATTCAATAGGATTTTCAATCACCTTCTCCAAAGGTTCTCCCACCTGGCTGTTAAGCTAACCTATCAATATAGGATTTCCAACATCTAATAAAATGTCAAGAAAGTATTAGAACAATAAACCTGATAGTATGCAATCTTTAATTTCTAAATTCAGGCACTTGATTTTCTTTCTCTGATCTTGATCCTCTAAGATTTGATATCTAATTGCGTCCATTGTACTATTTTGATCAACTAGATATGTAATTGTTGCTCTGTTCCTCTAAGTCTTTCATACTTTACACTGAATTCCACTATAGTTTACCCATACACTATTCTCTTCCACACATACAATGAAGTTTTTTCCCTTCTTTTAAAAATTGTGAAGACTTAGGGTTAGATATGGATCTATGATCCATATTGAATCTTGGATTCCTGCTCATTCCTTGCATTTTTCTCATTGGTTGCATGTCTTCTCCATTTTTTTGATTGGCTACATGTTGATTGCATAGGAAATGTAAAAGATTCATTCTTATCCTTTTCATCCTATGAAATTGTTCTATGTCAGCTTCAAAAATGTTTTACATCTGAGTTCGTGAGGGCACAAACTCATATGTTGATTCTACGTTTCTTGACACATATTGGACTACTGGTGCTCGGCACATATACTATCCTAGTTTTCTCGGCACCTATTACATTCTATCTTTCTTGGCACATGTATGATTTTGGCTCACTTAGCATATGCACTCTGCCTTGCTTGGCATCAACTATGACTTGGCACCTATATATCACTCGACATCTATTGCATACTTGGCACCTGTTAAAATTTTGGCTCAACACATACTATAGCTTGGCATACATAGTGTACTTAGCATGTATAGTGAAATTGGTTAAGTGTGTTGACACTTGAATGTCAAGACCAACAAATAAATTCTTTTTTAAGTACCTCCAAGGGCCATGTTTATTTTTTTGTGATATGTCAAGCATACAGAGATCTTTTTTCTTTCCAAAAGAAGTGCTAAAAATTTGGTTCAGAGATGGAGATGATGGAGTAGGCATTTTTGGGATTTCTCTCCATTTTGGTACCTATTTTGGTTCTTTAAGTCTATTGATGACTCTCATCTTTTAGGGGCATTACTTCTTCATTATAGCTCCATTTTATGATCCCAATAAAGTATGAAAAAGCTCTTCTTGAGAACTTTCCATATTTTCTATCATTTCACCAGTATTTGGTACTAGGTATTTGTGATACATTTCTGAAATTTTTTGCACTTCTCTCATTTACTCATTCCTTCTAGCAATTGGGGTTCAATGTTTTGCATTGTGGGGGTGTTTCTTCATATTTTTCCTGTTATTTTCTTATTTAAACTAGAACTACATTCAAAATAAATTAAACACCTTCTAAAACAATGACTGAGACCTCTTCTTGTCTAGAACTTCTGACCCCTCATAATTATTATACATGGAAGACCTTTATGACATGACTTCTCTTACCAAAAAGGTTATGCTCTTGTTTAGATGTAGTGCAACTAGTTTTATAGAGGCCTTTTGAGGTCATCCAACATAGGAACAAGATGGATGAGGCAATAATATTCATTACTTTTCAAGTCTCTGATATTCTACAATTTCATCTTGATGGGTGCAATACTCCTCTAGCTATGTGGACCAAGCTTGAAGGCTTGTTTTGTATACTGAATGAGTTCATGGCACTTTAGATTAAGGTAGAGCTCACCTCTCTTATATCAGATTCTTTTCCCTCCATTGAGGAATTCTTGATGCTATTCAAACAACTTAGATCTTTATTGTAGGGTTGTGGGAAGATAAAGATGGAAATTAAGTGTATCTACCTAATTCTTTCTAAGGTTTGTGGAAACTTTCAAATTTTTTTCTTCTTCCTTCTATTCCACCAAAGATGCTTTGGGTAATAGATTTTCCATGCCATCCTTTGAGGTTTTTTGTGATTGGTTGACTTAAAAGCATGCTAAGCTCTCTTAGTTGGATTCTGTTACAAGATCACAGAGTCATGCATTGGTAGCTCAACCATCTTTAGGGACAAAGGAGAAGACTCAAAAATCCCATTCTGCAAAGTCTCAAATTGATTCTAGCACTCACAATTTATTAGGTCCACCTCCTCATAAAGGGGGTAAATCAAAGCCAGAAATACCAAAATGTGCTTATTGTAATAAGCCTAATCATGATGAGTCACATTGCTATGAGAAGAAGTTAGATGGCTATGCCAAATAGGTTTTAGATTTGACAACTCTCCTTCAAAAGAGAAACATTGATATTCCTTCTACTTCTCATAGACCTTCATCATCATCATCATTTCAAAATAATGGTAAAGATATAGGAAAGAGTCATGAACTATGTGCAAGTACTATTCCTCATTCTTCTAGATGGTTACTAGATTGAAGTGCTTCACACTGTATGGCATCTTCTCAGTACTTTTTCTCTTCTTTTGAGGCTTCTCCTACTCCACACATTTTGATGGGGAATAAAAAATTTATGACTATATGTGGGAATGGTTCTATTGACATTGATGATGGTACACTTCATGATGTACTTAGGTTCTATTGACATTGATGATGATACATTTCATGATGTACTTTGTGTTCCATCTTTGTCATCTAACCTTCTCTCTATTTATTATATTACACATAGTGGGACAAGGAAGATAGTTGAGTTTTCATAGGATTCATTACACATCAAAGATAGTGAGATAGGCAATATTATTGCTACATAGATTGTTGATCATGCTTCCTACCTATATTACTTCTTACATTTTGGTCCACCATCTCCACTATCAGAGACTCACTCTCTTTTTTAATGAGAATATACTTAGGTGAAGTCAGGTTTCTTAAACTTATGTGTTGTTCCTAAGACCAATGTTGTAACTTCTACACCTCCACCTCATGTTAAGATTTCATCTCATGCATAGAATTACTTTTCAGCATTGCCTACTATTGTAGCTCTAGTCATTGAGCCACCTACTCTAGGTGTTGAAGATATATCAGAGGGCACACATCTCCTCTCACATGACAGATTCAGCACACTTATTATTTCACCTCCATTGGAGATTCCATTTGAGGATTCTCATGCTTTCTCCTTTAAGCATCAACTAGGACTTCTAGCTACACCTTACATACATGTGTTTTATTTTCCTTGTCCACTATCTTTGTTTCCTTCCGATTGGAGCTACATTGGTATGTTCATAGACATAGGAGTTCTACCATTTTGTGGGGCTATGGAGTCTCAATATTCTATCATGGAGGCTTTCATTGTACTTATGGTCTTAAGAAATTCTCTTGAGATGCTTCATTTGTGCATTCCTTTTTATCTCTTTTTGGAGTAGAGTTTTTCCAATTGGGTTTTCTCTATTTCTCTGTTTCATAGAGATTTTATTGTGATTGGGTACCTCATTAGGCCTTTTTGTCAAGACCCAAGTTTTCTTTCAACATTTCATTGAAGTTTCCTTGCTCTTTCTGCATTGTTTCTCATCTTAAGGGGGGTGTTAGAGAAAAAGATCAATTTAATTTAATTTATTAAATTACCTTTTCTCCCTTCTTAAGATTTTACTTTATGCACCTTCTCATTTAATAACTAATTAGTAATTATTAAATAGCATTTAACCTTTTAGATTTTAGGTTACCCTTTTGGGGTTTTGATCTCATACTATAAGGGTAGATTGTTTGTGATTATATCACATCTTTTTCATTTATGAGAATACATTTGTATATGTTTAGAGAAAACCCTCACCTCTTCTTGTCTTGTTCTTCTCTGTGACAAGTTTTTACATGTAGGTATTCGAGGGCTTTATGGATTTGTATTGTGTATTGCTCAAATCCTTTAAAAATAACATGATAATAATGCAATGGAGGGAGATGAAAAATGCTTCAAATAAAGGTCTTATTTATAGGCTTGAGGGAGACATTGAGGAGGTTGCATCTATGTGGCATCCACATAGGTGCTACAAAGGAGGCACATGGGCTAAAGGACAAGCCATGCAAAATTCAAAAGGAGCCCTTAAGGTTTGAGTGGTTCAAGGTGTTGTCACATGTGTGAGAAACTAGTGGGGGAAAAAGATGTAAGAGTCTTTTCAGATAATTTAAGGAAGGTGGGTGGCTCCTAGGGATTGAGTTTTTCACAGAAATATGAGCAACAACTTAGGGATTAAAGGGGGATTAAAAGACATATTGACTAATTAAGTGGGATTAACTAGAGGGTAGGCTTAGAAGGATGAGAGTGATGGGTGGTAAATGCGGCTTGGATTTAGGATTAAATAAAATCATATTTAACTTAATAGTGAGTTTAGGAAATTTATTCATGTGGAGGCATTTAAATAAATAGAATTTATTTAAAAGGGGATTTATGGACCACTATGTATTAAATAGATTTGATACATTAGGGAGATGTATTTGAATTAAATTCAAATAACTTAGGGAAGTGAACATATATAATTAAATAAATTTATTTAAATAGGAAGAAGAATGTAACAATTACAATTAATTATAAAAATAATTATTAAGGTGTTACATGAAATATTAAATTAATTAATATAGTGTTTGGGACAATTTTAAGCATCTACAAGGTTATCATACAACAAGAGAGAATGTGAATGTTTCTACTTACAAGAAGGGTTAAGGTCATCCCTAATCTCAAAGACATGAGAATCAAGCGAAAATGGAATATCCAACATAGCCTAATTAACCTAGACTACAAGAGAATCTAAAGAAGAATAAAAACCAAGTGGCTTCCTCAAAGTGAAGAATAGATAAAATTTAATGGTGATGGATATTCCAAAGAGAACCAAACTATCTTAGTAGCATGGTGTTTTATAAGGGATTTTAAAGGAGTCTTAATTGTCAATTATGAGAAAAACATTGAAAATAATAGTAATAAATACATAGAACATATGACTATGTGGTATGATATTAAATGTCTTAAAGATGTAGGGTGGACAAGGTTTTCCTAGAAGGCGACTTTAAATTAATTATTGAATCTCTTTATCTGAAAGTAAAAGGTCGTTGGTCTATAGGTAGGCATATAGAGGATTCCAGAAGGAAGATTGTCTCTTTCACTTTATCAAAATTCAACATAGTCCAATTGAATGGAATGTGAATGCTTATTTCTTAGTTAATTAGGGTTTAAGTGATAAGGAGTGGTCTATATTAAATTTTTGAGATTTTCCTCGATACCTAAAAGAAATCCTCTCTAATGAAAAGAGATAACCTCACTATTGATTGGGACAAACAAAGGTATATAGGTGGCCTATTTATCCTCTTTTCTCTTTGTCTTATTTTGAGTGTCTCTTTAATCATAGGTTTAGTTTAGGAAGAAGGGAAACTATTGATAATATGGAATAATTGTTGCATTGGAGTAAATAGATGAGGTATTTTATCTTAAATCACCTACAAGGTATAAAAATAGTCAAATTTTTGAATTATTTGGGAATGTCTAAAGTTGGAGTGTCCTTATGCTTGTTTGAAATATCACTTTTGAGTAAAGCTAAAGAGAGAATTAGCAAAAATACTGATTGGGAAATATATATTGTATTGATAGATATTCTTAGAAAGTGGCATTTTTATGATAATTTTTTTAATAATAAAAGGAGGTGGATTTTTTTTTTGCATTGGCTAAGGTACAAAGTCTTAATTTTGAAGGAAAAAGTTTAGATCTCCCACGTGCCAAAAAATCGTGCTAGAAATGACAAGGATCTTTTCAAGGAAATTTTTTGAAGAAGAAAGTATTGGAGTATAATAATGCTAATTAATATCACCAATCAAAAAATAATAATAATTTCTATCAATTACACCCTCATGTATAAGCAAACTTCCCATAAATTATCCTTTGTGAATGTTTTTCGAAAATAATATTTATTTCATAAGTTTTGGTTTAGGATTTTGAGAGCTACAAAGGTTAGAATGCACTATACCTCAAAATGGTGATCTTTGGGATTATATTTAGAGGGTTGGGCTATCCAACTACATTCAATAATGAAGGGGTTTAACAATATTGCATGCTTAATATTTGCTAACTCTTGCAAAAGAAGGCATGTTATGATTAGTAATATAAACTTATTTTTCATGGTGAAATTGATTGGGGAAGCTATGTGTTTGGAGTATAATGATGTCTTAGTTGAGAGAAAGAGAAACAAAGACCAGAAAAATGTCAGAGGATTTTTTTACGAGTAGAAGCCTATGGTGGTTAAGTCTAAAAATGGGTATGACTATCTTTCTCTCATTTCTCCTTATAAATTAGTTTTCCTATTTATTATGAAGTTTTTAACCCTAGAAGTGTGTTTCTCCACCTTCTATGGCTAGCACCATCCTATGTTGAATCAAATTATCCATGGGAAATTTATTAATGCTCTATTTTTTATGTGAACCTCTTTGAGTAATAGAATCAATAAGGTTGATAACTCTCCCCTCCAATAGGGTATAATTCATGTCCTTTAATAAGCTTAGGAAATGGCATAGGATTATAGGTTTTTATGGTTATTGAAGGGGTTTCTCCTTTTAAGTTTGAAGACATTTTTATCATGATATGTTGTATGGACCTATATTTACTCTTCTTTTCTATGCTTTCAAAGCTTTATATAGTTTCATGAACATACTACTATGGTTAAGAGTTATATGATATAAATGGGATTATATATGTGTGTTTATAGATAAGAATTTTTTTTTTCCTTTCTTACTAATAAGGGGTAGGTTCCCATAGCCAAAGTATTGTGAGAAAGGATTGGTTTATGTGTTCATTAAATACTTATTATGAATTATTGGAATGAATATGTGCTTTGGTATATTGCATGCATAATAATATTTTTCTACAAGAAGTCAAAGAAAGGAGTGTGCAAAGGAATTAATGACAAGTTTATGTAGCCACTATGTATTTATGATGCACCTAAAGTTTAGGTCATCATAACTAATAACTATTAAATAAATCTAAAAGTTTCTATGTACTATATTTGCTAGAAGACTTGTTCACCTGAGATGTGCATCATAATGATGTAATTTATTATGTTGTTGTATCCTCACTTTTTGAGGCTAGATCTTAGGAAGTTAGATTTTGTAGTCTCTTTAAATAAATATGTTGAAGCAAGCCCTAAATATTTATTTGAATGGAGATTTTAAATGAAATGTCATTTTTAGATATAGACAATCATTTTCTAGTTTATATTGTTTTATGGTCTAATATCAATAAAATTACTATTTTTGTGTTTGAAGTATGTGACATTGAATTTTTAATCATCACTCATCTAGGGGGTCCCACTTGATAAGAAAACTTAATTGATAGAATTAGTTTTCACTATTTTAGGATTAAGTAAGAACTATGTTTCTCCTACAACCACTACTAACATAACCATTAGTTGTTCCTACAATAAAAGACAACAATGCAGAATCCTATTTGTATTTCCATTTTTGTCACTTAGATAAGGTTGTTTACACTTGCATATAGATTTATTATTACTATTATTAATTATGTAGGTTATAAATGATAATTAAAGAGGTTTAAAGAACATACTTTGTAGACATCATTTCAATTTTACATCCCTAGTCGATAAAGTAAATGGGTTTGAGGAAGAGTTTTAGATACTATCTTAGTTTCATTTGAGTCAAACTTAGTATTATTTTATTTGTATGCATAGGCAAAGAGACCATCTTGTTAGATTTTTTCCTTAGAACAACCCATTTGAAATAGAAGAAATTATGTACCATGAGAAAGATGACCAACAACTTGAGGGATAAGAAGAAGATCAACCCCTTGACGAAGACCAAGTTGTTCCAAATGAAACACCATTTAAAAATCCTTTTGAAGCCAACCATGTAAATCTTCATTCATCATCATCTAATGAATCATTAGGCTTGAATTAATTTTTTGCTACCCCTGTATACTAGGATAATCCTCTAGCCATTGTCATTTATCAATAAAGAAATCAACCACCTCCACCTAAAATGACACAACCTACCTTTTCATTTCTCATGCCTGACCTCTAAGACAATAATAATCTGAAAAATATCATTGCATGTGCACTTCCAAAGTTTTATGACCTAATTACCAAAGAGCTTGGAACCTTTCTCTTTGAATTTGACATTATTTGTAGAGGGTATGACTATACAACTTATGCTCATAGTGTGAAGTTGTCTTTTGTAATAGATTCGGATGAAATCAAGAACTTGTTTCTTGTTAAATACAAATATTACTATAGGGGAAGTAAGGGAGGAGGTGATATATTGAAGATGCAGAAAAAAGAGGATGAGACTCTTGAAGACTATGTTTCAATATTCCTCTATAACTTGCAAAGGAACACTGAACATCAACTAAATGAGTCATCTTAAAACCATATTTTCTTAAGGGGTGCTAAGGAGACCTATGTACAAGCCCTAGACCTTATGGATGGAGGAAACATTACACAAATCACATGAGAGGATATTAAGAGGTGTTGTAAAAACTACTCAAGGTCTAATGTAAATAAAGGAGGAGGAATTTTTTCTAGTTCATTGAAGACTAGAAGAACTCACGTATCAAAATTGGATCTTTCAAAAAAAATTTTTGACTTGAAGACAATATATGATAGTGAAGAAGAAGAATAAAAGGAATTGAAAAAGTAAGATGGTTGCTAATGTGAAAACTCAACCACAACATATGCCAATAGAGTTCAAATAAATTAATGATAATCGAGATAAATTATACATTGCTTAAAGAAGACCATGGGCTTAAAGACAAGGTATGCCTCAAGACCCTCTCCAAAAATTTGGGAATTTTAACAATCACTAGAAAAATTCTAATTTTTCAAACCTAAATAATTGGAATGCTTGTTGGCCTACTCAATCTCAACACATGTGGATTAACCAACCTTGAAAATAATATCTACTTGACCAATGATAAGAATGAAATTTGAAAGCCCCTCCACAAAAACAACATAATCAAAATTGGTAGCCACAACCCAATCAATGGAAAGTCCCGCAAGGTCACTCGCAATAGTCACCTCAGTGGTGGCCTAATAAAAAATATAATGTTTTGTAATGACCTTGGTAGAAATTTTTAATGTTTCCTCCTCCTACATCCAATAAGAATCCACTCAAACAAATTTAGTTACCTATTCAATCAACACCAAATCTAAATAACATGCCTACTCAAAAAAATTGTATTCCTTCAATGATACTCAGCAACAAACCTAATCAATCAATGACATTCACCTTAGGTAAAGAACCACTCTTCCAAATCCTAAGGTCCAGAAATAAATATAGTTACTTTTGAGGATGCCTTGAATAAGGAATCCCTTCATGTTCCACCATCTCTGCAAAGACTTTCCTAATCCTCTGTTCCTCCTGAAAATCCTACTATTGGAGAGATAGTCACTCAATTAAAGAAAATGATACTAAAAATACCATTTTTAGATACTCTAAAGGATATTCCAACATATACCAAAGCCATTAAGGAAGTATTCATAAAGAAACCTAGTAGAAAAGGAAAGAACCATCAAACTATCCATATTATGGGTTAGTTGTCCAACCTCATGTTGAATAAATCTATAGTTCCAAAATATGTTGACCTAGCGAGTCTAGTTGTCATAGTTGATATCATTAGGGTTCAAGTAGAGAGTTCTTTGATAGACCTAGGTGAATCCATTAATGTAATTACTAGGGAAGTAAATTTACACTAGAATATTATTGGTATAAGAGAGACCCCTACCATAATTCAGCTTGTTGATAGTTCTACTGTCAAACCTCATGGTATGATAGAAGATGTCATAGTTACTTTAGATTCTTGAGAATATCCTATGGATTTTGTTATCTTGTCACCAAAAGAAACTTTGGGAATTTATCCTATTATCCTAGGAAGGCCTTGGTTAGTCTCTGTAGATGCTTGCATCACTTTCTATTTAGGAAAGATGACCAAATATATTGGTTCCACTATCAAGAACTTAGCCTTACATTCTCCTACTACACCACTTGTGGAAGATGATCAAGCTATGTGGCCTTATTTAGGGGATGATGAATGTAAGGTAAATTCATTAAGTGAACTTATGGTGATTGATAGAAACTCATTTTTTATTCCTCAAAATGATGATGATTTCCTCCCAACTATTTTTTCCAATGAATATGGTGAAGATTCCCATCTATTTTGTGACCAAAATTATTCATTAGAGATAATTATTTCTCCTAAAGATACACCTCATTCTCCTACAACCACTAGCTACCTTCATACCTAATTACCTCATGAGATTAAATTATCAAACTTTTTTGAGTTAGTAATGTTAGATAATGATATTCAAGTTGAAGTAATTCCAAGTAGGGAGTTGAATGTTAATAAAAGCCTTACTCTTTCCAACATAGAAAGTACATTTAAGTTTCTATAGGAAAATCAAAAAACATTCACCTGGTACTACATAGATATGAAAGGACTTGAGATGAATATCTACACTCATAGAGTTTACATTATACTAGAGTATAAACATGTAAGATAGGTTCAAAGAAGAGTTAATCTAGCATTTTGAGATAAAGTGAAAACTGAATTGGAAAAAAAATTGAGTGTTGGGTTTATCTATCCTATTTTATATAGTGAGTGGTTTCACCTTTGATAATACTACCTAAAAAGGGATGTAAATGGAGGGTGTGTTTGGGTTATAGGGAACTTAATATAGCTACTAAAAAAGATCACTTTCCCTTAACTTTCATTGATCAAGTAAGTGTAAATTTTCCTAGGAAGAAGTATTTCTCTTTCCTAGATAGATTTAGTGGCTATAACCAGATTCAAAAAGAACCAAAGGATTAGGACAAGACAACTTTTACCTACCCTTGGGGAAAATTTTATTATGTAGTACTACCCTTTGGATTCTATAATGCTTCTGCTACCTTTCAATGAGTTGTGATAAGTATTTTATCTGACATGTCTTTTGACTATATGGAAATCTATATGGATGATTTCATTGTGTATGGATCTAATTTTGAAGAAGCTAAATCCAACTTGGATAACGTTTTAAAAATGTGTCAAGAACACAACCTCTCATTGAACATTGAGAAATTTTATATATGATGGACCAAGGGGTTGTGTTAGGTCACTACATTTCTTCAAGTGGTATCCAAGTGGATCCTCAAAAGATAGAAGTGATTAGCACCTTACCTACACCTAAAAAGAAAGATGTTAGAAGTTTTCTTGGCCATGATGGTTACTATAAGAGATTCATAAAATATTTTAGCCAGATAGAAGCTCCATTGTATAATTTTTTGAAGAAGGACTCTAAATTTTTATGGGATTCAAAATGTCACAAATCATTTTAGAAACTCAAAAAAGTCTAGACTACTGAACCTATACTCAGATGTCCCAATTGGAATATTTTGTTTCATATTCATAGTGATTCTTCAAATTATTTCATAGGTGCTATGTTAGGCAAAAAGGAAGAAAATATTGAGGATGCTAGATCTATTATATTAGAAAAAAAATTTGGGGGCTGAATTGAATTATACTATCATAGAAAAATAATTGTTGGGTGTTATCTTTGCACTTCACAAATTTAGGCATTACATCGCCAATTGTAAGATTTTTGTGCACACTCACCATGATGATGTCAAGTACCTCATGAATAAACCTATCATTTCAAGAAGACTAGATTATTGGTTATTACTCATGTAGGAATTTGATATCAAATTAATAGATAAACTAGGTAAGGCTAATATAGCGGGAGATTTCCTTTCATGGTTACAAGTATCTGATGATCCTACAACCATTGATGATAGCTTCCTAGATGAAAAATTATTCTCTTTGATAGAAAAAAATCCATGGTATTCTGGCATTTCCAATTACCTCACCACAAGGAAACCATCAACTCATTCATCTCCTAAGGATAGAATACTCCTAGTGAAAAGAGTTTCATTTTTTCTTGGATAGTTGGTTGCATGTTTTACATTGGACCTAATCAAGTTATGCGCAGATGTCTCAAAGAAGATGAAACTTATGATATCTTTCATATATGCAATGATGAACCATGTGGGGTACATTTTGTGGCTAAAATGATAGCATTCAAAATCTAAAAAGCTAGATATTATTGACCAACTCTTTATAAAGATGCAACAAAATACACCAAGAAATGTGATAGATCTCTATGAATGGGAAGACTAACTAAATTAGATGAAATGGCCATAGGTAGTTATTACACCATTTGATAAATGGGAATAAATATTGTTTGACCAATAGACCTTCCATCAAAAGGTAGATCTTACATATAAGTTAGTTGAGATCATTAGCTAGATGGTATATGCAGAAATAAAAGAAGAATACTAAATGAACATAGGTAACACACATATTTAATGTGGTTCACCTCAAAACCTAGGTTACATCCACATATACAACCTTCAACCTTTCTATTATCCATAAAAAACTGTAAACCAACATTACAATACATTATGCATCTTAGTTTCTTATAACAACATTTTAGAGAAACCTCTAAAATTGACCATTTTAGGGTTTTACAATGCTAGTTTTATTTTCTTGTAAAAGAAAAAAAAAATTGTGATCTAGGCCACCTAGAGGTTCGGGGCTACTACCCCTCACCTCCAATTATCACATGAGTAGTCACTAAAATATCAACAATCTCTGACTTGGAAATTGAAACTAGATGACAATGTAGTATGTATAACTCCCACTAAATAAAAGACTTTGTTCTATATTACCTCCATGATCATTAGTCAAGAATCCCATTAGAAGCTAAGAAAGAAACTAGGTTCTCCTTGGGGACTACCTTCATGAATATATCTGCATGATTTTCACTTATACAAATTTTTTTAAGCTGTAATTAGCCATCCTTCGAAATAGACCTTATAAAATGGTACCTAACCTATATGTTCTTTGTCCTTGAATGAAAATAAGAATTCTTTGCAAGATGAATTACACTTTGGCTATCACTATACAATGGGTGATCTTCCTGCTTCTGACCCAACTCCTCTAGAAAACATTGTAACCAAATCATCTCCTTGCTAGCTTCCATAGTAGCTACATACTTAGCTTCAATGGTTGAAAGTGCATTAACCTTCTACAATCTAGAAATCCAATAGACTATAGTGCCCCCTAAAGTGAAAACATACCCTGCAGTACTCCTCCTTGTATTAATATCTCCTGTCAGATCAGAGTCATAAAATCCACTCAAAGAGGAATTAGATCCTGTGAAACATAATGAATTTGTAGTAGTACTTTCAAATATCAAAGAATTCATTTGATAACATGCCTATGTTCCATACCTGGATTGCTCATATACCTACTAACAACTCCCATTGCATGAGCAATATCTGGCCATGTGTGTATACCATTGCATACATTAAATTACCAACAATTGATGAATATGAGATGTTAGACATTTTATCTACCTATTTTTGTGCCTTTGGGCACATTTACTTACTCAATTTGAAATGACTAGCCAAAGGTGTATTGACAGCTCTTGCATCCTATATATTAAATCTTTTCAACATCTTCTTTATATACTCACTTTGGGACAAATTCAAGGTTCTATTTTTACTGTCCCATGTAATCCTCATACTAAGGATATTCTTAGCAGCACCAAAATCCTTCATAGAAAATGACCTTGCTAATTTCTATTTAATTTCATTTATTTGTTGCAATTTAGACCTAGCAACAAGCATGACATCAACATAGAGTAATAGATTAATGCAACTCTCAATATCCAATCTCTTTAAATATACATAGTGATTAGAATGAAATCTATGGTAATATTGTTCAGCCATGAAACTATCAAATTTTAAATACCATTATCAAGGTGCTTGCTTTAGGCCATATAGATTCTTCCTTAACCTACACACCAAATTCTTCTTATGCTTGATCTAATATCCCTTTGGTTGTTGCATGTAAATTTAGTCCTCCAAATCTCCATAGAGAAAAGTTGTCTTGACATCTAGTTGTTCAAGATGCAAATCATCTACAACCACAAGACTTAGTACAGTTCTAATTGAAGTCATTTTTACAATAGGGGAGAATATTTTATCAAAACCTATACCATTTTTCTATGCAAAATAATTTACCACAAGTCTAGCCTTATACCTTTTCTTTCCTCCATCTTTGTCATTTAACCTATAAACCCATTTGTTAGGCAAGGCTCTTTTTCCTTTAGGTAAAGGGACTAAGTCCCAAGTCTTATTTTTCAACAAGGATTCCATCTCCCTCCTTCATGCCTAGTTTTTATTGTTTCTTGGAATCCACCTACATTTTTTCTTCATATTCTTTTGGTTTGCCAAAACTAGTCAATAAAATGGAATACAAAGAAGGAGAAAATATTTCAGGAGGTCTACTTTACCTTATAGAATGTCTAACACTTACAAGATTTTGTGGGATAACATGTACTTTCTGAGTATCATGCGCTAGTGGCTTTTCATTTTTAGGAGTCTCATCCAACACCACATATTCTTGCTTGACTTGTTCATGCTTCTTTTCTTGCAATTATTCTTTATACATGACCTTCTCATTGAATATAACATCTCTACTTCTAATTATTTATAGATTTTCAAAATCCCATAATCGATAACTATAGTCAACTACTACATATCCAATGAAGGCACATTTTAGAGATTTAGCATCAAGTTTGGTTCTATTTTCTTTATCAACATGGACAAAAGTTTCATAGAAAATTTTTTTTAGAAATGAATAATTTACCTTTTTTTCACTCGATGCTTCCTTTAGAATACCACCATCTAAAGGGGTTGATGGTTCTATGTTTATCAAATAAACAACAATGTTTACAACATCTACCTAGAAATCAAGGTGCAGACTAGCATGCAATCTCTTGCTCCTTACACATTCCATGATTGTCATATTCATTCTTTTTGGAACCCCATTTTCTTGTGGGGTTCCTAGAAGTGTCTTCTACCTTCAAATTACATTAATAGATCAATAATATTCAAAGGTTTTGTTGCAGTAATCACCTCCATTATCAGATCTGAGACATTTCAACTTCTTGCATGTCTCATTCTCAACCAAAGCTTTCCATTTCTCAAATGTTTCAAAAAAATCAATTTTTTTTTTTACGAAATATACCCATGCTTTCCTAGTTGAGTCATATATAACATAATATAATAATGAGAGCCACCAAGACATGATACCTAAGTTGGACCATGTACATCTGAATGCACTAGCTCTAACTTCTCACTCTTCTTTTCTTTCCCAACTCTAAAAAATCTAATCTTTTCCATAAACACAATTTTCATAGAACTTTAAATTAATATTTTTCAGTCCTAGAAATAGATTTTTAGAGTGAAGGATTTTGATCCCTTTCTCACTCATGTGCCTAAGCTTATGGTGACACATTTTTTAATCGATTTTTGCAAATCTATAGTATTTTTACTTGCATTGACATTATCGATAGAAAATGTGATAGAATAAGTGTTACTAGTACATAGATATAATGTTCCTTCCTTTAGACATTTATCTACTACTAATGAACCTTTAGTGACCTTCCAGATATTGTCTAAAAACATGACTATGCAGCCTTCACTACCTAGTTGTCCTACAAAAATTAATTTTTTTCTTAAATTAGGAACATGCCTTACCTCTGAAATATGGAATCATTTTTTGTTTGGCAAATTAATCTTTATTTTTCCTTTCCCAATAATGGCATAGACCTCATCATCACCCAAATATACCTTTCCAAAATTACCTTGAACATAATCTTGAAAATATTTTCTATCGGGTGTAGCATGGAATGAAGCTCCAAAATCTATTACCCAAGAATCATTAATGTCATCAAAACATAAGATTAAAGTATCTAACCTCATATTAAGAGAGTCCTAACCTCTTCATTGAATGAAATTTGTAAAGATGAAAAATGATTGGTGACTGCGTTAAATTCATTTAAATGATTCACTATAGATCCTCCCTCACCCATTTTCATATTAAATAAATGCTTCATATGAAATACCTTATTCAAAGCAAAGGGTTTCTTGTATAATGTAGCCTATGTCTCCATCATCTTTATTGTCATTTTTTCCTTTGATATGTTGAAAGTTATAGGTCATGCAAGGCACAAGAAAATAGATCCTAGTGTCTTCCTACTCAAGATCTTGCAATCTCGATCTATGATAGTTCCCTATTTCTTTGTTTTTCCTTCTAATGACTTCCACAGATCCTTTTGATACTAAAAATTCCATCTACATTTTACATAACTAAAAATTTGGTTCTTGAATTTTTTAATCTTGAATCTAGAATCCTCCATTACTCCAACCCAAATTTGAAAGTCCTATCAATCTACAACAACAAACCTTTCTCTGATACTAATTGTTAGTATTTAGCATATCCAAAACAATATAAGAATAAATAGTTATATGTAGAAATAAAAGAAGAATATATATTAAACATAGATAACACAAAAATTTAACTTGGTTCAACCCAAAACTTAGGCTACAACCACCTACATGGGCTTCATCCTTTCTATTCTCCAACAAAAATGTACACCAACATTACAATGCATTATCCATCTCAATCGCTTATAACAATATTTTAGGGCAACCTCTAAAATCAAGAAATCATCACAACATCAACACCCACTACATGATCAATTGCCACAATATCAACATATGTCACTAAATGGACTAAAGAGAAACCTATAGAATATGCTAGGGATAATCATGTTGTAGAATTCTTATATGAAATCATTTTTACAAGATTTGATCTCCCTAGAGAATTGTTGACTAATCAAGGAGCCCAATTTACCTCTAATCTCATTAATTAACTCACATTAATTCACTCATTAATGAATATACTATACGGCATGGTAAATCATCTCCTTTCCATCATCAAGAAAATAGATAAGTTGAGATAACAAATAGAGAGCTAGAAACAATTTTGACAAAGACTATCCAAATACATAAGAAGGACTGGGCATGCAAGCTTCTAGAAGAATTATGGGCATATCAAAAAATATGGAAGACAACAACAAGATTTATTCCTTTTGGGTTAGTCTACGAGAAGATAACTATATGATGCCAATTGAGTTTTCAAATTCAAAACACTCTGCACAATATTTGAACTCAACATTAATCTCCATGATACCCAACAAGAATGCATCTTGTAATTGAATGGACTTGATGAGTTTTAGAAATATTTCTTGAATAATATAGAGTTAATTTTAAAAAAACCCATGAAATGACATGACAATTTTATTAAGGATAAGAAATTCAGTGTGTGTGTGTGATTGGACACTACTTTCTGATTCCAGATACCAATGTAATCTAGCCAAGTTTCAAAGTAGATGGTTAGGACCATATGAAATAGAAGTAGCATATGATAATGGAGTTATGCAGCTATCCACAATTGATTGTATCCAATTCAAACTACTGGTAAATGGTCATCGACTCAAATTCTACAATGAAACCCAGAGTAAAGTGGAGTTCCTACAATAGTTCAATTTTGTCAAATCTCCTACAACTAAGGCACTTGTGTCTTCTACTTAGCATGTCATTCTTCTTTGAATCTAATCAAAGTTCATAAATTTCTCACTTTCTCCATAATAAATCTATCTCACCTTCTATCTATACCACCCATCCACCTCACCCTCACTTCAACAGTCAGCTATATGGCACTATAATATTTTCTCCAACTTTATTGTTAGGATTGTATCATGCAATTGTAAATACCTATTAATTTCCTTAAATTTCATAGTTAATTTTTTATTTTCTGTGCCTATACAATCCTTATCTCTTAATGCATGGTAGGACCCATGCCTTCTTTTAAGTGGGTTGTGGGGTGGGGGCGGGGTGGTGGGGGTGGTGGGGGTGGTGGGGGACGAATTGTTTATGCACATCATATCTCATAATTGCATGATAAATTAATATGCTGTACTATGGGTGATCATTTAAAGATATGTCATATCTTAGGTTTTAAACTCATTATAATGATGTGACACTTACATCTCTTTTAAAAGTATGAAAAATAAAAGGCATTTATAGACTAAAAGGAAGAGAGGTAAGTGTAATAATTACATGATATTATGTTATGGCATGTTATGAGATAGTGATAGTTGTTTCAAATATTTTATTTGTTTTATGCTTCTTGTCATTTCAAAAAAATTTTGCAAATCTTTGCAATTCACCTTTCTATTTTTGCCAATTTTGTGTTGTCATCTGAGTGATATCTTGTTAGCATAACAATGGGGGGAGATCTAATATAGAATGAACTCATAGTTCATAATATTATCCTCTAGGATAATGACTGTTAGCCATTGTTTAAAAAACTATGGATGACTTCAATATTTTCAAAGGCTTACAACTTGGGATGAGGAGATTGCATTTGAGTTCATGAATTCCTTAAGCAATGGGGTAGTCATGGTAAAAGGGCTAAGGGTTGAATATAACCAAGAAATAATTGTAGATTTCTCTGGGTTATCATAAGAAGGTGAAGTTTTTAAGAAGACATGGACCCACATTCAGCAAGAGTACAATTCACCTTGCATACAGACGAGCCATTGGAAATATATAGGAAGCAAAGTACCAGGTGGATATCTATTCATGAACCCTATAATTTGTGTGCTCTATTTATTATGTAGTACATTACATGTAAGAGAGGGAAGGAATCATGGTTATATAGTATGCATTTCAAGATTCTTAGCTATTTAAGGCACGCCAATAGGCTGGTCAACCTTTCACATTTTCTATTTAGTCTATTGAAGAAATGAGGTGCATATATTCAAGAACGTAAGCCGAATTCAGTCTCAAAAAAATGTTTGATTAAATTACTAGATGAGAGGGGCTTAAGTCAAAATTTTATTTTTTTACAGAATGATTTTCTATTAATGAGTGATTTTTTTCCAACAAGTGGAGGACCTAGGGACTTGGGAATAGGAAGAAGGGTTGCTACAATAACTGATACTTTCAAAGTCATAGAATGAACTATATCCATTGAGTTCTCAAAGATCCCTAGGTCATGTAGTTAGGAAAAGAAGAAGGTGGTGGGATAATCATTATATTTTCTTGCTAAAAGGAAAGGAAAAGAAAAACTTGTGGCTTATAAAGAGAACCCTAGCTTACCTCATTTAGGGATAGGTGTAAAAATTGGATCTTTTATAAGAAAGGGTGAAAAAGAACCAGTTTAGGAATTAGAAAAAAACCCAAATCAAACAAAAGGGTTAGGGGATGTCAAGGGTAAAACTATCACAACTTCATCTTCCATTAAAAGAAAGAAATTCCAAAAGGAGACTCGTATAGCTTGTGTTGAAGGAGAATATTTAAGGAAGAAGAAAAGTGTGTCTAAAGCTGAAATATCTATAAGAAAAAGTAAGTGAATCTCTAAAGGTTTTGT
Organism: Cupressus sempervirens; assembly: GCA_028749045.1. Taxonomy (NCBI): domain Eukaryota; kingdom Viridiplantae; phylum Streptophyta; class Pinopsida; order Cupressales; family Cupressaceae; genus Cupressus; species Cupressus sempervirens. Next base: position 356,710,492 of record CM053789.1, read on the forward strand.
AGACAATCATGTTGATGAAGTTACTCAAGAAGATGACTTTAAAATTAATGAATAAAACCCTTAATAAGATAAGGTGGAAGAATTGGGAAAAGGTTCATAAAATGTGCAACGTGATCTTGGCCAGTCTTAGGAAGATGTTCTTCATATTAGGGATAATAGTAGTGACAATAATTCTGATCATAGTGACTTTATTTTTTGAAGTAAAAGAGAAGATCCTCAAACTATGTATGATTTTGATAATGATACCACATTTGTTTCTAGTAATGAACAAGAACAACTTTTGAATAATGATCCACAAAATCTTGATGAATATTTTCCATCAATTAATGTACAAATTATTGAACAAGTTATGGAGCAATTGGTTAATAAAGTTTTGGAATCCTTAGTGTGAGCTACTCACTAAATGGAAGAGGAACCTCTACTATAACAGGTGATAGATCATAATAGAGAGAAAGCCATAGTCTTATAGAAAGAAAATTCTATTGCTAATCCTTAATCAAAGAAGACCAAAAATGATGGAACAAATAATGATGATGGTTCTAAATGAGGAGATATTCATAATCAAGGACCAATTGCTCCACTAGACCTTTCCACACTATTAGGTGTAGGACTAAGCCTTTACATTTTTAATAGAAAAGACTATGTGGATGGAGCAAAAGAGGCAAATGTAGGAAATTATTAATAATTAGTAGCGAGAGTTGTTGGATCAAGAGAAGAAGATTATGATTTTAGAAGATAAGGTCACCTTGTTGACTACATTAGCACCTGAACTTCTTTAGTGTAGGCCTCAAGCACAAGTTTATACTCTGATTCTTAAAGAATAGGTGCTGAAATATAAGATGACTTAGATTGTTCAAGTCCTTAACTCCTCTTTAAAAACTCCCCATGAATTCTATTACGCATTTCAAAAATCTCCTACAACCATTAAAAATTTGTTGTGTGAACTCTAAATTCATAACCTAGCTATTCTAGATGATAGGGAATTTAATCCCTTGATGTATGTAGGAGATATCCAACTGATAGCATTTATGTCTTAGGATGAAAATTAGATCACAAGAGAAAATCAAGTTAGACCATACTAAGAAGTAGAGGAATTGGAACAATTATATCTAAGGCCTAAGGAAAAAAACCCACACACATATTATTATGATTTCTTGAAGATAGCCATTGGTGATAGAGGGAAGGAGCGCATTATGCCTCTTAGGATGACTGCTTTGTTGGAATTAACAATGGAAAAGTAAGTTTTGAGAGGGAGGGGGGGTGAATTAACACTTAAAACTTTAACCTTAAAAACAATTCACCAAACATCCAACTCATAACTAAACATGTAAATTTAAATAAGTAATCATACATCACATCCATAGAATTTAATAAATTCAACAAATAACACGTTATATTTTGGTTACCCATAAACCCTCCAAGGAGAAGGTAAAACTGGGGTGGGGATGACACCCACAAATATGCACTACTGCAGTTGTAAAGTGTGTGCTATTATGGTTATAAAATTTTAATCATAAACTATGATCTACCCTATAAAAGTTCTACCCTATTAAAGGGTTACAAGACTATTAGGTCTCACCTTGATTAAAAGGATTTTAAACTCACAATTAAGTAAGCACTTTGTTAGAAGATTTACAACAGTCTGTTAAGACTTCTCTATTAAGAGATTTACTTGGCATCACTTAGTAGAATGATCCAACACCTAATCCTTCGGTTAGCACCTTGCTACTTAATGTCAAATCTCTCCTTTACTATTTAAACCTTGATCCTCCTGATCAAATATGTCTTCTCTATCCTTTCACTTTGCTCTCCTTAAACTAATTCTAGAATGTATAGCTCTATCATAGCAATCAATGCCACCATGAATTCCTTTTGAACTTTTAGTTTTTTTTCCTTGCACATCCATAAAATCCTTTAGGGTTTACCTTCTTAAATAGGCATTAGTAGAGATGGGCTAGGTCATGATCACTGACTATGGTTGACCCTTCTTTTTGGCTAATTGCTTCCTTTTTTTGATTGGTTACATGAATTGCATTGGGATGTGTAATATGACTCAATATTTATCTCTTATGATAAAAAAAATTAATGATCATGTTGGCCAAAAACTAATTACATTGAAGTTTGTACCATAACAAACATCTATGTCAAAGATTGTTCACTTGAAATGCTCAGCCTTCATTGTGCTCTATATGCTAATACTCAACTCCTAAATAGCTCAAAACTTAGTCTTTCTTGGCACCTAAATCACTTGTCACACACTATTCACTCAGCACCTTCTATTGGCTCAGCACATACTAACTTCTCAACACCTACTAGTGCTTGACACTAATTGTCATATTACTTAGCATGTACTTTTTGGAACCTTATGCTCGACATATACTATGCACTCAACTTGTGTAGTATCTCTACTAGATAATGACTAAGTGTTTTGTCACTGCCTTATTAAAAAAAAAAGAGATCAACAATATCCCCCATTGACATGAGTGGAAAAAATACTTTTTCATGCCATATACAATCTTATTTTACTCATATGTCAGATAATGTGTGTTCTCTGGTCGACTTCTATACAAAATTTTCAAAATCTCAAAGGTTGCAAAAATGTTGTCTCTCATACCTTATCACTCCCCCTAAGTAAATACTTTGTTTCATTTCTTGTTTCAGTAACTCTTTTGAGTAGATATTTTCCTTGACAAAATTCTCCAAAATTTACATTACAAAATTTTTATAATCCCCCTTTTTTAACACTTATGTCATTTGGATAGTATAATTATAGTGTATATGTCCAAAAATGGCTTGTGCAATTCCATAATGATTTTCAAATTTGAATCCCGATTATCACTATCTACATCTAATGATTGAATGTGAATTTCAAGGTTGGCAACCATATCAACTAGACCTTCATGAGTAGAAATATGAGAATATTTGTTGATTAATGTTTTCGCATAGGTTAGCTCTATTTGTAAAACTTTCATGTGTGGAGTCAACATGGACTAGATGCCAATCAAATTTGATAAGATATTAACATCTTTTTCTTGGAATGAGGCAAGCCTACTTTGGGTTAGAAATAATATCTAAAAATGAATCTAATTTGTTCTAGGAGATTGCCTTAATTTGGTACCTGTTAGTTGTAAATCTCCTTGTAGCTAGTCAATTTATTGTTAAGTCTCTTTCGTAAAGATATCAACATCACATAGTTTGCTATACAAAGAATAGATATTATCCAAAACTTTCTTTACACTCTCCATCTTGGTTGTGAAGTCAACCTGTCTTAGTGCAATGGCACTAGATATCTTGTCCATAACTTTGGTGTGAAACCTTTTCTCAGACCATTCCAATAATTTCCAATTGGTCTCTATATCTTCATCCTTTATTTTATCAACTATATGTATGCATTTATTAATGATAGGTTTATTTGTAAAATAATATGAAATATCTAATGCATCTAAAAAAATATCTTTAATATCATGAAGCACCTATTTCTTCTTGTGCTCTCCTTAAGATTTTTTGCCTTTTCTTTCTCTTAGAGCCTCTTGAAGAATGCACATTTATTTAGTTGTTATTTTTGTTAAATCAAACTTGGGTAGAACAATAACCTAATCCAAAATTACATCCTCAAATAATGTAGTTCCAGTACTTGGTGATGTACTAGTACTTGCCCTTGCTATTTGTAATGTTTTTTCTTGTAAACTTGGCAGTTGAAAAGTCTAGATACTAGGAATAGGTGTAGAGACTATTAAAGTGACTAGTATCTACATAGCTACATGTTCCTCTATTCCAACAATCATCTTATCCTCTTCCTTCTGTCCATTCCCCTATTTGTCTATTATCACTATTGGGTGTAATCCTAAACTATGTAGACTATGCAATGATTTATTTTGTGTTTCTACCTTTGTGTTTTTCATTTAAATGGATATAGTAGGCATTGCAAATGGTACATTTTTAATCCCACCTTTCTATTTTGGAATTACACTTTGATATTTTTGTTGTTCTTGTGATTCGTTCTCTTTATCCTCTATAACATGTAATGGTCTTGATGATATGTCCTACTATTGCTCATTCCTAGTGGATGCAATCTCAAATTTTTGTGATTCATAAATCCTCACCAATATAGAATTTGTACATGGAATTGTAGTATTGGAGTATTCCTTTTGCATATTCTTGATGTCCTCAATACTTATTGAGTCTTGTTGACTCTCCTTCTTTGTATGTCTAGGAGTAGTGCTTGACACAATAACATCATGTGCATATTGAGTCTCTTCCTATGCACTATTATCTTGTTGCTATACTATTGCAATTTCCTTTCTTGTATTCTCCTATTCTTGATCATCATTCTCTTCAACATCTTTGGTGGATATCCCATAGATAACTTTAGAAAGAAATGTGCTTTAGGTTACCGCCTCTTCTATTTTCTTCTTCAAAATATGAAATGCTTTGTATTTAGGGGAAAATATCCCTTTGTACTTCTCCATTGCCTTTGCAATCATCTTCTTGTGCAAAGAAGGCATGACTTGGACTAATGTAGCCTTGTCTAATTTTTCTTTCAGGTATAAAATTGAACTTCCACTTTTTCTCAACTCTTTCATATAGACTTTTTTGTATAGAGTTAGCAATCTCTAGTGGAGTGGTCTTGAATGTTTCCATTGTATCATATATGGCCTCTTCTAAATTATTCTTATCTATACTCCATAGCTTATCAAAATCTATCCATGAAAAGATAGATAAATCTACATTTGTTTTTACATTTTCACATAGATTGTCAATATCAGATGAAGGGTTGTGGCTTACCACTTTGTATTGACTATTGTCATCTGATTCAGTTTTCTTCTCATCTAATTCCTCTTGAGGTTTGTATTTCCTCCTCAAATTCTTAGTAGGATAGCTCAACTCATCTTTTGTGCACTCTCTTTTTCCTTTGGCCTTTGTTTCTTCTTTAGCTTGTATAGTGGTAGCCCTTGTGCTTGACCTTGTTAAACATACAACTAGCTTCTATTGTGACTTCTTTACAATCTTCTTTAGTTTTTCCACTACCTTTTGTTGTTCTTTTCTCTTTTTCTCAATTACCTTGGGTGCTTTCTCGACATCATCTTCATCATCATCATTTTCCTCACCCAATCCTTGTGTTAGATCGAGAGGTGCATGGCCTTCTTCTCCTCCCCCTCCTCCTCCTCCTCCACAAAATTTCTCTTTCAATTTCTTCATCATTTTAGTCTACTTTTTGATGACTGAGGTAGTTTGAAAATTTATTGTAATTCTAGATTTTGCCTCATCATAGTTCCTAGAGGATGTAGCATCCTTATCAATCTATTCTGACAATAGTGTAGTAATAGATGTTGAGGCTTCATCAACGTTAATCTCATATGCTAAGGGTATCAACCATCTCACACTTGGAATTGATGCATCCACATATTTATAGTCAACATCAACTAGGAAACAAACATCATTGTAATGTTGTTCCACTAGTTATACATTAATTCTTGACCTTTTCTTCATAGACTTCTTAAACTCTTCAAATAGCTTGTCATTATTGATTCAAAATTCTCACCTAGTTGTTCAATGAACTCTATTATCTATTGAGTAATAGATCTATTTCTCTTCCATACAATCTTTCCAAAAGTAGGAAATATATTTTTCCCATAAAATAATATGCAAATGATGAGTAAACCAAACTTACATGATGAACTCTTCACTTTCTTTATATCTTTAATATTTTCTAACAATTGTTGAAGTTGTAGCTTATCTAGATCATAGGTGTGATCTTTCTTTACAATTCTATAACCTAGGTCAACTACCATACAAGATACACTATTCTCTCAACTTGACTAAAAGAACTTGTGTGTAATCACATGAACTACAAACACTATGATAGGATCTATGATGGTGTTAATTGACATTCCATATTTGTTCCACATAGCTCTAGTGTTCTTCTCAATTTCCTCTTTGGAGTCACTTCTTATGCTCTTCACTTTTTCAAGGGTAGGATAACCTGTCACCCTGTATATGTTTCTCTTAGAAATCCTAATAGGTACATTCTCTATCCATAGTTGATTGTCATGTATTTGGCTCAATAATATCTTTATCCACTTGATCTTGAAAACCTAGGGAAAATAGAGGGCACACAATAACCTTTTCTACACTATGATTTTTTTTTCCTCCTTTAATACTCTATTTTCACATAGCTTCTAACAGATATCCCTTATTTCCATATCACCAACCTTGCCCACCTTGTAGGTATAATAACATCATACATACTAGATCATTAAAACTTTTGGTGGTAACATTGATAAGGCACCAAATAGATCTCCCTTGTAAGAAATCTTAGGAATTACATAGAATAGGGATTATCTCACATCATTACTAATTAATTGGACATTAAAAACTTCCTTCCCCTCTTTCATAGGTGCTTCTAAAGAACTCATGGCTATATTGATTCATTAGGGTTCACAAAACATGAAATAGTGTAACTCAACACAAACTAAATACCCTTCAAATCCATTGAATGATATTGATTTGTAGTAGAATCTAGTTTTCAAATGCTTGAATCTCCTTTTGAAAATTGCCTTCATACTCTTCAAACTCTAGTAAGTGCAAATGAGTCAAAATCGACTATATAACCCTTCAAATTTAGTATTTATTACTTAGTGCTTACACAACTATAAACTTGGCTATCATAGGATTTTCAATATGGTTGACTAACATAGTGATCTCAACTATCACTACCATTCTTTATAACTCGAAAATAACTATAATTTTTTCCATGCTCGAAAAAAAATAGAAAACAACATAATGATAGAATATCACATACTTGTAACTCCTTCATTGCATCTTGATTCATGCTAATATGATCTTTTCATACCTTAGATATTTGGAACTGATGCATAATATAACATTTCAAGTGTCAATTCCACACATGTTCAGGGTGATGTGATCATCTGATCCATTAGATAAAGTGACCTCTTCTTGACTTGATGTGTTGCAATCTTCCTTCTTTCTCCATGTTTGGTTCATCTGCATCTTTACCTTTCAGCATCAACCTTTCCTTTTCCCTTGTTAGATTTATTTCTTGACACAGGTGAGAAAGTTGGGTAGTTTCTACTTACATGACCAATCTTGAGAAAACTAAAACATACAATCTCACTTAATCATCTTTTGTAATTGCCTCAGAAGTGTATCCTTATGCAATTTTTAGGAACATGTCCATACTAGTGGCAATAATGACAAATATACTTTGTATTTTAGTCCCAATTGTAAGTATTTGTATTATGGTGTACCCTTTTTTTCTTGTCTGATGTCCACTTGCGGTTGGATCTACATTCATATTCTTTGTGTCCATAATTCTGACAATTTGTAAGAGAATCCTTCAAATCTCTAAGTATTGGTGGTCTTGGTTCTGCATTCATGTGCCTAATGTCCTTTCTTGTTGTAGTTGTAGAAGTGTCCTCTGTATTTTTTCTTAGGGTTTTGATTCTTAGTCTTTCTCCTATAGACATTTTTTGTGTGACCCAATTTTCCATAATTATGACAAGTGGGTTTACTGTTATTACCTTTGTTACTCCTTTATTCACCACTTCTAGATGATTCTCCTTCTTTGGTAGTAGTGTATCCTAATCCAGCTATATCACTATTAGGTCTTTATGATTCCATCAGTTTCTCAAAGTATTATATGGATTAACTAGGATTGTTAAGCTTTTATTTCTTTCAATTTATTTTGTATTAGTTTAGTCTGTGATTTCAATGTTGTGATCTTAATGCCTTTTCTATTCAGTTCTTGATTTTCTAGCATCAATTGATTCATTGTATCTAGTTGCATGTTTGCAAGCTTTTTCACATCTCATGTCTTCTACTCAAGTTTTTTTTCTAGTAATCTTTTGTCTTCTTCAATCATGACTTTATCTTCCTCTACTTTCTTTTTCATTTTAGTCATCTCACATAGAATTACTTATTAGGCTTCTTGTTCCCTTTTCTAATTCCTAAATTCTTCATTTAGGGCACCATTATTTTCCATCATATATTCAATTGATGCATCATAATATTCTAAGTTTCCTTTCACAAATAATCTAGTGGTATCAATTTATCCATATTGAGTGTCATCCTATTGCATAGCTATTTCCTTTCTTCTTTTCAATGACTATTGCAGTTCATCTCTTGCTTCATTCAACTAATTTTGGATAAGTTGTATTTCAATCTTCTAGTTCTCAATAATCTTTCCCAATTTGTAAACTACCATCTTCAAGAGCTTACCTCTCAAGCTGTCAAATGTGTCATTCTAGAGAACTTATCTGTAGTACCAATTTCTGGAATTAACAATGGAAAAGTAAGTTTTGGGTGGTAGGGTGGGTGAATCATCACTTAAAACATTAACCTTAAAAACAGTTTACCAAACATCCATCGCATAAATTAGCATGTAAACTGAAATAAATAACCATACATCAAATCCATAGCATAAACTAAATTCAAGACATAACACATGTTATTTTGGTTACCCAGAAACCTTCCAAGGAGAAGGTAAAACTAGCATTGGGATGACACCCATAAATCTTCACTATTGTAGTTGTAAAGTGTGGCCTATTATGGCTATAAAGTTTTGATCATAAACTACCATCTACCCTATCAAATGTATACTATGTTAAAGGCTTACAAGAATATTAGATCTCACCTTGATTAAAGGATTTCAAACTCACAAATATGTAAGAACTCTATTAGGAGATTTGCAACATTTTGTTAAGACTAAGTTATTAAGAAATTTACTCTATATCACCTATTAGAATGATCCAACACCTAGTCCTTTAGTTAGCACCTTGCTACTTGATGTCAAATCTCCTCTTTACTATTTAAACCATGATCCTCCTAATTAGATATGTCTTCCCTACCCTTTCACTTCTTCAGCCTTTTCTCCTTAAACATATTTTGTAATGTATAACTCTATCATAGCCATCTATGCCACCATGAATGCCTTCTAAACTCTTAGAATTTATCTCCTCACACATCCATAAAATCCTTTAGGTTTAGCTCCTTGAATAGGAATTGGTAGAAATGGGATAGGTCATGATCAACGACTATGTGTCTAACCAATATAACACCTTTTTAGTTGCAAGATTGGACATCCCTTACTACCAAAGTACTATGCTGATTTTCATTAAATGTCAATCCAGGAGCGTGAATTTGAGATGATGTCTACAAAGTATATGCTCTAGTTTTCGCTAAAAGTCACTACTACCTTGAATGTAATAACCATTAAGGAAATATAGTTTATTTAAAGGAAAGACAATTATCAAATATTTGGAAAGAAATTCTAATTATTTATTCATACATCTATGCACATACTACTGCAAGAACAGTGAGTGGTTCTGTTTCCAATGGTTGTAGGAACAACAATTATAATCTTAACTTAGAAAATTGAGTCTAACTCCTACTTACTAAAGCAAACTCCACTTTTTGCATGGGTCCCCATGGAAGATTGAAGGAAAGACAACTCAGATAAAAGTGTAGAAACTCAGCAAAGGCATGTATTCATTCAAATATGCAGTATTACAATAACTCAAAAAAATAATAAGATGTCTATCACTGTCTACTCACTACGTAACCTCATAGATACAGACGAGGTCTTATTTCTAAGGAAGGGAAAAATCCTAAAACTATGACTTCCTTATGAAGGAAAGTCAGTTACAACTTAAGACTGCAAACATGAAATTTGTAAAGACATTAATTATCCCTTAAATTTCCCATAAATATAGATCATAGAAAATGCTAGATCTGCTCTTTTATCTGTCTCAAACAACTTCCAGGAGTTTAGGTATCGTGCGTTGCATGTTTAACTAATTGCTTTGATGCGTGCTTCCTTGCTCAGTCATGTTATTAGGTCCTGCTTTGTTACTCATTAAAATAGGTCCCTTCTGACTTTGCCGCCAAGTCTTGCAGCTGCAACGATGCCATAATGCTTCTCTTTAATACCATCAATGTCTTAGCGTTATTCCTTTGCAATTTTTTTTTGATTAAATCCCACTCAGCTTGCATCCCTTGGATCAACATTTAATACACACAAGACTTCCCAAAAATATTTATTTTCATTTATTAGTTTATAAAGAAAAGGCATTAATTATTCAACTAACAGTTTTTGCAATCTCTTCAGCTGCTGGAAGATCTACCCATATCAAACATTCATGAAAAAAGATTTTCACCACAAAATGAACCCCTTTTTAAAGATAATTTTGATTATCATTTTTATGCCCCATGTCCATACTTTATACATCAAAAGTTCAAAAAAATTATACTAAAAGATGATAAAGTTCAGTATGTTATAGACAAATGTTCACAAAAAAGGCTAATAAGACTTCTATTTCTTCATGTCATCATTTTTCCCCCCAACCATCCTAAGGCTAGTCCCTTCAGCTCTATAGGTTTCTGATCCTCATCCGCAGCCTAAGATCATTAGTGATTTTCTCCCCTGATTCATGAGATCTGTAATTAAAATATCCATGATTTTGTTTCAACATTTCCCATTTCTGTTCTTCAGCAATCATGTTATATTTACCAAATGAATCATATTTTCCAAGCATAGGATTCAAGAGTATTGGTGGTTGGAAATGAAGAGGTACCCAATAAATTTTTTGATTTCATCCCAACGTCAGATACTTGGGCATCCTACTGATGGTCAACTCCAGATTTTGGGGAGAAAGCAACTCCCTTGTTTTTAGATCTTCTAGCAATTAGATCCATATTTGAAGGGAGGCTTGTATAGCATCAGGGGCATTTGCAGAACAATGTTTCTTCCAATCCAAAAATGCTTGTTCGTGGACAGGGTGAATTTTGTTAGCAACACTTTGATTATTGCTAACAGAAAGCCAATCAGAGAATACTCGTTGTACCTCTGGCTGATTGTACAATGGTTCTAACATTTTCTTTTCCCTATAAGGAGCATCCTGGTTCTCTCAACTAATCTCATTTTGCATCCATCACATAACAACCCTAAATTGTACATCTCCCACATATAATAATGAATTCCAATCTTTATCATCTGGAACAACAAGATTATGAATATATAACTCACAGAGAAGATTCTATTATCATCGGAACTAATCTGAATGATGCATAGAATTCTTGGGGAGTGTGCAAGGAAGTGTTCAACCCCCAAGTAATTCAAGACAATTGAAAATTAATCATTTTCTCCTTTAGGAATAGTGTATAAACTGGAGATGGTGACCTATAATTTACAAGCTCTAGAATGAGCTCTGTAACCTTTGTGACATGTTGCTATAGGATCATAATTTCTCTATCCTTCTCTTCAATTTATTTTGTTTGTTCCCTAATAGTTCTAAGCAATTGCTTCCTTTCGAGGTCCCAATTTTCTTTTTCCCATTGAAACTATTGGTACAAACTAAAGCTGGTTGTTAACAAAGTAAAAATGGCTAGTGGTGTATGATGATGAACAATAGGTTTATAATCTTCAAAGCAGTGCTCAGGATGATGGTGGTCAGTAGTGTTGTCATCCTGAGAATGCTAACATTCAAAAAAGCTTTTATTTTGATAGGCAACAATGTTATCAACTTTTTTTGAAGGGGTAACAACTGCAAGATAAGGGGCAATAGTCATTTTAACTTGGAATGTTTCAACAATTTCTTGAACCATTTCTTGTGCAATAGATGGATATTCCTCTAGTGGTAGATTATCAGTTTCTTCTACTAGTTGTTCAAATCCTGACACTATTTCCTCTTAGGACTTTGTGTCACTATCAACATTAATAGGGCTATTTGGCTTTGTGAGAATTTCCTCAAGATAATTTTCATGTTCAGGAGTAGGTGTTGTGTGCTCTGGTGACTGTGCAGGTGTAGGTACTGGAGTTTCAATATCAATAGGTGGTATAGGAGGCTCAGCAAGTGGCACGGGAAGTTCAGTTCTCAAATTTACCCTCGACATTCTGGTGACTCACCATGGAGTAGAAATTGATTTCTTGCCCTTATCGATAGATTTCCCCTTATTCAGGTTAAGTGCAGGTTCTTGTGATACTGGAGATAGTTCTTCTAAACCTTCCTCTTGGGCAATTGTGTGTCATATTCTCTTCCTAGAAATTGAGGCTTCTATGGCCAAAATTTTCTTTTTTGTAATTTTAGGCATAGAAACTAAAGCTGAAGCTTCTTGAGCCATTCTATATACTACTTTCTTGACTCCTACAATAGTTTTCTCTCTTGTCCCTACTTCTTGCCCTTTAGGTTCACCCCTTTTGGGTCCCTCTATCCTTAGTTTTACGAAATCATTCTATGTTCCTAAGTGCTACCTAGTCAATTCCTTTTCAATTATAGCCCTAATCAAGCAATGGTGGGATACCGACTGGGTTTTGCCTTGTTTTACATAGGTAGCTTAACTTTTGATAATATTATAAAGGAAACTTGAAAGATTCATAGGAGAATCACCATGCCGCAAACCACTCAAAATTTTGAAATGAACAGCATGCAAATAGGAATACCTTCCTTCATAGGTAAAATATCTTATGATAAATTTGACAAGGTGGATGAATTGTAGAGGGAGAGATAACCGTAATGTACCTTGCTTTTTGTTTTCCTCCAGTCAAGGATCTCCAGGTACTGAGAATTTCTCTTTTTCTTGTCGTGCATCCATCTCTTCTATCCAACATTATCCATTGGTGGGTAACCTAGAAATTTCTGCCACCAATTCTTTGATGAATTCTATTTGAATGCCCTTAACAATTGCATATCCATCCCTCAATGTATTATGAAATTGGAGCATAATTTCTTAATCAAACTACTTCAAACTGAGATAGTAAGCCAGCCAACCTCATTGTTGAAACAAACTACATGTTGTTGGGTCTGTCAGTAAGACTTTTTGGTCTATTGGTTCATGCCGCTGAGGTTCTCCACCCATTTTTAAATTTATTTTTAAATGCTAGTATAGAAAAATTTACTGCGAGTGATTTTGAGAGTATGGGTGGTGATAGCTACGAGGGTTTTAACAAAGGGAAATTGCAATAACAATACTTTCTAGACATCACATCCTTCAGTACTTCATGATGACATTTTAATCACCAAACCATAATGACGATAAAGATCATGCTCAAAAACATACACCACATTAATGAGGACTTATGTGAAATCATGATTTTAATGGTTAGCCTTCTTTACATTATTTCACACATTTCAGAAGTACAAAGGAGCACCAACTCATTACTAAAATGACCCTTCCCCGTACATCCTACATGCCAACTTAAGATTTCCTTGATTTGCATTCATGATTTCAATTTTCCCACCCCCTAATCTAGTAGAGACTGGGTCCCACCAGACTGTAAAGATTGCAAATCTTGAAAATTAAAATAACATGCTTTCCTAAATAAATAATAAATTAAATAAATGTAAAGGGGTCGAATGTGACTAACCTGAGGTGCAATAGGAAGGATGGTCTGAGAAGTGTCGTACAAGAGAAAGAAAGTGAGATGGCATGATGATGGAAAGACAAGGAGATGGGATGGAATGAGGTGGAAAAGGAATGAATTTTTGCATGAGTGGGAAATTTTTATTATGAGGGCCTTGAAAATAAATTCAAGGGGCTATAGGCATCTGAGTGGAAGACTCAGATGGAGTGGTTGCAGGAAGAAATGTTTTTGTTGTGGTGAACTATTGAAGAAATTCTTCCCAGGTTGCTAGTTTATGATATAACTTCATGCGATGCCCATTAACTAGGAGTTTGAATTTGATCGGATCAATTGTTAACAATTGAACTGCTCCATTGTTAAAAATTGTAATGATTTCATAGGGACCAAGCCATCAAGTTTGAAATTTTCCTTGGTGATGCTCATATCGTGAATCATATAGGAGCGCCCAATCACCAACAGAGAATTCTCTATCTTTAATGAATTTGTCATGCCATTGCTTTCTTTGACTCTAAATTAATTTTGTGTTGTGAAGAGCTGATTTTTACCATTCATCCAACTCATTGAGATGCAAAATGTGATCCTATTGTGCTGCAGGAAGGGTAATAGTAAGTTCCAAAGCTGTCTGTAGAGTTTTATGTTCAAATTCAATAGGCATAACAGTTGTTTTCCCATATAGGAGTTGAAAAGGTGTAAACCTAGTAGTGGATTTCCATGTTGTTCTATATGCCCATAAGGCTTCAAGAAGTTTACCTACCCAATCTTTGCAAAGATACTATTTTAGTGAGAATATGTTCCAGCTCTCTATTTGTCACTTCTACCTATCCATTGGCCTATGGATGATATGGAGATGATTTGCCATGCCGAATTTTAAACTCCTCCATGAGTGCTACTATCAGATTAGATGTGAACTGAGGCCCTTAATCTAATTTTAATTCTCTTGGAACACCAAATCTGGTAAAGATACATTTGTACAAAAACTTTGCAACATTATTGTCATGAGGATGCTTCATGGGTTTTGCTTTGGCCCACTTAGTAACATAATTAGTGCAAACTAGTATGTAAACTTTCCCTTTTGATGGTGGTTCAATAGGGCCAACAAAATCAATTCCCCATTTATCAAATGGTTCTACTACTACATGTGGTTGCAGGGGTATTTCACCTATTTTTGTCGGTCAACCCATTCTTTGACATTTATCACATTTTTTTGTATATTGAGCTGCATCTTTGTGAAGTGTAGGCCAATAATAACCTGTATTCAAAATATTTAATGCAATCTATTTGTTAGCAAAGTGACCATCACAGGGCTCGTCATGACAAGCACAAAGAACATCATATGTTTCATCCTCTCTGAGACATCATCATGTTACATGATCTGGTCTAGTATAAAACATGAACCCTGAGATCCATGAGAAATTAAAACTCTTTTCTGCAAGAAATATTTTTTCTTTTGTAGAAAAATGTGGAGGAGTTTTGCCAGTTGTTAGATAGTTGGCAATGTCAGCATACCAAGGGTTTTGTGCTGACAAAATGAAGAGATATTCATCAAGAAAGCTATCTTCTATGGCTGCAGGATCATCAGGCATTTGAAGATGAGACAAGAAATCAGCCAAAACATTTGCTTTACCTAGCTTGTCAATAATGGTGATGTCAAATTCTTGCATTAGTAACAACCATCGAGCCAATCATCCAGAGATTGACGGCTTGTTCATCAGATATTTAATAGCAGAGTGATCTGTATGTACAAATATTTGGTATCCTATAATGTAATGTCTGAATTTATTCAAAGCATAAATTATAGCAAGTAGTTCTTTCTCTGTCACAGTGTAGTTATTCTCAGCTCCTTGAAGATTTTTGCTGATATAGTAAATTGCATGTTCTACTAAATCTATCTTTTGGCCAAGTACCGCTCCAATGGAATGATCTGAAGCATCTGTGTGTATGTGAAAAGGTAACTCCCAATTTAGTCCTTGGATCACTGGTGCTGTTGAGAGGACTTCCTTAAGCTGCAGGAAAGCTTTTGTACACTTTGAATCCCATACAAACTCTACATCTTGTTGAAGCAATTTATATAAAGGTACTGCAATTTGACTAAAATATTTGATAAAACGTTGATAATCCTGTATGTCCTAGAAAACTCTTGACTTCTTTCAATTTAGCTGGTATAGACAATGTATGTATGACTTCTATTTTTGTTGGATCTACTTCAATTCCTTTAGGGGAAATAAAGTGTCCCAACACCACTCCTTCTTGCATCATCATAAAGCACTTTTCACTGTTTAAAGACAAATTGTAGTCTTTGCATCTTTGTAAAACCTTGTCCAAGTTTTCCTTGGCTTCTTCAAATGCTTTTTCATATGTGGTGAATTCATCCATATACACTTCCAAACAATCTGCAGGTATATTAGAAAAAATGCTAATAACAGCTCTTTGGAAAGGTGCAGTTGCATTGCACAAACCAAATGGTAGGACTGAATAAGAAAATTTTCCCCATGGACATGTGAATGTGGTCTTGTCCTGATCCTCTAGTGCTATTTGGATTTGATTGTAGCCATTGAACCCATCTAAGAAAGAAAAGCATTTTTTTCCTGCAAGATTGTCAAGCACTTGATTGACAAAATGCAATGGAAAATGATCCTTCTTGGTAGCCGAGTTAAGTTCTCCATAATCTATGCAGACTCACCATTTTACCCTCTTTTTTGGAATAATAACCAATGGTGACACCCATTGGCTATAGGAAATAGGATATATGAAGCCAGCATTGAGTAGCTTTTGCAATTCATTTTTGATAATATCCCTTAATGTTGGGTTTATCCTTCACTGATTTTGTCTCACAGGTTTGCAATCTGGACTGATATAAATCCTATGGGTACAAAGAATAGGATCCAAACCTTTCATATCTGTATACTCCCAAAAAAAGCATCCTGGTGCTTTTGCAATAGTTGTAGGGTATTATGATATTGTGCCTAAGATAAGGAGTTGCTTATATTTAATTCTCTTCTTGGAACGATTGTTGTTTTGACTACTTTTTCAGCCATTGAAATTTGCACAATTGGTTGTGAATCTATCTCATGTGGCATGATTGAATGCATAAGCTTTACAGACTCAGAATAATGAAGTTTAGTAGATAAAGGAAGAATGCTTTCTAAGACACACTCTTGTGTAGAAGATGTCTCAAGTTGTGTTCCATACTCATTCAATATAATAGAAGAAATGACATCATCTTCTTCTTTAATGTTTACAAATGAGTCTCTTGATATCATCATCAATTGTTGAATAGAATCTATGTCCATATCAGAGTCATCCATATTTGGCTAGACATTTTGATCGTCCTATAGAAAAGGCTGAGTAGGAGAATACAAGGTCAAATTTTTAGTGTTCATCCCATCTGAAATAGCCATTTTCCCTAATCAACATGCAATATAAGCATTTTTTCTTGCTAACCATGGTCATCCTAAAATGATAGGGTAGCCCCTAGTACTTTTTTTTGGAGAGAGTACAACAAAATCAACTAGATACTCCCATGAATGTAATATGACAGTGACATCTTCTAGCATAACATCAGGAATGATGGTAGAACTATCTGCTAGTTGCAAGATTGTTGGTGTTTTCCTGAGACAAATGATGCTTAATTTGGACACTACTTCCTTGGTCATTACATTGATGGATGCTCTTAGGTCTATTAAGACATTCTACACTTGCACTTCTTGAATGGTGAGGGTCATTGGTGGGCTTCTAGGGTCTACATACTTAGGCATTTCATAGTTATCAAGCATAAGATCAGAAAGCTGCCCAAGGACATGGATAGTCTTTGGGTCTTTCTTTTTCCTTCCTGGATTTTTAAGACATGCTTCTCTGGTGGCTTTTGAATATATAGGTACTTCCTTTATTGCATCAAGCAAGGAAGTTTTTACCGTCATTTGCTTGAGTTGCTCAAGAAAATCTAGTGCATCTTGATTTTCACTTGGGAGGATTTGCTCTATTAACTTACTAGGAAATGGTGGTGTCTTAGCTGCAGGAGAAATAGTGGTGGTAGGTTCTTGAACTAACTCAGCATTTGTATCATCTATTTCTGTTATAATGGGTTGCTGAGGTGAGGCAAGCATTGTTCCATAGCTTAGATGGATATCATTTAGGGTAATGGAATAACTTTGTTGCTAGGCTGAAGGTTTTTCACTATTAGGATTAGGTGCAGGTTGTGCAGGTAACTATGGCTATTTTGGAGGGGTTGTATTGGCTGTAGGAGGCATTAAGGCTTGTTATTGAGGAGGTTAAGTCAAGGCCGATTGATGTTGGTGTTGCTGCCAATTCTTGGTTTTCTGCCAACCCTATTGAGGTTGTTACCAACCCTGCTGAGGTTGGTGCCAACCTTGGTTAGGCTGTTTCCATCCTTGGTTGGGCTACTGCCAACCTTGGTTAGGTTGTTGCCACCCTAGGTTAGGTTGCTTCCACCCTAGGTTAGGTTGCTGCTAATGATTATAATTACCATGTTGTTGTTTCCATTGACTATTACCACCATAATTATGGAGTGGGCTCTGAGTAATACCTGATCTTGGAGCCCATGGCCTTCATTGAGCAACATAGAGGACTTCCCCATCTTCATCAATTGCCTTGAACTCAGTAGGCACATGCTATGATTCCAAGCTAGCAATAGGCTTACATCGGTAGTTGCATTTATTTTCTTTGCAATGGGGGCAATATTCTGCCAACATACTATCAGCATCCTCCTTCTTCCTTCATTCTTGCATGGTATCCAATTATGTAGCAACATCATTAATGATGTCTTGTTTGAAATCTGACAAGAGGTTTGACAATTCTATCTTAGATACTCTTGCCCCAGGAGTTTTTTGGAGTAAGTCTCTTAAACCTCGTCCTTTTTTTGTTGTTGCTCTGGAATAGTTCAAACAAATATTCTAGATTTCAGCCCACGTCTTCTATGTAATGTCACCTCTGGCCATTAAGTCTAAAGCTTCCATACTCCTATCATGTACTCCTTTAAGAAAGAGATGCTTTTGAGATTCTTCGTTCAACTGATGTTGTGTGTTGTGATGTAGGTTAAACATGAACCGAGCAACATAGTCCTCCAAAGTCTCATCCTCCTTTTGTGATATTTTAAAAATGTCATCTCCTTTCAAGTCATGGCCGCTACAATATTCCTTGTATTTGTTAAGGAACATGTTACTCATGGTTGGCCAATCTGTCATAGCACTGGCACCTAAACTCATGAACCATCTCAAAGCAGCTTCTTTGAGAGTTGATGGAAACAATTTCAGCGTATGGGCATTAGTTGTGTAGTCATAACTTTGACAAAGGATGTCGAATTCAAAGAGAAAAGTTTTTGGATCTTTAGTAATAAGGCCATAGAATTTAGGTAGGGCAGCCGAAGGTACAATTTTCAAATTTTGATTACCCTACTGAGGAGGAATTGGAAAGGGAAAGGTAGTTTGAGCTGTTGCCATTTGTGAATGTCCTAGTGGTGGCTGATAAATGACTAGAGCTAATGGATTATCTTGATATTCTAGCTCAGCAAAAAGATTATTCAAATGGAAGGATTCTTCAGATGTGGTTGGTGATTGTACTTGTTCTGGTACTTTTGCAAATACATTCTCAAATAGTTCTTCCTCTATTTCTTCTCTCTCTTCTCTTTCTTTAGGGTTGGGATAAAAAGGATCTTCCTTATTGAAGTTGGGAAGAAATCTTCCAAGGTGGTCTCTTCTTCTATGCATGCAAGAATGCTAAAAATGAAACTAAATGACTCAATAGTGAATACTAGACTGACACCATCCCTGGCAACGGCGCCAAAAATATGTCTAATCAATATAACACCTTTTTAGTTGCAGGATTGGACATCCCTTACTACCAAAGTACTATGCTAATTTTCATTAAATGTCAATCCGGGAGCATGAACTTGAGATGATGTCTAGAAAGTATATGCTCTAGTTTTTGCTAAAAGTCACTACTACCTTGAATACAATAACCATTAAGGAAATCTAGTTTATTTAAAGGAAAGACAATTATCAAATACTTGGAAGGAAATTCTAATTACTTATCCATACATCTATGCACCTACTACTGCAGGAACAATGACTGATTTTGTTTCCAATGGCTGCAGGAACAACAGTTCTAATCTTAACTTAGAAAACTAAGTCTAACTCCTACTTACTAAAGAAAACTCCACCTTTTGCATGGGCCCCCATGGAAGAATGAAGGAAAGAAAAACTTAGATAAAAGTGTAGAAACTTAGCAAAGGCATGTATTCATTCAAATATACAGTATTACAATAACTTGGAAAAACAATAAGATGTCTATCAACTCTGTCTATCTACTCACTACCTAACCTCATAGATACAGACGAGGTTTTATTTATAAGGAAGGGAAAACAACGAACTCCTAAAACTACAAATTCCTCATGAAGGAAAGTCAATTAAAACTTAAGACTGCAAACATGCAATTTGTAAAGTCATTAATTATCCCTTAAATTTTCTATAAATATAGATCATAGAAAATGCTAGATCTACTCTTTTATTTGTCTTCAAGCAACTTCTAGGAATCCAAGTATCGTGTTTTGCATGTTTAACTAATTTCTTTGATGTGTGCTTCCTTGCTTAGCCACTTTATCAGGTCTCACTTTGTTACTTATTAAAACTGGTTCCTTCTAACTTTGTCACCAAGTCTTGCAGCTAGAACGGTGCCATAATGCTTCTCTTTAATACCATCAATGTCTTAGTGCTATTCCTTCATAGTTTGTTTTTGATTAACTCCTTCTTAGCTTGCATCCCTGTGATCAACATTTAATACACACAAGACTTCCCACAAACATTTATTTTCATTTATTAGTTTATAAAGAAAAGGCATTAATTATTCAACTAACAATTTTTGCAATCTCTTCAGCTGCAGGAAGATCTACCCATATCAAAAATTCATGAAAAAAGATTTTTACCACAAAATGAACCCCTTTTTAAATATAATTCTCATTATCATTTTTATGCCCCATGTCCATACTTTATACATCAAAAGTTCAAAACATTTATACTAAAAGATGATAAAGTTCAGTATGTTATAGACAAATGTTTACAAAAAGGGCTAATAAGACTTCTATTTCTTCATGTCATCACTATGGTTGATCCTTATTGCTACCTAATTGCTTCCCTTTAATAAATGGTTTCATGTATTGCTTTGGGATGCATAATATGACACAATACTTATCTCTTATGATCAAAAATCAATGATCATGTTAGCTAAAGACTGATTATATACAAGTTCTTGCTATAAAAAAAATATATGTTAAAGACTATCCATTTAGCATCAATAGCCTCTAATGGTTAGCCTTTAATATGCTCTATATGTTGATACTTGACTCCTAAATATCTTGGCACTTACTCTTTCTCAGTACTTGAATGAGTCAACACACATTGTTTACTCAACACCTTCTATTGGCTTGGCACTTGAGTGACTCGACACAAACTAACTACTTGAAACCTACTAGTGCTTGACACTATCATATTACTTAGCATGTACTATCTAGCTTGCACTATATCTCTGCTAGATAATGACTAAGTGTTTTATCATTTCCTTGTCAAAACCAAAATGAGATCAACATACTTATGCAAAAATTAAGGAATTACATAAAAGAGAGATAAAGGAGGCATACAAATTAATAATTTAGTGATGGAGAAGACTTCCCCATGATTTTAAAGTCTAGGAACCACATTCTCTCTGGAAATTCATTATGGCTAGCCAACGAGTCCCATGACATGTAATGCTAGGACAAACTAGAGGAAGTTTCAAGATTCCACTCTAATTTCAACAACCTTTACTCATGCATCCACTATTGGGAATCAAAAAGGATATGAATGAGAATGACATGGATGCCAAGGTATAGATTTGGGAGAAGTTGAAGGAGTCTATAGGTTATTATTGGATTTAACAAACATGAGGATCGGGAGCTAGTCTAGCGAAGGATTTCAGGTTGAAAGCTAGAGTTAGAAACTACATACTTGTTGAAGGACTAGAAAACACTTAAGTTTGGGGGAATGATGGGCTTAGGAAATGGCCTAGGATTATAAGTTTTTATGGTTATTGGAGGGGTTTATCCTTTTAAATTTGAAGACTTTTTATCATGATATTCTACATGTAAACCTATATTTACTCCATTTTCCTAAGGTTTCCAAACTTCATATAGTTTCATGAACATTCTACTATGGTTAAGACTAATATGATATAAATGGGTTTATATATGTGTATTTATGGATAAGAATATTTTTTCTTTTCTTACTTGTAAGGGGTAGGTTCCTGTAGCCAAACTATTGTGAGCAAGGATTGGTTTATGTTTGCATTAAATGCTTATTATGAATTATTGGAATGAATATGTGCTTTGCTATATTGCATGCATACTAATATTTTGTAGGAACAAGTGAACGGAAGAAGTGTGTGAAAAGAAAATAATGACAAGGTTATGTACCCATTAATTATTTATGGTGAAACTAAAGATTGGGTCAGCATAACTAATAACTATCATGTAAAACCAAAAGTTTTTATGAGTTATATTTGTTGGAAGAGTTGTTTAACTAAGATGTTTATCATAATGATGTAATTTATTGTGTTGATGTATCCTCATTTGTTGAGCCTAGATATTAGGAAGTTAGTTTTTGTAGTTTCTTTGAATAAAGGCATGGATGCAAGCCCTAAATAGTTAGTTGAAGAGGAGATTGTAATTACAATAGCATTTTTAGATATGGACCATTATTTTCCAATTTGTACTATTTTTTGGTATGATATATATAAAATTTATATTGTTTTGTTTTAAGTATTTGATCTTGAATTTGTAATCATTCACTCATCCAAGGGGTCTCACTTAGTCAGAATTGATAGAATTAGCTTTCACTATTTTAGGATTAAGTAAGAACTATGTTTCTCCTTCAGCCATTGATAATGAAACTATTAGTTGTTCCTACAATAAAAGAAAACAATTTAGAATCCTATTTGTATTTTATATTTCTATCACTTAAATAAGGTTGTTTACACTTGCATATAGATTTAGTATTATTGTTATTAGTTTTATAGATTAGAAATGAAAATTAAATAGGGTTAAAGAATATAATTTGCAGACATCATTTCAATTTTATGTCCCTAGTCAATAAAGTAAATGGATTTAATGAAGATTTTTGGTGTTAGATTTTAGAATAATTGAAGGGCGGCAAGGGGGGGATCAGTTATCCAAAGTCTAGATATACCAATTGAACAAATGAACACTTAAACTAATTCAAATATTAACATCCATTTTCTCAGCTTCTATAGTGAACTTTTAATAGTTCATAATCTAGTAGTCCACTATCCTAAATATAAAAGACTCGAAGAATGTAAACATTAATACTAAATGATCAAAAATACTATCCAAACAAGTTTGACACTAGGATTTAACATGGAAACCCAATTTGGGAAAATCCACCAAAAAAATGTCACCAATATTTGCACTCTTCTAAAGTGATCTCTATTAGGAGCCAACCCTATTAAAGATTACAAAACACATTTTTAAATTCAACCCTATTAAAGGATTAAATAACCCTATTAGGAGTGGCCTTGTTAGAGGACTTTAGAACATTTTGTTAGAATATCACCTTGATTAAAGGATTTACATATGACTATTACGTCAACCTTGATTAAAGGATTTCAATATTGATAATGGGTAGAAAGTAACTACTAGTTTGATTTGGAAAATAAAAATCACTTTGTAAATATAGATCATATTTTAGCTCAAATGTAGATCCACTAAATAGCCTTCATTGTCATCTTAGTCTTTGATTCACTTGGCAGCTCTTCAAGAAATCACTCTTCAACGCTTCTCAAATATTCTTAGCCTTTTACTTAAGTTTTCCAATCAATAGCATCAAAAATTGCTCCAACCTTTCTAGGTTAGCCCTCTCACCTGCTTAAATACATAATTATGATCACTTTCCTCTAAAACACCACTGTAGATCTTGGTTAGATTCATTGAATCCTTCCAACATTTCATCTCGCCTAGAAACTTCTCCAAACTTCTTCTTGAATTATTGCATAGAAATGTGCAAATATGGTTTCCCTTTATTTAAATGTTATAGGTCATTTATCCTTATCTTCAACACACTTTATATATTCCAAGAAGTCAACTATGTCAGCTGGAAATCATGATTTTCTCGTAAACTATCAAAATGTTGTTCCTTGGCTAGCACTGTATTCTAATGCTTGGTCATCACTAGATTACTTGGTGGAGTCCAACATTCTATTTGGAACATATATTGACTCTTGATCAATATTGATGCTTGGTCAACACTATTTTTTCTGAACACATATTGTGGCTCGGTTGACTCTAGCAACACTTGGTACAAACTTCAAATTACTTAATCTTCTACTCTATTGCTCGGTCAAGCCTATGCATTTGATAAATCTTTGATCAATTCTTCAAGGTTGCAGTACAACTATCTTCTTCACTTGTAGTATGATTAAATAATCACTTTATCTTGTTAATGTCTAACTAATCAAGGGTCCATCATGGTTTCTTCCCATAGTCCAACCTTTCCTCTAGGTGCTTTTGTTATGTCCAACTTCTCAAATCTTCTTCATCGGTCATCTAGAAATGACACTCAAATTAGATAGAAAACTATCTTAGCAATAAGGTTTGACATCAATGACAACATAATCATTTTTTCAATTGTAGTTTCCAACATATTGGATGCTATCTTGGATGTCCAATCCATGATCACAATCCCTAGTTTCTAGTTCAATCATTTAACCAAGAATCTTCTATTAGAATATCTATGGTAAATCAATGACCATTAATAGATGTCTAACCTACCTGCAACCAAATATCCCTCCTAGAATCATTGTTATAATTTTCTTACTAAGAAATGAACCTCTAAAGAAAAATATCAAGCCTAATCCCAAAGGGGAAGAAAATGAGTCCCTATATGTTGTCTTCTTAAATGAGAAAATCACACCTCTTGTCTCCCTTGAATAGATATTTCTTCATAATACCCTTGTAAAAAGTAAATCCCTAGTGCCTAAAATAAACCCTTTCAAAACTTGTGTTGTGGTTTCACAATGCACACCCTATTTTGACTAGAGATGGGGACCCCCTACTTTTTTTTTTGGCTTTTCAGATCCCCACTCTAGGGTCTGAGTCTTTTTAGGGTTTTTGGTCAAGTATGGGTCCTGATTGGAAAACCTAGTTGTCGAAAATCAAAGTTTTTGGATGGAGGTCTTTTCTTTCCAAAAAAAGAAAGGTGCACCAGTGCACCTCATCAAGTGCCCTAGTGCACCAAAAACCCAAAAGGAGAAGCATTTCAATTTGGTGATGCACAGATACTATTAGCATGAATATTGATGCTATGAGAAAACATTGTAGAATAGTGTTATGACTGTGTTTGTCATTGATGACAGCATAGTAAAATTGTCAAAGCAGTAGACTAAGATTTATGTATTGAGGACACCACATTGTGTATCTTCCCATGTGCAGTTAACAACATATACTATAGCATGTATTTGACATGTGGTCAAATGTAAAGAACCTAAATTGAAAATGTATGGAAGATATTAATTATTTATAGAGAACCATAGGGAAATAGAGTATTGGGAAAAGAATCTCTGTTATATGATCAATATAACATACTATGCTTGGAATCAAGGGTTACACAATTAACTAGAGAATGTACACTGACCATTGATGATGTTAGTAAGTGTGTAGGTACGGAAGTCCCACATGTGAAATTTGTGTATAACTAGAATCGATAGCTTTAATTAAATCTATATTTTATTCATGAATCTGACTTAAATTAGTGTTAAAAGTGTGGAGCCAACTCAAAGGGTTAAAAATTGAGTATGGTATAAAGGAAATATTTTTTCCAAGTTCTATGTACCTTTTTTGTGGTTGAGAAGTAGAGGAGACTTATGAATTGTTGAAGAGCAGAGTAATCTGCTAATGCATATAACTGACCTTAAGGGTTATTGATGAGTTCCAGATCTATTTGCATGATCTAAATGTATACAAGTCCAACTTACTAGACAAAGGAAGAGGTAAGAGATTTTTCATATCTATGAATGCTATCGAGATCAATTGCATAGTGGGTTCGTTGGTCTAATCTTGAAGTTGTTTGGAAAGTGGGCTTAGTTGCTTTCTTTAACTCCTAATAGGCTTGGAATCTCCTCATAGGGACTCTTGTACTAAGTGTTGTAATAGACTCTTAACTAGGTCCATCCTCTAACAAGGATTATTCAGATTAGTACATTATTTTGTGGGCATCATTACCACCGAGGTTTTCCCTCTTATCAAGGGTTTCCCTAGTCAACATATCCAGCATATTTGTGTATGCACATTTCTTTATATTTTTGTTTAGTTTGGTTGATAAAGTAGAAATTGATTAAGATTGATATATAATTGATTCACCCCCTCTCTCAATTATATTGGTGAACTATTACTTCTAACAATTGGTATCAGAGCATCAAGTCCTTGAAAGAAAGTTTAGCAACTTTGGGAGATCCATGGAGAATATGTTCAGAAAGGAAAGCCCTAGATTCGATGGCAAAAACTATGCTAGCTGGAAGGATAAAATGAAGACTCATCTCTTGTGCATGGGTCTAGGATATTGGCTTATCACCAAGACATCTAAGAACATTGCAGATAAAGAAAATCTTGAAACCTGCGCCAAGTAATAGAGAGAAGTGTTTATGTACAACATAAGGGCAAGAGAAGCAATACTATCAGCATTACCTAAAAGTGAGTAAAATTAGGTAAAAATACTCAAAACATCTCATGAAATTTGGAAACATTTAGAGGGTAATTATGAAGGTAATACACATGCAAAAAGAGTTAGATTGCAAAATTTGTATTGCGCATTTCAAGATGCTAGAATGATGGAAGATGAATCTGTCAGAAGCTATGTTGTGAGAATATCACAGATTGTTGCAAGAATCACATCTCATGATGGGAAGAAATATTATGATGAGTGATATGGAAGATCCTAAAAATTCTAACAACACCTTTCAAGTTAGTAGCACAAATGATTCAACTAATGATACCTTGCACTACTAATTTCACCAAAGAGACATTGCTTGGTAGATTGGAAGCTGCAGAATTTGATTTGAAATAGTCTAGAGAATTGGAAAAAGTTGAGACAATATTTAGTGCACTATACATCAAACTTAGTTTAGGAAGGAGCACAAAACCATAGGGAGACATTGCTAGCAGCAATAGATCCATTGAAGAAAATATCCAAGAAGGAGTGGCTCTTCTTGTGGAAAGAGAAAAGGATGGTAAGAATATCTTTAAATGTTGGACTTGTAATGAATATGTTCATTATGCATATAAGTTTCCTAAAAGAGAAAGGAAGTTTAAGGGTAGATTCAAATCTAGAAGATCTAGAAATTGTTTATATGCTAATCAAGAAGAAGATGAAGAATATAATCAAATAAGAATTGAAGATGAATTAGGATTTGTGGCCATAAAAGAGGATGATCTTGATAAAGAAACCAAAGAAGAAAGAGCACTAATTTCACAAGTTGAAAAGAAATACTGGATCATTGATAGTGGTTGTTCACATTACATGACTGGTGATATGATCAAGTCTGTCAAATTCAGAAACTGTAATGGAGGAATTGTCAAAGTAGGAAATAATGCAACCTGTCATATTACAAGAATTGGATCTATAACACTTGATGGTAAAACATCAACTAATGATGTTTACTTTTTTGATGGATCGAAGAATAACTTGTTGAGTGTTGGACAAATTATGGACAAAGGATATCAACTACAATTTGGTAATGGTACATGCATTATCAAGAACAAGGAAGGAAAACTACTTGGAACTGGAACAAAAACTAGAGGTAATGTATTTCAACTAAACATATTCAAAGAAGAAAGTCCTACAACTGATAAAAGGAAATTAGACACACAAATTATGCAAATTACTGGTGAATTATTAGATTTGTGTAAAGAATAGAATACAAAGTTTATAGATCCAAAATCCTTATGTTGCATACAAGAAAAAAACAACAAAAATGAAGCTAGATCCAGAATAGTAGATGATGGAAAGATAAAAGAAGGTATTGAGTTACTTACAAGGAAAGAACTTGAAGGTATGAAATCTCTTTTTTGTTGGATATGTAAAGAGTTTGGTCACCTTTCAAGAAAATGTCCTAAGAGATTGAGAAGAGAAACAAAAAGTTGTCTTTCCAATAAAGATGAAGAACTCTTGAATGATTGTAAGAAAAAGAAAGTAACAGAAGAGACATCTTTGATAACTATTATTGATCTAGAAGCTAACCATGGACATATGAATGTCAAAGGAAAAGATGAGATACCTATTGTTGAACATAAGAAGTATAGATCTATGATTGGTGGATTGTAGTATCTAACTCATAGTAGAATAGACATAGCTAATGCAGTTGGAATTGTGGTAAGATTTCAACCTGATCCCAAAGAATATTTAGATATCTGAAATGAACATCAGATTATGGAATTTAGTATGAAAAAAATAGTGACTTTACTCTTTGCAATTATACAGATGTTGATTGGCAGGAGATAAGGATGACAGTAAAAACACTAGTGGAGTAGAATTTTTCCATGGAGGAAGACTAGTTTCTTAGCTCAGTAAGAAGCAAGATTGTACCTCACAAAGTAGTGTAGAAGTAAAATATGTTGCTGCAGCAAAAAATTGTAATCAAGTCATTTGGATGAAGTAGATATTGGAATAACATTCATAGAACTTGTTATCATTTATTATGATAAAAAAAGTACAGTCAACATGTCTAAGAATCCTATTTTACAATCTAAAACTAAGCACATAGCAATAAAGTATCATGTGCTGAAAGAGAAATTTGTAGAGAAAGAAATCAGATTGGAATACATCAACACCAAGGAAAAAATTGCCAACATTTCAAAAAAGGCTTTACCAAAGGATACACTTGAGTATCTAAGAGGAATGCTTGGGGTTATGCCTGTACCTAGCTCAGAGTAGAAGATGCAAAAGTGCATCAGTCCAGGGTACACAACATCATTGTTAGACTGGACTGAATGTTGATGCTTCCCCAATGGGGGAGTATCTATGATGAATAGAGTTAGTCAATGACTCTTGGTAATAGGTAATTGGTATACACATAGTATCTTTAGATACTTGTGGTGTTTATAAAAGAATTTTAAAGCAACAGACTAGCTTGTGGTCATGCTAATTGGTTGTTGTATGTTCAAATTTTGTACTACCTTGACATTGATGTCAATGGGGGAGAGAGTGATATGAAAAAAATTAAAATGAGATAGAGTGTTATGAGAAAACATTCATTGGAAAGGGAGAAAGAGTGATATGAAAAATACTAAAGAGAACTTGCACTATGGAGGAGTTGTGTTGAATCATTTGATTGATTAGTATTCTTGGAACTAGATGTTTTTCATCTATTTTGCCATCAATGGAAAAGGGGGAGATTATTAGCATGAATATTGATGCTATGAGAAAATATTGCAAAATAGTGTTATGACTGTGTTTGTCATTGATGACAACATAGTAAAATTGTTAGAGTAGCAAGCTGAGATTTATGTATTGAGGGCACCACATTGCATATCTGCCCATGTGTAGTTAACAACATATACCATAGCATGTATTTGATATATGGTCAAGTGTGTAGAACCCAAATTGACATCATACAAAAGATATTAATGATTTATAGAGAACCATAGGGAAACAAAGCATTGGGAAAATAGTCTCTTTTATATGATCAATATAACATATTGTGCTTGGAATCAAGGGTTGCACAGTTAACAGGAGAATGTACACTAACCTCTAATGATGTCAGCAAGTGCACAGGTATAGAAGTCACACGTGTGAAAGTTTGTCTATAACTAGAGCTGACAGCTTTAATTAAATCTACATTTTATTCATGAAGTTGTCTCAAATTAATGTTAAAAGTGTTGAGCTAACTCAAAGGGTTAATAGTTGAGTATGGTATAAAGGAAAGATGTTTTCCAAGTTCTATGTACCTTTTTTGTGGTTCAGAAGTAGAGGAGACTTGCAAATTTTTGAAGAGTAGTAATCTACTAATGCGTATAAGTGACATTAAGGGTTACTAATGAGTTCCAGTTTTGTTTGCATGATCTAAAGGCATAGAAGTTCGACGTACTATATAGAGGAAGAGGTAAGAGACTTTTCAAATCTATGAATGGTATTGAGATCGATTAGATAGTGGGTTCGTTGGTCTAATCTTGAAGCTTTTTGGACAATGGATTCAGCTGCCTTCTTCAACTCCTAACAGGGTTGGAATATCCTAACAAGGATTCAAAGTCTCCTAACAAGGACTCTTGTACTAAGTGTTGTAATAGACTCTTAACCAAGTCCATCCTCTAACAAGGATTATTTAGATTAGTACATTATTTTGTGCACATCATTCCCAATAGGGTTTTCCCTCTGATCAAGGGTTTCCTATGAGGCCTCACCCAATCCACCATATTATAGATGACATCTTTGCATTATGATACTTCTAATTTGATGTTTTGATATACTTTGAAACTATAGGGTTATTTTAAAATCTACATTTTAATGATCCACAAATTAGGACCTAATTGATATAATTAATGATTCCATTTCATGTTCTAAATCATTTCAATTTCTTTAATAGAAACTAAATTTGTAGAAATGCTTGAAATGTCAAATTATAATGTTATATGTTAAAGGATAGATTTTGTTATGCAATAGAACCTAATATTGTGAACGAGATGATCGAACACATATGGATGAAACTTTATGACAAGGAAGAATTAGACTATGATGTGATGCAAAATGTTAATTTGATTATGATAATTTATGATATGTAGATAATTGTTCATTTGAATATGATGATTTTTGATATGTAGATTTGATTATGATGATTTATGATATGCAGATTTTGACATTCTAACATTTGGAATGATTAGGAAAGGAAATTTAATTGAATTATGTTAATACAAGTTTCATAACATTTGAAATTATATGCATTTAGGATATATGTTTTATATAACCTCCTTGGACTACTAATGCTGGAGTTTAATGTGCAAGAAGTGGAACTGTGGAATTCTTGGGGGAAATAAGTTCTAAACCTTGTGAACATAGTTTAACCAAGTGAATCTTTGGAAGATTCAAAAGCCTCATTGTGAAAGTACTTTTCTTCGTAAATATAAGGTTGCTTGCTTGTAAAAATGTTCCAGCACTAAAGGGGATAGAAAAAGGTTCCAACACTAAAGGGGATAGAAAAATGTAACTATGGCATTTAGTGACCCTTATGGATATTTCGGTTCGGAGTGCCCAAGAATGTTCCAGCACTAAAGGGGATAGAAAAAGGTTAGGGATAGGGTCCACTCAAAGATAATGGAGTAGATAGTTTGATCCCATGATGAAAGGTGAGAGAGATTTAGTAGTTGGCAACTTTGTACTGGCCAATACTGCAAGTTTTAGCATCACCTGAGATGGCATTGTAAAATAAAAATGGAGTGTGATCTCAAAAAATTGAGAGACATTATTGTAGGTCTCTGCAACAGGGTCCTATAGGAACTAGAATCACATCCATACCTCGCACGAGCTCTGAGATATGCCCCATCAAAGGTTGGAGCCCTATGGCATTTAGTGACCCTTAGGGACATTCTGGTTTGGCATGCCCGAGAATGTTCGAGCACTAAAGGGGATAGGATAGGGTTAAGGATAGGGTTTACCTAGCCACCTAGAGCTAATGGAGTAGAATGTTCAATCCCACAACCCTTTTTCCACTAAGCTGCAAATTTGAGCAACTTTTACAACTTTCAACAATGCAACTTTGCACAAAAAGTGCAATTTTTACATTTTTCACTTGATTCTAATTCTATGACTTAGAAAAGTTTTGACAATAGTAAAAGCTCAAAGTAATATAGGAAAATAGATAGTTTTATGGTTATTTCCTAAAAGTTGCTAAATTGTTGCAAAAGTTACTAATGCAACTTTGCAATTTTTGCACCTTTTGGAATTTCAACTAACCACCAACCTAAATGAATCCTAATTATTAAAAATGATTATTATAGACTCAAAACCACTAAACCAACCTAAAAAAGTGCAAAAAATTGCAAAACAGTGCAAAAAAAAAGCAAAATGCAAAAAGTTGCTAAAGAGCAATTTTTGCAAATAATAGTTGTCAAACTAAACATGAGGTTGTATGGTGTTCCAACCATCCAAATAGAAGTTATAAATACTCAAATGCATGTACTTAAGATCTCCACATGTGGAAAGGTCATTATACATATGGTGGACAACATTGGTCAATAAAAAACTTAGATTTTATGCCTTTTTTACTATTTTTTCAATTATGTACAGCCTATATGGATTGGTGGTGGTAAAAATATTATATGGTTGGATAGAGGGTTGAGTCAAGATTCCATTTCAATTGGTTTTAGGTCTTTATCTTGTATACAAAAAAAGTTATATCAGTTTTAATGTAGGTAGGTCAGATTTAATCCAAATTTGAGAGTTTCAGCAAGATGGAATCCTAACTTGCAAACCCACCATGGGTTTTCAATGTCACTTTGTGGAATAAAATTTAGGAGAGTGTTATTTGAGATGGAATATATTTAGGGCTGTAGGAGCATGGCATCTATTTTTACCAACAAGCCATAGACTGAACATAATCTTATGTCTAGTCTAGATTTGAAGGAAAAAGAAGGATCAGGCTCCTAAACTGATTAATTTAACCAAAGTGAAGGGTGTAGAAGGAAAATTTTGATATATAGCATAGATCCAAGGGGTTTAACCAAGTCTATGAACCCATTTGTTTATTTTTTCCTTCTAACCCAGCCTAAACTGGTCATTTAGGACTGTGACACAAAGTGGGCATAACTTGATGTTGGAGCCGAGTTGTTGGTTAATCTTTTGGAATATCTTAGGAGATGTTGAAGAGTGTTTAAAAATGAAAAAATAGTAGGGGGTTCTTTTTATGGTTTGGGAGTTTGGCTGTTAAAACTAGAAATTGTCCTAGTAGGAAGTATTGGTAACAATTTTGAAATTTGATTGTTGAGTGTTGAGAAACCTCAAGTTTGAGATTTTTCTTGTTGTTTTGAGTCTATAATAACCATTTCCATCT
Source organism: Cupressus sempervirens (assembly GCA_028749045.1). NCBI lineage: Eukaryota > Viridiplantae > Streptophyta > Pinopsida > Cupressales > Cupressaceae > Cupressus > Cupressus sempervirens. The sequence goes on from CM053789.1 coordinate 356,742,962, forward strand.
AAAAATTCAAGTTTTGAAACCATTTAAGAATTATTTTCCTTTGTAGGCCTATTGGTGGCTGGGAGTTCCTAACTGTTGATCCAAGTTGTTTGAGTATCCTAAGTTTGAGGGTTGGGCTTGTGAAGTGGAGTCCACTTGTAGGGTAGAGTTTCCTTGTATTAGAAGTCCATTGGATCCTTAGTCCTTGGTGTCTTCAATGAATTTATCTTCATAGAATGATCTTGGTGCCCCTACACCATTAAGCGATGATGATGAACATGAGTAAAATTATGAGATTTGTGCCTACATGTTACAATGAAAAAGTCGTATCTATTTTGAAATTAAGAACATTGGATGTCCAAGTCATCAAGTTGTGATGTAGGAGCATCATATGATTATTTGAGGCACATTGGAGGTCCAAGTCATCACAAAGGTCATGGAGAATCTCCTAGAGTCAAATGGGCAATCCTTCAACCAATCATGGCATTTGAAAGCATAAAAAAGTGATAATGTTGTATGATGTCTTAATCGATTTCAATGTTGGAGAAGTTGTAATTGAGCCATTGAATAGGATCTAGAGATTTCATAGGGTAAGAGAGTCCTTTTATAGGGTCCTATAGGTTATCATAACATTAACATGTCATTTGATAAGTTAAAAGATTCTAAAAGGTCTTTAAAAACATAGTTTAATAGTTTAAAAAAATAAATCTTGAATGTAACGGCTACATGGGCATTTTGGAGGGAAACTCCATAATTTAAATTTTATGAAGGAATAGGAAGTGAAACTAGTTGGAGTTGGTTAAGGGGGTTAGTTTCTATCTCTCAAGTCTATAAATATTTGTTTTGTACGAATTGTAAACACGGATTGTATAGACTATCTCAAAAAAATAGAAGGAAAGTGCTTGGTTTCAAGAGTAATTTGAAGATCTCTTTGCTTTGTGAGTGCTTCCACATGTTTTAATTATTGGTAACATCTTAGTAGACATGTTTTGAGATTCTTTACTCAGTTTAGCATTCAAACTTGAAGTTTTGTTCATCAAATTTCTATACTATTGGCTATAGTAGTCTTATTTCTAAGCATTTTGAAAGTTTTTTGCATCTAATCATGGTTGTCCCATGAAATGCTCATTTTTTCTTCATGGAATTCCATTTATCTAACTTCTATGATTATTTATAACCATGAAATGAAGATCTAACTTGAGATTAGTGGCCACCAAATCAAATAAAGTTGTGAAAACAAGGGTTATTTGGAGGGGATAGTCAATTAGGAAGAGATTTTCCTTAAGGAGGGTAGTGTTTGTGAGTTGATTCATTTTTATGGTGATGAAATATAGATGTATGAATTTTGAATTAGTCCAACAAGGCTTGGCATGTGTGAGATTAGTGATGCCCTAAGAACAAGGGTTTTGAGAAGGTGAATTGGGGCTTTTGGGGTTAGGGAACCCATAGACTAAAATTGAGAGTGGATTTGTCTAATTGAAGTCATTTTAGGAGCCTATGCAAAGTTTGAAGTCCATACATTGAGTATTTCTATATGTTGCTTTGTAAATGCACTATTGCTTCATTAATGAAAATAGGGGCAATGTGTAGAATCTTAGATATTTTCTAAAGGAGTTGCATCTAAGTCTTACATATGTTTTAGAAAAGGATAAAGGGTATCTGGAAAGGTCATTTATTCAAGGAGTCATTTGAAAAAAATAAAAATTTATCCATCATTTTGTCTTGCTTCTGTTACAGACTTGTGAAAATGCATTGACAACATTTGGATGAATTATGCATTTTGGCTTACACAGTATGGAAATTGAAAGGTGTTGATGGGAACATGCGAGATAGGCTAGAACAAACGTATTAAAGCCTAAAAAAATCCTAGAGTTGACTGTTTGTGGGATTTTCCCATCAGGACCTAGAAACTTGGCACATTGTTACAAATTTGCTCATTTTGGGTTGTTATTTGGGTCCATCACCCTATCCTCTGCATCAAGCTGGAAGACTTTTCTTCTATGTGATGACTACTCTTGGTTATAAGCTACCAAATATTGAAACTACACTCAAATACAATATTTATAAGGATAAGGAAGAACTTTTGAAAGATAGTAGCTATGCTAAGTGTACAAATTTTCTCAAGGAAAAAAATAAAAATGACAAGATCTAGTAGGTTAATCGATCTAGTATAAGATGCCAACACTAGTGCAGGAGCATTAAGGTCACAAGCAAGAGGCAAGATGAGCAATCCTTAGGTGGATTAGAAGACAAATGAACTTCTTAGGTCATTAAAACTTGTAATGAGTTCAATCATGGACATGTGATCTTGTTTTGATCATAGATTGATCATATTATAATCAAAGCATTAATGTAAGCCTTAATGGCATTATTGAGCCTACAAGGTACCTAGGGGTCACTAGGAATGGATTTGGATTGATCCTAGGTTACGGGTAGATAGAAAAGACCTATGAAGGTATTGAATAATGTAATAAGGCTATCAAAGCCTCTAAATATGTAAATGGCACCAAAAGTGCAATATTTTGTAAAATTGCCAACATTGGCAATATAAGCCAAAATGGGTTTAATCAAGTCATGTAACATGTCCAAAGGGAGGTTTCATTTGGTTTTGAGAGTCTAAATGAGTTTAAAACTTCATTCCCACATGTGGGAGACAAGTTTAGATGGTCAAAATTGGTTGATAATGTAAGAGTTTTGAAATTTGAGCAATGAATGTATAGTTTTCCCTAAAATTTGAGTGCATAAAAAGGGGTATGTGATTGCTCCAAAGGTGGATTTAGTGTTTTCTACAAACAAGAGTTACATTTTATGTTGTAAGTCATCTAATATAACCAAAGTGAAGGTGTTTGAACCATTTTGTGGGTTCTAGAGATGTTGCAAACTAAGATTTCTAGAAAGCCCTAGGGTAAAGGGGCTAGAAAGTACGATTTTGTAAAAACCATTGTAAAGTTGATCATGAGACCAAAAAAATAGAAGAATAATTGCATTTTAATCATATTTTAAGAATTTTTTGGTTCATGGGAGTTCCAAAAGTCAAGGGATTGTGAGTTACTTTGTAAATGGCCTTAAACTAGGCCTAGTTGGTTGATTGAAATAGCCAATTTTGAGTAATATTTTACAAAATAAGTGCCGTTGGTTTTGGAATATATTTTAGAGTGAGGAAAAGGGTATTTTAATCACCCAATAGTTTAGGAATTTTGGTGGGAAAGTTTGGATAAAACAACAAATTAGTGACTGGAAAGGGCTAGTTTGAACAAGCCTAGAAGAGGCAAAATTAAGAAAGTGTAAGGGATGAGTTGCTGAGAGTGTGCAAGGAGTTGGAACATGATAGATGGGATGTTTTGAGATTATTGAAGGTGTTGGGTTCATGGTATGAAGCCAAGGACGAGTTTTGGTATGCTAGAGGCACCAAGGTACACTATGTGCATGGTGAACAATGTGAGTGTTTAGAAGACAAACTAAAGATTTCGGTTATAACCTCTTAGACATGGTTGTAGGAAGATATTACCAAGTCAAATACCTCCTCTTTAACCCTATTAGAGCCTAATTCCTTGTTAGATTCCAAGAATTCAAGAGAATCCCAGAGTTGAGTTGTGGTTCCTAGGGGAATATAAGAGGGCTTTGCATCAAACACACACACTTGTTGTATAGTCACGAATATTGTGATCATTCATCAACTTGAACAACACCATGTTAGGAATAGTGTTGTGAAAAATGACTACAAAATAGAGGGAAATGGCCATCAAATATGTACAATTTAAATAGCTACATTAAATAGCCCTTTACTTCATAAATTACTTCAACTCAATCATAACGTTGTACAGACAACCTCATCATATGTCACTTGAACAAAATGATCATGTACAAAATGAGGAAAAAATTCACAAAATTAAATCTTAAAATGTTACAATAGTATTAACCTCATGGAACACACATGGGATGAATATACATAATCAAGTATTAACCCTTTCCAACATTCCAACTTTATGATAATAATGAGTCAAAGTCCAACAAATTGGAATGCAATGATTGCAAGTATTCTTGGGTATCTATTACAAGCAACCATGGTTTGGAAAAAAATTAAGAGTAAATTAGTCTTGTAGCCTAGAAAATGAGCTCAATAAACACTTTTGATATGGTCATCTCATGATGATCATGCATAAATCATTCAAAGCATACGTTGAACCTACCCAATATATACTTGCATCACTTAAATCACATTAAATGCTAGAACAAAATCAATAAATACAGTAAAAGTTGTTAATATAAGAACCATTTTATGGAAGACTAAATTGATTGTCTATATAATTTTAATTCTTGTTAAATCTATCAATATACATTTTATCGAATCCTTAGAGAGAACTATATCTGTCACTGACCCATTATCATCAAATCAAGACCTATTTTCTTTGTTACTTTTTGATGATTGTGATCCTCTGCAATTCCAGGCATAAGATGATTAACATACAATGGTACTTGAACAAAGAACACTAATAAATATTGAGGATGTGAATTGATAATACCATTTCGTAGATGATTTTGGCATCTCACCCTTTATCACTTGTGTGTCAACTTTATTAGCCCTCTTCTTCGGTGACCTACAAATGAAGAATTAGCATGGTAAAAAATCTAAGATAAGATTAATCCACTAAAATTAGAGAATGAAAAAAATTTAATTTGGCTTGTCATTAAGAATCATCCATTTGTAGAAATCCTTTCTTTCTGAGTTATATGATAACCCTTGCTTGATGAGTACTGAAAACTTCTCCCATTGTATCCTTGCTTTCACCAGTTTGAAATTTTTGGTTACATGCACACAATCATGACTTTACATCACAAAGCATTCACATTCTAACAATATTCATGTTCTTTCATTACATTTTTTCTAAACAACAAATTCTAAACTTTCACTTATTCAAATGACTAATCTAAAAATGGGTCCTATTAAAGAATCTAATATAAATTCAAATAATGTATCTAGATTCTAAACAAATCAAAACTAAATCTCATCACTTACATATCATAACAATATGGTCCACCTTAGTCATGTGGATAGTCTTGGGGAAGAGGTTATAACATTGTATTTGGATAAAATTGATCACTCTTTCTCTCTCTCCCTCTCTCCCTATTCAATCTAATTAGCCAACTAGATCTGCTTGACATTTTAATGTCTCAAGTATTGCCTCATGGTCTAACTTGCGAACTTTCCAAAGAATCTTATTATGTGGTTTTCCACCATATTTTATCAAGTGGACATTTGATGCAACAATAAGGTTTGAATAATGAATAATCTTCCTTTCTGTTTGCCAATCCTCAAATAACCACAAGTTAGGGTTCTTCATAGAATATCGTCTAAGCCATGTGCCTATTACAACCACCACACCGACATGGTACTCTAAACCTTCACCATCTATAATTGAGTGATCCAAATTTATTTTGGCTTCAACACAATGACACAAATAATAATCTATCCCTTCTTCATTGTCTTCAGGTGCAATAACAACAAAAACATGGCCTGCAGTGACAAATGTACAAAATGTGGTCATTAATTCAAAAAATACTTGGGTAAAAGTTATAAAGTTACATATTGAAATTACAAAGATATATAAATATATATATATTACTAGGTTGCACTAGATCTAACAAGCGATCAAAGTCAATAGACAAATCCATCTCTACCATTTCCAGTGCTTGTGGGGGACAATAAGTGTCAATTGGGTCCAAAACCCATATATCCCATTTGTCCACCCATTCAGTTGACTCACAATCATCCCAATTTTTCTCTGCACATGATGGGCAATAGCATTCCATTTTTTGTGTGTGGATACTCCATGAACTTGCATCAGAGCTTGTAAAAGAGTGTAACTCACTAGATCTTATTAGTGTGCAACAATCCTGATATGGTGCAATGTTAGTATTATCTATCAACCAAAAAAATCTACAAATCATAGACTTACCTTCCTTACCTAGACCCATTGTAGCGTTACACCATTGGACAATAGATTTTGCATCTATCAATATTGCTCCATCTTTGTACTTTAGTTCTTCATGAGCCAACACTCTTTTATTGCATGTCCCTACACAATCATGTTCTCCCGTACCATGACCAGCCTCTGTGAAATTCTACATATATTGAATTCAACCAGTGCATCCTACGCAACCAGTAAAACATTTGTGCATTCTTGAATTGATATGCACAATTGTTTGACCAAATAATGTGCTAATGGTATGTTATGCCTTTGTTAGCCAAATCTCCATAAAATAGTTGAAAACAACCATTTATAAACTCTGTAGAATGTGATCGATCATTGCTGATGTAAAAATGGTACTCCCTCAAAATCTTCCTGTCATCCTCTGTACTTGTAGGTGAATGCATGAATGTTATGTGAAGAAATATGGAAACCTATTGAGAAGTATAATACTTTTCTTGTACCTCATTTTATGGTTGTAGTGTGTAGTTCTCTGTGAAATCTATAACCAAAAAAATGGTATCCAGTGGAGACGTATCCTTGAACAACTTGAATTGCAAATCTAGCCATTGAGCTCTATGGGTATGCCTTGCATACTCATAAATAAACTTTTTGTAAAAAATCTTCATGAACTCATACACTAGAATCTTTTCAATGACTAAATCACATCTTTTACCTTGTTTCCCATCTTTTAGAGCATATGTCACTATCTTAAATTTTTCGTAATCTACTATTTCATTTCCAATTGCATGTGCACTATCTATATGTTGACAAGTTGATCAAAGTTGCAAAGAACCACAAAATGAGCACATACCATCCAAGCATGATGTCTTGTAGAATTTTTAGCCATCCCCTATTTCACATAAAATGTTGGATATGAATTCTGCTGAAGATTTTGGTGGCTCATTTATGTCACAATCTTGCAAAACAAACTGAGAATGAAAAACTACACATATATGCCTATAAACATCAAAATGGTTAGAAAATTCAATTTGTATCCTACAACAACAAGTTGTGCGTGTGTGATTTATCTTCACATAAAAAAGTTTACCCATCTCAAAAAATCTTTGACTTATTCGAATTTGAGGATACATACCAATAAATTTTGCAAAAAATTGTGTCTGAGTTGAGTCCAAAAAATGTTTTGCATGTGGCTCGCAATTTTGGATACCAATCCTCCTTCTTACAACATCTCTTTGATTAGGAGAAACACATGTATTATTTTTCCAAAAATCTTTGATCAATGATTTCAAATCTGCACTGATTTCTTTATCCTTTCATGGTAGTCTACCACTAAATGTCCATAACTCATTTTTTGTTGGATCTTCCAATCTCTCATGCCTTAGCATGCCTCTCCTTAGAGTACCTCTACCAATTTTTTATATTTTGCTTGTCTTTCTCATCAGTCAAGATTTCTTCATTTGGCTACTTACTATTGTTGATGTAAGTACTCATCTTGTGATATTACTATCTTTGGTGTGTGATTTAGAACCCACTTTTTCATAAGCACTCATTAGATTCTTTGCAATATTTTTTTCATTTGAATCATCCATTATTCTTAGCCCAAGAATCTTCATGATAGGCCTAAATTTCAAATTCCTCATCATTTCAACAAATAATTGGCATTGACCTGCAATATTTAATTCTTCAAAAAATAATCTCCGCATACGATTAAATTTTTTTTGACAAGTACACTTGCTAATCTTGTCAGGAATTGATTTCAAAATGTTACTATCAATATCAATCAAATATTTTGGTCTTCTAAAATGAATTCTAAAAGATGTTATAATCTTTTCCATTCTTTCAATATTTTGAACAAGAACATAAGGTTGAGTGTATTGCATACCTTGAACTGAAGATGATGTGCCTTGACAATAAGATGCAAAAGATGGAATATCACCTACTTGATGTGTTGATGTTGTGCCTTCAACATGACATGATGGAGTGTATATATCATCTGATCTACGAATTGGTGTCTCTTCAACATGAGAGGATGATATGACTTCAACATTGGAAGATGGTGCAGTGGACACTATGACTCCAACATTGGAAAATAGTGTAGCTTCACAATTCAATTTTCTTCTTGAGCGTAATAGTCTCATTCATTCTCTTTGTCTTTCCAATTCTTCCTCTTTGTTTATTTGTACTAGTGGTTCTTGATCGTCTTCAAAAGTCAATTCTTCATTATTGCTTTGCAATTTTTTTTTCTCACGTATTAATTTCATTTTATCTCTTTTAATTGCCAAATCTCTCTCCCTATCTTTACTTGTTTGATTTTTTGGTTTCTTCCTTGGCATGATGATGATTTCTACATGTCAAATTATTCAAACATATGAATTACTTAAAATGTGTAAATTACAAATTATTCAAATACATATAAAAATTATAATTATTTGAATGAATACACAACATATATCAAACAACTTGTCAAATTTCTAACCATTCCGAAATAAAATTTCATTCAAACATACAAATTTCAATGAATTCACTATATATTAAACAACATGTCAAATTATAATCAAATTTGTATCTATATATCAACAAACAATATTTAAAATAGATTACACTAACCTTTTCTATACAAGGAATATTCAAAAAGTCTTCAAATCACATATCCAATGATTGAATTTGGTGTTTGCTAGCTTCCAAAAGTGTTAAAATAGTGTTTGCTATATTGAAACCTATGATTTCCATTGGAATAACAGAGTGCATAACACACAAAAAGTAGAAGATGGATGAAATGAGCCCCAAAGTTGCTTTTTGACTATTTTTAGGTGATTTCACATAGTGCGTATGCACTATGTGAAAACACACCACTCTCCATCCTCCCTACTCTCTCCCATCCCCTACCCTCTCTCTTCCTACTCTCTCTCCCCTCTCCCATCCCTTACACACTCTCTCTCCCCTCTCCCATCCTTTACTCTCTCTCTTGTTCTCTCTCTCCCACCACCTACTCTCTCTATCTCTCTCACCCTCTCTCCTCTCCCATACCCTACTCTTTAGATCTCTCTCACACACTCTTATCCCCCCACTCTCTTCTCTCCCATCCCCTACTCTCTACATCGATCACACACACTCCCATCCCCCCTATCTCTATCCCTCTCCCTCTCCCACTCCCTCTCCTATTGCCTACTATCTCTCTCTCTCAAGTTATCTCTCTCCCTCTCTACTCTCTCTCTCTCTCCCATCCTATATGAGCTCTCTTTGCCACCACCTACTCACTCTCACACTCTCTCCCATCCCCTACTCTATCTCTATTACACACATACACACTCCCATCCCCCCTCTCTCTCTCCCTCTCCCACTCCCTCTCCCACTACTTACTTTCTCTCCCCCATCCCCTACTCTCTCTCTCCTCTCCCATCCCCTACTCTCTCACACTCTCTCCCATCCCCTACTCTATCTCTCTTACACACACACTCCCATCCCCCCTCTTTCTTTCCCTCTCCCACCACCTACTTTCTCTCCCTCATTGTCATACTCTCTCTCTACCACCCCCTACTCTCACACTCTCACACTCTCTCCTACCACCTACTATCTCTCTCTCCCTCTCTCTCTCTCTCTCTCTCCCATCCCTTACTCTCACTCTCTCTCTCCCATCCCCTACTCTCTCACACTCTCCCATCCCCTACTCTGTCTCTCTTACACACACACACACACACTCACATCCCCCTCTCTCTCTCTCCCTCTCCCACTCCCTCTCCTACTACCTACTTTTTGTCCCTACTCTCTCTCTCCTCTCCTATCCCCTACTTTGTCTCTCTTACACAAAATTCCATTCCCCCCCCTCTCTCTCTCTCTCCTACTCCCTCTCCCACCACCTACTTTCTCTCCCCCATTGATGTACTCTCTCTCTTTGCCACCCCCTACTCTCACTCACACTCTCACACTCTCTCCCATCCCCTACTCTCTCTCTTTCATAGACACACACACTCTTATCCCCCCACTCTCTTCTCTCCCATCCCCTACTCTCTACATCTGTCATACACACTCCCATCCCCCCTATCTCTCTCCCCCTCCCTCTCCCACTCTCTCTCCTACTGCCTACTATCTCTCTCTCTCAAGTTCTCTCTCTCCCTCTCTACTCTCTCTCTCTCTTTCTCTCTCTCTCTCTCTCTCTCTCTCTCCCATCCTCGTACGAGCTCTCTCTATCACCACCTACTCACTCTCACACTCTCTCCCATCCCCTACTCTATCTCTCTTACACAGAAACTCCCATCCCCCTTCTCTCTCTCCCTCTCCCACTCCCTCTCCCACCGCCTACTTTCTCTCCCCCATCCCCTACTCTCTCTCTCCTCTCCCATCCCCTACTCTCTCACACTCTCACACTATCTCCCATCCCCTACTCTATCTCTCTTATACACACACACTCTCATCCCCCCTCTCTCTTTCCCTCTCCCACCACCTACTTTCTCTCCCCATTGTCATACTCTCTCTCTGCTACCCCTTACTCTCACTCTCTCTCCCATCCCCTACTCTCTCTCTCTCTTTCATATACACACACACTGTTATCCCCCCACTCTTCTTCTCTCCCATCCCTTACTCTCTACATCTGTCACACACACTCCCATCCCCTTTATCTCTCTCCCTCGCTCTCTCCCCCTCCCTCTCCCACTCCCTCTCCTACCACCTACTATCTCTCTCTCTCAAGTTCTATCTCTTCCTCTCTACTCTCTCCCTCTCTCTCTCCCATCCCTTACTCTCTCTCTCTCTCCCATCCCCTACTCTCTCTCATGCTCTCCCATCTCATAATCTCACTCTCTCTCTCTCCCATCCCATACAAGCTCTCTTTGCCACCACCTACTCTCTCTCACACTCTCTCCCATCCCTTACTCTCTAGATTTGTCACACACTCCCATCCCCCCTCTCTCTCCCTCTCCCACTCCCTCTTGCACCACCTACTATCTCTCTCTCTGAAGTACTCTCTCTCTGTCTCTCCTTTCTCTCTTCCATCCCCTACTGTCACTCTCTCTCTTCCATCCCCTACTCTCTCTCACACTCTCTCCCATCCCCTACTCTCTCTCTCTCACCCCCTTCCCATATGAGCTCTCTCTACCACCTCCTACTCTCTCTCAAACTCTCACACTCTCTCCCATCCCCTACTCTATCTCTCTTATAAATAAATACACATTCCCATTCCCCCCCTCTCTCTCTTGCAATCCCTCTCCCAATGCCTACTCTCTCCCATACCTCTGCCATTGCCTACTTTCTCTCTCTCTCTCTCTCTCTCTCTCTCTCTCTCTCTCTCTCTCTCTCTCTCTCTCTCTCTCTCTCTCTCTCATTCCCTACACTCTCTCTTTCACACACACACACACACAACCATCCCCACTCTCTCCTCTCCCATCCCCTACTTTTTCTCTCACTTGCTCTCCCTCTCCCATTCCCACTCCCACCACCTACTCACTCTCACTTTCACTCTCTTCCTCTCTCTCTCCCCCTCTCTACTCTCTCTTACATTTTCACACTCTCTCCTATCCCCTACTCTCTCTCTCTTTCTCTCTTACACACATTTCTATCCCCCCTCTCTCCCTCTCCCATTTCCTACTCTCTCTTCCATCCCCTACTCTCTCTCGAGCTACTCTATCCTCCCCCCCCTCCCATTCCATACTCTCTCTCTTTCACACACATGCACTCCCATCCTCCTCTCTCTTGCTCTTCCTCTCCCACTCCATCTCCTACTTCCTACTCTCTCTCTCCCCCATCCCCTACTCTTAATCTCTCTCTCCCAACCTATACTCTCTCTCACACTTCCTCTCACTCCCATCCCCTATTGTCAATCTCCCTCCCCAATCCTCAACTCTCTCTTTGCCACCCCTACTCTCTCTCGCATCTTGTACTCTCTCTACCACCCCTACTCTCTCACACTTCCTCTCTCCCATCCTATACTCTCTTTGCCACCTCTACTCTTTCTCACTTTCTCTCTCCCATCTCCCATCTCCTACTTTCTCTCTATCTTTCTCACACACACACACACATAGCCATTCCCCTACCCCACCCCCCCCCCCCCCCCACCTAGTTCTCTTTTGTAATTTAGGTGTTGATAGTGTGTGCACAGTATAGTGCATGCGCACTATAACACGCACGCGTTGCTGGGAATGCAAAGTTCAATAGTACATGTGCATTATAGGGTGCACGTGCTAATGAAAGCTTTGCATTAAACCCAAGCCTAAGGCTTGGTTTTGCTTGGAGATCCAACCCATAGGTTTGGAGTTTATAAATAGATCTGAGACATGTTTTCTATCAAACATACCAAAAATGATTATTTTTTCTTGTGTGCTCCCCTTCAAGATTCCTCATGGTTGGGTATCGATAAGATCAGGTTCCATAGCATTATAGGTCTTTGTGTTAGCTATATAACCATATGATTTATTTTTAATTTGAACTATTTCAAACCTTTCATATATAATTTCTTTTGAATGTATGTTCATTTTTTGTCAAAAACCACCATGTACTAATTGGGCTATAGATTTTAGCTCATTCATCGAATTTTGCAACAACTTAGTTTTTTAGAAACTGGACTCCATTCTACACACTTTTAAAAAAAAATTTTGATTTTAGATTAGTTTTCAATTATTTCTAGGGGAGCACATAGATATTTCATGTTTTTGGGATGTGTCTAGTTAAAAAATTCATTAAAAAAAAATACACATTACAAAATTACCCAAAAAATCTGGGATAAACTACATAGAGTTAAGTAACTTTTGACTCTAGAGCGATTAAAGAGTTACAAAAAAAAAAAGTTAAAATTTTAGGGGGGCCACACTTTGTACTGTGTTATGTTTTTTTGGAATAATCAGTACCACTTTTTGTGGCCCCCTTTTTTGAGGACCTAAAACTAAACCATTTTGAAAAAAAATTAGTAGTTTAGAAACTAGATTCAAAAGACTACAACTTTTGTTTTTGTCATATCTTAAAATTTTGAGTGTAACTATCTTCAAATTCTTGTTGAAGTTCAAAACTTTCAGATTTTAGGAAAAAGGTGTCCACTTATACCCCCCTTTTGGCACCACAACTTGGTGCACTTACCCAAGTGTCATTTTATTGAAAATAAGCCACCCTAATGACCTAGTATAACATGTTAGGGGCCTAAATTCAACTATTTTAGTGATTAGCTAACTCAGGGGACCCCTAAAACAATGCCCTCTTGAACCAATTCAAAATTTGGGGTTTCCCCATGAGTGTACCCTCACCATCCCACTTGGTCAATTTTCTTATTTTGGAGGGGCAACAATGTAACAAAGAGGAGGCTTGATGTCTTTCCTAAAAATTAGATAGAAGACCTTATTAGAGTCTTTGCCAAATTTCTACAAAAAATATCATTGCCTTATCTTGGACCAAGGTTGGTGTTTCAATCCATGTGCATTTTCCTTGTTTTAGTATTGCATAGTAAATCTGCAAGCATGGAGCAATTGTTATGGGATCTTGCATTGTATTGGGAGTCTTTGAATGGCAGATGTTGGTATTGTGTTGTGCCATTGTGAATCTTTGTATTGTGTTGTGGTGGTATGAATGTGCATGGTGTTTCATGAAATTTCTTGATTTCCTTTCTTTCTTGAATCTCTTTTTTTTTGGAATTGAATGTCTAGTGTTGTTATGGGTGTGAGGGCTTCACTCACCCTTTGGGAAGGGAAGAGAAATCTAGGGTGAAGGGCTTAGTTGGGCTTGAAATATAGTTGAGAACCTTGGAGTATGGGTTCCATTGTATGCCATATTCATTCATGCCTTGCTTTGGGGGTGATAAGGGAAAGATGGTGTAGAAAGGAAGTTCAAAGAGTATGGGCTTGAAGGAAGCTATTGTTGTTGGTAGTATGTTTGAAGAGTATTTGTGGAAGCTCTGAAAGGGCATGTAAATTGTTGATTTGTAAAAGCCCTAAAAGGGCTTGAAGATTGTAAAATTGCAGTTATGGTTTGATATGGCAAGTCTCCTAATTGGAAGCCCACCTTCAGCCTATGGTTAAGGTTCCATTGGTGAATTAAGTAAAGTATAAAGATGTTGTTATATTAAGTAAGAAATTGATTTAATGGGAAACGTGTAGACTAGTTAGTAGATAGGTTGAGCATGACTCTTAATTAATATAGGAACTATTTAGATTTTAGCTTAATATTGGAAATAATTTGATCAATGCTATATAGTTGATAATTAATAATAAGGTTTTAGAGAAATTAAAATTTAAATAAATAGTATACAAACATGCGTATATCTTTTATAGTTGTGAAATGATAGTATAGGAGTTGTTAGACATCTCATAAAATGACAATGCACAAGAGCTCGTTCAAATTGGCATACCTTAATTATAGAAAATAAAAATAATGGAATTAAATAATAAAATAATAAACTAGAATGGGATTGGATAGAGAATGCAACCACTCATAAGATTATGACCATATATATATGGTAAGATGATCTGAAAATCAAAGTTCTTGGACAATTATAAAACATCTTCATATTCATGACTAATGAATCATTCCAACTAACTTGGTATAGGAATTGCACTTTTCATTCTATACATAATACCTTAACTTTAAAAAAAAAATGTGAAATTTGAGAAGATAGACCAACTAGCTCCTAAGTTATAACTTAGTGTCCCAATGTATGTTAGAACAAAAGTGGGCATTCCTTGGGATTTGAAGTGCATAATTTTGTATGAAAGTTAAACTCTTCCACCTCACATAAGTTAACTAGCCCCAACTCCAAGATTAAAATAAAATTAAAATTATATATATAATAAAATTAAATTAAAAAATTAAAAAATTTGTTGGTTGTGTTTTGTCTAGGAATTATGGGCATGACATTCTAGTATCAGAGCTAGGTTTCGCAACACTTTGGCATTAATGGGTTCGTGTGTGATATATGATTATCAAGTTAACTTTTTCTTTTTTTGACAAACCAACCTTTCAAGTTTATGACATCGTTATGTGAGCTCGAGTAGAGCTTATCATCTTTAGGTGAATGATTGGTGTTAAGCAATCTTACGTGATTAATTATTTTTAAAAATAAAAGAAAATAAATGATAACAATAATAATCACAATTCAAATAGAGTATGCCCTTCTATGATATTGGATCCACAATAAGCATTAATTCTTTGAAAAGATAGGTAAGTTATACACTCTAGAATATTACTCGATAGTAATAATGATATCTTGAATTTCTAAGGATTAAGATATGTGAATACTCTTCAAGGAAGCAGGAGTGAGATAAGTATTAGCATGTGAAGATAAAATCCTTAAATAACAAGATGATAAGGGGAATTTATACAATATTCCCCCCAAAGTAGCTACAAAATCTATTAGGTCATGATCAATTCTCATGTCGTGCATAAGGGTAGTTTAGCATATACCAAGATTTAAAGGATTGAGTGGATTTGTAACTGATACTTAAGAGAAAACCATAAGCACACAAATAACACATAGATTTAACCAAGGGCTACGTTCACTTGCATAATCATGCTATCCTTCTTATTATCCAGTTATTATGGTAAGAAACCCTTATAGCTCAATATCACCACAAGAACAACCTATCTCATTATACATTGCATTTTCACACAATCCCTAAACTTGAGCTTATATATATATATGTGTGTGTGTGTGTGTGTGTGTGTGTGTGTGTGTGTGTGTGTGTGTGTGTGTGTGTGTGTGTGTGTGTGTGTGTGTGTGTGTGTGTATGTATATATATATGCATGTATGTATATATATATGTATGTATGTATATATATATGTATGTATATATGTATGTATGTATATGTATGTATGTATATATATATATATGTATGTATATATATATATATATGTATATATATATATTTATGTATATATATATATATATATGTATGTATATATATGTATGTATGTGTATATATATATATATATATAGATATATATATATATATATATATATATATATATATATATATATATATATGTATATATATATATATAGATAGATAGATAGATATATATATATATATATATACATATCTATATATACATATCTATATATATACATATATATATGATATATATATATGTATATATATATATGTATATATATATGTATATGTATATATGTATATATATATGTATATGTATATATGTATATATATATGTATATCTATATATACATATATATATATATATACATATACATATATACATATACATATATATATACATATATATATACATATATATATATACATACATACATATATATATATATATATATATATATATATATATATATATATATATATATATATATATATATATATATATATATATATATATATAATGTGCCTATCTAAACAAGGCATGATAAAATAGCAACATAATTTTTTTATTATGAAGTATGTACAATATTCTCTAGTAAGTCACCACAAATTAACATACCTATTTCAAATTTATTTTGTGTAAACCCATTGCTCACAAGATTTGTCATTACACCTTGAATGGCCCTTGTTAGAAAGATATATTAATGTAGGGTTATCTCCTTGGTCCTTCTAGTCATGACCCTCTAGTATCATACTCCAAGGTGTGTAATACAAATTTTGATCCTTTTGTCTCAGAGATTTGAGTTATAGATTTCGGTACATTATTGACACTATGCAACCAACCTATAGAAAGATCTTAGATGATATCCACATTGATCAGATTAAGACATGTTAGTGCAGCATCATATCTAGTGCTAATACAATCCTTAGAGCTGATTATGACACTCACAGAGCATTATGTTCCCGAAGAAAGGGTAGTCAAGAGCATTATAGGAGAGAAAAATCCTTGATCTCCAACCCAAGAATATTGAAAAGGTGTTCCATCTCCCTAGGGTTGATGAATTCATTAGATTAACCTATGAGAAAGTGGAGGAATCCTTTGAAATCATATAGTCCTTATACCCCATTGAGAAGACTCCTCTAGGGTGCAAGGAAGGGAAAGTGAATATGACATGAGGGTACATGAAGGAAGACATTAGATATTCCATCATATTATTGAGTAGAGTCATAGGCTTGCCAGCATCAAGGCATTTGAACACTTGGATGGTAAATTTTATCTAGACGATCAAGAAGATGAAGATGCCACTTTATTGGGCTTCCATTTTTAACGAGGACTTGGGTGAGTAGCTGGTGGTAGTAAGGAAAAACAAAAGGTTTTATATGACATCATACTTGGTATACTTGCTAGCTGCAAGAGTGACACATTATCTTGGCCTCTATAAGAAGGGTAGCATGCAGGATGCAAATGCATGGCCCTACATTGTATATCCTCAACTAGTGAATAAGAAGCTTTCAGAGAAAAGCAAGGAATATAGAATTGTAAATGATGCTTTTATATTCACAATAATCTAGTTTATAGAGGGAGATTATGTGAAGAGAATATCAGAGGAGACAGTTGCACATATATCATTGTTTAGAGCTTATTACATCTAGTTTAAAAAGTTTACATATTTGAGGGTAGCAAGTACAACTATCAATCCTAAGAAGCTCCCTAGGTATCCTAGTGACAAACTTATTCTCCTGGAGATCTCCTAATAATTCTTTTCTACATATGAAAGAGTTAGAAAGCAATCCAAAATATGTTGTACATGGCCTATGACTATAGGACCTTTCAAGGTGGATTGGAGGAAATATATTCCATCTTTTGAGTGTGAATGGGATCAATATCCCTTGGATGAGTATAATTATCCTCGGCCATATTTTGATAACATTGGGAGAGTACAACACTTAGCTGGTAAAACATTTCAGCATGAAGATGCCCTCGAAGATTACTGGATGAATGCAAAAAATGACTATGATGTTTGCATAATGGATTATTGTACAATAACTTTAGATCTAGTAAAGAAGGATTTGAAGATAAAGATTCCATTAAAAATTGTGCATCAAGATATAGAGGAATTGCTTGATCCATTGTTCAACAAAGATAAGATTAGTGACCAACCTATCATGAATGCCAAGATTGACAAAGAAGAGAACTTGGATATTAATCATAGGACAAGGCACATCATCAAGTTGAAAAATGATTGGATCAAGAGACCTTTCAAACTTGATCCAATTCTTGGGATGATGATCTTCCATGCTCAAGCCCATCTAGCTAAAGGTCGAGGCGCAAAAGTCACAGTGCCTACATTTGTAGCCAAGTCACCAGTGAGACCATAAATAGTGCACCAACTTGATAGACCAGTTGGGTATTATTGGGCTTAGAAAGGTAAAGGTAAAATCAAAAGGAAGACAAATTATCCTCAACAAGCCTAGCCAAAAAGAGGGAGAAATTTAGTTACCTACATAGACTAGAGAAGAAAATGTACAAGGGTGAGAAAATGTTTAACCTACAAAGATCCAAGATAATCCTTAGGTGCCACCCACTTAGCAAGGACAAGGAAGAGATAAGTGGAAATATAAAAAATACCTCAACATGAAGGACAAGCAAGAAAGAAGAACAAGTTCAAGCATAACATGAAGAAGAGCCACAAAAAGTATCCATTGATGAAGTGTGGGAAGAAAGGCAAATAAGTGAACAATCTTAACAAACTTCCCAATACATAGAGGTGAGAACTATGGGACCCATAGATATAGAGACTCCTAGTGCTGATCTCTTGCAAAAGGAGAGAACTCTAGAAAGGGGAGATAAGGGAAAGGGCATTGTAGAATAGCATGATTCTAGAACATATCCCAAAAATCTAAATTATAGAATAGGACAACAATCACTACAGAGGAGGAAGATAGGATGGAATTAATTGAAGTCCTAAGGAAGCCTGATTCACCTCTAAAGGATGCACGACCATTAGCTTTTGTTATGAGTGATCATAATCAAGATCTTTTTAATCATGTAGTTATCCCTCCTCCACATTCAAACATTGAAGAATTGACTCCATGGGATTATCAGATCAAGGAGGTCGTTCTTGGGAAACGTACCTTGGATACTACTAAGCTAATGGTAACAACAGGGATTAAAGAAGTATTCAAAAGCTTAGAGCAAGAAGGGGAAGAATTGGTAATTCTTTAGTGACAAAATGAAATCCTAAAGGGATATTTAAATGAAGTTGTTGTTCCCTTGGATCCTCATGTAGCAATTGGGAGAAGACATAGGGGTGCAGTACAGTTGGACCCATTTTTGAGATCTTTTCAGCAATGGCAAGAAAGTTTTGAGGAGAAAGGTGTTCTGATTATTCAAGGAAATTTGAAGTTGTTACATGTTATGTAGGATAATTTGGACTAGCTAATAGCTATTTTGAATCAAGATTTTGGTCTAATGAATGAAGTACATACCTAGGGAAAAGACTTGTAGGCATTACAGGCAATTAAATGCCAAACGTATCAGATGATGATGGATATATATACAGTTGGGGAGTTAGATAAAATAGATGATTGGATTGAAAAGATTGAAAATGGTAATACAATAATGGATTCATTACATGCAAAGATTCACAAGCTCAAGGACCAAGCCCAAGAGAAAATTTTGAAAGTTTGGAAACATTATAGTGATGTGTGTCTAGACATTTTTGAGGATGATCCATGTAAAAAGTTAATACCAATAGAGATAGTAGTTGAGAAATTTTAGAAGACTTTTGAAGAAGCTTCTAATGATGAGGATATCAGGTAGGCATTTAGAATGGAAGAAGCTTTATTGGAGCTTGACATAAAATTTGGAGATTTTGCAAAAACTCATATAGAAGTGGGCAACTATAGGGAAAGAGTGAAAGACAAATATAATGCCTTAGATTTTCTAGATGTTTCTCAAGTCATTGAGATAATCAAGAAATTCAAGGGAAAATATCTTGACATAGCTTTGTTATAAGGGGGAAGAAAACCCAGAAGCCAAAATTTCAATTTTGACACTAGGTGAAATTTTGCATTTTTTGCCTCCAAGGTGCACTAGTACACTATTGTGCTAGGTGCACTAGTGCACTACTGCACTAGGTGCACCTTTTGCAATAGTGTTCTAGAATATTTTCAAGAATTTAGAGGTGCATCGACAGTTAACTACCAATTCTAAATTTAGAGCTTTTCATGCATCACATGCATTCTAACGACAGTTTAACTCCGACAGACACCTAGTGAAGATGAAGCTTCTATTCTTGGAACTTCCAAACACTCCTGCATCAACTGAAGTCTCTTTCCTTCTTATTTTCTTGTATTTTCTTTATTTCAAGAAATGTAAATGCTCATGCATCCAATTAATGATATATAAATGGATGAAGTCCTACTTAGCACCAATTATATAGTTAGTTTGTACATAAATAGATTTGTTTTATTACTTTAGAAGCATATGATAGGATAAGGATATCTCTCACTCTCAACACAAATTGAGGAGAAGATTTATTATAAATTGAAAATTGTAATATGTAATCATGGCCACCATTATTTTGATGCAATAATATATTATGTTGGTGCTGCCATTTGGAGTGTCGTGATTCTTTCCAAAGTGTGTTATATTTTGTGAATGTATAATCATGAAGTGTAATTGAGCCAATTGTTTTATTGCATTGTTCTAGTTGTGCAATCTTTTAATCTTGTTTTTGCTATGGTTTTATGAATTCCACTAACATACTTAGTTCAAGAATAGATCATCATATTTTTCTTACATAGATTTTTATCTCGCATGAGCACACTTTCTGTGGCCTTGCAATTTGTTGAAAAGTGAAACATCTTATGGTCACTGAATTTCCATTGATGATTACATTAGTGGAATTAAGGAAGTGTCTCTCCTATTTTCATTGGTTACCAACCAATCTTTCCAAAAGCTGAACTTGTAGATGTATTGCTTCCATAGTTTATATCCGTTAGGATTTTACTTTTCATGTTATTTTCTTAAACTTCTTGTCACCCTATATTTGTTATTTTCTTTAATAACCCATTGTTAAATTAGGAATTCATATATTTGTATTGTTAGAATTCATTCATCGTAAAAATAGAAAAATAGAAAAATATATTTCTTGTTTTGTGTGTTTACTCTTTTGAAGTAGCAAATAGATTCTACATCTTATTTGAAGTTATCAGAACAACCAAAGGCCTCCTTGTGAAAAATCACATCTATCTTCAACTAAGTAGATTCTAGTAGGTTGCAAGATGATCCAAAACCTTGGAGTGTATCCCAAAGATTGACTTTTCAAGAGAGGAGTTTGAAGGGTTTCCTATCATTAAGCATCATGCAAAACAACAACTCAATAGAAGTGGCACTAGAAGGAGGTCCTCTTGACTTTCAAAATAGAAGGAAAATTTTGCAAACTTCAAAATTCTACACTTTTTACAAATTTAGAAAATTTTCTAAATTTTTGAGATTTTTGAGGTACACTATTGTGCTAGTCCGCTAGATGTGCAAGTGTGCCAAGTGCATTGGTGTGCTGAATTCTAAGTTGCACCTTATTTTTTGAGAAAGTGTACTTTTGTAGAGGTGTACTTTTTCTACAGTTTATGCAAATTGGAGGATCTTCATCTAGAATCCCCATTTTAGCAAGCTTTAAGATCTTCACCAAGTGCACATGAGTTCTTCGAGCTTAGCCATTTTCATAAGCCCTACAGTGACAAACGAATACCTTGAATTCAACCACTTCCATTCAATATTTCATCATCTTCTTCAGTTCCACCTCCACAACAACCACCCTTCATTCCACCAAATCCTCTGATGGCCTTTTTTGCAAATTTTGTAGATTCACCAGTCAACTTGGTAGGCATACTCAATGACCTTCCTAAGATTCTTGAGAAGTTTTTCCCAAGGTTCATCGATGGAAAGACACAAACTGCTAAAGACCGCATCAAAGTATTCGAAGAAATCTACAACCAAAAGTAGATTGCTAACAAGAATGTGGTCCTTCATTTATTCCCCTACTCTTTGGGGGAAGTTGCCTTTTATTGGTACATTAATTTACCACTTGTATGTATTGAAGACTAGAATACTTTAAAAAAATTGTTCTTGGAAAAATTTGAAACCTTCGTCAACCCAATGGTAATACATCAAGAATTCATATCAATCAAAAGGGACCCAACTAAGATAGTTTTTCACTTCAACCATTACTTTCATATGGCATATAACAAGTTAGAAATGGCATACACTATACCAGTTGAAGCTGCTATTTAGATTTATCTAAATGCTATGTATCGTCTTATGGCTATCTTTCTAAGAAGACTTCCTAAGAAAATATCAACACATTGGATAAAGTGTTTGTAGAAGCAAATACCTTCACTAAGCAAACCAATCCTAATGTAGGAGGATTGATGCTTCTAGCTCAAGCTATTACAATGATGTCAACATACCTTGTTGGAGTGCCTATGATGCCTAGCTAGTTCATACCTATGAATCCAATTCCATTACAAAAGTCACCCACTCTACATAACTCAGGTTTAACATATCCAAGGTATGAACCTCTGAAAGCTACCTTCTTTGAACAAAAGGTGGTAGCTTCTGCTTAGGCAAACAATAGTTTTTCCTCCAAGTTTAGTCAGGTGAAGAAGACTATGTCACAAATGAACAATGATATGACTCACTTAAGATTATCACAAGGACATAATAAAAAATTTTAGAGAAAGAAAACTAGTCCTTAAAACAATAACAATTACGATCAGAGTTACAATAGGAATTTTTCTAAAACAACAAGAAAGGAAACACTAATGGAGGAAACAACTTCAATCCTCCTAATCATAACAATGGCTTCCAAAGATAGAATCAACCATAGAAAACTCACCCAAATAATGGAGGCATTCCTATAGATAACAATAACAACAACATCTAATATGGCAATATCAATCAGTATGACGATGGCCAAAATGCATCTAACAATGATGCTTTGTGTTATAATGGGAATCAAGACATGACTCAGAATTCACAAGAAAATGACAATGTCCCTCCTATATAGTTTAATACTATGCTACTAGAATCATATGATTTTGCACACAATCCACAGGTAGAACAACCATCCAACAAAGAATTCCCAATTCCATTTAGCCAGGAACCAAACATTCAACCTAGAGAGATGTTTTCCTTTCGAAATGACAATTGGGACACATTTAATATGCAGAGTCAAAAAAACCTATGATAGATAGAATTCCTCTAGAACTACAACCAACTCCTCTCAATCTAAGAGTGAGTAATAATTTGGTGCCGATCAAGTCCCTGTATGGAGCACAACAAAATCAGAATAAAGGAAATGTGCCAACAATCTTGAAAAATCCTACTTGGTCTATTGAAAAATATAATGCAATGGAAGGTTTGAAATGAAAAAATGCCAACATGTCTATGTTCAACATGTTGCAAAACTATCCTCAATAACGAGAAGCAATGATG
Organism: Cupressus sempervirens; assembly: GCA_028749045.1. Taxonomy (NCBI): domain Eukaryota; kingdom Viridiplantae; phylum Streptophyta; class Pinopsida; order Cupressales; family Cupressaceae; genus Cupressus; species Cupressus sempervirens. The sequence continues at coordinate 356,766,179 of CM053789.1, forward strand.
AAAACTCTAGATCATACAAAGGTACACCATAATATGAATATTGTTCCTTAAAAGATAGTATCTTAACAAGTCGATGCTTTGGAGGTAATGCCAACTATGTTTAAAGACAAGGTTGAGGTGCCCCCATTTTTTCTTAGCATCAGGATATCTCGGAAGAATCTTTATAATTTCCTAATTGATTCAGAAACCTCTTGTAATGTAATGCCACTATTAATAGCACAAAAATTGGGAGTCACTCCTCATACTTCCAATCAAATAGTGATACAATTGGATAAAATAGAGGTGAAAGTCATTGGTGTTGTTGGGACTAAAAATTGCATGGTCAATTTTGAGAACCATTGAAAAAATCAAGCCCTTAAATGCTTTTAAATGAGATTGTACCTGGTTGTCAGTCTGAGGCCTAAGAGGTGTTTAAGGTTTCTAACACCTTTCATTTAGTGCATCTATGTGTTCTATGAAGTTAAAATAACATTTCAAACCATTCTGCGAAGTCCCATTTTGAGCTAGTGTCAAAATTTGCAATTCTGCCCGTGTGTCAAATAGCGATCAGAGGCCCAGTTTGCAACTGAATATTTTTTACCTAGTAATTTTTCATGACTAGCCACTTTGGGGATGTTTAGTATGTATAACAAAGAACCTATGTTTCAATTTTCAAGTCATTTCAAATCCGTTTGACTAGGTTTTGCACCCGCCAAAGTTAGTCATTTACTGTTTTATGCATTTGACTAGTTGTTCACAATTCTGGGAAGCCCTATTCGACCAATCATATCTTTGACCCAGTTGACCCAAATGAAAAAATTATTTTTGCATTGTGTTCTAGGGGTAAGACACTTCATATGTTCCAATTTTTAGATCATGTCGCATCCATTTGATCAATTTGCTAACATGATCAAAAACCCAATTTGCATTGTTTTGTTACGGCTAAGGTATCTAGATTGATCCGTACCCCTATTCAACATGTTATAACTTTGATCCTGTGATTGGCTAGCCTAAATGGATTGTACCATTGTGTTGTGTCTTAGAAATCCTTGAAGTATGCCAGTTCTTAAGTCATGATGAATCCATTTGCATACTTTCTTATGTCCGTACATTAGCCAAAAATAACTTTTTGACACATTTGCCAGTTAAAATTTCCAAGTGCCTGTTTTCGAAAATTCGCCAAATGTGCCCTGTAATTCGTCATGAGCCCAAAACATGGAATTATATTCTCTTCATGGCAAAGAACTTATACCCTAATTTTCAAAACCCCAAGTGATCAATAACCCAATTTATAATGCCAAACCCTAGCCCAGTTTATGTTTTTTAGCATTGTTTGCCTGCAGAGTAATTGAAGTATGGATGTTCGGCAATTAAAATCTTTTTCCTGAAAAATCATCATGGGCTAAGAATTTGCAGTATGATAGAGTGTGCAGGATTGAACACTCATGCCGATTTTTATGGCCTGGTTATTTGATTGTATTAGTTTTTAAGGCCAGTCGGTGAGCCTCCAGACACAAATCCACAATTTCCAATATTGATTAAAAGAAGTTGGGTAGAATGGAACAAAACATATTGAAAGGTTTTAGAAGAAGGCAAGTGTTGATTAAGCCTAGTATCGTTTGCTCTTTTTCACCAAATGAAAATGGAAGCCACAGGTTATCAAAGCAAGGGAGATTTTTAATTTTAATTGTTTTAGAAGTTTGCCGACATTATAAAGGAAATGAGGCATCCATATAATTATAAAAAAGGAGCCGGCCAAGAATAAATTGGCATAAGGAAAAGAAAAGCTGCTATCGTTGGGGAGAATCCATGCCAAGTAGAAGGAGCAGCCGACCACCATTTGAGAAATTAGCATCAAAGAATGGTACAGGCTCACCACATGTTTTTTTTTTTTACATAGTCTACTACAACCTCTGTGAAGATGAAAATGAAAAGGGGCAGCCCGTGAATAGAAGAATAAATGCTGAAGCAAAAGCACCAAAATATAGAAAGAGCTGCTCATTTTAAAAGGAGTGGCATTGAAAGGAGCAGCCACACCGAGGTAAGCCATGGATGAATTAAAAGGAGACATCCATAAATAAACAAAATGCAGCCAGAGGGAACAACATCCACATTTTTTAAAAAAATGAACAAATTTGCTGCTGAAACAAAGCTCAAGGAAGCATGTATCCACGTTTTTGAAGCCCATGGCTTCCTCCAGCAACAGTATCATGTTTTTTAGAAGGGGGGAGCTTCATTTTAAGTGACCATATGCATAAGAAATGACCATCACTATGAAAAGTCTGCTGATTCATGGCAAAAAATGACCAACAGGCAGGGATATTTACATAAAAATGAAACTCCATTGTGGAACTATCAATCACAAGGTTAGAGCTCCATGTAAGAATGAGCAACTCATGCCAAAGGAGCTGGAACAACTCACACATATGTAGCAGAAGAAATCAGCATTTACAGGAAAGAGGGAAATGTAAAACAAATTATCCCTCATGACTTGTACAAGGGAAGTTTTTGTTTTTTAAATACTTTTGCACTCAAACATGTAGTGTCAACAACACAAAGGCTTTTGAAAGTTGTGTGATGTGTGGTGGATTTCGTGGGTCCCAGTCGGCTACAAGGAATGAAGTAAATTTTAAAAGAAAATGCATGCCCAAATGATGACATCAGCAGCTTATAGGCGGCCGAAAAAGTCAAAAATCCGGCAGGTCACTATGTCGCTTGCCGGAAAATCTTGGAAAATTTGGCTAGCAACATAGTGAGGTCGCCGAAAAATTCTAAAAATCTGGCAAGATTCAAAATGCAACGTGGGTCCCGCCTGGAGATAACAACCAATCAGAAAGTGACACGTGGCATTGGTCAAACCTAGAGTTGACTCGAATTTGGAAGGGCTAGGAAAAATAAAATGATTTTAAAATTTTCATTTTAAAATTATTTTGCCAAGAAACTGACATGCAAGGGACTATTTTTCAAATGAAGATTTCAGGCGTTTCTCAGAGGCTAGATATGCCTTATCATATATCGTTGGAATCGTGAGAATCCAAATTTTCTATTTCTGAAGTCAAATTTTGCACAAGTGCTTCCTGGTTTGAGCTATAGCCAAAAATGTGAATTTTGGGGCTTCCTTAATGGAATGGGTAAAAAATTGAAAATCCAGTTAGGGGATCAGTAAAACTTGGTAAGAATGCGGTTGGAGTTCATGTTTCCCACATTCACTTAATTCAACCAAATTTTTGCCAAGCCTTTCAATGTGTAAATCAGATATTGTGGTGACTCAGTAATGTTTCATCATTTCAACAGAGATATTGTGCAAATCAGTTGCAAAAAATGATGAAACAAAATCAGATCAAGATGGGATGGAAGAAAGAAGTTTTTCAGTTGCCAAAAGATTGATTTTTAAGTGGACACTTGTCATTTTCATAACAGATCCAGGATTTCTTTCTTGTCTATATCTTTCTTCCTCTGATACTTTGTAAGGGTTCCAGTTTCTGGGAAGAAGAAGTTCATTGCTGTGATACCATTAGGGATTCCAGTTTTTGCACTGTGAGACCATTGGTTCTAGTATTTTGATATGTTCCCATACTGTGATACCACATATTTCTTTAGCAATTTCTCTCATGTGAACATCAATAGAAATAAGAATACAGATAGTCTGATCTGTTAGGTAGCTTTGCATTTAAATTTCATGCATCTTATTGTAATTTGTTTCAAGGAAATGAATGATAAGGCAGCAGCAAGTCAATCTTCATTCTGATATCTTGTCTCTCATCCATGTTGTTTGTGATCTTTTTTGTTTTGTAAACAAAGAATATGAAACTCAGTTGCAACTTATTGGTTGTATATGTTGATTTATTTTTCTTATGACTCAAAGAGTTATGTAAATGCTTGATTCGTCATCATAGGATTGCAGATTTCATGAAGGGATAAGTCGAGTATGAGGTTCAGAAGGATGCAGATGTCTAGTTCACAAAGTGGTTAGATAGATCAGGAAGTCCTGATGTATGGCACATATTAGTGATTTTCAGGGATGTGTGTTAGGTTTTTGTATGAATTGCCCAATAGATAAGGCACTAATCACTTATAGGATCACCTGTTATACTATTGCATATTTGAGGTTTTGCTGAGATCAACATCAATAATCAAACGCTTTTCCCGTTTCATGATGAAGAGCTATAATAGAATGCCCTCACTCAGCTCATGAGATTCCTAAATCTACATTTAGCTACTGTAGATGGATGTCATTTCATGAGTTATCAGGAGAAATAAGGGTTTTATCTGCTTCATATTAGATTCAGTGTATGCTTTGACAACTGGTACCAGATAAAGAATCTATAGGTCCACCCGCCTAGGTTTTGCAGAGCCTGAAGAAGAAGAAGGGTCATGCCTTATAGTTGGCCTAGTGTCTGAATGGATGTGTTGATAATGGGAGTTAGCTACCCCTAGATGTGTCATATTCTCATCAGGGTAATTGAAAATGGGTAACATTTTCAAACTCCAACAAAATGGCGACTCTGCTGGGGAGATAAGATGCCAATCCATTTTGTTGAAAGAACAAGAGCCTCTGATGTGAAACAGATTGGATATATCATATCAATAGCAAGATGTGTCCCTTTTCTTTGCTGAAGTTTCATGTTCCCCAGTTAAGCTTTATTCATGATTAGCAGTAGGTTGTAAAATTGGATGAAAATTGTGTTCTATGACTATCATAGGTCTATCTTCAATCAGTCTAGTTTGCCAATACTTTTGAGAAAGTTTCAGAGTCAAGAATTCATTTATAAAGTGTAAATTCTTTTCAGGATGTCAGTGATTTGCAAGTTTTTCCTACATTGAAGGTCTAGTTCAGATTTTTCAAGTGACAAATTATGTTTTATTTCTCATCCAGTGTGAGTGGTGACTCTCAAATCTCTATACCAGTTTGTTCCTAGTTGATTTCATTGCAAAATTTTGAAGGACTTTCAATTGTATGGGCAGATATGAAGCTTTTGGTAGTTTCTTGAAAAGGAGTTTCAAATTCTTGATAAGTTTTTAAGTGCTGGTTGCAATCTGTTGTTATAAATAATTGAAATGTAAAAATAGATCACAGCAGTGGTTATTTCACTCCTCTTGCAAAGAGGTGGCGACTCTACAAAGTTTGATCAGTGGTGTAAAGGATTTTTAGTCTTGCACCTGTGCCAAATCAGCAGATCCAAGTTCAGTATCAGCACTGGAGGTATTTTGGTTTTCATGTTTTCTTTTCATGGAAGTCAAGTGTTTAAAGAAGTTGCCTCTATTTAGTGATTTTCATCACTAGAAAGAAGAGGTAGAAAGTTTGTTTTATGATGGAGTCAAATCTTAGATCTGAGATTAGTTCCCCGAATTCTGAGAGTTTGAAAATCGTGAATAATAACATTACTATGTTGAGTACAATGGTTTACAAAAGGATTGTAAATCTTATAAGAATTGAGGTAGGCAGTACTCAAGGTCTAAGTGTCGAACAATGTTATTTAAGGCTTAAGTCAGTAATCAATAAGATGCCTTTTCATTGTAGACCTGAGGAATCTTCACTGCCTAATATTTTCCTTGATGTTCTAGTGCCCGATTCATTCGATTGGCCAGCACCTATAAGTTTACTAATAATTTTGCAAACTGAAAAATTCATTGATGAGATGGAAAGTGGTGATTACAGATTTCATGAAATATCTCCTAATGATAATGAGTGTGCTGAAAGCCAAGGTAGTAATCAATACAATGAGTCTGTAGAGCAAGATAATCTATCTTCTGATTGTGAAGAGGTGGATTCAAATGTTAATGAATCAGGTAACAACAATCAACATGAAAAAGATGGATATAAAAGAGAAGATAAATTTTGTTACAGTACATATGAAGTTGAAGAAAGTTGTAACAACAGTAGATCCAGTGATTGCCATGATAAGAAAGAATGTTGTAATAATTTTGATTTTCCAGATTGTTACACTAAGGATCCTATTGTTGTAAGTTCTTCATGTTATCCAGATGACAATCACAGCCAGGAGAAGATTTGTGGGGCAGTCTTCTTGAGTTCTGATGAAATCTCTATTTTGTTGGCTCGTGAGTTTGAAAAGCATGTAAGTATCTCTAAGGATCTTCATATATTCTCTCATAATACTTTCTCATTCAGTCAAATCAATTCCCCAAAGTTTGACGTGGAAAAAAAGGTAGAATCCGAACAATCTTTGTTAGACTTTGGAGGTGTATATAACAGAACCTCAAATGTTTTTGCACATTACGATTTGCTGGATGTAGGGAATGTTAATGAAGGGAAGGTTAATGCTTTTTCGGGTTCTTTTCATGTTGATCTTGTTGAACATTGTTTTGATTTTTCATATGATGAGGAGGAAAATAGTAAAGGTTGTCAATCATATTATAGATTTTCTTCATGTGCTGATAAGTGTTGTAAAGATGAGTTCAAGGTGTATTCCGACATTCAGTTTGATGAAGAAAATGATAGTGATCAACATAGTCTAGATCAACACTTTCAGAATGAATTTTCATATATGGTGACTAATCAATGTTTTGAGTGTGAAGAGGTTTTAGCAAAGGATAAATCTGATTCAAAGAGTAACATGGTTGCAAGTAGGCAACGATCAGATTTCACATACTCTTCATTTATGGAGGCACAAGGTGAGTTACAATCTGCTCCATGTAACTCGTTGAATGAAGTTGAATATGAGCACTTTGTTTTTCCAGTTGAAAGAATCCATGATTCAATCAGTAGTGATCAGTTTCAGTTTGATATCAGTTGTTATGGTCATGCTGATCCATTTTTTCATAGTGGGCAAGATGAAGAAAGTATGTTTGATTTTTATATGCACTATGAAGATGATGATAGTTTTGTTTTGCCTATTGAGCTAATTGCAAATGTTGATACGTTGGGTGAAACAAATGATAATGAGATTTTCAGTTTACCTCAGGGAGATGTGAATGAGAATCAGGTGTATGACAAAGGTAAAAAGTTCTGAAACTTTTTGATGGCCTGCAGCCATCACTTGTACATAGTTAAGAGTAGTTTTCCTGTTTTCAATAAAGCTGTTCGAGAGGAAGTTTTGGCTGTTAAGGTGTGTGGTTTGCTTCTCCTAGAGATCTGAAATCTTGTCATGCCCACAAGGGACATGCATCCCCAGACAGAGCCACTATTGGGACTAAAAATTGCATGGTCAATTTTGAGAACCATTGAAAAAATCAAGCTCTTAAATGCTTTTAAATGAGATTGTACCTGGTTCTTAGTCTGAGGCCTAAGAGGTGTTTAAGGTTTCTAACACCTTTCATTTAGTGCATCTATGTGTTCTATGAAGTTAAAATAACATTTCAAACCATTCTGCGAAGTCCCATTTTGAGCTAGTGTCAAAATTTGCAATTTTGCTCGTGTCAAATAGCGATCAGAGGCCCAGTTTGCAACTGAATATTTTTTACCTAGGAATGTGTCATGAATAGCCACTTTGGGGATGTTTAGTATGTATAACAAAGAACCTATGTTTCAATTTTCAAGTCATTTCAAATCCGTTTGACTAGGTTTTGCACCCCCCAAAGTTAGTCATTTACTGTTTTGTGCATTTGACTAGTTCACAATTCTGGGAAGCCCTATTCGACCAATCATATCTTTGACCCAATTGACCCAAATGAAAAAATTATTTTTGCATTGTGTTCTAGGGGTAAGACACTTCATATGTTCCAATTTTTAGATCATGTCGAATCCATTTGATTAGTTTGCTAACATGATCAAAAACCCAATTTGCATTGTTTTGTTACGGCTAAGGTATCCAGATTGATCCGTACCCCTATTCAGCATTTTATAACTTTGATTCTGTGATTGGCTAGCCTAAATTAATTGTACCATTGTGTTGTGTCTTAGAAATCCTTGAAGTATGTCAGTTCTTAAGTCATGATGAATCCATTTGCATACTTTCTTATGTTCGTACATTAGCCAAAAATAACTTTTTGACACATTTGCCAGTTAAAATTTCCAAGTGCCTGTTTATGAAAATTTGCCAAATGTGCCCTGTAATTCGTCATGAGCCCAAAACATGGAATTATATTCTCTTCATGGCAAAGAACTTATATCCTAGTTTTCAAAACCCCAAGTGATCAATAACCCAGTTTATAATGCCAAACCCGAGCCTAGTTTATGTTTTTTAACATTGTTTGCTTGCAGAGTAATTGAAGTATGGATGTTCGGCAATTAAAATCTTTTTCCTCAAAAATCGTCATGGGCTAAGAATTTTCAGTATGATAGAGTGTGCAGGATTGAACACTCATGCCGATTTTTATGGCCTGGTTATTTGATTGTATTAGTTTTTAAGGCCAGCCGGTGAGCCTCCAGACACAAATCCACAATTTCCACAATTGATTAAAAGAAGTTGGGTAGAATGGAACAAAACATATTGAAAGATTTTAGAAGAAGGCAAGTGTTGATTAAGCCTAGTATCGTTTGCTCTTTTTCACCAAATGAAAATGGAAGCCACAGGTTATCAAAGCAAGGGAGATTTTTAATTTTAATTGTTTTAGAAGTTTGCCGACATTATAAAAGAAATGAGGCATCCATATAAGTATAAAAAAGGAGCCGGCCAAGAATAAATTGGCATAAAGAAAAGAAAAGCTGCTATCGTTGGGGAGAATCCATGCCAAGTAGAAGGAGCAGCCGACCACCATTTGAGAAATTAGCATCAAAGAATGGTAAAGGCTCACCACATGTTTTTTTTTTTTACATAGTCTACTACAACCTCTGTGAAGATGAAAATGAAAAGGGGCAGCCCGTGAATAGAAGAATAAATGCTGAAGCAAAAGCACCAAAATATAGAAAGAGCTGCCCATTTTAAAAGGAGTGGCATTGAAAGGAGCAGCCACACCGAGGTAAGCCATGGATGAATTAAAAGGAGACGTCCATAAATAAACAAAATGCAGCCAGAGGGAACAACATCCACATTTTTTAGAAAAATGAACAAATTTGCTGCTGAAACAAAGCTCAAGGAAGCATGTATCCACATTTTTGAAGCCCATGGCTTCCTCCAGCAACAGTATCACATTTTTTAGAAGGGGGGAGCTTCATTTTAAGTGACCATATGCATAAGAAACGACCATCACTATGAAAAGTCTGCTGATTCATGGCAAAAAATGACCAATAGGCAGGGATATTTACATAAAAATGAAACTCCATTGTGGAACTATCAATCACAAGGTTAGAGCTCCATGTAAGAATGAGCAACTCATGCCAAAGGAGCTAGAATAGCTCACACATATGCAGCAGAAGAAATCAGCATTTACAAGATAGAGGGAAATGTAAAACGAATTATCCCGCATGACTTTTACAAGGGAAGTTTTTGTTTTTTAAATACTTTTGCACTCAAACATGTAGTGTCAACAACACAAAGGCTTTTGAAAGTTGTGTGATGTGTGGTGGATTTTGTGGGTCCCAGTCGGCTAGAAGGAATGAAGTAAATTTTGAAAGAAAATGCATGCCCAAATGATGACGTCAGTAGCTTATAGGCGGCCGAAAAATTCAAAAATCCAACAGGTCGCTATGTCGCTTGCAAAAAATCTTGGAAAATCCGGCTAGCGACATAGCGAGGTCGCCGGAAAATTCTAAAAATCTGGCAAGATTCAAAATGCAGCGTGGGTCCCGCCTGGAGATAACAACCAATCAAAAAGTGACATGTGGCATTGGTCAAACCTAGAGTTGACTCAAATTTGGAAGGGCTAGGAAAAATAAAATGATTTTAAAATTTTCATTTTAAAATTATTTTGCCAAGAAACTGACATGCAGGGGACTATTTTTCAAACAAAGATTTCAGGTGTGTCTCAGAGGCTAGATATGCCTTATCATATACCGTTGGAATCGTGAGAATCCAAATTTTCCATTTCTGAAGTCAATTTTTGCATAGGTGCTTCCTGGTTTGAGCTATAGCCAAAAACATGAATTTTGGGGCTTCCTCAATGGAATGGGTAAAAATTTGAAAATCCAGTTAGGGGATCAGTAAAACTTGGTAAGAATGCGGTTGGAGTTCATGTTTCCCACATTCACTTAATTCAACCAAATTTTTGCCAAGCTTTTCAATGTGTAAATCAGATATTGTGGTGACTTAGCAATGTTTCGTCATTTCAATAGAGATATTGTGCAAATCAGTTGCAAAAAATGATGAAACAAAATCAGATCAAGATGGGATGGAAGAAAGAAGTTTTTCAGTTGCCAGAAGATTGATTTTCAAGTGGACACTTGTCATTTTCAAAACAGATCTAGGATTTCTTTCTTGTCTATATCTTTCTTCCTCTGATACTTTGTAAGGGTTCTAGTTTCTGGGAAGAAGAAGTTCATTTCTGTGATACCATTAGGGATTCCAGTTTTTGCACTGTGAGACCATTGGTTCCAATATTTTGATATGTTCCCATACTGTGATACCACATATTTCTTTAGCAATTTCTCTCATGTGAACATCAATAGAAATAAGAATACAGATAGTCTGATCTGTTAGGTAGCTTTGCATTTAAATTTCATGCATCTTATTGTAATTTGTTTCAAGGAAATGAATGATAAGGCAGCAGCAAGTCAATCTTCATTCTGATATCTTGTCTCTCATTCATGTTGTTTGTGATCTTTTGTGTTTTGTAAACAAAGAATATGAAACTCAGTTGCAACTTATTGGTTGTATATGTTGATTTATTTTTCTTATGACTCAAAGATTTATGTAAATGCTTGATTCCTCGTCATAGGATTGCAGATTTCATGAAGGGATAAGTTGAGTGTGAGGTTCAGAAGGATGCGGATGTCTAGTTCACAAAGTGGTTAGATAGATCAGGAAGTCCTGATGTATGGCACATATCAGTGATTTTCAGGGATGTGTGTTAGGTTTTTGTATGAATTGCCCAATAGATAAGGCACTAATCACTTATAGGATCACCTGTTATACTACTGCATATTTGAGGTTTTGCTGAGATCAACATCAATAATCAAACGCTTTTCCCCTTTCATGTTGAAGAGCTATAATAGAATGCCCTCACTCAGCTCATGAGATTCCTAGATCTGCATTTAGCTACTGTAGATGGATGTCATTTCATGAGTTATCAGGACAAATAAGGGTTTTATCTACTTCATATTAGATTCAGTGTATGCTTTGACAACTGGTACCATATAAAGAATCTATAGGTCCACCCGCCTAGGTTTTGCAGAGCCTGAAGAAGAAGAAGGGTCATGCCTTATAGTTGGCCCGGTGTCTGAATGGATGTGTTGATAATGGGAGTTAGCTACCCCTAGATGTGTCATATTCTCATCAGGGTAATTGGAAATGGGTAACGTTTTCAAATTCCAATAGGTGTGTTGAAAGATGTTTAGATATAGTTGATAGTTGACCCTTAGATTCAAGACATCATTGATATACATGTGGTTGATATTCCTAAAACTTATGGATTTCTACTAAGCAGAGAATGGACAAAATGTCTAAGGGGATGGTTTTTGATAGATTTTAATCAATTATGATTACCATGGAAAGGGTTGAATAATCAAATCAAGATAGATGCAAAGCCAAAGTTAAAAAGAATGATTACAGAATGCAATGCTTTGAATGAAGTGACATTCTTACAATTAGAATTGGGCATTTACAAAGTGATGGATTTTGATACAACTTCAACCAAAATATCCATTGATCAAGATGAAAGATTCAAGGTTTCCTTTCCAAAGCAAGAGGTTGTAACACAGTTCATAGACAACATGGTGGCTAATTTACAATGTTTAGGAGAAGAAGCTAACCCTAGTATCCTACTTCTCTCAAGATTTTTTCGATTGCATAAGGTTACCCATTCATATTTTGAATGTTCATAATGCCAAGAAGTAGTTGCTATGGTATTAACACAGATGATGGAAGTCAAGAATAATAACATTCCAAAAGATGAAACTACAGAAAATCAAAGTCCTATAAATATATCTAAATCTACTGAAAAAGGTTGAAGAGGAAATTGAAGATCTAAATGCAACATATAGTGATATCTCTTTAGATGGTGGAGGTTTGTCTTCTCCTCCACTAGTAATGATCAAAGTTCAAAGAAGAAGATGATACATAAAAGGTCAAAGATGGACTTTAGTATTCATCCATCCAAAACCCAAAGTGGATGAAATTAAGGAAATGATAGGGGAAATTTAGGATAACCAAGAAAAACATACACTCCCTATGTGAAGGAATAACAATGGAAAATCATCGAGTCCACCTTGTGAAAGATTATAGTCTTTTCCCAAGAGATAATCATTTCATGCCCAAGTAAAATAGAAGCTAAGGATGAATAAGCATAAAATTAGAAAGCCCAAAGAAGATTTGATCTAGACACTTCACTTCGATAGTTCCAAATGCAAATTGGGAGTCAACACAGTTATTGAGTTGATCAACCCAAAAGGTGAATCTTTCTATGCAACATACCCATTACAATTCAAATGTACTAATAATGTTGCAAAGTATGAAGGATTGATCTAAGGTCTTGTTTTCACACTAGAGAAAGCAATCAAAACTCTCATTGTCGAAGGAGACTCTCAGTTAGCTATTAGACAATTGAAATCATTATACTCTTGCAATGATAAGAGGTTGCTTGCTTATAGGAAAAGAGTGTGGGATTTAATGGATGATTTAAGCTTTGAACATAAAGTCCATTCCAAGAAGGAAAAATATGGTAGCAGATCTTGTTATTTCAACTAGTGCATTACAACCAGTCGAGAGAAAAAAATTGAAAATATTTTTAGTAGAATAGGTTGCTACTCCATCTATTCCAAATAATATCACAAACTTCCAAGTCTTTCAAGATGATCAACATATACTCAAATTTATCATGTACAATGTCCACTTTAAAGGGAAAGAAGCTGATGAAACTCTAGATGAAAAACCTGAGGATGATGAACTTGAAGATGAAGATGGGATCTTGAACTTAAAAACCAACACTATTTCTACGAGAATGGTTGAGTTGGAGCACATTTTTTATCATGATGAATCAACACTTAATAGAAGAATGGTCAAAGAAAAGGGGATCTAGGAATGTGACTCATACAATATGGGTACTAATGATGATCCTAGAATGGTAAGGATTAGAAAGGTGTGCAATGTACAAGAAAGAGAAGACATGCTCAAATTACTTACAGAGTATAAGGATCTCATTGCTTGGAGCTATGAAGAGCTAAAAACATATGATCCTAAGATCATTACACATGATATTCCATTGAAACCTGATGCAAAACCTTTCCATCAAAGGCAAAGACTTATTAATCCTATCATTGAACTATTGATAATGAAGGAAGTTAAGAAGTTACATGATGAGAAGATCATTTTCCTCATTCACCATTCCATGTGGGTGGCTAATTTAGTTCCTATGTAGAAAAAGACCGAAGAGATTCATCTTTGTGTGAATTTTCGTAACTTGAACCTTGCATCTCAAAAAGACAACTACCCTTTACCTTCACCAGATGAGGTCCTACAAATTGTAAATAGTTCAAAGATGATGTCTTTCTTGGATTTATATTTAGGGTATAATCAAGTAATGGTTAATGAGGAGGACAAGGTAAAGACAACATTCATGACTAAATGGGGAATTTTTGCTTAGAAGAATGCCTTTTGGGCTGATTAACATAGGGGCTACATTTCAATGAGCCATGGACAAAGGTTTTAAGGGATTGATAAACAAGTGTATATTCATTTACATGGATGACTTAACTATATTTTCAAAGGATCAAAGCACTCACATTGTTGATCTAAGATAGGTATTTAATAGATGTCATAAATATGCCATATCTCTCCATCCCAAGAAATGTTCATTTTGGGTTACTAAAGGAAAGCTCCTAGGTTATATCATCTCTGAAGAAGGAATCTCCATTGATCTTGATAGAATTGAAGCTATTCTAAAGTTATCACCACCTCATAGTCAAAAGGAACTTAAGTCTTTCTTTGGGAACATAAATTTTGTATGAAAATTCATAACCAAATTTGCAGAGATAGTTCATCCCCTTAATGATTTACTCAAAAAGGGAGTTAAAATAGAACAGGTTCTAGAGATTAAGAAATCATTTAAGGATATCAAAGTGGCCATTTCCGCAGCCCCAATATTGGTGAGTCTATACTATGGACTACCTTTCAAAATATACTCTTTTGCTTCAGAACACTCATTTGCTAGGATTCCTACATAGAAGAAGGAAAAAGAAGATGAAAGACTCATTGTTTTTATGAGTTGTCTTATGAAAAATGTTGAGTTAAATCATTCTAACCTTGACAAATAGTCTTTTTCTTTAATCAAAGTAGTAAAGAGGTTCTACCATTACATACTAAGAAGTAAGGTATATGTGATTGTGTGTGATCCAATAGTTTACTATCTTTTACAAAATTAGTACCCCAGTTGCATGAATAGTTCACAGCAAAGGGGATTCAAAATGAAGTGTGAATCTTACATGTTGCATGATAGAAAATTATACAAAAGGAACTATGAAGGTATTTACCTGAAATGTTTGGGATGTGAGGAAGTAAAAGAAGTTTTGGAACAATTTCACGATAAGTATGATACAAGGCATGGTTCGATAGAAGCAACTACTCACATGATTTTAAGATTGGGTTATTTTTGATCCACCATATTCAAAGATACTTTTGAACATGTGCATACTTTTCATATTTATCAGACTAGTGCTAGTAGAGAAAGACATCCTGTAATGCCATTACAACTAGCATTCGAGATACACCCCTTCGCAAAGTGGGGGCTAGATTTTATTGGTCTAGTGAATCTGCCATTATCAATAGGACATACTTTTATTCTAATAGCTATTGATTACTATACACACTAGATAGAAGTAGAGATATTCAGAAACTACACGTCTAAGGTGGTTACAAACTTCTTGGAAGAACACATTACTACTAGATTTGGGATGCCTTTCTTCCTAGTATGTGATAATGGATCAGCTTTTGCATCAATATTCCTAATGCAATGGGCACTGGAACACCAAGTTATCATCAAGTTCTTTTCAAATTATTATCCACAAGGGAATGGTGTAGCAGAATCTACAAACAAAAGCTTGATCATTTGTTGAAGGAGAATCCTAAAGATTGGCATACACAACTCAAATATGTGCTATGGATAGACTAAGTAAGGGTCAAAATGATTTGGTGACATCTTCATATCTGCTTGTCTATGGACAAGAGTCAATATTCCTGCTTAACCTCAAAATTCTTCTTTTGAAATTCATGAGTGGGTATGTTGAGGATGCTGATAGAGTACAAATCAGATTAATGAATCTTTTAGAAATGTATGAAAAATGGACAACTACTTTGGAGCATATGGCTAAACATCAAGCTGTTGTCAAGAGGTGGTTTGACAAGAGGGCCATGATAAATTCTTTCAAAATATCTAACCTTGTTCTACTTTGGGAAAAGGCAAAGAAAAGCTCGGCAGCCACACAAAGTTTGAACACTTATGGATTGGTCCTTATTAGATCACAAAAATTCTAGGACAAAACACTTTTAGCTTGAGTTCCTTATAGGGGGAATTGGTTCTGTTGCTAGTCAATGGGCAATTTTTAAAGCATTACTTTGAGGCCTAAAATATTTTTAAACATAAAAGATAAAAATATATATATTTTTAAAAGATTTTTTTTAAAAAAAATATTTCTACAAGTGTGTTTATTTCTATAACTGTGTTTATTTATGCAAGTGTGTTTCTTTTTAGTTGCATGTTTTCTTTCATTCATCTATTTGTTTTTAGAGTTGCATCAGTCCAAGGGATAGGTGCACTCAAGATTTTATCTTCATGTATCTTACTAGCCATTCTTTTGGTTTTGACTTTTGAGAAGAAGTATTTCTTTGTCAAAATATTTTGATGACTTTATTTCTCATACCAACTGAGGAATGGATGTTACTTACATTAATAGCATACTTTTAGTCTTGAATTTAGAATAATGGATCAACAAGTTCTCAACACTTTACAAATTTAAAGATTAGTTATCTCAGGTGTTGTTTAACCAAGGTTGAAGGCAGCAAGGGATAGTCTAAACCCCACTAGTTCAAATCGAAAGGTCTTCTCGAAGGAATTGCTAAGATCATTGTTTGACATGAGAATTTATAAAAAGGTTCTTAAAAGAGGAACACAAGGGATGTTCACAAAAGATTGAGTCCAAGAAATGACACAAATGTCTTGGCCACACAGTCTAAGCATGGTTGAGATATAGAAAGAAAATAAAAAAGGAAAGGAATAGTGTTAAGAATGAAGGATTCTAAAAAGTGTAAAAGAAGTAATCTAATAAAATAGGATGTGCATTCTAAATAAGTTATCCAGTACCAAAACATTGTTGGAATATGATCGAAAATATCATTGATGAATTAATAAGATTGTTGAAGAATTATGTTTCAATCATTTTTTTGTCACTGATGTCAAATTTGCTATTTTTTGGTAAGACAATTACTTATAAGATCCAAGCATTATCACTTAGTTGATTGATGAAGAGGTTTTAATCAATAAGATGTAACAACAATACCTAGAGGAAAGCTTGAGTTGTGATTTTGTAATGAAGTACAAGGATTAGTTAAGACAATGGTAAAATAATGTATTGGTAATATAAAGGTTGGCTACAGTAAAGAACATCAAAAGAACAAGTTGTAACAAAGATTGTTTGCAAAGCCTAAACAAAGTCTATAGTGGGTGCCAAGCAAAGTTAGTTCATGCCAAGCAAATTGCCAGTATGTGTTGAGTAAATGGAAAATCTAGTGTGTGCCAAGTAACTTAGTTGTTGCCGAGAAAAATCTAACAAGTGTCGAGTATTAGTAGACCATAGTTAATGCCAAGAAAAAATGTAATAGGTGTTGAGTAACATCGCATGTGTTGAGCATCAAAAAGTCAATAGTGCCGAGCTACTGCATTATTTGAAAAGTCAAAGATTTGCCAGATTTGAGTTGATAAGTTTATTACCTTGAATTTTGTGAACTAGATGGAAGATAAGGATGTTGAGCTGGTGGTACAAAATTCTAGGTTAATCATTTTTAGGCGAATACAGGTGGATTTGACATGATGTTTCTAGAAGAAACAAGATAAGGGGAAGATACACCATATCTTACTTAATCTATTCAAACCCAAAATAAGAGTAGGAAGATTAGAGTGGGAAAAGAATTCTAAACTCCTACTTAAGGAATTATAGGTCAAGAAGCAAAAGAGGTTGGAGAGAGTGTGTGGTGTCAAGGTGAGGTATTGAGAAGGAAGAATAGAGTACAGAGACTCTCCTTTGATAAATGACCTCAAGAGTGACTATATTGGACCAACAAGCAAGGAGACTCAAGGAGACCAAAGCTTGTAGAGTGGACAAGTTGTTAGAGCTACAAAGACTAAAAGCCAAGTAGAGTTGTGAACTGAATATAGATATGAAATTTGCAAGTTATGTTGTAAGTTGAATCAAATCCAAAAGCCCCTATTTTTACTCTCTAAAAATTGTATTAGTTAGGGAAAATCCTACGAACATAGTTTGGTCTAATAGCCATTAAGAAATCCTTTAACAAGGTGACATTCTAAGTGAATGTTCTAAAGTCCTTTAACTAGGCTCACTCCTAATAGGGTGGTTGAAATCCCTTAATCAGGTCACACCTAATAGTATGTTTTGTAGCCTTTAATATGGTAGACCTTTCATAGGGCATCACTTCAGAAGAGTGAGAAAAATGTTAGTATGTTACTAGTAGTTTTTCCCAAATTGGGTTTCCATGTAAATCATTGTGTTATGTGTTAATCTTTCATGTTTTACTGTTGCATGTTAACTTATCGGTAACTTGCAAGTTTAGATTGATGAGCTTGGATGCATGAATGTTTAATGGGATCACTAGGATAAGTGCAAAGTTTTATTGGACCTTGAGTAACTAATTCACCCCCCCCCCCCCCCCCCCCCCCCTCCACTCTTAGCTACTCTAAAGAATTCCAACAATTGGTATCAGAGCCATCTACTAATTTAGTTTAAAGGTACTAGAAGCAGAAAGATCAAGATGTCTAAGAGATAAGTTCCCAAGCTTAACAAAGAAAACTTCACTAGAAGACAAAATTTAATGAAGTTGTACCTTGGATCAATAGGTGACCATGTAAAAAACTCAATCACAGTGGAACATGTTGATCCAACTGGTGTTCCTACCACTAAAGATATGAAAAATAAGAAGGAGCACAGTCAAGCAACGTTGGAGATTGCCTCTGCCCTCAGCCACACTGAATTTGATGACATCAAAAGATGTACAACCACATTCAAGATGTGAGAAGCCTTGAAAAATATTTATGGAGGAGATAAGAACGTCAAAAGAGAAAAATCAGAAAGCCTTAGAGGAAATTTTGATGACATGAGAATGGAGGAAGGTGAGAACATTACTCAATATGCCTCTAGAATAATGGAAGTAGTAAGTGCAATAAGAAGTTTTTCTGGTCATCTAGATGATGAAACTATTCTTAGGAATTTTTTAGGAACCTTACTCCCTATCTATGCAATCAGAGTATCATCCATCCAAGAATTGAGGTGCATACCAAGAAAAAAACTATCTCTTGAAGGTATAGTGGGAAGACTTATTGCATTTGAGTTATCCAACTTTGACAACTATAGGCCAACGAGTCTTGAATCTTCTTTCAAGGCTAAGATGATGCTCAAAGATTCTGATGAAAAGAAGCAAAGGAAGAAGAGAAGGATAAAGCATGTATCTAGTGATAGTGGTTGACACTAAAGAAGAAGATGTTGAATAGTTGGAAGCATTGCTAACAACAAGATTTAACAAAGGAAAAGGTAAATTCAAAGGTAAGCTACCCATTATTTGTTTCAATTGCAATGAAGTAGGACATATTATTGCTAGGTGTCAGAAGAAGACAAATTTCAAAGGAAATGACAAATAAAAAGGTAAAAAGAGTGAAGATAGTAGAGAATACAAAGACAAAGGCAAAAAGTGCTACACTGCAGAAGGTGGTGACTCAGATGAAAATGATGATGAGGTAGTCTATGTTGCTATGAAGGATGAGTTAGATGAAGATGAAGCAACTGCACTTGTAACCTATGTGAACAAGAATGACAGATGCATCATTCATAGTGGTTGCTCACACCACATGACAGGAGACAAAGGTATGTTCACTACATTAACTCATTATGATGGAAACAATGTTAGATTTGATAATGATGTTGTATGTTTAATAAAAGGTAAGGGTTCCATTAAGCTCATAGAAAAGATTGCATCTGATGATGCATATTATGTTGAAGGATTGAATTAAAATCTATTGAGTGTGTCACAAATGAGCAATATAGGTTGCAAAGTTGAATTTGGAAACAAAACTGCCAATATTTTTGACACAAATGGAAATTTGATAGGAAAAGGAGACCAAACTAGGAGCAATCTATTTTATCTAGATATTGATGATGCCACTTGTCTTATTTTTAAAACTAATGATATGTGGTTATGGCATAAAAGGCTCTGTCATGTTAACTTTGATAACTTGATTAGCATCAGCAATATGAAGAAAGTAAGAGGTTTGCCTAAACTGAAGAAACCTAACAATATAATGTGCAAACAATGTCAGTTAGGAAAAATGAGCAAGTCTAATTTCAAAAGCAAAACCTATAATTCAAAAGATTTTTTAGTGATTGTTCATACTGACTTGTGTGGACCCATTGAAGTACAAAGTTACAAGGGACATAGATACATAATTTTGTTTGTAGATGATTACTCTAGGATGATGACTGCCATGTTCTTAAAGCAAAAATCTGACACCTTTAAAATGTTTAAATGGTATTTGGCAAGGGTTGAAAAAGAGATAGGTAAGAATCTAAAATGTTTGAGATTAGACAAAGGAGGAGAGTTCACATCAAGAGAATTTGAGATGTTCTATAATGACAAAGGAATCAAGAGATAGACATTAGCACCAAGGACTCCCCCATAGAATGGAATTGTAGAAAGAAGGAATAGATCAGTAATGGACTATGCCAAAATATTGATGATGGGGAAGAATATTTCTCTAAAGTATTGGAGAGAAGCAATAAGCACAACTGTCTACACCCTAAATTGAGTACAAATGAAGAAAGGTACAAATGTAACACTATTTGAATTATGGTATGGTCACTCACCCAATGTAAAAAATTTCAAAGTGTTTGGTTGTAAATGATATATTCTTAAGGACTCTAGAAATGGTAAGTTTGATGCAAAGAGTGATGAAGGTATATTCCTTGGATACTTCACTAGAAGTAAACCATATAAGTGTTTAAATACTAACAGTAAAAAAATTGTGGAGAGTACAAATGTAAACTTTGATGAGAATATAAAAATTTAAGATGATGAATCCATTAAGAAACCATAAGAGTATAGATTTTTTGTATACTTCTATGAAGGAATGAATACCAAAGAAGAAGCTACCAATCCAATAGTCAACTAACAAAAAGTTTTAGTATCTTCTAAGTCACAACTAGTGAATCTCGAGTTGCATTCAGAAGCTAAGTTGTGGAATGAAGAAAATGCACATTCTGATTCTGAAATCAATACACATGAAAGAGATGGTGACCTATTTGAAAGAGATGTGCACAGTGGCTCTAAAGTTGAAATACCAAACATGGAAACAAGGACATAACCAAGGCTATCCAAGTATGTGAGAAGAGATCACCCTATTGAACAAATCATTGGTCACAAGGAAGCCAAACCAATGACAAGGAACAAACTAAGAAATGAATCATGTCTACTAAGCAAGACTGAACCTAAGATAGTGAGAGATGAACTACAAGATGATGGTTGGTGCAAAGCTATGAAAAAGGAGATTGAATAGATAGAGAAGAACAAAACTTGGAGTTTAGTTTCAAGACTAGATGATAAGAATGTGATTGGTACCAAGTGGGTATTTATGAACAAGCTAGATGAGAATGGTGAGATCATAAGAAATAGGGCCATACTAGTTTGTAAAGGTTATGCTCAAGAAGAAGGATTAGACTATGGGGAAACATTTTTCCTTATTTTAAGAATGGAAGGAGTAAGAAATTTACTTGCATATGCAGCCTACAAAGGTTTTAAAGTCTACCAAATGGATGTAAAGTCTACCATTTTGAATGCTATACTGGAAGAGGAAGTCTACATAGAACAAATAGAGGGATTTGTTGATGACAATAATAAGGATATGGTATGCAAGCTGCATAAAGTAGTCTATGGTTTGAAACAAGTGCCTAGAGCTTGGTATGAGAGAATTCACAAATATCTTGTGAAGACTAAATTTGAGAGAACAAATGACAAGAACAACCTATATATCAAGATTGAAAAAGTAAGGATTTTATGATATCTAAAATCTCTGTTGATGATCTAATATTTGGAGGAAAGGATGCCCTATGCAAAGATTTTATTGATTAGATGAAACATGAGTTTGAGATGTCAATGTTTGGGGAAGCCAAATTCTTTGTTGGATTGCACGTATATCAACTAAAGTATGGCATATTTGTGACCCAATCAAAATATATCAAGGAATTACTCAAAACATTTGGCTTAGAGGATTCAAAACTAGTCAATACACCAATGATAATAGGACATAAGTTATCCAAGAATGATGAATCAACTAAAGTAAATCAAACAATGGGGGAAAAGCACAAACCTATGTCACCTTTTATAAAGAAACGAGATATCAGAATGCGATAGTTCAACATTAATCACAAAAATAAATCATATTTGTGTTTATAATTTGAAGATGATGTAAACTGATGAAATGTATAGAATTGGATGAATTTCATGCATATAATTTTTATAAATTTTTTGAGTAAGAATTTATTCATTTTCTTTTATTTTGAAGTATTTTTTTTACTATAAAAAATATAGGGTGTAGTTCCCATCAAACAAGTAAATACAAATCATCTTTTTTTGTTCTGATTTGAAAATATCTTATAGATTACATGTATAGCTAGGGAACAAAGAAAGAAATAATTATTTTTGATATATATTTTCTTTTTTATAAGTACTCAAGCTCAATCTTATCATAATCTAATTATTTTTTCCTCCTATCAAAACTTCCCTATCAAATCTACACCTTCTTGAAAAAAAATACATATTCGTGAAGAGGATTCCCTTCTCTAGAGATAAATATATATTTTAAATTTTTTGTTATGATTTACTATTTTTTTTTCTTTTTTTGAGGGAGCATCTTCTAAAATGTTGAAATATCAACTTATAATATTTTGAAATTATAACATAATATAACTAATCAAAACACTCAAAAATTTATATAATGGTGATATTGAATATGAGATCTATAAAAGAGTATTTTGAGTTTTTTTTAAAAATAGAGTTTTGATAGTGAAATGAGATTTAACCAAAATAGGTTTTGGTATCCTAAATGGTGACATAGATTTGTGCTTTTACCCAATGTACAGATCAATGATTGGAAAGTTACAGTATGTTGTGCATAGTAGACTAGACATTGCATTATCTATTGGAATAGTGACAAGATTTTATGTGAACCCAAGAGAAAATCATCTTATGGAAGTAAAGAGAATAATGAGGTACCTAAAAGGAATAGATGAATTTGGCTTATATTATAAAAGAACTAAAAAGTTTGAGTTGAAAGCCTACACTGATGCAAATTGGGGAGGTAATATAGATGACAAAAAAAGCACCAGTGGAGGAGCACTCTTTTTAGGTAGAAGATTAGTCATTTGGACTAGCAAAAAGAAAAGTTGTATCTCACAATCCACAACTAAAGCTGAGTATGTTGCTATTGCCATAAATTGTACAAACATTGTTTGGATCAAGCATCTACTCAAACGTATGAAGGAAGAGATAATTGAATCAGTGATACTTTATTGTGACAATAACAGTGTCATCAACATATCAAAGAATCCTGTGATGCACACCAAAACAAAGCATATTGCAATCAAGTATCATTATGTAAGAGAATTAGTGGAAGAAAAAGAGGTGAAGATGGAATATGTGAGTTCAAAGGAACAAATTTTTGACATCTTCACAAAACCATTACCTAAGGATGCATATGAATATCGTAGAGGTAAGCTAGGGGTAATACCCCTATCAAAGGTTGTTTGAGCAATAATAGAATTGCCCTACATCAAATAAGTTGATTGTTGAATGACAAAAATTGATACACAGGATCCTACTTTAGGTTTTTCCTAAAGTACTTAAAGTGCTGAAATTCCAAATAAGTTACAAGCATGGTGACAGAGGGAGAAATTGGAAACTGCAAAGTCTACATCTGAATAATTAAAGATGCTAAGCTATTCAGTCTTTGGCATTGTTGTTAAAGAGGGAGAAATAGAAAAAATGATCAAAGTGGATAAAAGAAAAGAGGGAGAAATAACAGAAGAAAAGAGAGAACTATAGTAAAAAGATAGAGAAAGGGTTACAATAGCTAAGAGGGAGAAGCATAAGTAAAGAAATTAGCCAGGATAATAGATCTAAGAGGTAGGAGATAAGAAGAAACAGTATGTATCAGCAAAGAGGAAGATATGAAAACTGATGAGAATAGAAATGACAATAAATTTCTTTTTGGCATTATCTTGCTATTTTAACATAGTTATGTTTTTCATTTAAGTAACTTGATTGATTAGTTTGGTTTTCCATCAATGCCAAAGAGGGAGATTGTTGGAATCTGATTGAAAAGATCATTGATGAATTAGTGAGATTGATGAAGAAGTATGTTTCAATCATTGTTTCATCACTGATGTCAAACCTGGTATTTTTTGGTAAGATAATTTCTTATAAGATCCAAGCATTATCACTTAGTTGATTGATGAAGAGGAGTTGAGTTATGATTTTTTAATGATGGTAAAATAATGTATTGGTAATACAAAGGTTGGCTACACGAAAGAACGTCAGAAGAACAAGTTGTAACAAAGACTGTTTGTAAAGCCTGAACAAAGTCTATAGTGGGTGCCAAGCAAAGTTAGTTCATGCCAAGCAGATTGCTAGTATGTGTCGAGTAAATGGAAAATCTAGTGTGTACTGAGTAACTTAGTTGGTGCTAAGCAAAATGTAATAGGTGTCGAGCATCAGTAAACCATAGTTGATGCCAAGCAAAAATGTAATAGGTGTCGAGTAACATAGTATGTGTTGAGCATCAGAAAGTCAATACTGTCGAGATGCTACATTATTTGAAACGTCAAAGATTCAATAGATCTGAGCCGATAAGTTTGTTACTTTGGATTTTCTGAACCAGATGGAAGATAAAGATGTTAAGCTAGTGGTACAAAATTCTAGGTTAACCATTTTTAGGCAAATACAAGTGGATTTCACATGATGTTTCTAGAAGAAACAAGATAAGGGGAAGATACATTGTATCTTACCTAATCCATTTAAACCCAAAATAAGAGTGGGAAGATTAGAGTAGGAAAAGTATTCTAAATTTCTACTTAAGGAATTATAGGTCAAGAAGAAAAAGAGGTTGGAGAGAGTATGTGATGTCAAGGTGAAGGTATTGAGAAGGAAGAATAAAGTATAGGGACCCTGCTTTGATAAGTTACCTTAGGAGTGACTGTAATGGCACAACGAGCAAGGAGACTCAAGGAGATAGAAGTTTGAAGAGTGGACAAGTTGTCAAAGCTATAGAGACTAAAAGCCAAGTAGAGTTGTGAATTGAATGGAGATATGAAATCTACAAGTTATGTTGTAAGTTAAATCAGGTCAAAAAGCCCTTATTGTTACTCTCTAGCAATTGTATTAGTTAGGGAAAATCCTCTAGACTTAGGTTGGTCTAAAAGCCATTAAGAAATCCTTTAACATGGTGACATTCCAAGTGAATGTTCTAAAGTCCTTTAACCAAGCTCACTCCTAACAAGGTGGTTGAAATCCCTTAACTAGGTCACACCTAATAGTGTGTTTTGTAGCCTTTCACAAGGCATCACTTCAAAATAGAGAAATAAGGTAGCATGTTACTAGTATTTTTTACCAAATTGGGTTTCCATGTAAATCATTGTGTTATGTGTTAATCTTTCATGTTTTATTGTTGCATGTTGATTTATCAGTAACCTAAAAGTTTAGATTGATGAGCTTGGATGCATGAATGTTTAATGGGCTCACTAGCATATGTAAAAAATTTTATTAGACCTTAAGTAATTGATTCACCCCCCCCCCCCCAAATACTCTAAAGAATTCTAACAAGCATTGCTTCATCAAAGAATTAAATGGAGACATTATGAGCTACATGGAGCAAGTATTCAAAAGGTTACCTAGGACTTCAAATGAAAAAGTGACACCCTATCAAGAGCCCTTAGAACTGATTCTCTCATTTGGTCAGGCAAAGGATTGATAAACAACTTTCATGAAGATTCTTGATAAATGAGCTAGATGAGGTGGAAGATTGTTTCCAAGTTGTTAGAAACTTTTGATAGACTACATTATGAGATGTTGAAGGAAATGAATACACTAAACACACATTGAACTTGAAGATTCAAGATCTTGAATTTTTTACTATAAAGTGACTCAAAATACAGATGGAATGTTTGGGATTTAGTTGGTGTTTGACACATATTAGAGAAATGTTTGTTGATGAAGAAATGGCTATATCATTTCTTCCTTTTTTCGGGGCTATTTTTTGTGGTTTCACAATGCATACCCCATTTTGATTAGAAATGGGGATCCCCTCCTTTACTTTTTTCCTTTTTAGATCCCCAGTCTAGGGTCCAAGTCTTTTTAGGGTTTTTGGTCAAGTATGAGTCCCGACTGGAAAACCCAATTGTCAAGAACCAAAGTTTTTTTATGGAGGACTTTTTTGGCAAAAAAAGAAAGTTGCACTAGCACACCTCATCAGATGTGCTAGTGTGCCAAAAACCCAAAAGGAGAACCATTTCAGTTTGGTGATGTGTAGATGCACAACTTGTGTAGCACCAAAGATGCTTGTGCCTATAAAACCCCCCACCCCTTCTCCTTACCATCTTCCTTCATTTTAATTTTTTGAGCTTCATTGCACTACACCCCCACACCATTTTTGGTGCACCTCCTTACATCTTCCCACCTACACAAGACATACAAAAAAGTGTTAAAAAACTAAAACAAAGGTCAATAATAGCATACCTAATTACGTGAGCTATTGTGCACATTCACAAGGAGAAACTTTAAAACCAAATAAAAAATGCTAAGTCAAGCCTTATTTAAGGTGTGTAGTAGTGAACCTGATGAGGTGTGCTACTATGCACCTTAAATTATTAAAAAAAGCATATGCCCAAGTAAAAAATGAGGTGTACATCAGTGCACTCGTGAGGTGTGCTGATGCAAACCTTTTTGAATAAAATGTGCAAAATAACTTGGTGCACCAAGTGCACCTATCACATGCACCAGGTGCACCATACTATTTTTCATTCTAGGGGTACATTAGGTTTTCTAGTTTTCAAGCAATATAGAGTTTTACGGTTTTGATTGTGTCACTCTAAGGTGTCATCAATCCATTTTTCTTCAATTCTAAGCTAATAGACATGTTTTTTCTACAGATTTGATGATGTCTTCATCATCCTCCCTTGTTGAGAAGATGACACCAAAGCCAATAGTATTCAAGTTTTAGGGTGTGCCTACAAAATCATGATTTTAGGATGAGTACTCAGAGATTCAAGACATAGATTTAGGTCACACAGATTTGGGTGCATTCTTTACACTCTGCAACCATCCCACAAAAAGATCTTAGATGATATCCACATTGATAAGATCAGTTTTTGTTACTGCAACATCACATATAGTGTTAGTGCAATCCTCAAAGCATTGTGTTCCTAAAGAAAGGGTCATCAAGGACATTACAGGAGAGATCATCCTTGATCACTAACCCAAGAATATTGAAAAGGCATTCCATCTCCCAAGGGTCCATCAATTCATTATATTAACCTATGAGCAAGTGAACAGATGGTATAGGGAACATATAGAGGAAGTTTCTAAAATCATATAGTCCTTATACCTCATTGAGAAGAATCCTCTAGGGTGCAAGGAAGGAAAGGTGGATATGACACGAGGGTACATGAAGGAAGACATTGGATATTCCATCATAGTATTGACCAGAGTCATGGGTTCTCTAGCATTAGGGCATTTTAATACTTGGATGGTGCATTTTATCAAGACCATCAAGACGATGAAGATGCCACTTGATTGGGCTTCCATTCTTAGCAAGAACTTGGGTGAGCAGCTAGTGGTAGTAAGGAATAACAAAAGGTTTTATATGACATCATATTTGGTATACTTGCTAGTTGCAAGAGTGACACATTATCCTGCCCTCTATAAGAAGGGTAGCATGTAGGATGAAAATGCATGGCCCTACATTGTATATCCTCAACTGGTGAAGAAGAAGATTTCAAAGAAAATCAAGGAATATAGAATTGCAAATGATGCTTTTATATTCACAATAATCTGGTTTATAGAGGGGTATTATGTAAAGAGAATATCAAAGGAGGTAGTTGCATAGATATCGTTAGTCAGAGATTATTATATCCAATTCCAAACATTTACATATTTGAGAGTAGTGGGAACAACTATCAACCTTAAGAAGATCCCTAGGTATCCCAGTGATAGACTTATTTTCCCAGAGATCTCCTGACAACTCTTGTCTGCATATGATAGAGTTAGAAAGCAACACAAAATATGTTGGACATGACCTATGACTATAGGACCTTTCAAGGTGGATCAAAGGCAAGATATTTTTTCTTTTGAGTGTGAATAGGATCAGTATCCCTTGGATGAGTATAATTATCCTTAGCTATATTTTGATAACATTGGGAGAGTACAACACTTAGCTGGTAAAACATTTCAGCATGAAGATGCCCTTGAAGATCATTGGATGAATGCAAAAAATGACTATGATGTCCACATAAGGGATTATTGTAGGATGACTTTGTATTTGGCACAGAAGGCTTTGAAGATAATAATTCCATTAAATATTGTGCAAAAGATATAGATAAATTACTTAATCCATTGTTCGATAGGGATAAGATTGGTGACCGATCTATCATGAATGTTGAAATTGAAAAAGAGGAGAACTCAGATATTAATCATAGGGAAAGGCACATCATCAAGTTGACAAATGATTAGATCAAGAGACTTTTCAAACTTGATCCAATTCCTAAGATAGTGATCTTCCATGCTCAAGCCCATCTAGCTAAAGGTCAAGGAGCAAAAGTCATAGTACCTACATTCGTAGCCTAGTTAGTAGTGAGACCAGAAATGGTGCACCAACTTGATAGACTAGTTAGGTATTATCAGGCTTAGAAATGTAAAGGTAAAGGCAAAAGGAATTCTCCTCAACAAGTTGAGCTAGAAGAGGGAGAAATTCAAGCACCTACCTGGACTAGAGAAGAAAATGTACAAGGATCAGAAAATGTTGAACCTACAAAGATCCAAGATAATCCTCAAGTGCCACCCACTAAGCAAGGACAAGGAGGAGATTATGTGGAAATCCAAGAAATACCTCAACAAAAATTAAAAGCCTCCCACTACATGCCTAATAAGAGAGGAAACATTAAGACTCTAGTTAAGAAAAGACAAAAGGTGATCAAGAAAGTGATTACTTTCCCATCGATCTCAGAATCTATTTTGGAAGTGGCAGAAGAAGAACATGATGAGGATGAATAGGATAATTTACCTTTGAATTGGAGGACTCAGCTTGCTAGAGCCATAGAGGAGGAATGGAGAAGAAGCTCCACAATCACCCCACCACCTATTCCTGAGCAACCCATTCAGACTACAACATCAAAAGATGAAATGCAATAGCGGATATATGAGCAGGATGTGGAGGGCATTGATGTCTTTCAGATGTCAAATTTTGGTTTCATGCCCATGGGTACTAAATTTGTTAGGGATAAGATAAGAGATATTCCAACCAATCAACATTAATAGGAGGATTAGAGTCAAATGCATGTCACATTCTATGTAGAGAAGGGATCAGCTACCCATTTACCTCCCAACAATGAAGAAGAAAAAGTTTGAGAAGAACATCAAGAAGAGCCACAACAAGTATCCACTAATGAAGTGTTGGAAGAAGGGTAGATAAGTGAATGATCTTAACAAACTTCCCAAGACATAGAGGTGTGAATGGTGAGGTCCATAGATATAGAGACTCTTGGTGTAGATCTCTTGCAAAAGGAGAGAACTCTAGAAAGGGGAGATAAGGGAAAGGGCATTGCAAAATAGACTCCTTCATCCTTGAAAAGAAAATATCTAATGGAAAATATCCTAAAATGGGTGATAAAATAAGTAATAAGAATTAAGAAACAAAAATTCACTATAGAGGAGGAAGATGGGATGGAATTAATTAAATTCCTAAGGAAGCCTAATTCACCTCCAAAGGATGCATGTGCATTAGCCTTTGTTATGTGTGATCATAATCAAGTTCTTTTTTCTCACATAGCTATCCCTCCTCTGCATTCAAATGTTGAACAATTGACTCCATGGGATTATCATATCAAGGAGGTCATTCTTGGGAAGCCTACCTTGGATACTACTAAGTTGATGGTAATAATAGGGATTAAAGAAGCATTCAAAAACATAGAGAAGGAAGGGGTAGAATTGATAATGCTTCAGTTGATAAGGCATATTAATGTCTCAAATTTGATATAGTTTTTATATAGTTTGAACTTACTATTTGAGCCTTGTGAAAAAAAATTCCAACATATTTGTTTTAAATGTCTTTTGAACTTATGTTGGATGCAACTAGAACTTATTAAAGCTATGGATAGTGGATATGACATACCTTGCTTAATATTATATATAAAGTGCAATATTTCATATAAATATTTTAAGCTATCTTTTAATATTTGAATAAGAGTAGAAATGTTGTTGTGCATATTTGTTTGAATGTTTCTAATTTTTAGGAAATGGAGATGTGGTGCAAAGAATGGTCACCACCATATTAAAGAAGGAGTAATCAAGATCGATCATATCATGAGAAGCTTAGGTCAGTTCTAAGTGATAAGCTACATCTATGAGGAGAGTTATTCTAGGAGACTCAACTTGCTACATTATTTGTGGACTGTTATTATGTTGCTCAATCATTGTTTTAAAGTCATGGTTGACATTATGCCTTTTTCTTCTAACAATGTTTTCTCATGGTTTTTTATGTTATGTTTGTAATAAGTTCCAATCCTCTCTATATATAAGGAAGGAGGGGGAAAAACTTCAGAGTTAGTTAGAAGGATTCTAAAGTTGTTCTTTTCTATTCTCTATGAATAATACAATCATGTAACAAAAGAAGAATTCTATTGAGAGAGTGATTTTGGAATACATGTTGTGTTCTTATTTATTTGAAGCCAACCAAGGGGAACCACTTGGGAGGTGGAATAGATTTAGGTAGAGTAGATTCATTCCTTGTAATTTCTTACTTTAAGATAAATTTACTATATTAGTCATGCAACATTATTACTGTGAAAGTTCTTGCAAAACTTGTGGAAAATGATCATAGTGGATGTTTGAATTGTTAACTAGTTGAAATTCCTTTTCCAAAGTTCTCTACAATTATTTTTTGTTAGTCTAAGTTTGTTTACTATTCTATATCAATAGTATAGATTCCTTTCATGCATTTTACTTTCCTTCGGCATAGGTGTTAAGACTATTAAAGAAACTTAGTGTACATACTATGCTGATCAATTTCAAGTCTTGCGTCCCTAGGTTGACATTTCAAATGTATTTTCATAATGGAATAGATAGTTCTTAAAATGGGTATAGTATCCTTGAGAGAGGAATAATGGTGTGATTATCTTGTCCTATTATGGAAACCATACATTTTTGGTGGCATTTCTAGGGATGGTGTCAAACTAGGAACCTTCATGAGTCCTTTATTTCCAAATTAGTTTGTTAGTTAGAAACAAAATTGTGAGCTTGACTAACAAGGAACCAATTCAATTGCATGCGTTGAAGAGGAAGAGAATGAGATGAATATGGGAGATTTATTCCATAGGAGCTTATTAATCTAAATGATGAAATTGAAGAAGAAGCTAAGTTGCTTTTTGAGGACAAAAACCCTATTTTTCCTACAAAAACATCCTCTAGAGAAGAACCTTTAGATACAAGTGGTCTACAACCTTTTACTAAAATTTTGGCCAATTTCCTTGATAGTACTACCCCAAATCCACTTGTTGTTAATAGTCTAGTACCCAATGTTTCTTTTTAGTAGCAATCTCATAGTCAAATACCTCCAATAATGACACAACCTACTTTTTCATTTCCTTACCCAAGCCTTGTTACCAATTCTAATCTTAAAAATATACCTCCAAATGCTCTTCCAAAGTTTTATGACCTTGCAGCTAAAGACCTTGATACTTTATTTTAGCCATGGTAGTGACAACCGCTATATAAATGTCCTTGTGGAAGAAATCTCCATGGGTATGGTTCATTGTGGGTTGTTAGATCTCCCTAGCAACTCTTGAAGATTAAGTTCTCAAACTGTGTCAAAACCTTGGTGCGCCGGGATTGAAGGTCACCCCTGTGAGCCATAAAAGTTGCAGAGTCAAACCATTATTAAATACCTTAGAGAAGCCAACTTTTATTTTTCTAGGAATGTGTGCGATGATTGCAAAACTCTTTGAAAATGTACACAAATAGCTCTCTTAGGGATTAACACAAACTAAGTCACTTGATTGTTCATGTGCAAGGTTGCTTTTGCCCTTGCTCATTGTTTTCAGACGTGCTTGAAATCACTTTCTTTCTATTTTACGTGCCTACTTATCTACCTGGTTATTGGATCGATCAAAAATTTTATCAAAATTAGTCGCTGTTGTGAAACTGTTCTGTCCTTTCGCACGAAATCATTTGTCTCTCGCGCGAAGCCATTTTGCCCTCGCATGAAATTAAAGTTCTGTTGTGCATCTTTGTGCAATCCAAAAACATTCTCGTGCAAAATTAAAAACTATTACTGATCTTCGCACGAGATAGAATTATCTTCGCGCGGCCCATAAAACTTCTTCGCGCGACCTGTAAAGGTTTTTCGCACAAAATTTTGTATCAACATTTACAATCTGGGTCTATTCTAGCTATCTGCGGCCTGCACGCTATCCTTTTCTGTGTCCGTTTATCGCTCTTTGTTTGCAAACAGTCCTGGAATAGCGACACTTCGCTTAATTGAAAACTTGTGTCTTATACCTTGACTAGTCTCATCTCATACGTAATCTTGGTCCTCGTCTTAATGCTTTCCATACTTTGTGCTGTAGTGGTCATAATCTCTGGCTATTCTAGCCTTTAAATCAGACTATTTGTGCCTTAGTGAATAGCATTCTTGCTACTATCTTGTCCTTTTTGAGACTCAGTCTTAGTATAGTCCTTGTCTAGGTTCTAGCTTCTTGTCCTTGCCTATGACTATCACAACCAAAAGCAGCAACGTGTTTTATCCTGATAACATTAGACATGGTCGTGCTAGGGGTCATAATCATAGTAGAGGTAGCTCACCTTTCGCTATGCAATCTATATCCAGTTTGGCTAGTGAGGCGTCTTCACGATCTTCCTCACCTGCAAGGTGATCTCAAGATCAACGAATATTTTTCAATTTGCAACAAATTGGGAATCCTTTTTACCAAAAGGATACTAAGATAGGTAGGAGTCCTACATTCTCAAACACAATGTATGATCCTTTCTCCACGGACCCTTTTGAAACACAACGTACGGAAACTGAACAAGTTCCTATAATGACTAATCGTGAACTTGAACGAGGTAGTCATAGTCAATATCAAGAACAACCTAGGGATGACAAGGAGAAAGAGAAAGAAAATGACACTGATGAAGAATAAGAAGAGGTGGAAATCCTTCCTGAACACATAGCGAGATGTCAAAGAGACAAAAACTTTCAGAAGGTCATGGGAATCCTACTCAACAAAGAGAAAGAAAAGTACTTTCTCAAACTTGCCCAAGAGGGAGCTAAACTGCCCACACATTTCAATGTGGAGACCATTATCACATGTGAAGAAGAAACTAAGACCACTAAGCTCCAAAAAAAACTAAAAATTATGCAAGACCAATTGGCTCAGATGATGCATGAGAAAGAGAAACCCAAAAAGACATACACATTGGACGCTCTTTGTTCATTTCCATTTGACAAAATTATAAACATGCCGCCTTTCCCAAGAGGCGTAGAACTACCCAAATATTACAAGTACTTTGGTACTACTGATCCCCAAGATCACTTGCAAGAATTTGGTGCTTTGTCTATGGAGTTTATACATAATCAAACGTACCTCATGCGTTTATTCCCTAGAAGCCTAGGTGGTCAAGCTTTGGAGTGGTTCTCACATCTACCTCCTAGTATCAAGACGTTTGATGAAATTGATAATTCATTTGTTCAGCAATATTCTCATAACATTCAACATCCTATAAATATTCGAGATCTATGCAACATTAAACAGAAGGTTGGTGAGCCTTTTCTCACTTTCCTCCAACGGTGGAGATAGCTTTACACCAAGTACTCCCGTAAAATCCTAGAAATGGAGAAGCTTGAAATTTTCACTGATAACCTCTTACCCGATTTTGGGTATAGAGTCCAACTACAAGGTCCACGTACCTTTGAAGACATGATTACACAGGCTATCCGTATCAAAGAATTTATGGTCAAGAAAGGTGAGCTCACTCTTCAGAGAGACTCAAAACAAGGTTCCACTTCCAACAAGGATAAAACCAAACATGTCAACAAAAACCGAGAAATTGTACATGATGGGGTTGTTGATAATGTCACACCAAAACCTGCCAAAGCAACATTTAATCTCATAGACTGCTTCAAAGTGGCCAAAAGTGCTGAGAAACCTTCTCCTAACACTAAAACGTCTGGGAACAAACTAAGAAACTCATGGGCAGCACGACCCAAGCGAGAGTATACACCTTTAGGAGAACCTTTGGATGTGGTTTACAAAACATTGATACAACACAAGCTTATCTCACCAATGGATAACCCTCATCCCTATGATCCACAACCACATCCACCATGGTGGAATGAGACCTCATTTTGTGAGTATCACCAAAACAAGGGACATAAAACCATCAACTGTATAAACTTACATCATAAAGTCTAGGACATGATTGATGTTGGTGAACTTGTGGTAGATGGACATAACAAAAACTCAGACCACAAGGTGTTCAAAGGGCCTTTTCCGCCTTATGAAAAAGGAGAGACTTCGAAACCAAAACCCTACAATAAGGTCAACTATACATATTCCAATGAGGACAATGTCATTCACATGGTTGAACTTGTAGATTCTGAATACTGCGACATTATTACCATAAAGGGGAAGCAAGATAACGATAAATCCAAGACACCATTTGTCTTGAGAGGCCCTACTTCCAATAACATGGATAATGTGTCTTCGCAACACTGTGCTAACGTTATTACTCGCTCTCATGCAAAATTGGTGCTCAAAGGCCCTACAACTCCTACTTCAAATCTAGAACAACACAAGGACAAAGCCCTTGCTGGTCCATCCAGTAAAGGTGCAAAACACATGACGAACTTGAATGCAACTAGTTATAGTGTTCTAGATCAATTGAAATGAACCAATGCTCACATTTCCATATTTGAGCTACTTAAAATCTCGCCTGCTCATAGGCAAATTCTGGACAAAGCCCTCACTGAGGCAAGCGTTCCTCAAGATCTTGATCTTGAGAAATTTCAATCCATGGTAGGCCACCTGACCTCACCTCATCTTATGACCTTCTCTGAGGAGGATGACAACTCACTAAATCACCCACACAATTAGCCTCTACACATTGAGGTTATGATCCACCAGACACGTGTTCGTCGGGTACTCATTGACAATGGCGCTGGCCTAAATATTGTTTCTGCGCTACTTAGACAATTGGATTATTCTGAGGACTCTATTGATCCTCGGCAAAAGATCACTATTAAAGCATACGATAAAGTAGAAAAAAAGTCACTAGGTCTTTTGACTTTACCAATTTGCGTCAGTCCTGTCGAAAGGGATGTCACCTGTCAGGTGCTTGACATTCCCTTAGCCTACAACATTCTATTGGGATGGCCATGGATACATGAGATGTGCGCTGTGCCATCCACATACCTCCAATGCATTAAATTCTCATTTCATGGCTCTGAAGTTACTATTCCTGCAACTACTAGCTACACTTGCAATATGCTCAAAGCTACTGATTCTTTCGTCCCTGCTAACCGTGAGTCTACTGATTGTTACAACAATAAGCTGAAACAAATTGAGCAGTCATTTAAATTGAAAGAAACTGGTATGGGAGAGTACCACATGGAACCAGTGCTATCATTAACATCTATTCCAGAGTCCCCTCGACATTTTGGGAGACCCTCAATAGCAAAGAAGCCATTCATATTGACACCTCAGACCAAGTTTAATGGCTCTTTTGTCAAAGCTACAGTTCCCTTAGAAGATGAAAGTGGAAAAAGAGCCATTGCTGCATGGCTTTACAAAGAAGAGTCTCCAGTAGACCTAACAGAACAAGCTCGAGAAATCACTCCTAAGAATTATGGACCTGGTCTTAAGCTTATGAAGCATTTTGGCTACAAGGGAACCAACCCTATTGGGTGCAATAACAATGGTTTAATAGATCATGTCAAAGCAATAGCTCAAAGCAACAGTGACACAACTGGCCTAGGGTTCAAGAAAGTCCCTTTCCATTTGGGATCCAATAAATTCATACCCATACCTGAGAGTTCATCTGAAAATGAGTCACAATCTGAGTCAGGTACTCGAGAGGAAGAATCTGATGATGAAGATTCTTACCCTCATCCTATTCCTTATGATCTTGCTAAATTCTTTGCTGAGCCAAATGACTTTGTGCCATGTGTTAGCACTATGGATGATACTAGTGATTCTTCTGAGGACAATGCTGAGCAACTCAAATATCATTCAGGAAAGGGAGAATCTAGTCAGTCATGCCATGTTGAGTATTTGTGTAAGAATACAAAGTCTGAGGGAGAGTATGTCCCTATCACTATTGGGGAGTTCTATAGTCTCTCACCATGTAGCACCGATTCTCATGAATATGAATTCGACAATCTTTCAGAAGTGACTACTGATAAAGACATTGACCAAGTGCATGTCTATGAAAATCAAATTGAAGTGAGTAAAACATTTAGGGATAGGTCATAGGGGTCTGATCCAACTAGTGTCCTAGAGTCATCAATTACTAACATTCATACTTTGAGGCATTTGAATACACCTGTGGGTGAGGTCGTCGTAGGTCTCGAATTGCTGGTCCACGCATTTAATAACTATACTGTGAACGCAATTGAACCAGCCACTACTCTCTCACTCACACATCCCGAGCTTATAGACTGGAACCCCAATACATCTAACAAAATCCCCGAATTCCAGAATGACTATACTCTTGCCTGTTACCTAAACGCTATCAAACCTCTAACATCTTCCACCAATGAGCAGAGCATCAACATGACTAAGGCTGACATCAAATATCTCAGTTACATAATTAAAAAGAAAAAATGCAAGAGGTCCGATGGTGAGAACCACATTGTGGTAGTGTCGGATCCAACAATAGTAAAAACAAAAGACGTATCCAAGGGTGAAAACCTTTCTGAGGCACCTGCAGATGAGATATTTGATGTCCTTCCTAGTCACTTTCAGGAGAGATCATCAGTGTTAATAGAGCCAACAAAGCCGATTAACCTAGGCACAAAGAACATCCTCATGTGATACATCTGGCTCAATCATTGTCAACTGAAGAAAAGGAACAATTCATTACCTTTTTCAAGGGAAAGAAAATAAATTTTGCCTGCACATATTATGACATGCCAGGATTGGATCCTGATCTTATTATGCATCACTTGTCCATAACACCAGGCATAAAACCAGTTAAAAAGAAGCTTTGAAAAATGCATCCTCATGTTGCATTGCTAGTCAAAGCCGAATTGGAGAAACTACTGAAGGCTAGTTTCATTCGTGCAATTGATTATGTTGAATGGTTATCCAATATTGTCCCTGTGTCCAAGCATGATAAGTCTATCAAAGTTTGTACAAATTTTCATGATCTTAACTTGGCATGTCCTAAAGACGACTTCCCACTCCCTAATATTGATATGATTGTGGACATGATAGCTGGCTATGAGATGTACTCACTTATGGATGGTTTTTCTGGATACAATCAGATGAAAATTGCACTAGAAGATCAAGAGAAAATAGCCTTCACATGTGCATGGGGAACCTTTTTTTGGAATGTGATGCCATTTGGTTTAAAGAATGCTAGAGCTACATATCAGCGGGCTGTTACTACAATTTTCCATGACATGATGCATAGAACTATGAAGGACTATGTTGATGATACTTTGGTCAAAAGTGCTAAACGTAATACCCATTTGCATGATTTGGGACCAATCCTAGATCGTATGGAAAAGTTTAGTCTTCGGCTCAATCCTAAGAAGTGTGCATTTGGTGTCACATCAGAAAAATTGTTAGGATATATTGTTTCTGCAAAAGGAATTGAAGTAGATCCAGAAAAAGTACAAGCAATAATGGACATACCACCACCTCAAAACATTAGTTAGATGAGAGGACTATAGGGAAGGCTTCAATCTATTCGCAGATTTATTTCACAATTGGCGGATAAATCACAACCCTTCACAAAGACCTTACATAAGGGTGTGAAATTCAATTGGAGCTAGGATTGTGAGAAAAGCTTAACATAGATTAAACAATATCTTGTCAATCCACCAATCCTGATGCCTCCTATGCGTGGGAAACCTTTGCTTTTATACACTTCAGCTACTGAAACATCTTTGGAAATCCTGTTGGCTTAGGAAGATAATGATAACAAAGAAAGAGCTATTTATTACTTGAGCTGAACATTTCTCTCTTATGAGAAAAACTATAGTATTATTGAGAAAGCTTGCTTGGCAGTTGTCTTTGCTTCCCAAAAGTTGAGACACTACATGCTTGCCCACACTACACGGCTTGTGGCTAGAATAGATCCATTAAAGTATTTGCTCAATAAGGCAGCTCTCACAGGAAGATTGGCTAAATGGGTCATGATACTAAGTGAGTTCGACATCCAATATGTTGAACGCAAAGCTATAAAGGGACAGGCAATTGTAGACTAGCTAGCTGAGGCACCCATACCGAGTCTTCTACCAATAAACATTGATTTTCCAGAGGAGTCAATTCTAACACTCACTCACCATACATGGGTTATGTTCTTTGATGGATCCTTCACACAACAAGGATCAAGTGCTGGATTAATTTTCATCACACCACAGAAATACTCATTGCCCAAAGCATACAAGATTATGTTTCCTTGTACAAATAACATTGCTGAATATGAAGCTTTGATCAATGGTATGAAAATTGTAGCTGAATGGAGAGTAGATCAATTGGATAACTTCGGTGACTCTCAACTTGTCATCAACCAAGTAAATGATGTGTATCAAACAAAGGATGGAAAACTAATTCCTTATAAGTGCATGGTTGATGACTTGACAAAATATTTTGCACACATCACCTTCCAATAGGTTCCACGTGTAGATAATAAAGCGGCTGATGCCATGGCCACTCTAGCCTCCCTTCTACAAATGCCAAAAAATGATCTCCGACACGAGTTCTTGGTGGAAGCATTACACTACCTAGCCTATGAAACACCTGATTCCAAGATGATCTATTCTATTATAGGACAAGAATCATCCTGCTACCATCACATCTATTCCTACCTTCATAATCAAACCATTTCGAAAGGTCTGACTCGAAATGAGAAATGTTACCTAATCTATAATGCTTCACATTATGTCATTATTGCTAACGATCTGTATAGGAGAGGTCTCGATGGAACACTCCTTAGGTGTTTAGAACCCGACAAGTCCAAACGTGCACTAATTGACGTTCACGAAGGCATTTGCAGATCTCATTCCAATGGCCTAACACTAACTCATAAACTCCTTCGTGCTAGTTACTACTAGCCTAAAATAGAGCAAGAAGCTATTAAATATGCTAGGTCCTACAAATAGTGTCAACTACATGGGAATCTCATTCATGCTCCAGCTAGAGAGTTGATTCCCTCTACTTCAACATGGCCATTTCAACAATGGGCCTTTGACTTGGTGGGACAGATTCACCCAACCTCTTCTAATGGACATAAGTTCATTATCACCGCTACAAATTATTTCACGAAATGGGTAGAGGCAGTCCCTCTCACAATTGTTGATGGCAAAACTGTAGCACTTTTTATCACAAACTACATCATTTGTAGATATGGTATACCGTCCTCAATCATTACTGATAGTGGAGGACAATTCAAAAATAAAGACCTTAAGGAACTATGCAAGAAATTCAAAATTACACAACATTGGTCTTCCATTTATTACCCCCAGGGTAATGGCCAAGCTGAGGCATCCAATCAGGCAATCCTCAAAATTCTTCATCGCACAATCAGTAAGTCAAGGTGAGACTAGCATCTCCAGATCAATCCAGCCCTATGGGCATATAGAACAAGCATTAGAACTCCAACGGGCATGACTCCTTTTGCGTTGGTATATGGGGCAGATGTTATGCTTCTGATAGAGGTCGAGATTCCTACCTTGAGAATCTCTATGAAAGGCCTTATCACAGATGATGACTATAGGATAGCTCGGCTTCAAGAACTTGTGTTACTGGATGAACGAAAACAAGTGGCCTATGATCATCTACGAGCATATCAACAAAGAATGGCATGAAGCTACAATAGGAGAATTAGGCCACGTGACTTCCAGCTGGGTGATCTCATCCTAAGAGAGAATCCTAAGAATCAACAACAACGAATGCAAAAGGGAAAGTTTGAACCAAACTAGCTAGGTCCTTACATCATTACCACAGTATATGGATCTGGTGCCAATCAGCTTTCCACAATCGAAGGAGAAGTGCTTAAAGAGCTTATGAACACTCTCCACTTGAAGCGGTTTTATAGTTGTTTCAATCTCAGCAAGCTCTCTGTACATATCTAAATGTCCTGAAAAAATCTTAAAAATCAGAAAATGTCCTGAAAAAATCTTAAAAATTAGAAAAAGTCTTGAAAAAGTTGTTACCCTGGTAGAAACCTAGCAATAGGTACCTTTGTAATACCAAAAACAAAAAAAAAAAAAAAAAATCCTGCCAAGAAGGTGAAAACCTAGTAAACAGGCACCTCTTGTTGGTCACTTTCATGCTTTTCCTTTCCTGCTTTTCCTGCTCATGTATCCATGGATTGAGTCTTGTCATAGCTCGGGGGCATTCCCCCCTTAGTGTCACTCTTTTCAAGATTCTCCTCATAGAATCTCCTTCGTGACAGTCACCAGTTGTTCTGACTGCATCTACCTACTGTCGCCAGTGTCACTCTTTTTGAGATTTTTCTCATAGAATCTCCTTCATGACAATCACCAGTTGTTCTGACTGTGTCTGCCTATTGTCGCTAGTGTCACTCTTTTCGAGATTCTGCTCATAGAATCTCTTTTGTAACGGTCACCAGTTGTTACAGCTGTGTCTACCTACGGTTGCTTGGGTCATGTCTCAAGATTCCTTTTTGGAAGATCTCTTTTGTGTTAGTCACAGGTCGTCCTGGCTGTGTTTTCCTACTGTTGCTTAGTTCTTCTTAGGTTCTCCATCGTGAAGATTCCTCTTTGACCTCAGTCACCAGTTGTTCTGACTACGTCTGCCTATTGTTGTCACCCTACTGAAGAGATTTCTTTCTTACATATTTTGGACATTGACACTTGACATCATCCCGAAAACATTAAAATCAATGATATACTTGCTTGGATATGTTGAGCATTTTCTTTTATTGCTTTGTTTTTCTTTATCATACCTCCTCGAGCAACTCAATGATGTCATCTTCAACTAGAGAAGTAATGACTGGGGGCATGATCTTTTTATATGCTTTCTGTTTGTGGTTTAGTTCCAATAAGTTGATCTATTCCTATAAGAGGGGTGTCCACTATAAGAGCCTCCATTTCATATTGGATGGCCATGTGTACCTCAACTCCTTTTATACAGATATGTCAATGATATTGGTTCTTCTCCTTGTTTGTTGGAGTGAACTCTTCATGCTATAGTACATACTGATACTCGTCCTATTAAGTGAACGTATGGGTCACTGCAAGTATATTTGGCACACTTCTGTCTCAGGTTATGAACACAAGGGTCATTGCGGATAGCATGAATATTGAATACTTCACATAAGAGGAATCTCCCGTGTGTTTGGTGTGCCTGTCATGCAAGCAACATTTAGGTCATCCTAGCATTCATGCTTTGATGCTTATGTTAACTTGCTACATTAAAAAGGACAAATGTTCTAGTCATTTTGGCTTCTTGTGCCTCGAATGCTTATATTTAATCCCGACATTCCAATAACATATGTTACATTAATATTTTCATGATTGCAATGTCAGTGGAAATTGTATAGCATACGAGCTTTATTTTATATCCAATGATGATAAATCATTGAGGCTTGGTAACCAGACCTAGGGCTGCATTTAACATAGTTTTGTATACTTCATTTGCATTAGCACGTGATTCGATGGTAATCCTGTTCATACTCCACATACATCAGATCCCTCCACGGCTGCACAAGCGATTGGTTCATCGATTCTCATTCCTCAACGGAATACTTTTGATTGTCAAACAAAAACACACAACACTACGTCAGATGTCAGTTCATACATATGCATTCTATCTAAACATACATCTCATATACATAAGAGCAAAACAAAATAGACAATGACATGTACACAGGAATACTCAGCTTGAAATCTCATATATATATATCAAAGAATGGGTCAGTACAAAACAAGGGGCAATACTCGGACGCAATCGATAAAAAATGATACATCTGGTGCTGGCACACCAATTGATACATAGCCAGAGATCAAAATAAAAATCAGGCACAGAGCGTCTAACTCTGTCTCGAGCTCTCACCTCTAGGAGGAGCAGGAGGAAGAGGGGCAGAAGGTGGCGGAGGCGGTGGTGGCATATCCGGCCTAATAGGAGGTCATGCACCTCTGGACTCTCGTGCGTACTAAGAGAATCACTGCACCTACAATGTCTCATCAAGTAATGCACTAGTATATGCAGCATAATAATATGTAGCTGGAGCAAACTGGAAGCTGATTTCATCCTGTGCCAGCTCTAGCCTCTGCTCTGTAGCCTCCACGTGCTCTCTCTGGCGATCTGTCTCTCTCTATCTCTCTACTAGCTACGCATCCCTGACTGCCACTGCAATCTGCAACTCTCTCAACTATCGGGAGGCTGCACGAACCCACTCTTGGTACCACCATACCACATCCTATACCCAACCTACCGGCTGATCCAGCATATCCTCATCGACCATCTCTGGTACATGCTGCTATGAAGGTGCCTGCTGCGATGGAGGTACCTACTGCTATGGGCCCTCCTGCTGAAGGGCCTGCTCCTCTATCCTCTACCTCCTCCGTCGACTGTGTCCTGCTCCACTGCCCCCAGCACCTAGGTCTGATCCCATCTACCGTGGGGGAATAGGTATCTACTATACTCGGTGCTAGACCTGTGGTGGCACCTATGGCTATGCCTGCTATTGCTGTGATACCTGTCCTTGCCCCTGTACCTGCCCTGCCATCCCTAGTGGATCTGTGAAGTGTTGGAATGGATGGCTCATCAAAAATGCCTGATATGCAGGCGTCATCCTGACATCTACTACCTCTGGCAGGTAGTCCCATTGAACTGCAACTAGGCTGTGAATATCTATCATGGATCGTCTTGGATCCATACGTGGAGGCCATCCCTGCTCTATATCCTTCTGCACCCTAGCATAGGCACAGTACTCAGCTAAGATGTCCTGTGGTCGGCCATACTACCGCCACACTCATGAGATGATGAATCTCTCTATGACGGATATCGTCCTGCTTGCCTGCGGTCGAGAACTAAACATCCAAGGTAGCCCTCTCGAGGCATCATCCCAGTCCTCTGTCTCTCTCTAGGGTCGCCATATAATAGACACTAGGTCATCGAGATGTGTCCGCCAATGCTCAGTCTTACCCAGGTGGGCCTGGGTAATATGCCCTCGATATCTGTGGATGTAGGGCTCCATGGGCTCCCGAGAATCCTAAAAAATTGGCCTACATATAGGGAGATGCTCCCAAGCCCAGATCTGTAGTGCATAAACACCCACTACCATGGTCTTCTTCTTGTGGAAGACAACCTCATGCATCTCATGAAAAAGATGGGCCAACATACACTGACCCCACGCAAAGATCTCAGGTGCCTCAACCATCCTACATAGCATGACACCCCATCCACACTCCAATCCATGCTGTCCCCTATCAAGGCACAGGAAGTAGCTCAAGAAAATACCCAGCATGGATGCCAACCTATGTGTGGGTCCATAAGTATGCATCAGCTCATCCCAGTTGATGGCTCTGCCTCTCGGTAGCTCTCACCCGAATACAATGGAAAGTGCCTCTATCCCTAATCGAGGCACTGTATCATACACAACCTGGGCCCCGTGAAAGGGGATCCTCTAGATCCTCCATATGTCCTCTGGTGTGATGATCATCTCACCCATCGACAAATGAAATGTGTTCATCTCTGAATGGAAATGCTCTACTAATGTAGTCAGTAAACCGTGATTCACCATCACGGCTAGAATCTGGCATAGTGAAGACAAGCCCAATCGAGCAATGTGTGCCCGATCTACGTCATCCAAACTTCGCAATAACTCTCCATCAGGCGGATAATGAGATCTAAATGATACGTCTCTGAATACCTCCTACACGCACAAAAATGACAAACAAACGATTAGTATCAAGTCAAATCAAAGCATCAAAAATGAAATAAAATACATTTTCTAAACTGTGAAAAAAAACAA
The DNA here is from genome assembly GCA_028749045.1 of Cupressus sempervirens. Lineage (NCBI taxonomy): Eukaryota > Viridiplantae > Streptophyta > Pinopsida > Cupressales > Cupressaceae > Cupressus > Cupressus sempervirens. The sequence goes on from CM053789.1 coordinate 356,809,852, forward strand.
AACTGTCACAGAATTTCGCGCAAAATCCGTAAAATTTTGCACAAAGATGTTCAGTTTCGCGCGAAACTGGTATTTCTTCGCGCAAAGAATCTCTCCTTCACGCGAAAAAAGATATTCTCATGTGAAGATGGATCTTCACGCATGAGAAAGGAGGTTCTTGCGTGAAACATGAATTGGCTCGTGTGAAGAATCTACACCTTAGCGCGAAACCAAAATCACCTCGCGCGAAGAAAGAAGATCTTCGTGTGAGAAGAGATCCGTCTCGCATGAAGAAAGAATTGAACATCCTAAAACATGCTAAAAACGTGCATAAAAGACCTCGAAATGTGTGACAAAAAAAAGTACGAAGATAGGAAATTGATGACTCACCGGTGGTCCATACTCTGCTGGCTAGCTGTGTCGTCTGGAGTGCTTAAAATGATGATATCTCAGGTTCACTGCCATGTCTCTATCAAAGCTCAAAATCACTAGAAGACAAAAGTACAAATGAATTGAAAATGACCCTTCGAGCCATTATATAGGTGTTGACCAAATTTTTCAAAATGCTCGAATTTGTGCAAAAATTGCACCCCTAGCTAATTGGACCATTCTGAATCCATTTTTAGGATCAAATTCAAAATCTGACACACTTAAGAGCCTTAAAAATGCATTTTAAAATTTTGGGGACCGACGTGATCGAACGCTTGTGCAGCCCAAAATCTTTCTGATACTTTATGATTCTTGGAATCCTTTCAACTTTAAATTCTCCATATTTTCAAAATTCATTTTGAAAATAGTCAACTTAAGTCAAATGTGGCTGACTTTGGTCAACTTTTGGTCAAACTTATTTTTTCTGCGACTTTGCAATCATTTCAAATCAACCCAATCTTTAGATTGTTCTGCTTCTTTCTACATTTTTCTGACATGATATACTGCTTCAATATTTATGGTGTGTCATCTTTCAATTTTTCTCCCGAGGGGGTAGGATGATTACATCATTAAATACTTATTGCTTGGGGCATCTAGTTCCCATCTTATGTCCTAGTCACTTGGGGCATCTCATCACTTGGGGCTTTTTGTTCCCTTCTATCTGACATCTCTGCCATCTATCTTATCTTTTCATCAATTGATCAACCTTATAACAACTCTTCTCAGAGTTCGATGGACAGGTATTGGGATAGTCTAAACCCTGACTCCTGAGGATCAAACCTCATTCTGGGAATGATTCGATGACTCATGATGGGACCTTGTTATCTTTTATAAATTTCAAGTATCTAGGTGTTCTATCTGGATCCTTGAAGGTTAAGCTCTGTTCTAGAGATAATCTTCTAAATGCTTATCAATCTTAGGTATCTAGGTGTTCTATCTAGATCCTTGAAGGTTAAGTTCTGTTCAGGAGATAATCTTCTAAATGCTTATCAATCTCAGGTATCTAGGTGTTTTATCTGGATCCTTGAAGGTTAAGCTCTGTTCTGGAGATAATCTTCTAAATGCTTATCAATCTCAGGTATCTAGGTGTTCTATCTGGATCCTTGAAGGTTAAGCTCTATTCTGGAGATAATCTTCTAAATGCTTGTCAATTTTAGGTATCTAGACGTTCTTTTTGGATCCTCAAAGATTACGCTTCATTCTGGAGGTAGTATTTTAAATGCTATCAATATTAGGTATCTAAGTGTCCTACTTGGATCCCTTAGGATTAAGCTTTGTTCTAGAGATGGTCCTTAAAAACTTATCAATTGGTCTCCATGTCATCAACTTCGGAACCAATCTCATCTTTGCATCATGCTTTCTGATTTTCTTTGAATTAAACGTGCTACTCGCACATTCATTCAAAGAGGGGAAAAATGTAATACCCCAAAATTGGCTCATTGCCATTATACCAATTCTAGTCTATTCCCGATAATTTAGAAGTCCTATTCTAATAGGCAATTCTCATTCTGCTATTTGCTACTTGACTTAACTGTCAGATGCAGAAAACCAAAATCTGCATTCATCATGCTTATTATTTAATTCCTATAGTATTTACTCGTATTAGTCACATTAAACCTATTGATTAATATTTAATTTAATTATTAAGTATTTATACTTTAATTAAATTATAATTATATCCTAAGGCTAATGTACTATGGAATTAAATTTATTTAATTTAATAAATACGCCTATCTTAATTAATTAAATGTAATTATTTAATTAAATGAGAAAGGTATTTCTAATTAATTAAAAGAAATTATTTAATTAAACGGAGTACTTACTTCTAAATAATTAAACAAAGTTATTTAATTAAATGGGAAGACATTCCTAATTAATTAAATGAAGTTATTTAATTAAAAAAAAGTGTCTCTAATTAATTAAAGATTATTTAATTAAATATCTCAACAAAATCTCTCTTCAGTTCAAAAAGGTAGATCTCATATAAACCAAGTTCACTTAGTTACTAAAGGAAAGTCAACACAAAGTTAGTATTGACCAAGTTGGGTCGGTTAACGAAGGGTTTCTCTTTGTTTACCAAGTACTCAATTTTGTATTAGCTAATTGTCAACATATTAATTCTGATAGATTTATTGGTTAATACTACCCAACTTAAGGGATGAGAATTGTTTGATTAAAAGTGTATTCAAGTTGACTTGACAAGGTAAATCATATAAATGAAAGGTCAACTCGAGGATTGAAAAATGAACATGTGGAATAAAAGAAGATGAATAAAGGAAGTGAATTAGAAGGATATTTTTAAGAAGGCAGAGTATCAGAGTTGATCGAGCTATAAAGAACAATCTGATCAAGGAGGGTAAAATAAGAAAGCCAAAAATGAGAACTGAATCAGCAAAGTCAGTAGCATCATCAATTAGGTCAAGTCATTGTTAACCTCTTATAATTGTAGTAGTGAATCAAATCTCTTAATAGAGTTAGCATAACAACTATTTTGTAAATCCTTTAACAAGATGGCATTTCTAGATTGAAGTATTTGAAGACCTCTAACAAAGACACTCCTAAAAAGGTGAATTAAATCCTCTAACAGGGTCACACCTAACAGTGTGTTTTGTAACCTTTAATAGGGTTGGCTCCTAAAATGACCCACTTTAGAAGAGTGAAAATAAATAACTAGTTACAATTGGTGGATTGCCGAAATTGGGTTTCTACTTTAAATCTTGGTGTCTTTCGTGTTCGTGTTATTTCCTTTATGTTTTTGCAACTAAGTTAATCAAGGCTAATCACATTAAATAACATAAGATCCTTTATTTAATTATTTACTGAGTGCCAACAATATTTAGTGTTAATTGAGTGATAGTAATATTTAGTGTTAACCGAGTGACAATAGTAATATTTAGTGTTAACTGGGTTTTAGCAAGGTTTTGGTTTTATATTGTGTTGACATCTTAAGGGAATCTTGAATTTTTTAAGTCGTAATTGATTCACCCCTCCCCTCTCAGTTACTCCTTTCTATTTCCAACAATTTTATCACACCTAGGGTTCATGCTAAAATTCCCTCCTTGGAAGAAAATGACAAGACTATTACAATTCAAAATTTGAGAATTCTTTCAAACACAAAGGCACTTTGAGAGGGACTAACATGATGCATATTCTTGGTTTTTTTTTTGTAAGAATTTGTCATAGCTTTGATACCATGTAAGAATTTTTCGTAGGGAAAAATTAGCCAAGATCAAGGAATTCAAACACAAGTACAATAGTAGACCAAAAGAGTATGATCAATATGAGAATGAATATCTCAAAAACATGTATATACACACTGGAAGTGTCTATATATAAAGGCCTCTAAGATACATCTAGAATGGTTCTATACAGAACTAGGAGATAAGCATGACAACTAAGCACACATCCTACACTGTGCATGAATATACGCACATCAATGAGAGGATAAGTATGACAAGGTGTGTCATGTGTAGAGATGTTGTAGACACCATGTGCTCAAATAAAGTGCTAACTCCAATGTTGTAGACACCATGTGCATTATTAGAGTGCTAACTACTATGTTGTCAACATGAAAACTCACAAGAGTACGCATACTCCCAAGTGACTAAATAATAAATGATTAAATAATGTATTAACCTAAGTAAACTTAAGTCGAGTGTAAATAGTAAATACTGATTTACACCAGCCAACAATCAAAACTGATACTGAATATTATGATATCCAAGAGACTATTAATAGGTGGCTATTCTTCAATGTTAGAGATCAATTTGTTGGAACATAAATAAGGAAATACTTCTTTATGCTCTCTTTTTAGATGATCAATGATTAAATCACTCCATTTGTGATAGTTCTTTTTTGTCAACAGAGTTCTAACTCCATGTCAATATGTGAAACAAAACTCCATGAGGTTAATAAATGTATGGACCCCCCAAAATGCAAGAGAGAAACAAATAAACCCTCCCAATGTATGATTGGGCACTTAGTACGATAGCCACATGCCAATTTAGGGCCTATTTTTGAAAGTAGTATTTCTATTCATATAATCAAATTGTAGATCAAGAAAGTAGACAAAAAAATTATTCACTTTTTAAAAAAAAATGGAACTTGATTATGTGTTTAGATGAACGTGTACTAAGCATTTGAAGTGGCAAAAAATGGGATTTGAAAATTGCAAAAAACTTTAGGAATAAAGATCTCAAACCACCTGCACCAATGTGTAGATCATGAAATTCTACCCCAAAACAAAAAAAAAATTCTCACAAAAAGGAGTTTGTATGAAAGAGATATCATTGTTTGAAAATCACTGCTATAATTTGGGGGTTTTTGAACCTTCTAAATGTGATGCAAATATCTAATTTTCACTAGAAAGCTCCAATTGTTGCCTGCAAAAAAGCTCTCCTATTGACCTGATGGCCAAAAATTTTCTGGAAAATAATGTAGATAAAAAAAAAATAGCAGAGATGCAAATGATAAAATATGTAGATCTGAAATTTAAATTCAAAGATCTAAAATGATCATACCAATTCTACAAATCAGGCCTTCTAGTGTTGGTTTGCAAAAAAAATTGCCTCAAATTTGACTATTTCCCAATGTAGGCAAATTTATAGTCTATTTTCACCAAATTGATGTTTTGAATGCAATGGTGATATCTGCTTTGTCTCTAGATGCTTTAAATATCTATGGATTATCTAGATCTAGGTCGAGATATCCTCAGAGAGGTGAAGCAAGAATGGTCTCGAACGACTATGTGAAGAGAAATTCCCCAAGCTATGATACCATGTAAGAATTTGTCTTAGCTCTAATAACATGTAAGAATTTTCCTGAGGGAAAAATCACCCAAGATCAAGGAACTCAAGCAAAAGCACAATAGTAAACCAAAAGAGTATGATTAGTATTAGAATGAATATCTCATAAATATGTATATACACACTAGGAGTGCTTGAATATAAAGGCCTCTAAGATACATCTAGAATGGTTCTTGAAAGAACTAGGAGATAAGCATGATAACTAAGCACACATGCTCCATTGTACATGAATATACATGCATCAATGAGAGGATAAGCATGACAACGTGTCTCACATGTAGAGATGTTATAGACACCATGTGCTCAAATAAAGTGCTAACTCCTATGTTATAGAGACCATGTGCATAATTAGAGTGCTAAATCCTATGTTGTCAACATGACAACTCACAAGAGTAAACATACTCCCAGGTGACTAACTAATAAATAATTAAATAATGCATTAACCTAAGTAAACTTAGGTAAAGCTTAAATAGTAAATACTTATTTACACCAACATTTTTAAACCACTTCATCTTTAATACCTTTCTCGTTAGTGCATTTATTATTCATAAGCCTCAGTGAGCTCCTTTTCTCTCATCTAGACTCATTTATCTTTTTTTGGATGTATAATCTTTCCTACCCTTCTCCAATTTAATTTTCTCTTTAGCTTCTTCCTAGTCAATGTTGATACAAACCTTTTCTTTGGGGTTTCATTTCCAAGTTGTTGAGCTATCACTTTGCACAATGCTTAATGACAGGAATCCTTTCAAACTCCTCTCTTGAAAAGTCAATCTTGGGGATTGACTCCAAGGGTCCAAGTGATCTTGTGACCTACTAGAATTTTCTCGGTTGAAGATAAATATGAGTGTTCACGAGGAGGCCTTTGCTAGTTTTGATAACTTCAGATAAGATGTAGAATCTGTTTACTAATTCAAAAGAGTAAACACACGAAAAAAGAAATATAGATTTATATTTTTATATTTTTACAATGAATGCAGTCTTACAATGCAACTATATGAATTCCTAATTTAACAAGGAGTTAGTAAAGAAAATAACAAAGATAGGGTGACAAGAAGTTTAAGAAAATAACATGAAAAGTAAAATCCTAATGGACATAAACTACGGAAACAATGCATTTGTGAGTTAAGCTTTAAAAAATATTGGTGGGTAACCAATAAAAATAGAAGCAAGTCTTTCTTAATTAAATTGATGCTATCATTGATGGGAATTTAGTAATTGTAAGATGTTTCACTTTTCATCAAATTGCAAGCCCATGAAAAGTGTGCTCATGTGAGATGAAAACCTATGCAGGAACAATATGATAATATCTTCTTGAACTAAGTATGTCAGTGGAATTCATAAAACCATAGCAAACACTAGAATTAAAAGATATCACAATTAGAACAACACAATAAAACACTTGGCTCAATTACACTTCATGAACATACATTCACAAAATATAATACACTTCGGAAAGAATCACTGCACTCCAAATGCAAGCACCAACAACATACATTATTTCATCAAAATAATAGCATTCGTGATTACATATTACAATCTATAATTTATAAGAAATCTTCTCCTCAATTTGTGCTAAGAGTGAGAGATATCCTTATGCAATCATATGCTTCTAAAGTAATAAAAAAAATCTATTTATGTACAAATTGACTATCTAACTGGTGCTAAGTAGGACTCCATCCATTTTTATATCATTAATTAGATGCATGAGCCTTTACATGTCTTAAAATAAAGAAAATATGAGAAAATAAGGAAAGAGAATTTAGTTGATGTAGGAGTGTCAAGAAGTGCCAAAAATAGAAGCTCCATCTTCACTAGGTGTTTGTCAGAGTTAAACTATCATCAAAATGCATTTTCGATGCATGGAAAGCTCTAAATTTAGAAGTAGTAGTTAACTATTGGTGCACTTCTGAATTCTTTAAAATTTTCTAGAACACTATTGCAAAAAGTGCACCTGGCACAACAGCGCACCAGTGCACCTTAGAGGCAAAAAATGCAAAATTTCACTAAGTGTCAAAATTGAAATTTTGGCTTTTAGGTTTTGTTCCCTTTTATACCAAAGCTATGTATGGATATTTTCCCTTGAATTTCTTGATTATCTCAGTGACTTGAGCTGCATCTAGCAAATCTAAGGTGTTATATTTGTCTTTCACTTTTTTCTTGTTGTTGTCCACTTCTATACAAGTTCCTACAAAATCTCCAAGTTTTACGTCAAGCTCCAATAAAGCTTCTTTCATTTTGAATGTTTGCCTGATATCCTCATCATTTGAAGATTCTTCAAAAGTCTTCTAAAATTTCCCAACTACTGTCTCTACTGGTATTAACTTTTCTCATGCATCATCCTCAAAAATGTCCAAACACGCATCACTATAATGTTTCACAGCTTCCAAAATTTGCTCTTGGGCTTGGTCCTTGAGCTTGTGAATCTCCACATGTAATGAATCCATTATTTTATTACCATCCACAATATTTTCAATCCAATTATCTATTTTTTCTAACTCCTTAGCTGTATATATATCCATCAACATCCAATACCTTTGTCCCTTAATTGCTTGTAATGCCTGCAAGTCTTTTCCCTTGGTATATACTTCATCCAATAGACCAAAATCTTGATTCAAAATAGCTACTAGCTTGTCCGTATTCTCCTGCATAACATGTAATAACTTCAAATTTCCTTGAATAATCAGTACACCTTTCTCCTCAAAACTTTCTCACCATTGTTGGAAAGCTCTCAAAAATGGGTTCAATTGTACTGCACCCCTATCTCTTCTCTCAATTTCTACATTTATGGTTTCTTTGGTGTTTGTCAGATCCAAGGGACCAACAACTTCTATTATATATACCTTTAGGATTTTATTTTTTCGCCGATGCATGGTTTCTATAATAGGTCAAGATAATCACACCATTATTCCTCTCTCAAGGATACTATATCCATTTTAACAACTATCTATTCCATTATGAAAATACATTTGAATTGTCAACCTAGGGACGTAGGACTTGAAATGGATTAGCACAACATGTGCACTAAGTTCCTTTAAGAGTGCTAACACTTATGCTATACGAAAGTAAAATGTATGAAAGGAATCTATACTACTAATACAGAATAGCAAACACGCTTAGACTAACAACAAAGAACTATAGAGAACTTTAGAAAAGGAATTCTAAACTTGTTAACAATTTAAACATCCACTATGGTCATTTTCCACAAGTGCTACAAGAACTTTCACAATAATAATGCTGCAAGACTAATACAGTAAATCTATCTTAAAATAGGAAATCTCAAGGAATGAATTTACTCTACCTAAATCTATTCCGCCTCCCAAGTGGGCCCCCTTGGTTGGCTTCAACTAACTAAGAACATAATAGGTGTTCCAAAATCACTCTCTCATAGAATTCTTCTTTCATTACATGATTGAATAATTCATAGAGAAGAGAAAAGAGAAACTTCAGAATCCTTCCAACTAACTCTCAAGTTTTTCCCCCTCCTTCCTTATATATAGATGATTGGAACTTATTACAAACATAACATGAAAAACCATGAACAAAAATTGTCAGAAGAAAAAGGTAGAATGTCAACCATGAGTTTAAAACATTGATTGAGCAATAGAATAATAGTCCACAGATAATGTAGTAAGTTGGGTCTCTTGGAATAACTCTCCTTGCAGACGTGGCTTATCACTTGGAACTGACATGTGCTTATCATACTATGATCGGTCTTCATTACTTCTTTAATATGATGCTCACCACTTTTTATGCCACTTCTCCATTTCCTAAAAATTAGAAACATTCGAACACATATGCACAACAACATTTGTACTCTTATTCAAATATTAAAACATAGCTTAAAATATTTATATGAAATACTGCACTTTATATATAATATTAAGCAAGGTATGTCATATCCACTATCCATAGCTTTAATAAGTTCTAGCTACATCCAAAATAAGTTCACAACACATTTAAAACAAATATGTTGGAAATTTTTTTCACAAGGCTCAAACAGTAAGTTCAGACTATATAAAAACTATATCAAATTTGAGACATTAATATGTCTTATCATCTACCCCCACTATACAAATGCTGTCCTCAAGCATTGTATTTCTTTTTCATTGCTCTAAAATCTGCCATTGTATTCTTCCCCCATTTCCCACTTCTAAAGGTGTAGAAATATCCTCTGGTTCATCTCCAATGCTCACCTAAGTGTTCTTCAACTAATGGGTCTAACTTGGTAGCATTGTTTTTATACAAGGCCCAAAGAAGGGTAGTAGGTTGAAGAGTTAGTGGCATCCATAGATCTTTCCTAATTTGCCTTCCCAATTGAATATATTTAGCCACTCTATTAACTGCTACCTCAAAATTAATAGGGTTGTGTGGTTTAGCCTTCTTGAAAGGTTCTAGTAGTCAACTCCATCTATTTCTAATCCTTCCAATTGATTTTTTTTGTGTGAAATTAGGAAGTTTATGATATTCTCTATAAATATTTTCCCTTTCTTCAAACACTTTTTCTCTAATTTTTGGTTTTGGCCTTCCACAAGTTAATCTAAAACAATCTCTCGAGACATCATAAGGCTTATGGGATTCAGCCTAGAGTGGCAGTGGTTCAGACTTTTCAAGATCTCTATAGCTATCCAACTATCTATCATAATTTATTTTCTTTGTGCATCCATGACATTAGATCTCTTAAGTGAACATCCCCTATGTAAAGTAGGGGATTCCACTCTATTTCATGTGGAATTATGAAATTATGCAAATAGAGCTCACATCACAAGTTCTTTTTCCATGAAGGAAAAGTCTGATACACGTTATAAAAATCTCAAGCATCCTTAAATTCACATTAAATATTTCTCATTCTCATCATCAACTAAAACAATAGAAATTGTTATTTCAAACAAATAGCATACACCCTTGGGGGTATTCTATAGGCCATAACCTAATCAGCTAGCTTCAAAGCTTTATTCATTTGTTGCTTCTATTTTTCTAGCTCTCTTTTAATGATTCAATTTCCAAATGTCTATCAAATATTTCCTTCTACATCTAATCTCTTTTTTACTTCTACAAGGCCTTTGTGAAAAATAAAATTATTGTATAGACTAAACAACATTGACTCAATTGTAGATGATGAAAATTCTTGAGCTTCAAATTTCATCATTTGTTCTTTGGAAACTTGTTGTTAATGTTGGGTGTACTAGGAAGATTTATAAGGTATAAGAGAAAGATTAGAATATTTAGGGATTGATAGCATGGAAGATTGATCATTTCTAGGGGTTTTTTTCTAGAATATTAGTAAGGTGTGATTTACACATTTCTTGATTCTCTTGCGGTATCTCCTTGACAAGCTCATTTTCATGTGTTTCTACATTTTGGGGCTCCAATTGCATAGGAGAATCATCAAGGAAATTTTCAACTACTAACTTTGTATGAGACTTTGAAATTGGGGTATTTGGGTTTTCAATGGAAGCTAAGGATACTCGACCTCTCTTCTAAGGGCTTCTATGCATAGGAGCTTCCTTAGCTTCAGCCATTTTATAGGTTCATTTTGGTTTAGGCATGACTGGAGTAGATGTTGTAGGAATAGTTGCTACAGGAACATAACATTTTTCTCTTTGTTACTTTAACAGAGGGGTTTTACACTTCCTTTTCAAGGTTAGGGCTAACCTTACACTTGCCTTTACCCCTAGAAGAGCCTTTACCCCTCATCAAATGTCATCATGAACTCCATTTCCACTTCTTCATTGAACTTTGTTAATTGTAAGAAGTAACCAAGCCATCCACAAGCATGAAATCGCCGAACTACTTCAATGTCCACCAGTAAAATATTATGAATGATTGGTTCATACCTTTGTAATTGTCCTCCCATCTTCAAAATGTCTAGCTTCCACTCTCACCACTATGATAAATTTTTGCCCCCTTTTACTTTTGCAAATTCTCTCTTTCTCTGAATTTGAAACTAATCTTTATGAAATGCCATTACCACTTCTCTTAAAAAGACCCCTTTTATTTCTGGTGTGTAAAATAATGATACATTAATAATGGACAACAAAACTTTAACTGAAGGTGTTCTCATAATAACTCTTAATCCATTCAATCATGCCAATTATAGGAGATCTTTTCCCAAAAATCTCAATAAAAAGGTACAATAGATACAAAAAGATTTTAAAAATTAATGAAATGAAAATTATTATACTACTACCAAAGTACATCCTATAATATAGACATGACTAGGATAACATGGAGATGACATTTGGAAATTAATACACTTTCTTGGCCCCCTACTAAAATTTTACAAGTGTCCTCACTTTAAAAAATTTTGGCATAGGAAGGAGAAACTAGCTTATAGTCTTATATGATATATAATGCAGTATTATATATAAATATCGAAACCTGTGCTCTAAAAATGAATAAAGAGTTAAAAAGAATTGTTGTACCTAAGAATGTGAGAGTGTACTTTCACATGCAAGTTGATGAGGTGGCAAAGTCTAATGACCACAAAAAAGGTGCTAATAGAATTGTTTATTGAAAGTAGTAAAAATAGAATATGTGGGTGATGTGGAGTGTGGGTGGATAGTAGATAGAGAAATGAGATGGGTTGATATGAAGAAAGAGAAAAGTGAATGGAAGAATGGACCTCATATTAAATGAGGTTTTATTATGAAGGTTCCTAAAATTATGTCATGGTATGGTTGCAAGAAGAAAGTTTTCACCCTCTGCTATAGGAACTGTGTTTGTAGAAGCTAGTAAACTAGTTTGTTGGAACTGCTACAAGAACTCATATTTAGTCTATGGTTTGTGATATAGACACAACCTATGACCATTTACAAGTAACTTAAATTGGACAAGATCAATGTTTTCCAGTTGCATTGTTTCATTGTCAAATACATGTTGAATTTCATAAGGCCCTAACCATAAAGTCTCCAACTTCCCTAGATTCTCTTTCAAGTGAGAATTGTATAGGAGAGCCCAATCTCCTACTTGGAGTTGTTTATTCCTGATATGTGCATCACACCAATGCTTTCACTACTATTGAATAATTTATGTTTGTTCAAAAGTTGTCTTTCTTATTTCATCCAGTGAATTCAAGTGGAGAAGTCTCTCTTCTTGTGTTGTAGGAAGACTGATGTTCAATTCCAAAGTAGTGCGTAATGTTTTATACTCAAAATTCAATAGGCAACATTGCTTCTTTACCATAGACAAGTTCAAATGCAGTGAATCCAATTGTTGTCTTCCATGTGGTCTAGTATGCCCAAACAACTTCAATCAATCTATTGGTTTAATCCTTCTTGTGTATGTGCACTATCTTAGTCAAAATGAATTCAATTTCTCTATTGGTGACCTCTGCTTGCCCATTTTATTGATGGTGATAAGGACTGGACTTACAGTGCCTTATGTTGTATTCCTTCATAACCTCAGTGATCAAGTTTGATGTAAACTAGGCTCCTTGATCTATGACAAGTTCTTTGGGCACCCCATAATGGGTGAATATTTCTTCATAGAGGAACTTAGCTACTTTCTCATCTCTTGCATTTTTCATTTCTCTAACTTCCACCCATTTAGTTACATTATCTGTACATACTAAGATGTAGGATTTGTCACTTGATGGTGGATCAATTGGACTCATGAAGTCCATACCCCACTTATCAAAAGGTGTGACTACAATCTATGGAGTGAGTGGCATCTCATTAGTTTTGTTGGTCAGCCCATCCTCTAGCATTTGTCTCAATTGGTTGTATAAGTCACTACATCCTTATGTAAGGTTAGCCAATGATATCTATTTGTAAGTATCTTCAGTGCTATTATTTTTCTTACAAAATGACCCCCACATGGTTCATCATGACAAGCATGTAGTACATCATATACCTCATCTTCTCTAACACATCTCCTCATGACCTAATCTGGTCCAGTATAGAAGACATTGTGATCCATCTAGGAATAATGAAAATGTTTCTCTGCTAGCTTCTTGCTATCTTTGTGAGAAAAGTTTTGGGGAATTCTATTTGCAAAAAGATAATTTTCTATGTCTGCACACCATGGTGTATGAGTTGCTACATGGAACAAGTGCTCATCTAGAAAGGTATCTTCAATTGGAGTTGGATCTTCATCAACAATGTTCAATCTAGACAAATAATCAGCAACTATATTAGATTTTTTTGGCTTATCAACAATAGCAATATCAAATTTTTGTAACAATAAGAACCATCTTCCCAATCTACCAGTTATAGTTGGTTTTTTCATTAAGTATCTGATAGCTAAGTGATCAATATGAACAAAAATAGGATATATAGTTACAAGTTTGAATTTTTTAGATGCAATGACTATAGCTAAAAGTTTTTTTCAGTTACTGTGTAATTCAACTTGGGTCCATGAAGGCTTTTACTAATATAATAGATGGCATTCTCAAGATTAGCAGGCATTTTTCCTAGTAATACTCCTGTAACATAATTTGATACATCAGTATGGAAATGAAATGGAATTGACCAATTAGGTCCCTTTAATACTAGTGTTGTGTTGAGGAGTTTCTTAAGCTCCAGGAAGGCTTCATTGCATTCATGTGTCCAAATGAATTCAACTTCCTTAGTCAATAGTGTATACACAAGACTAGTTATTTTACTAAAATATTTTATAAAACACCTATAATAGCTAGCATGACCTAAAAAAGATCTTACATCCTTTGGTTTTGTAAGTATAGGCAATGTTAGAATTACCTCTATCTTAGCTGGATCCACTTGTATTCCTACAACTAATATAAAATGACCTAGCACCACTCCTTCCTACCTGAACATGAAACATTTCTCACTATTGAGGGATAGATTATGTTCTTTGCATTGGATAAAAATCTTTTCAAGATTCATCAGGGCTTCATCAAAGATGACTCCAAATATCATGAAATCATCCATGTATATTTCCATTCAATCATGTGAAATATCAGCAAAAATATTCATCACTGCTCATTGAAATGTTGTTGGGGCATTACATAGGCCAAATGGAAAAATAAAATATGCAAAAGTAGCCCATGGGCATGTAAATTTGGTTTTGTCTTGATCTTCAAGAGTGATACTTATTTGATTATAACCACTATACCCTTCTAGAAAATAGAAATACTTCTTACCAGCAAGTGTCCAGAACTTGATCAATGAATGGTAAAGGAAAGTGATCCTTTTTGGTTGACATATTCAATTATCTATAATCTACAAAAAATTTCCATTTCACTCTCTTTTTAGGCACTATGACCAAAGGTGACACCATCTACTATCAGATATATGATATATAAAACTAGTATCAAAGAATTTTTGCAATTTAGTTTTAACTATTTCTCTAAGGGTTGGACCAATCCTTCTCTAGGGTTCATAGAGTGGTAGGCACCCTTTACTGATGTATATTCTATGAGTGCATAATGTAGGACTCAACCCTTTCATATCCCCATAGTACCATGAAAGGTCCTTTTCATGTTTTTTAATAAGCTCTATTAACTATTTCATCTACTTGGAAGATAATTTGGGATTGACATAGAGATTATGACCTTTTGACAACTCAATAGTAGTTGTAGAATCAATTATAGGAGCTTCAGAGATTGGACTTGTATCTAATTCACATGGTAAGAGTTGATGAATAATGACTAGCTCCTTGAGAAAAATACAACTCTCATTACATTGCTCATATGTGGTTAGTTCTAACATAGAACTATCAGATACATCTTTTTCTACCACACAAGATTATTAAGAATACTTTGAATTACTAAATCCTCTTCCTATAACATTAGAAAAGATTGTCTATGTAACATCATAAGTTGTGCTATAGAGTTTAACTGTTCTTCTCCATGCCCTAAATCTAGCCATACAGATGTGCTTAAATCTAGTTGTGGTTGTGTTGGAGGATATAGATCAAATTTCTTTGTTGCTTGAACACTAGATATGGTCATACTCCTTGACATACAACTTATATTTGCATCAGCTATAGCTAACCATGGTTGTCCTAAAATGACAAGGTAACTAGATAAATTGACTTTGGGAGATAGAATCATGAAATCTGTAGGGTACTCTAGAGAGTCTAAGGTTATGACTATGCCTTCTATTATCCCATTAGGAGTGACAGTAGAACTATCTACAAATTGTAGAATTGTTGGGGTAGCCATTAACCCTTCTATATTCAACTTTTTCATAGTATCCTTGGTCATGATATTTATAGTATCACCAAAATCAATTAGAGAATTTTTGATAGACTAACCATTTATAATCACATTCACAACTGAGCTTCCTAGGTCAAAATATTTAGGAATGATCAATTTTTCTAACATAATGTCAGCCAATTGTCTTACAAGATGGACTATAGTTGGATCCTTTTTCTTCCTTCTAGGATTTTTTAGACAAGCTTCTCTAATAGCTTTTCCATAAATAGGAACATCTTTAATAGCTTGGAATAGGGTTATTTGGACATGCATGTTCTTTAACTGGTCATTAATATCAAAAGATTGTTCCTCTATTTGTGCAAGTTTACTTTGTATGAGCTTCTCTAGAAAAGGAGGTTCAACTGCTGGTTGAGATTGAGTTGAGGTAGTTGCATTAGTTGGGTCAACCTCTTTAGAAATTGTGGGTTCTGATGCTACAGGAGTCTCTAGTATTTCAGTTAGAAGATGTAGTTTAGATGCTGGTAGGGTTGTACCAAATCTCAAATGTATATTTGCAACATTTAGAGCATAAACAGGGTATTGTTGAGCATCAACACAATACATGGGTTGTTGTGACTATTGGTTATTTGGATTTGGCTGTGGTTGTGCAGGTGTTTGGGTCTTTTTTTGAGGTCCATGACTTGCAGGTGGTAGCATTAGTGTGGGTTGTTGGAATGGAGGTGATAATTGTGGATTGCCAGTATTTTGGTTAGGCCATTGTTGAGGTCCTCTCTATTGATTTGTAGACTACCAATTCCCCTAGGGTGGTTGCCATTGGTTCTATTGATTCTACCATTGATTATTTTATTAGTTTGGCCAAGGAGCTTGGAAATGATGAGACCATTGAGGCTGTTGTGGATTATTTTGCCAAGCATTATTCCAATTAAGTTGACTATTTTGTGGAGGACCTTGGGTATTACTATTTTTCCATTGATTACCATATAGATTTGAATTTTGAAAAGGGTTTGACATTGGACCCATGGACATCGTTGAGCAATCAAGAATACTTTCTCATCCTCTCCATCTATTTTGATTTAATCAGCTAGAAGATGTTGGTTTTCCATGCTAGCGATCAATTTGTGTTGGCAATCTTTCTTCTACTTCTAGTAGTGTGGAAAGTATTTAGCTAGTTGCACGTCAAGTTTTGCATGCATTTTCTTTGTAGTCATTGTGTCAAGGTGTGTAGCAACATAATTTATAATGTCTTACTTAAAATCTAAGAGCAAATTAGATATCTTGAGCTTTGAAATACCCTAACTAATTCCTTGAGTAGCTATAGTCCAGTGTCCTTTTCCTTTCTTCATTGTTGACCTTGAGTAGTTGAGACAGATTTTCTTAAGGTCATCCCAAGAAGATTGATATACATCTCCACGAGCGATTAAGTCTAATGCTTCTAGAAAATTATCATTCACACCTATCAAGAAGACTAGCTTTTGTAAATCCTTGAACAACACATGTTGAGGGTTCTTCTGTAGTGTATACAAGAAATCTGAAACATAGTCTTCCACTATTTCACCCTCCTTTTGTGATATTCTAAAGATATAATCTCCTCTTGAATAATTTTCTTTGCAATACTCTTTGTAATTGTCCAAAAATAGAGTTTGCATTTCATCCCAAGTACCTGTTGCATTAGCTCCTAAACCCATGAAGCATCATAAAGTTGATTCTTTTAGTATTGTTGGAAACAACTTGAGCTTATGGACATCAGTGTTGTAGTCAAAGCTATGATAAAGTATGTCAAACTCAAAAAGGCTATTACTGCTTGAGGTTCTGTCATCACAGTTTTCCTGTAGAGGGATTGTCTGCTATGGTTAACCCTCTCTAAGGTGACCGACTCACAATAGTATACCACAAGGGGACTTAGCTTCTAGATTCAAGGTTCTGACACCTTTTCACCTTTAGCCCAATCAAAGAAAACAAATTAATCCGACATGATAGACTAAGATTATCTCTTAAAGATCTATGATATCATCTTCCTGTGATCTATCAACCTTTTCAGAGAGAGGATGCCTTAATCAACAAGTCAAAGATTCATCTATCTACAAGATGCTCAAAGTATCCTCCCCACCCATAAAGAATCCATTTTAGAGAGGATTTTCACTAGGAACCCACTCCCTCAAGATCCACGAATAGTGTTCATGGGGGCTTAATTACTATGTGTGTACAGATGTTAATTCCTAATAGAAAATCTATCTAAAAGTAATCAAAAAGCACAAAAGTGGTACACTTAATGCTTTAATTAATGTGAGGTGAGTCCAAAGATGTGGAACATTTAACCCCTCACACAAGCCAAAATGAGTCCACAACTCATAAATTAGTGAGTTCTAAAAAAGCACAAAAGGGTTGCCTTGTGGAGCCTTTAACACTTATGTCCTGTAGACCCCTCCCCTATTTAATATGGTGCTGAGCTTGCAACCACAGGGTGGAATGAGGGGCCAGCGGATTAGCGAGTCCAATAACCCAAGATAGCTAATCAGATCTATCACTAAAGACTAAGCCTGCTAAATGAATACTAACAGAGATCACACCCTAGTATGAGTTTATGCATGTGTTGTAAAATGAAAATAGAAAAGGAAACACACAAGCTCAACATGAAAGATGTTTGTTTTAGATCCAAATGAAATGTTATCAGCTGATGAAGATTACCTGGTGATCTCGCAATGCGCTTAGTAGATTTTTACCTCTTTCTGACAACTTTAGCATGCTTTTCCCATTATTCCACAAACCGCTGCTATGCTATTCAAAAAAATCAAAAAACACAGAAACACTAGAAATCGTGAATAGTTACCAGAAAAATTAGTAAAAATGCAAATCAATGCAAAAAAAATTTTTTTTGCATCTATCAGCAGAGTTTTGCGCGAAATTTCTGACATTCTGCGCGAAGAATTTTATGGCCCGCACCAAATCAAATTCAGCTTGTGCAAGATTAAATTTGGCCCGCGTGAAATTAAATTTGGTTCGCACAAAATTAAACTCGGCTCACGCAAAATTAAACTCGACTCGCGCGAAGTTTCGTGCGCCAAAGAACTTTCTCGCGCGATGCAGAAAGAATCTTCACGCGAAGATTCTAGATCCTTGCACGAAAATGAACAATTTCGCGCGAAGATCTGAATCTGTATGGAACAGTACGGACAGAGAAGAAAAAAATGATTTAAAAAAAATAGAAAGAGGCCAGAAAAATTGATTTTTGAGCCCCACGGTGGGCGCCAGAGATGTATGCATGAAAATGCAGCCTATGCTAACACACACACTTCAACACGGTCCTTATTTGTGGATTCATCGTGAAATGAACATCGAATTGTTCATCCAAAATTGTCCCTGCAAAGCGACCTGTTGCCTTCTATCTAAAGGGATTTTGCCTGTTAATATCCTCAGGATCGAGGTGTAGGCAACCAGACCCTCTAAGAACGAAGGATTTGACAATGGGATTAAGCTAAGAATGAGTATACAGATTAATCTAAGAAATGAAAGATGCAATGTAATCTAAGAACAAATGAAGCAAACTAGATTAAGCATATGCATGATTAAACTAAAATGAGATAAACTAAAAATGAGAATGTGTGCAAGAAATGTAAGTAAATATGAGCATGAATTTCAATAGTAACTCGATAGCAAATCAATTCATCCTCTCCAAAATGAAGAGATGAGGGTCTCTTAAATAGAGTCTCCTGGAATCTATCAATGGTTGAGATCGATTCAGATCAACGATCAGGATTGAAGATGAGTTTCAGTCATAAAGGGAGATTCCCAAATTAGAGGGAGTTAACAGACTTAATTTGAGTAAAATAAGGAGTTAACTGTTTTAATTTGAGTAAAAAAAGGAGTTAACTGAGTTAACTCATTTTTTATCAATAGTGAACTAGAAATTCCCCTTTTTGAACTGAAGAGAGATTTTGTTGAGATATTTAATTTAATAAAATGAAATATGCTCTCATAATTACTTTTTTTATTTAATTAAATAATCTTTAATTAATTAGAGACACTTTTTTTTAATTAAATAACTTCATTTAATTAATTAGGAATGTTTTCCCATTTAATTAAATAACTTTGTTTAATTATTTAGAAGTAAGTACTTCGTTTAATTAAATAATTTCTTTTAATTAATTAGAAATACCTTTCTCATTTAATTAAATAATTACATTTAATTAATTAAGATAGGCGTATTTATTAAATTAAATAAATTTAATTCCATAGTACATTAGCCTTAGGATATAATTATAATTTAATTAAAGTATAAATACTTAATAATTAAATTAAATATTAATCAATAGGTTTAATGTGACTAATACGAGTAAATACTATAGGAATTAAATAATAAGCATGATGAATGCAGATTTAGGTTTTCTGCATCTGACAATTAAGTCAAGTAGCGAATATCAGAATGAAAATTGCCTATTAGAATAGGACTTCTAAATTATCAGGAATAGACCAGAATTGGTATAATGGCAATGAGCCAATTTTGGGGTATTACACTGCCTTGTCTGCTATGCCTTAATTGCCCTATTCTATCTATTCTATTTTTGCTCTACTTTTACTTTTTCTACACTAACTCCCCAATTTATTTAGTCTCCCCCTTTTATTATGTTTCTCCTTTGGTTTTATTCTCCCTCAAAAATATATTATCTCCCTTATCTCCCCATTAGATTTATTCTTCCCCTAAAAAATATAATCTCCCCCTTTTTTGACACTTATGTCAAAGGGTTCCTATGGGGTAATAGAATACTTAGCCAAAAGGTTTTATTTACCTCCATAATTATTTTGAGAGTAGCATCCCAATTATCTAGAGGAATCTCCAATGCTTCAAGCTAGACAGATTTCGTTGCCTCAAGGTGTACAAGGCCTTCAAGTGTTGAAAGATTGGGGTCTTTCTTTAGAACATTCTCTGCATGGGTCAGTTCCTTGTGTAATACATCCATACGGGGGGTCATTGTTGACTGAATTTGTATCAATTTGGCCTTAATATTAGCTTCATCTACTATAAGTATAGCTATCTCCCTTTGTGTGTGAAGCATTGTGGCAAAATGCTTCTCACTTTGAGCTGGATCCCTAGGTAGTTCCATACTTGATACCTTCAAGTTCCTTTCTAGGCTCAATATTCTTTGGCTAGTCTCTTGTGTGAACAATGATGAATCACATAGTTTGGAGTACAATGAGAAAATGTTCTCAAGTATGGCTTCGACCTTCTCAATTTTCTTAGCCAATTCTACTTGTGTAAGTGCTATCTCACTTAATATCTTCACATTCATTTTCATTTGAAACTTCCTTTCAAACCATTCTAATAATATAACATTAGTATCTAGGTCTTTACTTTGTACTTGGTCCACTATATTGCATAGTTTCTCCGTGATGGGCCTTGTCTCATTAGGTACTTGCAAGCTAAATGCATCTAAAAAGATGTCTTTTATTTCAATCAAAGCCTTCTTCTATTTTTTTCACTTCTAAGTATTTCTTGTTTCTTTTTTTTCTCAAGTCCCTATTTCACTTCATTGATCTAATCAATGTTCATCATTTTAAAGTCATATCTTGGTATGGCTATCTCTTCATCAAGTGTAGCATCTCCATAGTGAAGCACCTTTGCTACCTTGGTGGAGCTTGATCCTAGTGTTGATATCTACAGTGGTAGTGCCTTAGTGCTCAGCTATTGTTGTGTGATTGTCGGGGTCCCTGTAGTAGGAAAATTGATCAATGTCTAGATTGCCTCTTGCTCTTTTTCTTTAGGGCTCTCCTCTTTATTCTCTTGAGTTCTGCCTTGATCAATTATAGTGATTAGAGGAGTTGTACCTTGACCTTGTGTTGTAGTGACAAAGGCATCCTACTATTCTATTTGTTCTCCTTTTCTTGATCCTTGACAGTTGAAGTGTTTGGCATTATGGAATCAACCTTAGCAATTGTGTCTTGTACTACTTGCTCTTTTGATTGACCACTTATAGCTATTTGAGTGTAAGAAGGTGGTTCTTTTGGATTCACCTTCTACTTGGTTATCTCAGCTACTACTTTTTGGAGTTCCTCCACACTCACCAAAACTAGATTTACACATAATTGTGCTTGTACGAAAGTTTGGTGAAGGATCTTCTTAAGAACCTTTATAGTTAGTCAGTTAATATTTTGACCAAAAGTATCAAGAACATCTTGAACTATCACTGATTCTTTAGGTATGGGTGTTACATGTGGAGGGCTAGGAGGTGGCATTTGTGTGTCTTGCACACTTTGATCTTGTTGCTATTGATCAACTGTTTCCATGTTATCTTTTTGTACATATTTCTCCATAGTAACCTCTTCCTTATCCTTCTCTTTCTCTCCTCATTCCTCTTTTTCATCCTTCTCTTCATCATCATTTCCATCATTTTTCCCTTCAAATGGATCTTCTTGCCCTTCTTTCACTATTTGGAGGCCGTAGATGATTTTCCACATAAGAGTGGACTTCTTCACTACATCTTCAATGTTATTTTGAAGAATGTTGAAGGCTCTATATTTGGGCAAAAATCTATTCCCATATTTCCTTCTAGCCTTAGTTATTTGTCCCTTTGTCAATTCAAGCATCACATGAGCCAAAGTTGACTCTCTAATCTCCTTCTCCATGTTTAAACAATAGTGCCATTTATTTTCAACTATGGAGTACAACTCCTTGGGCATTGTGTTGTCTAGTTCAAGTGGAGTGGTCTTGAACTTAGCCATCATTGTATAGATAGAATCTTTTACCATGTTCTATTCTTCTCTTGACAACTTATTAAATTCAATACCTTTTAAACTTGATAGATCTGCATTATCCTTTACATTATCATAGATATTTTCTAAGTCAGATTTAGGTGTGTGGCTTACCACTCTAAATTGACTATTATCTTCAAACTTTTTCCTCTCTTTGTTAGATTCAGGAGGTACCACATACTTCCTCCTTAGTTTCTTCTTTTATGCACCTACTTGTTCTATTTCCTTCCTCTCCTCCTATTCCTTGACAACCTTGTTGTGGATCTAGTGTCTTCTCTTGTTGTGGGCTTGGCAGGGCTTAGCTTTGTCTTCTTATTTCCTTTGGGTTGTGTAGTGGGTGGCTTTTGTGCTTTTATTTTCTTATCCTTAGCCTTAGGAGCTTCCTCTTCATCTTTCTCCTTGGCATCCTCTACTTTCTCAGCATCCTCACCCATTCCTTGAGTTAGTGCTAAAGGCCCTTGCCCCTATTCTTCTTCTTCTACCTCTATTGCCCCTTCTCCAAATCTACCCTTTAATTTATTTTCTAGTCTATCTTTCTTCTTAATTGTGGAGGCTATTTTTAACTCCATTTCTACTTTGGACTTGACAACATCATATGTCCCAAATGGCTTGGCAATTTTTTCAATCTCCTCTGCTAATAGTTTTGTTATGGCTATAGATGCCTCATCTATGTTGATCTCATAGCCAAGAGGTCTGAGCCATCTAACCCTTGGTTTAATATCAGTGTAATCTATGTCAACAAGAAAACAAATATCATTTACATGTTTCTCTACTAGGGATACTGGTATCCTCAGTCTTTGGTTCATAGATTTCTTGAAATCCTCAAAATAACTAGTCATTATTGTCTCAAAATTGGCTCCTATTTGTTCTATGTATTCATTTACTTGGACAGTCACTAGCCTATTAGTTTTCCAACTTACTTTTCCAAAGGAAGGAAACTCATTTTGCACATAAAAGAATAAATAGATCAAAATGAATCCAAACTTGCATTGTGTAGTTTTGGATCTCCTTATTGCACCAAGGTTCTCCATGATCTATTGCAGTTATAATTTGGCTAAGTCATAGGTGTGGTCTTTTTTCACAATCTTGTAGTCAACATCTACTACTATGCATGGAACAATATTGAGTCTATTGAACTAGTAGAGCTTATGTGAAATGACCCTAATAGAAAAATCAACAAGAGGGTCTTTGATAGTATCAATTGTCATCCCTCTTTTATTCCACTTAGCTCTAGTGTTCTTTCGAATTGCTTCCTTAGAGTCACTCCTAAGTGTCTTGGGTCATTCTAGGGTTGGATACCCTATTACCCTATGAATGATCCTCTTTGAGATTTTTACTAGCCCATCCTCTAACCATAAATTTCCATCATGTATACTACTCAGGACGATTCTAATCCACTCGATCTTAAACAAGGTGGGGAAATCTAGGTCATGGGTTAAGTCATTCGTCTCAACTATTTTATATTCATCCTTCAATACCCCATTTTTATATAATCTCTCATATGCCTCTCTAATTTCCATATCTCCTATGGCTCCTACCTTGTAGTTGTAACATCTCCTAACATCTTGTACCATGACTATCTTAGGAGGGATAACAGATAGGGCTCTAGCTAGGTCATTTCTGTAGGCAACTTCTGGGATTGGCCAGAAATTAGGTTGTTTGACCTCATTGGATATTAGCTAAACTTCAAAAGGCTCTTTCTCATGGGTTTTCTAGAAGTTGAGGCCATTTCCACAATCTAGGGTTTCAACACAAGAAAAAAATGAAATTGCATACCTCAGCACTAGTAGAATACCTTAAATCGATAAAAATGTGTAGAATCTATGTTGAAATCTCTTGCAACTACTCTAATTTCTACTTTGAAATTATTCTACACTCTTCTTTATTCTTTCTCTTTGATTACAATGGTGAAAAATGATTCAAAATGTGATCATGTACCTTTATTTCATAGCATTTAATGCTTAATGTGTTTACAGTTCTCCACTTAGCTTCCAAAGCAATTATGCATTACTTGACTTCAATATGAATTTTCCTTTTGCTTGGGTTCCATTACCAACTTGGCTTACATTGACTTTGACAATCAACTCAGCATCCAAAGGTAACTTAGCAACACTATCAAGACTTTCACTTTGAATCTTCATTCATGCTAATCTATCCTTTGTAGTGTTCACTAATTTTGGAAATTAATAATTGATGAGGCATTAAATATCAGTCCCATGCAACTTCTTTTACTTAGTTGGATAAAAAGTGGCCACTTGACCTTTTAGGTGAAGTGATCACTCTATTGGATGTGTTTCCTCCATCTCTTCACTTCCATGTCCTATTCATCTCTCCTCTAATGTGTTCAACATCAACTTTTTCTTTTCCTTTTTTGAACTGAGAGTTGGGTGCCTTTGACTTGGTTGGACAATACTTGTCAACGTGTCCTATCTTTAGACAACTAAAGCATGTTGTTTGACTCAGCCACCCATTGTAGTTTCCACTAAAGTGTGTTCTAATGCAATTCTTAGGAATGTGTTCATACTTTTGATAGTAGTGACAGCTCTGTCTAGTATTGTAGTCCCAATTGTAGTGATGTCCATGGCTTTTGGTCTTTGCTTGTTGATTTGGTGTCCACGTAGGCTATAATCTACATTTAAAGGCTCTATGACCATACTTCTTTCAATTGTAGCAATGACCTTCGAATTTTGGTGTCCTTAGGGTTCTAGTCCTACAATCTTGTGCTTGGTATCCTAACTTATTGCATTTGTGACAGTGACCCATGTTCTTAGGTTTGTCATGTTGATTGGCATTCTTTCTCCTACATACATTAGAGTTATGTCCCTTTTTACCACAGAAATGACAAGTGGGTTTAGTGTTCTTACCTTTGTCACTTCTTTCTTTTGTAGTCTTAGATGTCTCTCTTTCTTTAGTACTTGTATAGCCTAGTCCTAAAGTATCATTATTGGATCTTGATGATTTCAGTAGTTCTTCAAAGTGCTTGATGGCTATACTAGATTTGTTGAAGCTCTTTACAATCTCCCTTTCTCTTCTCAATCCATTCTATAGCTATTCATTTTGCATTTTTAGTGTGGAGATCTCAATGTCCTTGACATTTGGCTCATGATTTGCATTCATCATTTGGCTTAGGGTGCCTAGCTACATGTTGGAAACTCTTGCAAGCTTAATTGACTTTTCCTCCAATATGTTGGAAAAATTTTGTTTGTCATCTTCTATCATAGCCTTATCTTCAATGGCTCTCTTCTTCTATTCAATTAATTCACAAAGCATCATGGCTTGTGATTCTTGCTCAATCTTGAGAGATATGATCTCTTCCACTTGAGCTCTATTCTTCTCCATCAAAGTCTACTATTGCTGTAGAAAATTTTTTAGTATCTCCATTGGCAAACACTTTTTTGGTGTTAATCTCCTTGTACTCTATGTCATTTTTAGCTATGCCAATCTCTCTTCTTCTCTTTAGGGATTTCTTCAACTATTCCCTAGCTTCTTCAATAGAATGCAGAATGAGATGTATCATAATCTCCTAATTCTCTATGATCTTCCCAAGTTTGTAGATTTCCATCTTTAGATCTTTTTCTCTAAGTTGTAAAGATTTTCCTTGTGAGAATTGTGCTCTGATACCAATTTTTAGAATTTACAAGTAGAAAGATTACTTTTGAGAAGGGAGAGGGAGGGAGAAGGGGGGGGGTGAATTAGAAGTAGTACACTTAAACCTCTAAAACTTTATAGCTGAAATTAATCATATGCATGTAACACAACTAACAAACATGAAAATAAAGACATGTATGAAAACACATAACACAAGATTTTGGTCACCTAGAAACCCTCCAAAATGAGAAGTTAAAAACTAGCGTGGGGATGACACCCACAACTTATCATTGTAGCAATATGTAACTGATTAGTGTTACAATTTTTTGACCATCATTGATGATCTATGCTATGAGAGGCATACCTTGTTAAAGGCTTTACACCCTGTTAAAACTGACTTGTCTAAAGGATTTACAAACATTCACTTGGAATGTCACCCTATTAAAGGATTTAACACCTTGTTAAAGGTTTTACAAAATAGTTGGTAAGCCAACCTATCTGCATAGAATTTTCATTCTCCTAATACAATGGCTAGAAAGTTTAGTAGAATGTATCGATTTGATAACTTACAATCTTCAATTGCTGATTCCAAATCCTTGTTTAGCTCAAACTATTTTGATCCTTCCTGATCTGATAAATCTCTGCATGAAGTGTTGATGCTCTATTCTAACCAACTAATTTTTGCAATGTTGTTCCTCCTCTAGGTCTTTACACCCCTTTGAATTTTACTAGCATCCTCTCATAAATTTCATATGACTCTCTCTCCCTTTTAATTATTGGGTTTTGACCTCCTTATAAAGATTTCAAAGACTTAGGGTTAGGTATGAATCTATAAATGAGATTCATCCATCTTTCCCACTCAATTCTTTACATTTTTCTTATTGGTTGTGTGCAGATTACATATCGAATGTAATAGATTTGATCTTACCTTCTAGAACTCAAAATCTATCTCTTAGCTAGCATGCAACATGATTTGTAGCCGAGTTTTTGAAGGCACAAACTCATATGTTAAAATAGTGTCACTTGACACTCACTGTTTGTTGATGCTTGATACATACTCTTTACTAGTGCTTGACACATACTATATTTTTGTCTTGCTTGATAGTTGTACATCACTCAGCATCTATACTAGCTCAACACCAATTTTGATGTAGCACATATAGTTCATTTAGCTTCTATAGTCACTCGGCACTGTCTATTTCCTCAGCATCTAAATAGCTTGACACCTATTGTATTTATGACTTGCCACATACTGGAGCTCAGCACTTGTATTATCCTCGACATCAACTTAGAGAACTTTTTAAGTGTTTTGACACTCAATTATCAAAACCAATCAGAGACCAACATTAGTTTCATTTTTATTCTCATCCATGAGAACTCTGTCTATTAGTGAGAACTCCCTCTAACATCAATCTCTCTCTCTAGAATGATTTTCTTCTGATTTCTCTAATTTCTCTAACAATAATTTATTTGATATGACAACAAACTCTCCAAAAAATCTTCCAAAGTTTCTCTAATAAAAATTCCCAAAATTTCTTTGATATGACATCATAGATTCTCCCTCTTTAACATTTCATTCCAAAGAAAACAATCAATGGATTTTCCATGTCCCTAATATACTGATTCATATACAATATTGTTTGACAATAGTGTATCAACTTGACTTATTTTCAAATGCTTAGTTGATGCATCGGTTAGAATGGGGTTGTCATTACACCAAAAGCCTGATCTTCTAATGCCCAATACCATCACTCAACTTATTGTACATAGGAGGTGGTTCAGCCCTTGTCACTAATCTCAAGGGGAGAGCTAACCAAATTTTTGACAATCTCTCCCTCAACATCACCTGAGGGTCTAACGATTTGAACCCATGATGAAGATCTAATACTACTTGTTAGAATAGGGTTGTTGTTGCACCAAAAGACCAATCTATCAATGCTTGATACAATGACTCAAGTTATAGTGCATAGGAGGTGGTTAAGCCCTTGTCATGAATCTTGAGGGGAGCATTGAAAAATTTCCAACAACATCATTAATCTTTATTTATTGAGCTTCAGATAGGGTTACCTCTCTTAGATGCAAAAATGCATGCTTAAATTATGGCTTGGTGAATATGTCTACGATTTGTTCTTTTATATTCACATATTCCAATCTCACCTCTTTCTCTTACACTAATTCTCTTAGAAAATGAGATTTTATTGCAATGTGCTTTGTCTTGGTGTGCATCACTACATTATTGGATATTTTGATTGCAATGGTGTTATCATAGAAGATAACTACTAAATCCTTGATCTCTTCCTTCATACCTATCAATAGTTGTTTGAACTAAACAATATTGGAATAATTGATGATTACTACAACATATTTTGTGTTTTTTGTAGACTAAGATATGCAATTTTGTTTCTTTCTTGTCCAAGACACTAGCCTCTTTCCAAGAAAGAATGCTCCACCACTAGTTCTTTTCCTATCCTTAATACTTCCTACCCAATCAACATCACTAAAGGCTTTCAATTTAAAGTTGCCTCCTTTCTTATACCGCAAACCATAATCTTTAGTACCTTTTAGATACCTCATAATTATTTTTATTTCTATCATATAATTTTAATTTGGATTGGTAGAAAATCTTGCCACCATACCAATTGCTAATGCAATATCAGGTCTTGTGTGTACTACATACTAAAATTTTCCAATCATTGATCTAAATGTAGTCTAATCTACATCTTTGGAATCATCATTTTTGGTAATCTTATGTCCAATAGACATAGTTCTTCCAAATGGTCTAGAATCCTCCATTACAAATTTCTTCAATATCTCCTTGATGTACTTTTATTGAGTAATGTAGATTCCATCCTTCTTCTATTGAATTTGTAGGCCAACAAAAAATTTAATCCCTCCAAACATTGACATTTCAAATTCTTTACTTGTTTCCTTAGAAATGGATTTACATAAGTCATCATATCCAGTGAACAATATATCATCTACAAATATTTTTACCAGCAATATCTTCTTTTCTGGTCATTCCTTTATGTATAGACTATTAATGTCATTTTTCCTTTTAAAACCAATTCTTACCATATAACTATGCAATCTTTCATGCTAGGCTCTGGGGGCTTGTGTATAAACCTTTGTGTAATCTACAAACCATATCTCTTTTGTTAATATCTATGAAACCTTTAGGCTACTCAATGTAGACTTCTTCTTCTAGGATTCCATTCAAGAAAGATGACTTCACATCCATTTGATACACTTTGAATCCTTTATGTGTAGCATAAGCAAGTAGTGCTCTAACACCTTCTAGTCTTGCAATAGGAGAAAAAGTTTCTCTATAATCAATACCTTCTTCTTGATCATAACCTTTGCATACGAACCTTTCCTTGTTCCTTGATGTTTCTCATTTTCATTCAACTTATTTTTGAATACCCATTTTGTGCCAATTACATTTTTCTCCTTGGGTCTAGGAACAATAGTCTAGGTTTTGTTCCTTTCAATTTGTTCAATCTCTTCATTCATTGCTTCGATCCAAATTTTATTGTCTAATGTATGTTTAACAATTCTATGTTTAAACTTAGTAAGAAAACAAGTACCTTTTAATTTGTTCCTTGTCATTATGCCTTTTGACTAATCTCTAATGATTTTCTCAGGTGCATGATGCCTTCTGACATATCTACCAAGTACAAGTACCTTCTCTTTAGATTTACAACTTGTTTCACTCAATTCATCATGCTTAATATAATCCTTTGAATCATGCTCAGGTCCCCCTATCTATAACTTAGGTCCTTCAGACTATGACTTGGTTTGTACTATCTAAAACTAGGGTCTTTTTGACTATGACTTGTGTTATACTAGCTGCAACTTGGGTTTAACTTGAGATTTAGGGGACTTGGGTGGTGAAGGATTTTAATTTCCAATTTCATTTTCTTGAATTTCAAGTAAGGTATCAAGTCCAAAGTAGACAATGTTTTTGTAGTTTCCAAGTTCTTTTCTTCTTTGTTATTCCCTCTTTTCTATAAACTCATCAGGTTTTACATGTGCACATTCTATGACCTTATGAGTAGTAAGATTTAGAAATTTATATGCTTTGATTTTTCTAGAATATCCTATGAATATGCCTTCACTTTTTGATCCAGAGGATATTTTCACTAAATTTTGAAGTATCTCCAAAGCTCCAATAATTAGTACCAGATTGAAGTACTCAAAATTCTGAATCCAATGCAACTCAAATAGGCAAAAAAGGAGTCTGTATGCTCAAGATATGGCTAGTCAAAGGTTGATCAAACCTTGGTCAAAGGCTGTCAGAAAGGAAAAATTTTGAACTCTCTAAAATTGGTCAAAGTTGGCATCAAAATGAAGGTCTTGTTGAGAGCTTTCCAAAAATGTTTGTTTCATCAAAATCGGAGCTCATACGTGAAAGTTATGCTTAGTTAAAGTTTACTTGACCAAATGCCCTAGTTGACCATATGATGATGTCAGCATGATGACATGGAAAAAAATGTATGGCCAATTAATGATTGACATGTGGCACTGTACAAAGCAAAAAAATTGGGTGCCACATTTATGGCAGGAAGCCCATGTGGCATCTCAGAGGATGATGTTGTTCGAGTTTGGCATTTACATGGCATATCCATGTGGCAAGTCAGCATCAACGTGGTAGGTTGGAAACTCCATGTGGACAGAAAATGTAGTGAATGGTAAGTGGTCGATGGTAGGAGTTGAATGTTTGACCACTGCGAACTTAACAAAATTTTTATTTAAATTTAATAAAGCCGCAAAGCTGCTAAGTTGGTTTTAAAGAGGTGTCAGCAGAGATTGAACCCATGACTTGGAACCTTCAAAAGTTACCTATGGCCATTGCATAGATGGAATCAATTTTATTTATGTTTTAAAATAGAGCTAAGCTCCCTATTTTTAAGCTACTATGGTTATTTTGTTAATTGATTTAACCCCAACTTGAAATGTAATGCCAAAATTGTTATTGGCAAAGGGGGTAAATATGAAATGAAGTTTGTTGAATGCCCTATTTTTGTAAAAGATGGTTATAGGCCATTTTGGGAAAAAAATTTGTATAAAAAGGGGGCTAGGGTCATTTTCAAAGCATAGAATTGAGAGAATTGATGGAGTCTATGGAGCTGATAGCCAATTCATGGGAGCATTATGCTGGCAAAATATTGAGGATTTTTGGCAATTTAATCCTTGAGGAGAGAGAAAATTTGGAGGATGTGTTTTTAGTCTCAAACAACAGAGCAGTGAGATGCTATTGTTCTACAAGGGGTTGAATTTGTAACACATTGTACTTGATTTGGAGTTAATCAGACTGGTCCACCAATTGGAGCTAAACCTAGAGATGTAGTCCTAATAGGGTGAACTCTGAGATCAAATCATGTTGTGCCTCTTGCCTCTCATTTCTTTTCGTCAATGTTATGTGATGTTCTTTTTTTTGCATTTTTTAGTTACGTAAATTTGCTTCAGTTAAAGCATTAATCAATTGCACGTAATTGATTAGAATTCCTCTATATTAGTTCTTGAATTTTCTTCTCTATAATTTCAATGGTTTAAGATACATAGCCATGCATTTACTTCTTGGATCAGGAAATTAAATCTAATTGTTAGGATTAAATCATAATCTTATATATCCTAAATCAAATCACTTTTCACATCAAAGTTTATTTTCCTTGTTTCTTTTGAGATATAACATTTTCTTTCAAATACTTTTAAATGATAGAAATTAGGTTTATAGCCATACAATAATTCATAATGAGTTTGATCTATATCTTTCTTCTTCTTAACTCTATGCAGGGTATGAACTTTTGTACTAATTGCTTCCTTCTAGTATCTAATTACAGAATCTTTCTCTATCATCAATGTTCTTGCACAATCCATAATAGATCTATTTCTTCTTTCTGCTATATCATTCTGTTGAGATGTACCAGGTGTAGATACATTTCTCTTGGTTCCTCCTTCATTGTACAATTCATTGAATTCATTTGAGATGAATTAAACTCCTCTATTTGATCTTAGACAATCTAGTTTCTTTCCTTTTTCTTTCTCAAATCTAGGCAAATACCACTTGAACTTTTGAAAAGATTCAGACTTATCTTTTAAGTACATCACTATCATCATCCTAGAATAATCATCAACAAATAAAATAAAATACTTATCTCCATAGTAGCTTTCTATACCAATAGGTCCACAAAGGTCTATATGAACCAACTTTAGGACTTCTTTAGAATGATAATTCTTGCTTTTGAAGCTTGTCTTTCCCATCTTTCCAATTTGACATTTTTTTACACTCCCATATTAAGCGTCTTCACACTTAGAATGCCTCTCACTCTTTTATTATTGCTTATGTTGACTAGGTTATCAAAATTCACATGACATAACCTTTTATACCATAGCCAACTTTCCTCTACTTGTGCTATGAAACATGAACTTTTAGTTAGATCTAGATAGAATAGATTACCTATTGTTTGATTTCCAGTCCCAACTAGATTTCCTTTCCCATCCAGGAGCTTGGCCTTTCCATTTATGAATTCTATCTTGAATCTAATGTTGTTCAACTATGCCACACTAAGTAGATTATGTTTCAGTCCTTCAACCCAGTAAGCATTGTCACATTTGAGTTCATCAGTTAATGCAATGCAACCTTTTTCTTTTACATAATGAGGTTCATCATTTCCAAATTTGACACTTCCACTATCGTAGTGTTCTAAGTGATTAAATTTTATTATATCAATTGTCATGTGGTGAGAAAAACCATTATCTATGATCCATGTGTCATTCTTGCTAATATGAGAAATGAGGAGCATCTTATCATTTTCATCATCTGATTCATCTTTAATAGAAATGTAAACCATTTCATCCTCATCACTACTATCTAAGTCTTTAGCCATGTAACAGGATTTCTTAATTTTATCCTTGTAGTCTTTGTAGTTTTTGAAATCTTTCTTGCCTTTGTACTTTTTATTCTTCTTTTATTTGTTGCCTTCTCTATTTAGACACCTTTTAGAAATGTGACCAACTTCTTCACAAGAAAAATAGATTAGGGGCATTTTACCTTTGTACTTTCCTTTGCCTTTAGGGAATCTCCTTGCAAGGAGGGCCTCAATGGCTTCAAGATCATCATCAAAATCATATTCTTCTACTCTTTTAGAGTATTTTCCTTTAGAGTTTCTACCTTTCTTTTTGAGTGAAAGCTTAGCTTGAAATGTAGACTCAATACTACTAGAGTTAGGAACATAGCTATCAAAATTGTCTAACTCAAAGGCTATCAATCTTCTCACTAGTGCATCCAAAGTTATATCATTTTTGGGATCACATCTCATTTCTTGAATAGCTAAAATCCTAATTGCATAAATAGGATGAAGTGTTCAGAGTACCTTGCTGACCACTATTACATCATCTATTTTCCCTCCTAAGGCTCTAATTGCACTCACACTTGCTTTGATTCATTCACTATATTTTGCAATCTTTTCATCTTCTCTCATTTTCATTTGATCAAACTGACCTCTTAGACTTTTTACCTTAGCTCTCCTCATATTTTCATCCCCTCCATAGATACCTTTCAGCTTGAACCACATTTCATGAGCAATAAAACAATCTTTGACTTCATCAAATTTAGAATAGTTGAAAGTAGAGGCAATGTTAATCATCATCATGTTGTGATTCTTCTTTTCCACAATTTGATCCATAGAAAAAGGTCCAAAAGTTGTCGCATACTTGTTCTCTAGGTATTTCAGGCCTGTGTCTCCAATGGAAGCTAGATGTGGCTTCATGAGTTCCTACCATGCTTGGATGTTATCTTTGTTTATCTTA
Organism: Cupressus sempervirens; assembly: GCA_028749045.1. Classification (NCBI taxonomy): domain Eukaryota; kingdom Viridiplantae; phylum Streptophyta; class Pinopsida; order Cupressales; family Cupressaceae; genus Cupressus; species Cupressus sempervirens. The sequence continues at coordinate 356,843,323 of CM053789.1, forward strand.
GGAATCTCCCTTGTATAAGACATCTTGATCTTTATCTTAGGTCCTTAAAACCTTATCTGCAAGAACCAATACCTCTAATACCAATTGTTAGAAATGGAAAGGAGTAACTTAGAGGAGGGGGTTGAATTAGTTACCACTAAAAAAGTCCAAGATTCCTTTATGATGTCAACACAATATAAAACTAAAACCTTGTTAAAACTTGATTAACATTGAATATTATTGTTCTCAGTCGGTTAACACTAAATATTGATTTCACCTAGTTAACACATAATATTGGTGTCACTTGGTAAATACTAAAATAAATGATCTTAAGATATTTAATGTGATTAGCCTTGATTAACTTAGTTGTAGAAACATACAAGAAATAATATGAACACAAGAGACACCAAGATTTAACGTGGAAACCCAATTTGGGTAAGCCACCAATTGCAACTAGTTATTATTTTTCATTATTTTGAAGTGATCCCTATTAGGAGCCAACCCTATTAAAGGTTACAAAATATACTATAAGGTGTTACCCTATTAGAGGATTTAATTCACCCTGTTAGGAGTGGTCTTGGTAGAGGTCTTTAGACACTTCAATCTAGAAATGTCACCTTGTTAGAGGATTTGCAAACTAACTATTAGGCTAAATATGTTAGAAGATTTGATTTACTACTAAAATTATTATGGAGTAGCAATGACTTGACCTAATTGCTGATGCAACTAACTTTGCTGATTGAAATCCTAGTTCTGGCTTTCTTACTTGATCCTCCTTGATTATAGTGTTCATTTTTCAATCCTCAACTTGACCTTTCATTTATATGATTTTCCTTGTCAAGTTAGCTACAATTAACCAATAAATCTATCAGACTCAATATGCTGACAGCCATCTAATATAGAATTGAGTACTCAATCAACATAGAGAAACCATTCATTAACTGACCCAATTGTCAATACTAACTCTATGCTAACTTTCCTTTGATAACTGAGTGAACTCAATTAATATAGGATCCATGCTGACTTTCCTTTGGTAACCAAGTGAACTTGATTAACATAGGATCTACCATTGATGCCTGAGTGAGCTTGGTAAATACTAAATATGAACTTGGGTATAATAGGAATGCTAGGCATACACAAAAAATTACCTTTGATACTCGAGTGAGCTTGCCTTCGATACTTGAGTGAGCTCGGTTAACATTAAATTCTCAATAAAGGCTTTACATTTTGTGTAACATCAAAGACAACATACAATTGAACAATTGTTTTCAACAAAAATGGTTTGAACCCTTTTCTTCATACTGGTCCCTTTGTCAATTTTTTTACTTTACCTAAGATTTAATTTTTGAATTTTGGGGTGATTTTCTTATATATCCTTGGTTTTATTTTCCTTGTGGTTATGTTTTTCTTTATCTAGTATTGTTTAATTGCATGTGGTTAGCCAAAGGGATAAGTTGTTTTGTAACCATTGGATTCTTCTTAGATCTACGGTTCTTGCCTTGTTACTATGCACAGGTGCAAATTCTTTAAGTTTCATGATAAAGAAAGCTTGTGACACCTATCTCGTGGGACCAAGAAAATAAAATGAACTCTAATATCAATCTCTACCCTCAGATGCCAAAATAATTAGCGGTTGTCTCTTTTTCTCTATGGGAACATGTGCTTGGTTTAACTATGGTGACATAGTGAGAGTGCAATAGGTGGATGCCATGGGTCCATACAAGTTTCAAGGGAGCCCTATCATCATAGGAAAACTATCATGATGTGTTTGGTTTGTAGACTAGGATAAGCATGTTTTAAATGTATTCGAGATCATTGATCAATATAAATATCTATAGACATCCTATTATTGCTATAGAGAAGTGCTCAAGTTTTAAAAAGTGCAGGAATCCAAGAAGTTGCCACCTATTTTTAGTGGGTCCCAAAGAGACAATAACATATGCCTATTTTTCAGTTGTTGGTCTGAAATGAAATCAATGACAATCGCATTATCACTATTTCAAGCTGTAAGTTGTTTAAACAAAGAGATAAAGTCACTGTTTGACATGTGTTTAGTGGGTGCACATGAATACAATGGTGTCAATGTTTGAATATCAGTTGTTAGATGCAGACCAAGTCCATGGTGGTTGCATAGTTGCCAAAAGAAGGTGAAGGTTTTTGAACAATAGAAACACAATGACATGAAGACATGTGGATAAGGTGGGACTAGAATATTCACAAGCCTCAAAAGGAAAATGACATTATCAGGAGATAACATGTGTCATATTGTGCTTCACTCATTATTCACTATATGTAGTTATTAAAATATTGTTCCCAATCATTAATTAGATTAGAAATCAATGATCACCACTATGCCACCATAAAAATTAACAAGGCCATTAATCATAGCAACTACGTGACATGGTGATACATTTCTTGGTGGCCCATAGAGAAGGAACTAAACAAAAGACTTATAGATCATATGATCAAAGATGGATCTACAAATGTCATTTTATCACAATAAAATGGTGCTCAATAGATAAAACATGCAATATAGCAAGGATAAGCCATGTTTCCTTGGTGGGCCTCACCCTAAAGCAAAATTGTCTTTTCTCCTTAGTCATTTATCTTGAATATATCAACAAGTCTCACTATATTGCTATTCAAAGTTGCAAGGATTTTAAACATAGTGATGTAGAGAGAGACAGAGAGTGACACACATCCTAAGACTTTCCTACCAATCCAAAAAGGATGTAAATAGGACATATGACTTCCAACTAGCAAGACATGATTGGTTTGACTTCCATGTGTTTGTGCAAAATTCTAAGTCAGTAGTAAGGTTAAATCTAATTTGTCAGATGTAATACATATCAACAACCAATTTTCAAACTCTTATGTGTTGCATGCACATGAGATTGTTATAGACATTAATGGTGAAATAAACTTTCCTTGTCCAAATGATTTCAAAATTAAATGGACATGTTTTTGTCTTTATTTTGCACAATGCGTGATCTTTTGAGCATAGCAAAAAAAGCCAAATTTTTAGTATTCTCCAATTTGTGAATTATTGTGATCAGAGATAAGTTTATTACAATTACAATCTATGGAGTGTCAGTAAGATTTTTACCCTTCTCAGTAGAAGATATTATGTCTTGGAATTATCATAATTTTTGAAAGAAGTAATCACCATGAATGCACTCATAGATAGGGAAAGTTTTCTTAGGAGAGTGGAAGCAGTTAAAGAGAAGAATAGGAATTTGGAAGAGAAACCTTCAACTTTACACTTAGATATATTTTGAGATATAGGAGAAATAAGGTCTAAGAGCCAAGATCAAGAACATATTCTATGTGAAAAAGAAGGACCTATCATTTCTCAAGTTCAAACTTATAAACCCATTGAAGAGAATGTGATAGATATTGCTACTAAGAATGATGATAAAGGAAATAAGAAGGTCATGGGTATTTAGATAAATGAACCTCCTATTCCCCCCAAGAATATTGTTATCTCCAATATTGACATAAAGTTGGAAAGAGCTAAGAAAGAAAGGGAAGATTTGGCAAAAGAATTGCGAAAACTTGAAAATGAAGCTAAAGAAGCAAAAACAAGAAGGAAAATTCAATTCCTAAAATCTACCTCTTTCTTAGCAACATGGAAAAACTAGACTTTACAGGGTGTATCTTCTACCCCAACATGTGGTCTTGTGATAAATAGTTAAGGATTTTCCCAACAATTTCAACTTCCTCTTCTATTACAACTTGTCAATTAACTACAACCCAACAAGGAAAAATTCCCATGCAAATCCAATTTGCTAGAACTAGCTCTTCAAACATATTAATATCTTAGAAAAGGCCCATCTATGTGGAAAGATATAAGAAAATATATTTTATAGGTATTCTTGGCTTTCCTTATCCTATTCCCAATGAGTTGAGAGATAAAGTCACAATTTTTTTTGGAAATAATTCTATTCGCGGTGAAGAACATCTTAGAAAATTTATTGAGATGTTGAATGATTATGAAGTTGAACATGAAGATGTTGTCATGAAGTTATCTATACATTCACTCATAGAAAATGCCAAGGATTGGTTTAGGAGACTCCTTGATGATAGAATTGGTTCATGGGATGATTTGGAGAAATATTTCAAGGAACAATATGGCAACAACACTAATGCTAGTTTTGTTTTGAATGAATTTAATAATATCAAGAAAAATCAAAATGAAGATACTTTTGATTTTAATGTTAGCTTCCAAAATGGAATGTATAAGTTGTTCCAAGTAATGATGTTAGATGAGAATGTTTGCTTGACCACCTATTTCAATTCTTTTGATAGTAACATGACTTATATTTTAAGAGACAAAGATCCTAAGACACTAAGGGATGTTTTCAAGATAGCTATAAATATTGAAAATAATAGGAGAGCATCTATGAAGATTGAGAGGAGAGATAATCCTAAGTTGTTTAATCCTATGGGAAATGAGAAAGAAAGAGATAGGCCTAAGCCTAAGGAAGAAAAAATGGACTAGGTGTTGAACTTTCTAAAGAACTTGAAACCTCCACTTAACAATGTAAACAAACCTAATAGTAGTGAGAAGCCACGGTTCAACAACAATTATAATAGATAGACCAAATTGTAGAACTACCCCTACAACACAAAATGGAAAGATGAAAATCCCATTAATAACCCTACACAAGGTACAAATGACAAGAATACACTAGATCCACTAAAGAGAAATTCTATAAATATGGTGGAAGAGATGCCTTGGCATGTTGTTTGTCAATCTCCTCATTCTCCTAATTATTGTGTAGTTACCCAGTCATTTTCCACACCTCAATAGGCACAACCTAAAGAGGGGGAGGAAGAATGAATTCATGATGATGTATCTTGAAATATGATTAATTCTTGTGATGACTGTGAAGGATCTAATAATGAAGAACCTAAAGTGGATGTGAGAATTCAATAAGATATGTATCATATCTACCATCAGTAGATCTTCTTAGATTATGAAAATGAAGTTGATAACAAAACACGCAACATGATCTCAAGGTCTAAACACATGAATTTGAGAAAACCTTCCAAGGAATAAATTGACGGGATAAATGTTGAGATGGTTTCTCAATTTCACAGTACATATAACCTAAGGAAAAAAATATTAAGTAACATTGTTGGTAAAGCTTAGGACATATTAATTAAAGATATAGCACACAAAATGAACAATGAAAAAAAAGAAGAGGATCAAATGCCTTTCAAGATCAAAGATAATGAAGCTAAGAAATAAGGACCCAAGAAGAAGGTTCAAACTCAAAATGTAGATGCAATCAATAAAAATACAAAAGAAAGAAAGCTAAGACTTGATGTTGTACTAAAAATTGAGGATCCCACTACTCAATTACAAGAAACTAAAGGTAATCTAGGTAAACCTCTTTTTTATGACCCTATTGCTATGATAACTATGTTGTCACAAATTATTGTGAAGGTTCCTTTGTCTAAAATGTTTAGGATAGAAGAACATAAAAGTAAAGCCCTTTCATGGTTAGGAGGAATTAGAAATAGTAGTGTCTTTAAGGGAGAGTCATCATTAGTGTTAGAAATGGTTTAGAATAACTAAAAGAGGAGGTGAATTAGTTATTCAAGGTCCAAAACTACCTATTCAAACTTTTTCACTAAGTATAGTGAGCCCAATTAAACTAACCATGCATCCAGGCAAGTTACTGATAAATCAACATGCAAAAATCAAACATGAAAGATCAGCACATAGCATAGTGATTTATGTGGAAACCCAATTTGGGAAAAACTACTAGTAACATGCTACCTTGTTTCTCACTCTTCTATAGTGATGCCACGTGAAAGGCCTTCCCTATTAAAGGCTACAACACACTGCTAGATGTGACCTTGTTAAAGGATTTTAAACACCCCATTAGGAGTGTGCCTAGTTAAAGGACTTTAGAACATTCAACTTGGAATGTCACCCTATTAAAGGATTTCTCAATGCATGTTAGGCCAAATTAAGTCCATAGGATTTTTCCTCAACTAATAGAATTGCAAGAGAGTAAAAATTAAGGGCTTTTGACCTGATACAACTCACAACTTAACTTGCATATTTCAGATCTCTATTCAATACACAAATTTTATTGGCCTTTAGTCTCTATAGCTCTAACAACTTGTCCTCCTTTCAAGCTTTGTCTCCCTAATTCTTCTTGCTTGTTGCGCCAATGCAATTTCCTCTCTATGGTCACTTATCGAAGCAAAGTCTCTATGCTCTATTCTTCCTTCTTAATGCCTTCTCCTAGATACCACACACTCTGGCCAACCACTTTCTAACCATACTAACTTCAACTCTTTGACTTGTAACTTCTTAAGAAGAAGTTTGGAATGCATTTCTTGCTCTATTCTTCCTGCTCATATTTGGGTTTGAATTGATTAGGAAAGATACAATGTATCTTTCCCTCCAATTTGTTTCCTCTAGAAACATCATGTGGAATCCACCTATATTCACCTGAAAATAGTTAACCTAAAATTCTATGACACAAAATCAACCTTCTTATCTTCCACCTAGTTCACAAAATTCAAGGTAGCAACCTTATCATCTCAGATCTAGTGAATCTTTTCCTTTTCAAATAATACCGCAGCTCAGCATCATTGAATTACTAGTGCTCAGCACATACTATGTTACTCGGCACCTATAGCGGATTCATTCAGCATCAACTAAGTTTTACTGATGCTCAACACCTAAACTTTGATCGGAACCTACTGTGTGCTCAACACCTGAACACTTTTACTCAGCACACACTAGATTTTTCATTTTCTTGGTACTAACTAAAAAACCTACTTGGCATGAACTAACTTGCTCAGCACCCACTAATGAATTTAGTCAAGCTTTGCATATAGCTTTATTACAACTTATTCTTCTAATGTTTCTAAGTGTGACCAATCTCTATATCTTCAAGTATATTAACAATACATCATTTTACCATTATCTTAACTAATCCTTATACTTCAGTACAATGTCATAACTCAACCTTTCCCTTAGGTTCTTTTGTTACATCTTATTCATTAACTCCTCCTCATTAATCAACTAAGTGATAGTACTGGGATCTTATAATTAATTGTCATTCCAACAAATAGCAGGTTTGACATCAGTGACAAAACAATGATTGAAAGCTTTCTTTATCAACAATCTCCCTTCTTCAACAATGATATTTTCAATCATATTCCAACAATTAGGACAAGAGGTAAGAAAAAGGAATGATATCTCAAATACCACAAATGTACTTGGATAGTTCATCAACAACATATATAGAAAATATTGACCCTTTCTTCCATAGAATAATCATAAATGGAAAAACTTTAAAAACCATATGATTGATTTAGGAGCCTCAAATATTGTCATGCCCTTCAAAATCATGGAATATCTTGTTCTAAAAATAGAAACTAAATACATTAGATGTTAGGACATGAATGCAAGGTAGGTCCCTATTATAACTACTATGAATGCATTACCATAAAGGATAGCTACCTATTCTGATATTGATTTTACCATGAGTGTCTTTGTAGTTGATATTCCCAACCAATATGTTATGTTACTCTCAAGAAAATAGAGTGTTGCGATGGGAGGAAGCCTATAATATGATTTTTCTTTTACTACTTTTCACATAAAAGATAGATCTATCAAGGTTAACAAAGAGCCTAGAGTCATTCATATGATTGAGGGTAATATTGATATTGATGCTACATGTTTCCTAGACATGACGGTAAATTCTTTTAGCATTGAAATTACTACTTTGGAGGCTAGAAAAATGGTCCCATTGATTTCACAAGAAGAAAAAAAATGTATTAATTCATCAAAGGTTTGGAAAATTTATTTTGATGGACCTAGTTCTAAAGAAGGGTCAGGGGTTGGAGTAGTTTTTATTTCACCAGAAAAGAACACATTCAAATATTCTTTCACCTTGAACTTCACTTGCACTAAAATTGTAGTAGAATATGAAGTACTTATACTTTGATTAAAGGTAGTTGTTGGTCATGCCATTAAAAAATTACATGTCATTGGTGATTCTGAGTTAGTAGTATCTTAGATAAGACAGGATTATGCATCCAAGAATAAGAGACTAAAATAATATAAGATTGAAGTGCAAACTGGGCCCTCAATTCCTAATAACATAGAAAATTAGCAAGTATTTGAAGATGACAGAGGCATTATCAATTTCCTTCTGAATGAAGGAAAATACCATGGTTAGGAATTAGATTGTAGTGCTTTTTTTGAAAATATAAATGGGAAGGACACTATTTTTGGTTAGGAAATCTTGCAATTAAGGAAAAATAAAGTGACCAAGGGGTTACTAGTATTGGAAAATGTTTTTAATGATCAAGATAGAGTCCATCTATAAATCAAAGATAAGAAGCCACAAGAGTTGGAAGAAATTAATCTTTGAACAAGTGAATCTCCCAAAAAGGTGTACATAGGTAAGGCTTTGTCCCATGCTATAAGAAAATAATTAGTTGACTTATTAAGGAATTTTAGACATGTATTTGCATGGTCTTGTGATTATCTAAAGGCTTATTGGGAAGATTTGTTCAAACATGTTATCCCATTGAAAGAAAATGTTAAACAATTTATGTAGAAACAAAGGCATGTTAATCCCACACTAGCCCCAAAGATGCAAGAAAAGCTAATGAAGCTTAGGAATGGGGGAATAATAAAACCTATAAGAAATTTCACTTTGGTGTCCAATTTAGTGCCAATATGAAAGAAAACTAGTGACGTCAAACTATGTGTGGATTTTAGAAATCTTAATATAAAGGATAATTATAGTTTACCTGACATGGAGGCTATGTTGCAATAGGTTACTAGCTCTAAGCTAATGTGTATGATGGATGTATTCTCTAGTTATAATCAAGTACTAGTTGATGAAGTAGAACAATAAAAAACTTCTTTTACCACACCATGGGGAACCTATGTGTATATTAGAATGTCTTTTCACTTAATTAATGTAGGGGCCACTTTCCAAAGAGCCATGGATGTTTCTTTTGCAGAATACATGAATAAGTTCATAGTTGTTTACCAAGGTGATTTAACAACCTATTCCAAGAAAGAAGAGGATCAATGCAAACATTAGGAGAAAATCTTCTTGAAAGCCTTGGATATTGAGTTTCCTTGAATCCAAGGAAATATGCATTTGGAGTCACAGAGGGGAAGCCGTTGGGCACATAGTGTCTATAGATGGAGAAAAAATTTATCTAGAAAAGGTTGAAGCTATTGACAAAGTCCCCAAACCAAAAAATGTCAAAGGTAGCTAATCATTCTTTGGCCAATTAAATTTCCTAAGGATTTTTATAGAAAGTTTTGCAAATATTAGCAAGCCAATTTCCAAGAAGCTCAAACAAGGAGAAATAATAAAATGAGATTGAGAATCTTCAATTTACTTTCAATACATAGAGAATGCAATTAAGAATACCCCTGTACTATGGACTCCAAATTATACCAAGCCAGTTCATATTTTTTTATTTGCATTATTTCACACAATTGTAGTAGTCTTACTCTAGAAAAATGAAGAGGTTTTTGAACAACCTATTGCATTCTTTAGTAAATCACTACAAGTTGTAGAGACAAAGTATGGTATAAATGAGAAGTAGTCATATGCTCTCGTCAAAGTAGTCAAAGCTTCCAGATGTTATTTGGTTGGTGCTATGGTTATAGACTTTGTTCCCAGTGCTATTGTCAAAGATATATTTTCTCAACAAGAGGTATCTAGTAATAGATGTATGTATGGATAAACATGATTCAAGAGTTTAACGTAGATGTCCATATTAAAAAATTGGTAAGAGGCCAAGGATTAGCAAAACTAATGGCTCAATCTAATTTTTATGCTAACCGAATAAATCTTGTTCATTAAGACCATTGACCTTATACTTGTGATATGGATTATTGTTCGTTGTATAAGAATATCATTTATTATCTACAATACATGGGAGCTCCACCTAATTTGACTGACAATGAAAAAAGATTTGTAATGTTGTAGTAAATCAGATATGACATTATTGATGAGAAGCTCTGGTGGAGAAAATTTGAAGGGATATTGTTAAAATGGATAAACCATGACAAATCAAATCATTTATTATTTGAAATGAACTTAGGAGTCTATGGAGGACATTAAATGGCCAAGAAAATGGCCCACAAGGTGATGAGAGCTATTTTTTGGTGGCCAACCTTGTTTAAGGATGCTCATTGTTTAGTTAGAAAATGTGACTATTATCAAGGGTTTCTTGGCAAGTTGAAATTTTCTAGGAACACTCCATTAAAACTAGTGGAAGTTCATGAACATTTTCAATAGTGGGAAATGGATTTCATAGGAGAGATAGAAAACAAATGTAGTACTAGCTATTCATGGATCCTTGTAGAAACTAACTATTTCACAAAATGGATAGAAGCCATCCCCACTAGAACAAAAAATAGAAAGGTTGTAAACCATTTCTTAATAATATAATCACTATATTTGGATGCTCAGAAAGAATTGTAGCTAATAATTCCATGTGCTTCAAATCATATGAGTTCATACAATTCTATGATAAATATGGCATTAGTAGATCAACCTCATCCCCACATGATCTACAATGAAATGGGTAGGTTGAATCCACACACAAAAGCTTCTTGAAGATCATTAAAAGGACTTTGGATGACAACAAAAAGGCATGGGATTCTAGTTACCTTTCACATTCTAGGATGATAGAGTAACAATCGAGAAGGCTATAGGAGTGTCACCTTTTGATGTAGTACAAGGTAGGAGAGTCCCCAAAGGAGATTTTCTAGCCCCTAGCAAATAGCCACATAGTAAAAACATAACATAAGATAAATGATCTTATACCAATTCATAATATTGATTCATAAAATAACTATTTACATGCAATGTGCACAACTATAAGGCCTTCTAGGTTATGGCCATTTACAATAGCAATTACAATAATAGTTTTGTAAGATCCCTTAAGATCCAAAATTAAACCCAAACCTAGCTAGTCCTGAACCACACTCTGGTAGAAACCTTCAAGATCTCAACTTTTTGTCACAAGACAACAAGCAACATCCTTGTTTCTTCATACACAACCACTAGCTCTTCTCAAAGTTCACTCCTCTACCACATCCTCTTCTCCAAGTTGGACAAATATATGACTTAAGACTCCACAAGACCCCTATACCTATACCCAACTAATTCACAAGTCATCCTAGAAAGATACAAAATGAATAAACCCCTTGCATTAAATGTATATTTAAGCCACAAGTTTCTTTACAACAAACATTAAATACAAAATGTTAATCCTCACATTTTCTGCAGTTAACGTGCAATACAACTACATGAAATAATTAAATACTTAGGACAAGCCCCAAGTTTACAACACATAACTAACTCAAAATACCACATAATAATATGTAAACTTAAGCATAGTTCCATGTGCCATCCTACTATCCAAATCCAAGAGCACATACTCCAAATCCCTTAGATCGAAGCTTGCAAATGCAATTCCTAAAGTTTTCTAGTAAATAGGAACAGATTACCACCAACCACAAAAATGGCTCTAACTCTAATCATTAAATGAAAATAGGAAAAGTTCCACCAATATGCCTCAAACACATCCCCTACTACACAACCCATAAGGTCCACAAAATCCAAGCTTGATACTCTTGCATCACACTCCCCAAGTAGAAAGAAATCTGTGTCCCACACTTTTATGGCCAAAGAAAGTTCAGCAACCATCTTCATCTTCACCAAAGGCTTCCACTCCATAAAGGAAAAGAGAAAAAATATATAAATCCCCCACATCTACATCATTTTGTCAAACACCAAAATTGCTTGAATCTCAACCACCCAACCAACATGCTCACTCCGAAGAAAAAAGTGAACATAGTATTTGACATGTAAATCTTGTGACTCATCACAACCAACAATAGCAATATCCTCAAACATGTACTCCATGTCAGCAACATGTAAATCTGATCCATGTGAACCATCAAGAAATTAGAAACATAAAAATCCGTAGTATCATGTAGATCCTCAACATCAAACTCCACATCAGTAGCAATATGCAGATCTCCATTGACACATGTGAAACTTACAACACCAGTGATCTCATTTCTCAAAATAAGATTACCCTTTTCAATTTCCATGTCAGATTCATTCAACTAATTATGGAAACCAATATCAATCACAATATCAACAATGTTAGGAACCTTTTTAGTAACAACCACAAGTTGCTCTATAGGTTTTTCATTAGACACCACAAACTGATAAAAAAAACCAACCTCTTCATCCACCTTATCATGCTATCTTCTCTCTTGAACAAGTCTTCTAACTGGCTAGACAACTCTCTTCTAGATCAATAGACTCCAACTCTAGTAGCATACAACTTCCTTCCTCAATTCTTCAACATTTTAGAAAAAGAAGCATCCACAACATTGTCCCCCCAAGAAATTGTCTCATTAATCCTCATCTCTATTATATTATAGATATTCACAATCAACCTAGGGTCCAATCTTATCAGAAGCATCTTCCAAAATATTTGGAAACCCTCTGCTACAAATCCTTCCCACACACCTTGTGACAACCTAATTTTTTTGTAATTCAGATCACAACATGCCTCCTCACATAAACAACCAGGAATAAATCACAAGTCCAAGAATATGTTTCTGCAATATGCATCACACAAACTCTTTGTAATAATGCATGACCAAGAGGTCTAGGACTCTAAAAAGAATAATCCACAACAAGATCAAGATCTTCTCAGATCAACTTCTCTAAACCCAAGGTCCTAGTGCAAATTGTCTCAAATTTGGAGATCTATCTACACTCAGAGAAATAATTGTCCTCTAATAATCTCCACCTAGATCAAACCTTTTCTCTAATATCATCTAATGTAGTACAAGATAGGAGAGTCTCTAAAGGAGATGTCATAGCCCTAAGAAAATAACCACATATTGGAAACACAACACAAGATACATGATATGACACCAATCCAAAACATTGGTTCATAAAATAACTATTTATGTCCAATGTAACTAACTGTAAGGCCGTTCAAGTTACAACCCAATACAATAGAAATTACAATAATAGTTTTGGAACATCCCTCAAGATCCAAACTCAAACCCAGACCTATCTAGTCCAGATCCACATTCTAGTAGAAACCTCCAAGATCTCAACTTGTGCTTGCAAACCACCAAGTAACCTCCTTATTTCTTCATCTACAACCACTAGCTCTTCTCAAAGTTTGGTCCTATGTCACATACTCTTCTTCAAGTTGGATGAATATATGACTTAAGACTCCACAAGAACCCTATACATATACCCAACTAACCCACAAGTTGGCCTAGCAAGTTACAAATTAAATAAACCACTTGCATTAAATGCATATTTAAGCCACAAGTTGGTTCATTAATGCTTGCATTTTCCATATTTAACACGCAATACAACCACATGATATAACTAAATACTTAGGAAAAACCCCAAGTTTACAATGCATAACTAACTCAAAAGACCATAGAAGAATATGTGAACTTAGGCATAGGTTCATCTGTCATCCCATTATCCAAATCAAAGATTGCACACTCCAACTCCCTCAAATTGAAGCTCGTGAATGCAATCTCCAAAGTTTGCTAATAAAGTGGAACACATTACTAGTAACCACAAAATGGCTTTAACTCCAAGATGATGACTCCAATCAACACACAAAAATAGGATAAGGTACACTAATATTCCTTGAACACATCCCCAACTACACAACCCATAAGGTCATTAAAATCCAAGCTCAATGCTCCTACATCACCTTTTTCTTTAGTATATTAGAATCAGGCAAGAATGCCTTAGAATAACTTGATTAGTTTATATAGATTTGTCCAAAAGTATGATGAGAACATTATAGATGATATGCAAGAAACGAGGGATGAAATTATTGTGTTAAATGAGCACAAAAGAGAAGCACCTACCAAATTGTAGTTACAAATGAAACAATTGTTTAATAAAAAGGCAATAGAGAAGACCTGGTGTCAATGTGGAAAGCAAGAATAGAGGATAAGGGGAAGCATAGGAAATTTGACCCTATATGGCTTGGCCCTTATTTTATAGACTCTAAGTGGCGAGTAGATTCACACATCTTGAAAGAGCTCAATGGAAATATTCTAGAATTTCTAGATCATGGATAGTTCTTTAAAAGATATTTCTCTTAAAAGGTACATCTCCTTCCATGAACAATATTTAGGTCTATAAATTTTGTTTTTTTTCCTATATATATGGGTATGTGTGTGTATTTTCTATTGTGTGCGCATCTCTCTCTATAATGTTATCAAGTGTGTGGTTTGCTCTAACCAAAAAATTTGAGCCCTTGCATGAATTTTTAATAATCAATATCCCTAGATAAAGCCACTATTAGTCCCTCTCTAAGTGCCTTTGTGTTCAAAAAAAAAATTGAACTTTGAATCATAATGGTCTTTTCATTTTCTTCTAGGGAAAGAATTTTAGAATAAACCCTAGGTGTGATAAAATGTTTTAAACCCTTTTCTTTGTATTGATCCCTTCATCAAGGTTTTAATTTTTGAATAATTGGGTGATTTTCGTATATATCCCTAGTTTTATTTTCCTCATGATTATATTTTTCTTTATCTAGTATTATTTAATCACCCGTGGTTAAAAAAAGGGAATAGTTTTTTTGTAACCATTGGGTTCTTCTTAGATCTACCATTCTCTCCTTATCACTATGCAAAGGTACATATTTTTTAAGTTTTGTGATAAAGAAAGATTGTGACACCTATCTAGTGGTACCAAGGAAATAAAAAAAATTCCAACGACCAATCTTACCCCTTAGATCCCAAAAGAATGAGTGGTTGTCTCTTTTTTGTGATGTGAACATGTGCTTGGTTTAACTATGGTGACATAGCAAGAATGTGACATGTGGATGTGGTGGGTTCATAAATTTTTGAAGCAATCTATGTCATTATAGGACAACTATTATGATGTGCCTGGTTCACAACCTAGGATAACCATGTTTTAAATGTATTCCTTATCATCGATCAAGATAAAGATCTACGAACATCAAATTATTGCTATGGAGAAGTGCTCAGGTTTTTGAAACTATGAGAATGTGAGAAGTTGCAACATTTTTTTAGTGGATCCCAAAGAGATAGTAAAGTATGTCTATTTTTCAGCCCTTGATCTGAAAGGAAGTCAACAATGGTTGCATTATCGCTATTTAAAGCTACAATTTGTATAAATAAAGTGATAAAGAGACTATTTAACACATGTCTAGTGGGTCCACATGAATATAATGATGTCAATGTTTTAATATCAGTCATTAGATGCAAACCAAATACATGGTGGTTGTATAGTCGCCAAAGAAAGGTGCATGCTTTATAACAATAGAAACATAGCAATGTGAAGACACATGGATAAGGTGTGATTAGAGTATTCAAAAGCCTCAAAAGGAAAATGGTATCATTGGGAGATAATAGGTGTCAAATTGTGGTTCACTCATTAATTCACTATGTGCAGTTGTGAAAATATTGTTCCCTCCATTTGATTAGATCGAAAATCAAGGATCATCTCTATCTCACTATAAAAAGTAACAAGGCCAATAATCATAGTGATTATGTGATATGTTGATGCATATCCTAGTGGGCCATACAAAAGAAACCAAAAAAAAGACTTATGGACCATTCGATCATAGATGGATGTACAAATGTCATTTTATTGCAATAAAAATGTGCTCAATAGATAAAACATGTGATATAGAAAGGACAAGCTAGGTGTCTTAGGTGGGCCTCACCTTAAAGTAAAACTACATTTTTTCCTTAGCTATTGATCATGAATAGATCAACAACTATCACTATGTTGCTATTCAAAGTTGCAAGGATTTTAAACATAGTGACATTGTAAAAGAGTGACATGTGTCCCAAGACTTCACTGCTAATAGAGAAAGGATGCAAAAAGGACATATGATTTCCTACTGGCAAGACATGATTGGTTTGACTTCCATGTTGACATGCAAAACTCTAAATCAGTAGTAAGATTGAATCCAATCCATTAGATGTAATACATATCAATGACTACATTGCACACACATCAGATTATTGTAGACATTAATGGAAAAATAAAATTTCCTTGTTTGAATGATTTCAAAATAAAATGTACATTTCTTTTGTTTATTTTACATAGTGCATGACCTTTTGAGCATAGCGAACAATGCCAAATTTTTAGTATTATTCAATTTGTGAATTAATGTGATCAGAGTGAATTTGTTACAATTACAATCTATGGAGTTTCGGTAATATTTTTACCCTTCTCACTAAAAGATATTATGTCTTAGAATTATCATAATTTGTGAAAGATTCCTCCATGAAGGGATTTCTTTGGAAAGATAGACTACTAACACATGTATGTTCATGATGATTTCCTAGAACAATTTATCACTTCAAGTAATGAAACTACAAAGGGAAAAGAATTGGTAAAAATCCCTAGATTAAAAATAAATGAAGGCTTGTATGATAGAGGCAATATATTAAGAGATGTAGAAACATCAATTGGTGGCCTAGAACTATTTAAGAGATGGTTTTCACAGAGAAATCATGATACACCACTTAGTAACATTTGAGAGTTTGATATTGGGAAGATGGATGTGCCAAGCATGTTTATAGATGTTGACTTATTGACCATGATTTCCAAGAGGTACAACCCTATACTATAGATAGTAAAGAACCATTTATGGGATAACCTATTTTAGGTTGCAGCCAAGGAAATCAGAGAAGTTTTTATGCTGAACCCCAACACCACTCTATATGAGAAAATTGACTTTGATGATTTATAGGCGAGATATGATGCAAAAAGAGTATATCTTTGAGGTGGGACACTGCAAGAAATTTTTTTTGGGGTGGGGAACCTGATATTAGTGACACCATCTAGTCTAGAACCTCAAGTGAAGAAGTATTTCAACCCTAG
The DNA here is from genome assembly GCA_028749045.1 of Cupressus sempervirens. Lineage (NCBI taxonomy): Eukaryota > Viridiplantae > Streptophyta > Pinopsida > Cupressales > Cupressaceae > Cupressus > Cupressus sempervirens. The sequence goes on from CM053789.1 coordinate 356,860,248, forward strand.
GGAACATGATTTCTATATTTCTCTTTGTAAGATTTTTGGCATGGATGAGCAAGAGCATGTCCCAACACCCTCAGTATTCATGATGGCCCAAATCCTATGGTATGGGATGAGTTCTATCTTATTTTTTCTCCTCATTTGGCTGAAGAGATACACAATGGGTTAATGGGCATTAATGGGCATAAGTAAGGGTAAGGTTGATAAACCCTTTAGTTGGTATTCTTTGCTAGAGTAAAAGGTTAATTTAAATTAATTTATTAAATTACCTTTACTCCCTTCTTAAAATTTACCTTTATGCACTTGAATTTTCACTTTATACTTAATTAGTAATTATTAAATGCCATTTACCACTTAGGGTTTCCATTTTAGGTTTTTGATCTCCTTCATAAGGATTGATCAATTGTGAATTCATTCATTCTATTATGCACAAGTAAAGACAATCTTCTTCTTTATTGAGCAAACCTTTCTCTCTCTACCTTTCTTACTTCCTTGTAACATGTTATTTGCATCCAAAATATTTAGGGATTTGTGGATTTGTTCATCATCAAATCCCTCATGGTATCAAAGCCTTGCCTGCAACTACTTATTCTTTTTTGAAGAAAAAGAAGAATAAGGGTTTGATAGAATATATCTAGCTATTTTTCAAGTATTTTCTATGGAAATAGGGGGTCTCTAATTTTTGGAGCACTTTGAGGCCAAAAAAACCTCATAGTTGGCTTTAAAACATGTCAAAGCCCCTATTTTCATATACAATTTATCAATTTTGGATAGTTGGAAAATTTGAGGCAAATATTTTTTGCCTACCAAGGTTGTATGACCCTCAACACACATTCTAAGGCCAAAAAGTAAATAAAATAAATAAAAGTCTAAATTTCATTTTTAAAAAATGTGACATATTATAATAAACACATAGCTAAGCGATCATCACCACACCACTATAGCACTAACCTCCGACCACCATGCTCATGCACAACCTGAGAGCTACTCCCATGCTCCCATCTTGTTGGTGCTGCCATCCATGCACCGCTTGTGTTCCACTCAGCCTCCACCTCTAGCCTATAGTCATATGGTTGGACTAGAGGCCTATTTTTTAGCCCCTTTTCAAAAAATTTAAAGGGTTGCATTTTTTTCTTTCCTTCTAGAGGCCTTGATGGCCTTTTTGATCTAACCTGAGCATATGGGGGTATTGTTTCAATCTTGAAGAAATGTCAGAAAAATGATTCACAACCAAAGACAATGGTGCAGGTATTTTTGGGAGTTTTTTCTATTTTGCTAACGGCTATTTCACTTGAAGTTAGTTAATCATTTTTATCTTCTGAGGGCCATAACTTGCTCGTTCTAGCTCTATTTTTTGATCCGAAAGAAGTGCTAATAAGCTCTTATTTAGCCCTATCTGAATTGTTTGTTATTTTCATCAATATTTGTAAAAGGTACATGTGACTCTAAAACTAAATCTTTTTTCTCTCTTCTTGTTTATGCATTCCTTCTAGTAGCTGAGGTTAAGTTTTTGCATTGTGGGGGGTGTCTTGTGTTATTTTTTCTATTATTTACATTAGTAAACTAGAATTTTTTCAAAAAAAATCCAACACCTTCTAAAACAATGACTGAGATCTCTTCTTGTCTATAACTTCTGACCCCTCATAACTATCACATGGAAGACCTTGAAGACATGACTTCTCTGATCAAAAGGGTTGTGGTCTTGTTTAGATGCAATAGAGCTAATTCTAAAGAGGCCTTTTGAGGTCATGCAACACAAGGACAAGATGGATGAGGCAATGGAGTTGATTTCTTTATGGGTATGTGACAATCTACAATTTCATCTTGATGGGTGCAATACCCCTCTATATATGCGGACCAAGCTCAATGGCTTGTTTGATATAGTGATTGAGTTGAAGGCACTTTAGATAGAGGTAGTGTTTACCTCTCTTATACCACTTTTTTTCCTTCCATTGAGGACTTTTTGATGAAGTTTAAACAACACAAATCTTTATTGTTGGGTTGTGGGAAAACTAAGACTGACACTAAGTGCATTTACCTGATTCTTTCTAAGCTTCATATAAACTTTCATATTTTTTCTTCTACCTTCTATTCCACCAAAGATGCTTTTAGTAATAAATTTACCATGCCATCCTTTAATTTTTTTTGTGATCATTTGAATCAAGAGAAAGCTAAGCTCTCTCAATTGGATTTTCTCACAGGCTCAAAGTCTTATGCATTGGTAGATCGACCATCTTCTGGGATGAAGGAGAAGACAAAAAATTCACATTTTATAGAGTCTCTAATTGATTCTATCCCTCATAGTTCATCAAATCCATCTCCTCCTAAAGGGGGTAAACCAAAGACAAAAATACCAAAGTGTTCTTATTGTAATAATCATAATCATAATGAGTCACATTTATATGAGAAGAAGTTAGGTGGCTCTACTAAATAGGTTTCATATTTGACAACTCTCCTTCAAAAGAGAAACATTGATATTCCTTTTACTTCCCATAGATCTCATCATCATCATCATCATCATCATTTTAATTAGATGGTAAAGATACAAGAAAGGGTCATGCACTATGTGCAACTAATACTCCACCCTCTTCTAGATAGTTACTAGATTTAGGTGGTTCACATCGTATGACATCTTCTTAGGATTTTTCCTCTTCTTTTGAGGCCTCTCCTACTCCACACACTTTGATTCTAAACAAAAATGTTATGATTGTATTTGCGAAAGGTTCTATTGAAGATGGTACATTTCTTATTGTACTTTTTGTTCCATGTTTGTCCTCTAACCTTCTCTCTATTTATAATATTACACAAAGTAGGATAGGGAAGACAATTGGGTTTACATAGGATTCAGTGCACATCAAAGATAATGAGATAAACAATATTGTTTCTATAGGGATTTTTGATCACTCTTCCTACCTATACTCTTTCTCTAATTTTGGTCCACCATCCCCACTATTGGAGACTCGCTCTCCTTCTTCACAAGAGACTACTAAGGTGAAGTTAGGTCACTTGAACTTATGTGTTATTCCTGAGACTAGTGTTGTGACTTCTACACCTCTGCCTCATGTTCAGATTCTATTTATTGCACAAGATTACTCTTCAGCATTTCCTACCATTGTAGCTATAGTTATTGAGCCACCTACTATAGTCATTTAGGATATATTAGAGGACACACATATCCTCAAAAATTATAGATTAAGTACACCTATTATCCCACCTACATTGGAGATTCCATTTCAGGATTCCGCATTAGCCAGAACTTCTAGCTTCACCTTATATTCAAGAGTTTCTTCCTCCTTGTCAACTACCTTTGTTTCTTTTAGATTGGAGCCACATTGGTATGTTCATCAAAACAAAAGTATCTCCATTCTAGGGGGGATATGGAGTCTTAAGCTTCTAGCATAGGGGTTTTCATTGTATTTATGGTCTTGAGAGAGTCTTTTGAGATATTTCATCTCTTCATCCTTTTCTATCTCTTTTTGGAGTAGAGTTTTTCCCACTAGTTTTTCTCTATTTCGTTGTTTCATAAGAGATTTGGTTAGGATTAGGTATCTCATTAGGCCTTATTCCCAGGACCTCAATTTTCCTTTAATATTGTAGTTTCCTTTCATTATTTGTAGCTACATTGTTTCTCATATTAAGGGGGGTTGTTAGAGTAAAAGGTTAATTTAGTTTTATTTATTGAATAAGATTTCCCTTTATGCACTTCCATTTCCATTTAATAATTAATTAGTAATTATTAAATGTTATTTACCTCTTAGAGTTTCCCTTTTACGTTTTTGATCTCCTTCATAAGGATTGATCAGTTGTAAATTCATTCATTCTATTTTGTACAAGTAAATACAATCTTCTTGTTTATTGAGAAAACCAACCTCTATCTTTGTCTTTCTTACTTCCTTGTAATAGGTTATTTACATGTACGATATCGAAGGATCTATGGATTTTTTTATCATTAAATCCTACATTCTTTTCTCAAGTACATTTATTTTTTAAAGGTGTTTCTATCTTTGGAAAAGACATGAAATTGGAATGAGAAAGAGATGGTGAAAATTTGCCAATTCAATTATGGAGTGTTGATATGACTTGGGAAGTCACTCATGATAGTTTTGTTTGATTTTTTCAATATTTTTCATCAAATATGAGGGAATTTTTAGTCCAAGACAATCCTCAAATCTCCAAACCCATTTTGGAGATGATCAAACCTAAGGATCATGCTAAGTGTTTGAAGGTTAGTCTAATTAGGGAGATATCATCCCATACTCTATCTCCATTTTTTTAGATTATATGGATTCTAGGGGAATCCTCATCTCCTTCCTTAACAAGTACCACTAAAGGTAAGTGTTCCTAATTTTCTGTGGCAAATTGGAGGGCTCAAAGAAAGAAAGTTCGTAGGAAGACCTAGTGGGACAATTTTACAAGCTTTACAATGGCTCGCCATTTTGTGATAAGAAAAGGAGGATGGAGACACCTAGGTAAGTTCCTAGATAACTATCAAATAGATCAATCTCATTCTAGGTTTATAGACCTAGAAGGATTTTACGAAATGTTTAAAGAAAAAACTAAAGCTAAGCCTTATAATCATATGTTTTACCATCCTAAGGATATAGTTAGAAATGGGTTTTTCCTACAAGAATAGGAAGTAAAGAAGGAAAAATAGAGAGTTAAAAATAATGTTATTGAATTAATTAATGCTTTAAATAGTCAATATGACCCTTTTAGTGATATAAAATTTTGGGGAGATGGTAAATAAGTTGATGGCATATTTCACTAGAATCATGCAACCATTGAATGAGAAAAAAGAGATATTAATAAAGACATATCCAAATAAAGATAAGGAGGTGGAAAAAAGATTATTAAGAAGAACTATCATTAGTCTAAGATAGTACACCCTCTAAAGAAAGGCCAACTATATAGTTGCTAGAAATTTGGAAGCATGTCTAGTGCTAGTCTATCAAAGGCGGTACTCTAAAAGCCCACCTGCAGAACCAATAACCAAGAAGGAAAGGTTAGGGGATCTTAATCATGGATGGAAGAGTATTCACCTTCCTAGACTTCCATACATTTTGATAGTGAAGATACATTAAGGGAAAAATTAAAACAAATGGGAGGCCAGGATGATGTTTTAATAACAACATTAGAATTAGAAGAAGGAATGCCTAATTCCACTTTCAAACCTCATAGTTGAAGATTATAAGGGAAGGGAAATGGATCCTATCAAAGAATAGGCTACCAAAAAAATTGTGTCTGGTGATGACTCTATCAAGTCTAGGGCCTTCATTCAATTTTTATGGAGGACTAATATTTCCAAATTTGAAACAAGGTGTAAGAAAATAAAGTAAGAGAAACCTAGTAGACAAGACTCTAAGATTGAGGAAGAGGTAAAAAGTGAGTTGATGCAATTTTTTTATAAAATAACCCCTAAAGGGGGAGGAAAATTTCTCAAGGATTTTGGTGTTCTAGTATTGCCTAAATGGGACATTGCTAATGCATTGATTTTTGATGCAATCAAGAGGAAAAATGATACTAAATTTAAAATAGAGGAGGAGGTTAAGGAAGCCCAAAAGGAGGTGAAATATAATGAGGACATTAAGTCCCTTGTAATGTGGTCAATTTAGAAGAGGGATGAATCAAAAATCCAAGAAGTCTTAGACTCAAAACATACATGGAGTCTTGTAGTGTATAGAGTTTCCAATATAATCCCCTCATGAGTAAAGAAGTTTTTGATAGCAACCTAGATGTTGTGAGAAAGGACAAGAAAAAATTCATTGAGTTGAACACTTAGTTTCAAAAGGTCCTAGAATCCTATGATGAAAGGGGAAGAAAAATACATGAGATTGATAAAATTATTGCAAATTTGGAGAAACATGGAAAGAGGAAAATGGTGGAAGAACCTATTAAACTTATGATTATAGCATCCCCTGCTCCACTTCCTCCCATTGGACCTATTATTCACATTCTAGACACACCCCAACATCAAGAGCTCTATAGTATAAAAGAACTGGGTGATGAAAAGGCTAAGCTCAAGGCAACTTAGATAGAAGTGTAGTTGAAATATGAGGATAGAATTAGGTGCACAATTTTTTTCTTAGTTAATAGAATAAATTGGCCCTTGTTCCATTTAGATATGTCAAAACTAGTAGACACTCGAAATAAGTTGAAGAAAAATGAAAATTCCTTGAGACAAAGTTCAGATAAATGGATCAGTAGATAAAATAACATCATTTCCTTATGTGTCATTGTTATTGAAAAATTTCATGATCATATTGAAAATATGTATGATCAATCTACTCATCTTTTGGATTTTGATCTTAAGAGAGAAATGTTACAGAAAAGGTTGAAAACATGTTTTTCCATATATCTCACTAGAAGCTTTGATCTTTTTCCCCATGTGCTAAGAAGCCTTGGTACACTATTAAAAGTAAAGAGGAATGGGGAAATTAATTAAAAGATATTATGAGTGTAAGGATGAATGATGTCATCAATAAAGAAAATAATATTTGGTTCACAAGAATTGTGGAAGAAGTAGTAAATGTTCTAATATTTTTTATTCTTTCCACTAAGATTTTGAATAAGTAAAGAAGCTTGGAAGAAATGTTGTGAATAGAGAGAAAGAAATTCTTAATTTCAACTAGCTAGATGCCAGTATTCAATTAGTGGATGATAGAATATTCTTCAGCTTCAAGAATCTTATAGATGGCATCCAAGAATGAATTAATAGACAAATCTACAACTACTAAGGAGAGAAGATTTATTGACATGGGTATATAGGTAAAAATTGAAGAGATAGAGGGGGTGGTTCCACAATTGGCACAAAAAGATGAAGAAAAAACATTAGGGATTATTGAGGAGCAAGATATAGAAAAAGAAGAAGCCCCTTCCCCACCACAAAGAACTTGTCGAATGACTACTAAAACAAGGATTTATCATAACATGATACTTCACCATGGGTTTACCTTTATAAAAACTCAAGAAACTACTTTGGTATTAAGAGAAAGATGCCACGTATGTTCTTTCTAGTATCTCATAATGTAAGGATGATGAATTTTATCTCTTTTATAACTATGTTTTGTTTAGGACAGATGTCCTTTTCCCTCTACACTTGAATATTGTTGTAACTCAACCTATATATAAATGAGTTCCCAAGGCTAGAGGAAGGGCCTAGTCTTTCATTAGAAAATAAACACTTACTTTTATTTTGAATTGGTCTAGAGTTGTATGATTGTATTTTGTCTCAGAAAAATGGAATATAGAAAGTTGTGTTGCTAAGTTAGATTTATTATTTTCTTGCAAAGGTTGACACCAAATTGTAAATTTTCAAAGGAAATAATACAAAAAGTATTTGCAATCTAATTACTAAATTGAGATCTTGTCTCTTCCTGTGCTACTCTCAATTTGCTAAAACATGATGAAAATGTCTATAAAGTCTCAGTTATAATTATTTCAAGATATACTTATGTTCATACTTTTATGATAATCTAATGGTTATGTAAATACTTGATATGAATATGGATGTATTGAAGGATTTTAAAGAATATAAGAATGAGATCTAGATGGAGTAGTGTTTTCTCTTTTTAGAAAATAATAGGATAGATCTAGTCATTCATGTCAATTTATTGTTAGGAATAGCTTAATAGGTAGGGGACTAGTCATATTTTTGAAGCTATTGGATTCTAGGAGAACTTTATATAGTAAAAAGTTAATTAATCAAACCCTTTTGCTTTTTAGTACTATGAGTTTAATGCTTAAGTCCACAATTGATTCAAAGTTTTAGAAGTAATGAGAATTATCCATCTCATATTGTCTCTTTCAAATTCTTGAATTAGAATAAGATAGGGCATATTCATTTGCTAAAATGAAATTTTCATTGTAAAAGTGTCAACTATAAAGAACCATAAATTCCTAGGTGCACCCACCTGAATCTTGTAGAGTTCAACGAGAAGAAAACTTAAACACTCTTATTAGTTGGTCCTTTTGATTTTTTTTATTGGAAAACCTACTATGGTTTATTTTGGTTAAATCCTATGTTTTCCTTTGCATATTAAGATGTAGTTTAAATCTTGTCAATTCAAGAGCCAACACCTTAGAGGATCTTAAAGAAATAGATTCTAAGAACAAAGATTATGAGAAGAGAGAAGGATTTGGGATTCAAAGGATTGGAAATATGCTAAGAATGTGATGAATCCAAAGAATTTGGAAGAGATAAGGGACTTGAAATATAAATCCTCTACCACTTCGAAAAATGGGAAGGATAACCCTATTCAAGAAATTTAGATGTAGTGTGTTCTTATTGAATGTAAAATCATGCAACATATTTAACCCCATAGAACAAAATTAATATTTTAGAATGAGTCCTTCCTAATCCTATCTCAATTGGGGAATTTTTCTCCATTGTGACTTCTATATGCAAGGTTCAAGAAGGTTTGATGAATAGGATTATCCTAGGAGAAGTTACTAGATAGAGAAAACTAATGAAGTACCCCCCCCCAAAAAAAAAGCAAAGAAGAAAAGAATGAGGACAACAAGGAAGATGAGGACAAAGATGAATGTAAAAGATAGATTAAATTCACCACCAAACACTATGAGCCTATCAATAGTTCTAAACGATTTTATGCTTTGTTATTGTCAAAAAAAGAAATTTTGTTTTTAGTTTTGGATATGATTTTTTTTGGTGTAAATTTTTTATGACTTCTAAGGAAATTATCCCTTATTTCAAGAGACATGGGATTTTAGGGTATGGTTTTAAGAACTTTTCCAAGGATCAAGGTATTATATGAAAAATGGTTGATATCTAGTTACTATTAGTTATCTTATATTTGTGACTCTAGAGAATGTTTTTGATAATTTTGCTAGATGATGGTTGTGGGTGTACCTATCTATAGTGGGCCTATTTATTTTTAGGGTTTAAGCTATAATATGATCTTTATCTTTGAGTTTGGGGCCCTATCCCTACCATCTTAATTAAAAATAGCTATATTCATTAATTTCTCTTATTATGAATATAAATACCAATGGTTCATATGATAAAATACATAACTAAGACAGGTTAAACATTAAGCATAGATAAATAATATTTAATTTTAGCTAATTTTTGTAGGTTCACATTCCAAGTTCATCTCTTTTAATGTTAGAGTGTTTGCACTCAATAAGACTTAATCCCTAGTAGGGTATTTTGTAGCCATTCAACTTTACTAGTAGACCTAGGGTCCACTGAGATGTTTAGATCTTTAATTATATTGGTTCCTAAGAAAGCAGAAAAATGAAAAGTAGGTGTGATCTATAGGGAGCTTAATGCTGCAACCAAGAAAGATTGATTTACATTACCCTTCATTGATCAAGTCATGGATAAGTTGACTAGGAAGAAATACTTATCCTTTTTGGATATATTTAGTGGATACAACCAAATAAAGGTATCCTATTAATTCCTTCTATTTGGATTGTGTAATGCACCAACCACATTTCAAAGGTTTTTCATCGACATCTTTTGACATATATGTATATAGGTTGTACTAAAATTTATCTGGATCATTTCACTTCTTATAGTACCACCTTTGAAGAATCCCAAAACAACTTAGAAAAAAGATTGAAAATACATCAAGATCATAACATGTGTTTGAATACTGAGAAGTGTTATATGATGATGAAAAAGGTTGTAGTGTTGGGTTATTTTATATCATCCTAAGGAATTCAAGTAGATCCCTATAAGGTGGAAGTAATCACTAACTTACCTATCACTAAAAATAAAAAGCATGTTAGAGGTCTTTTAGGACATCAAAGGTATTACAAATGGTTTATCATGTTGAAAACAATTGGTTAATTGTGTATTATCTTTGTTGTTACACAAAATGTCATATCATTGTTAGTCAGTGTATGTCGAGCTCACTTGGGAAATGAAAATAGTTTTCTCTATCTTTTGAGCATTCCAGAGTTTTCCAAGTTAAAAAGATAGTGTTTACCAAGTTCACTTGGGTGACAAAGTGAAGTTCACAGAAGTTGAGTATTAACCGAGCTCACTCAGTTAATGAAGGAATAGTTGGATGGAACCAATCTTAACTAAGCTCACTCAATTACCAAAAAAAATTTGTGAATATATAGTGTTAAACAAGTTTACTTGGTTAACACAAGAAAAATATTTTTGAGTTAGTGTCTACCAAGTAGGGTTGGCTAACAAAGAATTTTCTTGTTTTGGCATATTTAGTTTAATTGATTTGTTTGTTGTTTCTAGCCAACTGAGGAGATGAATATTAAGCATTCTAAGTTGTATTTAAGACAACTTGATAATGTGTAATATATAAATATAGGGTCAAGTTGAGGATTGAATGTGTGCAAGAGAATAGAAGATTTGAAGATTCTTAGAGGAACTGAATTAGAAGGATAAGCAAAATATCCTTGTTGAGTTGCAAAGATACATTCAATCAAAAAGGATCAAGTATACAAGCCAAAATTGAGATCCATGATTAGCAATTCAGTTGCATCATAAATCAAGTCATCTCATTGTTACTCTCTAACCATTAGAACAGTGATCTAAATATCTTAATAGAGTTGGCTTAATAGCTATTTGTAAATCCTCTAAAAAGATGGCATTTCTAGATTAAAGTGTCTAAAGACCTCTAACAAGGCCACTCCTAATAGGGTAATTACATCCTCTAGTAGGGTCACACCTAACCGTGTGTTTTTTAACATTTAATAAGGTTGGCTCCTAACAGGGCTTACTTCAGAAGAGTGAAAATTAGTAACTAGTTGCAATTGGTGGTTTTTCCCAAATTAGGTTTCAACGTTAAATCTTGGTGTCACTTGTGTTCATGCTATTTATTTTATGTGTATGCAAATAAATTAAGGTTGATCACAAATAATATCTTAAGATTTTCATTTGCTAAGTTATAATTGTTATTTCAGTGTTTTTCGAGTTACACCATTTACTAGTGTAAACTGAGTGCCTATGTATTAACTGGGCATTAGTATTTTTAGTGAAGTTCATGTTATGTATTGACATTGAAGTAATTTGAGATTTATTTTAGTGGTAGCTAATTCATCCCTCCCCTCTCAGTTACTCCTCTTATATTTGCAAAAATTGGTATTAGATCTTCTTGGTGCTTGTAGAGAAAATTTTCAAGGACCTAAGCTAAATACTAGGATGTCTTATAGGAGAGAGATGTTCCCAAGATGAAAAAAGATAACTTCCAGGCATGGTAGGAAATTATGAAGATACACTAGCTACCTTCAGTGATTTAGGTTTGAAATACTTGGAAAATGGTTACAAATATCCTACTGGAACATTGACTGTAGAAGAGATTGTTGAAAGGAAAAATCATAACATCATGATGATTGAAATTACATTAACTCTTAAATATGTTGAATTTGATGAAGTCAAAGGATGTTCTACTTCTCATGACATGTGGACCAAATAGAAGGATATCTATGGAGGTGACAATAGCATAAAAAGAGCCAAGGGAGAAAGATTGAGAGGCCAGTTTGATCTGATGAAAATGAGAGAGGATGAAAACATTGCAAAATATTTTGAGAGTATCAAAGCCAGTGTTAGTGCTATTAAAGCCTCTAGAGGAACAATTGAAGATGTAAGAGTGGTAAGAAAGGTACTCAAAACCCTTCTTCATATCTATAAAATCAGAGTGTCTTCCAATCAAGAGATGAGATTTGATCCAAATAATAAGATAATTTTGAATGCTCTAGTTGGAAGATTGACTACATTTGAACTAGATAACTATGACAATTATGCTCCTAGTTCTAGCAAACTTGAGTCTACATTTGAAGCCAAGATATCATTCAAGAAGAAAGCTAAAAATTCTAAGAGAAAACAATATGAAAGTGAAGAGGAAGATAGTTTTGATAGTGATCTTGAAGCCATTGAAGCATTTCTTGCAAGAAGGCATCCCAAAGGCAAAGGAAATTATAAAGGTAAAATTTCTTTAATCTATTTCTCTTGTGAAGAAGTTGGACACATTGCTGCAAGACGTTCAAATAGAGAAGACAAAGATGAAAAGAAGCACAACAAGTACAAAGGCAAGAAGGATTTCTTGAACTTCAAGGACTACAAGGATAATGGTAAGAAATCTAATTTTATGGCTAAGGATTCAGATAGTGGTGAAGATGATGAAATGGTATATATTGTTGTAAAAGATGAATATGATGATAAAGGAGATAAAAATGTTATTTATCTCTCATATTAGCAAAAATGATACATGGATTATTGATAGTGGCTACTCTCATCATATGACTAGTGACAAAATAAAGTTTGAACATATGGAACATTATGATGGTGGTAGTGTGAGATTTGGAAACAATGAACCATTCTGCATAAAGGGAAAAGGTTGTATCTCACTAACTAATGGACTTAGATGTGATAATGTTTATTGGGTTGAAGGACTAAAGTATAATATATAGAGTGTGGTATAGTTGAATAACATTGGATTCAAGGTAAAATTCATGAATGGGAAGGCTAAGTTGTTGGATGTAAAAGGAAATCTGGTTGGGTCTAGCAAACAAACAAAAGGTAACTTATTCTACCTAGATCTCAGGGAATGTTAATGTCTCATTGCTCAAGTAGAAGAAAGCTAGTTGTGGCACAAAAGGTTATGTCATGTGAACTTTGATAATCTAATCAAGATAAGTAAGAAGAAAATAGTAAGAGGTATTCCTAGTCTAAGGAAACCTAATATGGGCCTATGCAAAAATTGTCAAATTGGTAAGATGGAAAAGACAAGTTTCAAAAGGAAGGACTATCATTCTAAAGAAATCTTGGAGCTAGTTTATATAGACTTATGTGGACCTATTGGAATCGAGAGCTACAGTGGAGAAAAGTATTTTAATCTTTTCATTGATGATTATTCTAGAATGATGACCATAATGTATCTGAAAGAAAATTCTAAAGCATTTCAAAAATTTAAGTGGTATCTGGCAAGATTAGAGAAAGAAACTAGAAAGAAGTTGAAGTGTTTGAGATCAGATAGGGGTGGTGAATTTATTTTCAATGAGTTCAATGAATTGTAGATTGAAAGAGGAATTAAGAGACACGTATCAGCCCTTGGTACACCACAACAGAATGGTATAGCGTAAAGAAGGAAAAGATTTAGAAGCTTCCAAGCTATTGCTAGAGCAAATCAAGTCTGATGGACCTGAGTCATAGGAAGTGGGACCCAAGCTTGGTACAAAAGATCATGGAAAGGTTACTAGAAAAAATTCCAAATCCAAAGTACCTATATTAGTAAGATATGTTAGAAGGCACCATGCACCTAATCAGATCATTGGAGACAAATTAGATAGAACAATACAAGAAACAAATTGAAAGGTACATGTTTTCTTGTTGAATCTGAACCTAGATCAGTGAAAGATTCTTTGGATAATGAAAGTTGGATTGAAGATATGAATGAAGAAATAGAATAGATAGAGAGGAATAATACTTGGACTCTTGTTCCTAGACCCAAGGATTAAAATATAATTAGCACAAAGTCAGTTTTCAGAAATGAATGAAGATGGAGAAGTTTCTAGAAACAAAGTGAGGTTAGTATGCAAAGATTATTCTTAAGAAGAAATTATTGATTATGGTAAAACATTTTCTCCTATTGCTAGATTAGAAGGTTTTAGAACTTCTTGCTTATGTTGCACATAAAGGATTTAGATTTTATCAAGTCGATGTAAAATATGCATTATTGAATGAAATTCTTGAAGATAAAGTTTACATAGAACAACCTGAAGGTTTTTTGAATCTTAGAAAGAAGGATATGGTCTATAAATTACACAAAGCATTGTATGGTCTCAAGCAAGATCCCATAGCTTGGTATGAAAGACTTCATAACTACTTGATAAATATTGGATTTCAAAGAACATTTGATAACAACAACATGTATATCAAAGGACTAGACAAGAAAATTGTGTTCACTAAAATCTGTGTGGATGACACTTTATTTATAGGAAACAATGATTTATGCAAGGAATTTTAAGAAGAGATGAGAAAATAATTTGAGATGTCCATGTTTGGAGAGATAAAATTCTTTTTTGGATTGCAGATCTAGTAGAAGAAAGATGGTAGCTATATTACTCAATCCAAATATATCAAGGAGATGTTAAATAAGTTTGGAATGGAAGATTCAAGACTAGTTGGAACAGCTATTTCTACTCAACATAATCTATCCAAAAATGATGATTCAAAAGAGGTAGATCAAACCACACATAGATCAATGATTGAAAAATTGCAATATGTAGTACACATAAGGCTTGATATTGCATTAGCAGGTTGTATGGTGGCAAGATTCTCAACAAATCCCAAAGAAAATCATATGATGGAAATCAAGAGAATCATAAGGTATATGAAGGGTACTAAATACTATAGATTATGTATAAGAAAGGAGGCAATCTAGATTTAAAATCCTTCACGGATGTTGATTGGATAGGAAGTGTTGATGATAGAAAGAGCACTAGTAGTGGAGCATTCTTTCTCTGTATAAGAATAGTGTCTTGGACAAGAAAAAAGTAGAATTGTATTTCTCAATCTATAGTAAAGGTAGAATATGTGGTAGCAATAGTTAATTGTTTCAACGTTGTTTGGTTCAAAAAACTATTGATAGGTATGAAGATAGAAATTAAGGATCTAGTGGTTATATTCTATGATAACACTAGTGCAATTAATATATCAAAGAGTCCTACGATGCATACCAAAACCAATCGCATGGCTATAAAATAACATTTTTTTGAGAGAATTGGTACAAGGGTACAAGATAAAGAGGTAAGATTGGAATATGTGAATACTAAAGAACACATTGTAGACATGTTCACTAAGCCATTACCTAAGGATGCATTTTTGTATCTAAGAAGTAAGTTAGGGGTCATTTTCCTATTTGAAAATCATTAAATTAAGTTTAGTGATGCATCGAGAAGAGCATGTTGAAGATCAATCAGTTGATGCAATATTGAAAAGGGTACATTGCATATGAATCAGTACATGAGGTACACTACAGAGTTTGTTTTCGTATCTCAAAAATTTTATTTGAAGATATCAAAGAGGGAGAACTTGGTCTAATATCATAAAGGGAGAGTTTTTTTGAATATATCAAAGAGGGAGAACATGGTTTGATATCATAAAGGGAGAGTCTGCTATCAGAAGAAGATATTAAGCATAGAGTTTTTTTTTGACAGAGGGAGAAACTAAAGGCAAAGGGGGTTCACATTGATAGAGGGAGTTCTCATGGATGAGAATCAAAATGAAACTAAGGATATGTTCCTTAATTTATTCTTTCTCTAAAATTTCATTGTACTATGACATGTTGTGTTGCCATCACTACCAAAGAGGGAAATTGTTGAAAATAATTGGTTAATTGTGTATTTTCTTTCATGTTATATAAAATGTCATATCATCACAAGTCAATGTATGCCAATCTCACTCAAGCAATGAAGACAATTTCTTGTGTCTACCGAGCTTTCCAATGTTTTCCAAGTTTAGAAGACATTGTCTACCAAGCTCATTCAAGAAACAAAGTGAAGTTCATAGATGTTGAGTGTTAACTGAGCTCACTTGCTTAAAGAAGGAAAGGGTGGGTGGAACCATTATTAACTGAGCTAGTTACCAAAGGAATTTTTTGAATATACAATATTAACCTAGTTCACTTGATTATTACAAGAAAATCATTTCTAAGTTAGTGTCTACTGAGCAGGGTCAACTAACAAAGGATTTTCTTGTTTTGGCTTATGAGTTCAATTGATTTTTTTGTTGGTTCTAGTCAAATAGGGAGATGAATATCAAGTATTCTAAGTTGTATTCAAGATGACTTCAAAATGTGTAAGATATAAATATAAGGTCAAGTTGAGGATTGAATGTGTACAATAGAATAGAAGATTTGAAGATGCTTAGAGGAAGCAAATTAGAAGGATAAACATAATATCCTAGTTGAGATGCAAAGATATTTTTGATCAAAAAAAATCAAGTATACAAACTAGAATTGAGATATGTAATCAGAAATTCAATTGCATCATAAATTAGGTCATCTCATTGTTACTCTCTAACCAGTGTAGCAGTGATCTAAATCTCTTAACAAAGTTGTCTTAAAAACTATTTGTAAATCCTTTAACAAGGTAGCATTTCTAGATTGAAGTGTCTAAAGACTTCTAACAAAGCCACTCCTAATAGGGTGATTAAATCCCTTAATAGGGTCACACCTAACAGTTTTTTTTGTAACCTCTAATAGGGCAAGATCCTAGCAAGGCTCACTTCAAAAGAGTGAAAATCAGTAACTAGTTGTAATTGGTAGTTTTTCCCAAATTGGGTTTCCACGTTAAATGTTGGTGTCACTTGTGTTCATGATATTTATTTTGTGTATGCACCTAAGTTAAGTATGGTTAATCACATATAATATCTTAAGATTTGTATTTTCCAAGTTATAGGTTTTATTTCAGTATTTGCCAAGTTACAACATTTACTAGTGTAAATTGAATGCATGTGTATTGATTGAGCATCAGTATTTTTAGTGAATTTCATGTTATGTATTGACATCTAAGGGATCTAGGATTTATTTTAGTTGTAATAGACTCACCTCTTCTCTCTTAGTTACTCCTATTATATTTCCAATATATCAAAGACTTCAATCAGATAGAAACTTCATTATATACCTTGCTCAAGATAGAAGAAAAGTTCATTTGGACCTTTGAATGAAATTAGTCTTCAAACAATTGAAAGAAGTTTAAATGAAGGTACCATAACTAAGAGATTTAGAATGGTCACTTTCATTTGACATCCACACAAATACATGAAAATATGATCTCAAAGTAGTGTTTGGGTAGAGAGAAGGAGCAATGGATACATTACCAAGAACTTGCATGGTGTTGAATTTACTAATAGTATAATAGAGAAAGAGTTGTGTGTAGTCATCTATGCATTGAAAAATTTCACACACTACATCACTCGATATGAAATATTTATCCACACTGATCATATAGCCATTAAGTATCTCGTGAAAAAATCATATATCACAAGAAGGTTAGCTAGATGGTTACTAATAATGCAAGAGTTTGACATCGCAATTGTGGACAAGTTTGGAAGAGAAAATATGGTGGAAATTTTCTTTTATAGATTACAAGTTATAGATGATCCTACAACCATTGATGATAGTTTTTCAAATGAATTTATTTTATCTATTTTAGTACACAACCCATGGTATGCTAACATTGGAAATTATCAAGCTACAAGAAGGAATCTTTCCCATTTCTCTCCTAATATAAGAATATTTCTTGTAGAGAAAAGTTAAAATTTCTCTTTGATAACAGGTTGCATGTCTATATAAGATCTGATTAGTGGATGCACTAATGTGTTAGGGAGAATGAGACATATGATATACTACACGCCTATTGAAAATAATTGGTTAATTGTATATTGTCTTTGATGTTACCAAAAATGTCATATCATTGCTAGTCAATGTATGTCAAGCTCACTCAGGCGATGAAGATAGTTTCCTATGTAAATGCCCCGCCAAGAGATCCAAAAGAATTGACCTAAACTTTTACTAAGTTTTCCAAACCTTTTTTTAATTATTTTAAGAAATAATAATAACATACACATCAAACATAAAGTAGCAGAAGCAATAACATGCAGTCATACATAAGGAAACATAATAGATTACATTCCTTAAGGATCCCAAGACATTGAATCACACTTAAATTTAATTAATACTAAGTCTAAAAAATACCACATCAAAATGAAATAATAATTAAAAGTACAATATCCATTAAAATAATATAAATTTGTTTCGAATGCCTCTTGGCAATAAAATTCAAAATTCTCAATCATCTGCTATACATGTCATAGGGTATGAAAGGCTAAAAGAATATACATTTATAAAAATAGAATTACATCATCCTCCTTGGATCCATGATATAAATTACAATACAATAAATGAAACCACCTATCATAAAAGATATAAACATCCATCATAAGATATAACCATCCAACATAATGATAAAAAGATAGAATGAAAGGAAATGCAAACAAGGAAACTCCAACCACGGTATCAAAGGACAGATCTCAATGGTAAGAGTAAAAAGCACTACCACCCAACCCCATGGTAACACGAAAAGGCACACTCCCACCGTGCTAAGGAGATAGTCTCAAGTTCCAAACAAGATATCAATCCAAACATCTCTCTAAGTCTAGGAAATCCTAAAAGTAAGCTAACTCAAAGGATCCAAGATAAATCAACATCTATACCTAGAGGCACACAAGACACATAGGAAACCTACTATGTAAGTAGGAAAGTGTCATCGCATGAATCACACTAGAGTTACCCTAGTAGTCTCTCAAGACCCTAGGCCCCTACTGATCCCTATGCAGCACTAGTATCCTCTCGTAGTGACAAGGCATACTAACGATGCATGGTCACAAACAAGCATTCTCTCTACTCTCATCCTAGTCCATAGTAGCACTTGAGGCATGGGTGAGAACATACAAAGACTCTTATTAGGTTCATTTTATTCTCATTTAATGTAGTGTTTTCACTTATTAAACAACTTACAATGGGTTACCCTGGTAGCCACTTAGGGCCCTAGCTTACATTGCAAGCCACTTCTTGACATTACATGTAGGTTACCTACCCTAAGCTCATGAAATCTCAAATCAAAGAATCATAGTAAAACACCTTTATCCCTATACAAGTGACTAGAAAGCATCAAATGATAAATTACAATACCAATTAGTTCTCAACGAGCAACCAAAAAGTGTTCCAATAATACTGATCGAAGACTCAATATGGTTAAGTCAAATGTATCATAACACTTATCTCGCTATCCCACAATGACAATGAAAAATAGTAATCAACAATATAATCACACCCATCATAGAGCATACTAACACATTACCATGGTTGAGCAAAAATAATCAAGATCGAGTCAGCATAATACCAGACTCATAGAACTCCAAAGCCTCTAGTAGACATCCTAGAATTGGTCAAAACTCTAGTCAACCCAAACCCAAAACATAGACAACATATAGATAAAAAGTGTAGGTTTCATAGTTTGGTTTGATTTGTAAACACATAGTTGAGTTAAATGTAAGGTTTCAATTTTTGTTTCAATGTATGTTTCAAGTAAAAAGATTCTCAGTTTACCCTACAAGTTAACCCCTTCATTTATTCAAATAGAATATAGAATTACACACATTATATTTTACATCATTATCCTTAAAATATTCTAAGGTAATCATTCATTTAATTATATTATTAAAATAATTCTAATTGATTTTAAGTAAAATAATTGGCAATTTTATCAAAAAAAGAATTATTAATAATTAAATAAATCCATAATCTTATCACATAATTTCCATTATTAAATATATTAATCAATTTTAATTTAATTACGCTAATTAATAAGTATAAATAAAATAACTATATAATTAACATTTAATTAATTATTAAAATTTTAAACTATTAATAAATTTTATTAATAAAAATAATATTTAACATTAATAATAAATATTAATTAATACTTTAAGTAAAATTAATTTTAATAAAATTAAAATTAAAAAACATAATAGTAAAGTGTATAATTAAGCCTGGCGGCTTTTAAAACGGGCCATGGCCCACTGCGATTGTCGCAAGACCTGTGGTTGTGACAATGCACAGTACTGTCACTGCCACAGTACCTACAACAGCGGTAGTGGCTGCATTTATTAAAAGTAAGGGGAGGTGGGGTAAAGCCCCCTCCACCTTTGTGTGTGTGTCTATATAACATTTTTTTGTTAAAAAACCTTTTTTATAAATTTATTTATTTTATAAAATTTTATGAATAAATACAATTTATATTAAACAAACCCTTCTTTAAAATTTAAAAAAAAACATATTTTTTTATAACAGTTTTCAACATTAACCTGATAGAGAAAATACGACCAACAAGTTGAATTTTCACTTTAAATTTCCTTTTTAATTTCAAAACCCTCTCTGGTTTAATATCTAGTTTGCAAAAATATTGGATGAAGCTTTCTAAGAATTTTTAATTTGTATGTATACAGAGGAATTAACATGCACACTGGAAATTCACAAAATTGAAAGCACTAGTCACAAGAAATATTCAGGTAGCCATTCAACGGACACAATGAAGACAGGAAGAAAGAGTGTAATAAATGGAGCAAATAATCACAAGCATCTACCTGGACTCTGATGCTAATCGCTATACCCAAGAAGATTGTGAGAGAAATTTCTCCTCTCAAAACCTTCCTTCTTCAAAATTCTTTCCTCCCCCAAAATTTGCGGGTTCTTTGAAAATGAACTCTGCAATTGTGATATGGAGTTCTCTTCTAAAATTGGGGCATTAATTATGTGATCACCCAAGAGAACTCTCTACTCACCAGACTTAAACTCTTTATTAACTTTTCTTTATCTTTTCTTTATCTTTTCCATGCACGTTTATTGAATTATTAAATAACTTTATTTAATTTTCACTTGACTTCTCTTTTAATTAATTTATTAAATTTTAATCTCATGCATACTTCATGCAATCTCAAAACTTTTTATAAATTAATATCTTTTCACTTCTTAATTTAGTTGTGAACGTTTAATTGGTAAATTATTTATTAATTTAAATAATAATGGTATAGAGCATTTATTTAAAAATGAATTCTAAATATATTATTATTAAATTAAATTAATATTGTCACGTTCTAAAATTAATCTTATAACTTTTATCTTTAAATTTAATTCTTTTTATTTAATTAAATATAATTAAATATTAAATTATCATAATAATTTCTGATTAAATTATATCATTAATTTAATCTTTTAATTAGACTTAATTAATAGAAAATTCACCAAAGACTTATAAAACAATATACAAAAACTCATCATAGAAAGACACATACCTGATCAAACTGAAGGGTTATAATCATGAATCAACATCACTCGATGCATTCAAAAGGTAATCAACTTAGAAACTTGTCCTAATTTTCTAGGAAAAATGGTTTAAACGTTTAGGATTTGGACTTAATAATTTATCTCCCCTCTCTTATCATTGAGATAATGTGATAGGGTATGCTCATCTTGACAATTCAGGGAAGTTGATAACTGGTACCTACAACTTACATAAAATTCATGCATGTACAAATGCAATATTCCAAGCTAAATAGAAAATGGTAGGAAGTGGTGCATTGTGTACATCCCAACTAGCAAGTGACTACGGCTCCCTTCCTTAACCACATCATAAATGCCATACGGGCATATGCACCAAGTTGTGGTGCCAAAAAGGTGACAAGGAATTTTTTTTTCCTATTTTAAAAAGCGTGTACGCGCTATAGTGCGTACACACTTTTGAAAAATAAAAAGTATATATGATGGGCTGCAAACTTGCAGCCCATCATTTTCATCAGCATTTTCTTCTACTCCTACAGCAAGAAGCACGTACGCGAGTTGAAGACTCAACATTTGCACCACCATTTGCCAAAATGCCTCCTCGTTGACGAAATTCAAGACCACAAGCGCACCCACGACGACGCCGTAAGTGATCTATAAACCTAACTTTGCATTGTTTGATATATTTTTCATATTGTTTTGTAAGTTTTTTATATTCTTTTGTAGGGTTTTTAAAAATTTCATTAAGATTTATTTATTTATTTGAATTTCAATTGATTTTTTATCAGGAAATGTTCATAATCAACCAGAAAATCGACAAGAACATCAAAACCCTCAAGAACCCCAAAACCAAAACCCTCCTCAAGAAGAAGAACAAATTCCACAACTCGAACCAATTGCAAGACCTCCACCAGGCACACAAGAAAATATAAGAAATGAAATAGAGAGAGGCAAAACTGAATTAGAAGGAATCATTGCTCGGTTGAAAGAATTTGGACAAACCAATCCAATGAGGGCTCAATTGGCATCATCCCTCGAATCCATTAACACTCAGATAGCCTCAGTTAGTGGTCAATTAGATATTTGGCGGGCTAAGAGGAATGAACAAAAAGGATTTTATGCAAATAAATTATCATATGAAGGTGTTAGAAAAAAGGAAATACCAAAAGGTAGTATATGTGCATTATTTAGAAAACCCGGTGAGCAAAATACTGTTAGAAAGGGTACTAAATGATTCCCCATCCATTGGTGCATACATGATGCCATTAGAGATAATTTTTGGGATAGATGGTGGATGGTTTTTGATGCCCCTCCTTGCAACAATCATGAGGTCCCCATGTATTTTTTGAAGAAATTATATTGTGAGTTTGTCCTTGGGGAGATCCCCAATTATTTTGATATGTTAGACTCCCAGGGTAGAGGTGGGGGGTCATGATTTGAGAAGCTAGGAGCACGTCATGACCCTAATGTAGTTAGGGTAGCCGTGGTCCATCCATAGTGCGAGCATGTGATTATTCCTTCAGTTGTGAAGGAACATGTAGAGGCCAGCACTCTAGGGACCATTAATGCTTTGACGCAGACCCTCATCCATTCCACAAGCCCATTAGTTGAGGGGGAACCTTTTATACATTGTGGTCACATGTGCACTTCATGTGGATCCCTATGCACATTTGGCACTCATGTCAGAGATGGTGCAGATGATGGGCTTGTCACCGATCAGTTCCTGAACAAGACATTTGGCATTGACACACAGGTAAAATTACTAATTTGATCACATTTCATACGTATAGTGAATGATTAATTAATTAGGATTTATTGACATTGTTCAAAATTTAGGGTCAAAGTGTTCCTGGGCCTAGCAGCGATCCTCCAAGCCCATTTTTTGTCCCTTCGACGAGTCCTGAGGTATGTATCAATTTAATCATTTTAATTAATATATATATTTATTATGTAATCATATTAAGGATTGACCAAAAAAAATATGCATGTGCATCAGTTCTCCACAAGACCCTCAACCTTTACCACAGACGCACAACAGAGACATCATACGAGCTTCACACAGGTATAGTTGTTTCATGTTAATTTAATTCATTTGATTTTATTTATTCCATGTTTCATGTTAGATATAAAAATTATTGTATGGCATGTAGCTCATGATGTCAGACACACCTCCTCATTTGCGATAGTCTGTTGATAGTGAAGTGGCCACAGCTGTGGCTAGCTCACAGCCACTGACGGAGGTATGAAAGAATTTTCTTCATTTTAGTTATTGTTTATAATAGTTAATCTCAAAATTTCTAATGTTATTTATAATTTATTATAATTATTGAATTGTTGTAGGGTCTTTTCATGCCTAATCATCCATGAGCATTTGAGGTGGACTTACAGAGTGACTATTTGTTGGTGGTAAGAAAATAATTGATTTTGTGAGTACATATATTTGATTTCAACGTATAATAAATATTGATTCATATCTACTTTCTTTGTATCAGTTGGACCTGGAGAAGAGCCTCAACAAGAGGTAAAGTGAGCATGTCAGGAGGGCCCTATCATCATCACTGTCTCCCTCCACACGACGGCAGAGGATGTCAAGAGTCTTGTTTCCTTCCCCTCGTGGGAAGGAAAAGATGTAGTTGAGATATTTGATACATATATATATATATATATATATATATATATATATATATATATATATATATATATATATATATATATATATATATATATATAGACTTTTTTCCTTCCCCATGTATATATATAGGCATCTGAGAGACATATTCGATACACATTTGATGTACATGTGACATTCTATATTTGATGTATGAAATTATTGGTTAATATATGATATGTTTGTTCATATACAACATTATTGGTTATCATAATATATTATGTGTTAGTTAATGTATATGACATTATTGGTTATCATTTTATATTATATGTTTGTTCATGTATGATGTTAAATTAGATATGTTCGTGTATGACATTAAATTAGATATGTGCATGTATGAAATTAAATTCAATTGCTAGAGAGTTGCCATTATGTCTACCAACTAGTAGATGTTCTTTTTTGCTTTATTAGTATTTCTCAAAATCTGTAAAGAAGCTATTTCTGGTGAATAGTTGTAAACAATTTTGATCATCGACTTCATGTACTCATGGCTTTGGCTACGAACACTTGTAACTTTGGCTATAAGCATCCATGGCTTTGGCTATGTGCACTAGTGGCTTTGGCTATGAGCATTTATGGCTTTGGTTGTAGGCACAATATAGCCTTGGCTATAGGTTGTCTTTCTTGTTGCATGTCGAAGTTACCTTCAAGAATATCATTAGTCTAAGATCATTACAATTAAAATACTATGACATAATACCTTGGAAATAATAGTCTTTAACCCATTACTTTATTTGTTAAAACATCATGTAGTATCTACTGTAGTCCTTCTACTCAAATATGTTTTCAAAAATACTTAGTATGGAAAAGAAATGTCTATGGAATTCTTGTCAAATAGGATATTGAAGAACTAAATGTGGATAGTCATTAGTACCCATCAATAAGAACATGGACATATTTCTCAAGCAAGCCATATGACATTAGCAAGTAATTTATAAATTTCCTTTGCAAATAACTAGAAGATGCTATGAATCTTAATACAGAGTTAATCACGAACTCATTATTCCATCCAAGAAGCATATATCACCCTAAGCCAATTAACCGACAGGATAAAAATTAATTCAATTTCAACAAAATTTTGAGTATAACAAGCATCTTAGGGATTCTTACAAGAAATAACACGATGTTCACAAGAGCATTACAAGTTCTTGTAATGCTATTTCACATATTGTAATCATATTCAGTTTTGAATGGCCATTTGTGTTACAAGCATAAATGTTCTTTAAGGTCTTTTAATTCTAGACATGAATTTTATTATGAAGCTTTTTTATCACAACCCACTCAATGCATATATTTTTTTTCCACATTATGCTAATTTGACTTTCATTGGTTGATTTGGGTCTAGACATGACGTTATTCACTACATTTTTTTTATATATTTTTTTGTAGTGAGGTTTTGGCCTGAATGAATGTATTAATCTTCGAAGTTGTGAACCTTGGTCAAGATCCTTACAAATATATTTTCAAATTGGACATCAAATAGTTTTCTCAGTCACCCCCTGTACACAGATACTAAAATTGTAGTTAATTACAAAATTAATACTAAATTAACACAAGTTTAATTGAGAAGTATTATGTACCTCAATAGGCTAGATTATTATTGACCGGGAAGCTTTATCTTAGAGCAGTTGGTTTCCTAAATCTTTAGGGCAATGATAGTCTTATGGAATGTGGAATTAGGTCTGGTAGCTAAGGAACATTCTTTAAAAGGTAGAGGAAACTCAAGACTCACATGTTTCCAATCAATATAAATGTTTAAATCGCTTCTCTAATTTTTTCTATTTATGATCTTCTTAAAACTTAACTTTCTAAATGCATTGATGGGGAAATAAAGATCTTCTAGGAACTAAAGGCTAATCATGTTTAATACTTACAATTCTCTATTTTTATCTAATAATTTAAAAAACATTGTACAAGTGTTTTCAAATAGCAACACTTGTCACTAACATCATAAGAAGGAATATCCAAGGAGACTTACCACTGATCCCCCACCACCAAATTCAAGAGAAAACAAAATTCCACTACTAAAGAGATAGTAACAATGATCATCCCTAGTCTCTCCCTTATCACAAAATGA
The DNA here is from genome assembly GCA_028749045.1 of Cupressus sempervirens. Lineage (NCBI taxonomy): Eukaryota > Viridiplantae > Streptophyta > Pinopsida > Cupressales > Cupressaceae > Cupressus > Cupressus sempervirens. Next base: position 356,885,815 of record CM053789.1, read on the forward strand.
TTACCATCAAAATTTTCATTTCCAATTGCGTCATGTGCGTTGAAGCGATAGTAACATTTTCACTCTCTTACCTAATGTCTCCCATTTTTGAAACTCCTAGGGAAGGGCAAGGCCATCTTCTCAGTACTTCAAAATAAAACGAGTTCCATTTTTTCACATATTGATAATCGTTGACTTAAAGTATAGTCGAAGTATTGACAGCCCATAGATATGCCCCATCAAAGATCGTAGCCCTATGGCATTTAGTGACCCTTAGGGACATTCTGGTTTAGCGTGCCTGAGAATGTTCGAGCACTAAAGGGGATAGAAAGAGGTTGGGGATAGGGTTTACCTGGCCACCTGAAGCTAATGGAGTAGACAGTTTGATCCCACGATGAAAGATGAGAGAGATTTGGCAGTTGGCAACTTTGTACTAGCCAACACTACAAGTTTCAGCGTCACTAGAGATGGCATTATAGAATGAAAATAGAATGTGATCTCCAAAAAGTGAGAGAGGTTATTGTAGGTATTTGTAACACAGTCCTGTAGGAATTGGAATCTCATCCATATCTCGTACGAGCTTCGAGATATGCCCCATCAAAGATCGCAGCCTTGTGGCATTTAGTGACCCTTAGGGACATTCTGGTTCGACATGCCCGAGAATGTTCGAGCACTGAAGGGGACAAGAAAAGGTTGGGGATAGGGTTTACCCAGCCACCCGGAGCTAATGGAGTAGACAGTTTGATCCCACGATGAAAGATGAGAGAGATTTGGTAGTTGGCAACTTTGTATTGGCCAACACTACAAGTTTCAGCATCACCCGAGATGGCGTTGTAAAATGAAAATGGAATGTGATCTCCAAAAAGAGAGAGAGGTTATTATAGGTATCTGCAACATGATCCTGTAGGAAGTGGAATTGCATCCATACCTCACACGAGCTCTGAGAGATGCCCCATCAAAGATCGCAGCCCTATGGCATTTAGTGACCCTTAGGGACTTTCTAGTTCAGCGTGCCTGAGAACGTTCGAGCACTAAAGGGGATAGGAAGAGGTTGGGGATAGGGTTTACCCAGCCACCCAAAGCTAATGGATTAGATAGTTTGATCCCACGATAAAAGATGAGAGAGATTTGGCAGTTGGTAACTTTGTACTGGCCAACACTACAAGTTTCAGCATCACCCGAGATGGCATTGTAGAATGAAAATGGAATGTGATCTCCAAAAATAAAGAGAGGTTATTGTAGGTCTCTACAACATAGTCCTGTAGGAATTAGAATCTCATCCATATCTTGCACGAGCTCCAAGATATGCCCCGTCAAAGATCGCAGCCCTGTGGCATTTAGTGACCCTTAGGGACATTCGGGTTCGGCGTGCCTGAGAATGTTCAAGCATTGAAGGGGACAAGACAAGTTTGGGGATAGGGTTTACCCGGCCACCCAGAGCTAATGGAGTAGACAGTTTGATCCCATGATGAAAGATGAGAGAGATTTGGCAGTTGGCAACTTTGTACTAGCTCTAATGAGCCAACTGGATCTACTCGACATTTTAATGTCTCAAGTATTGCCTCGTGGTCTGACTCGTGAACTTTCCAAAGATTCTTATTATGTGGTTTTCCACCATATTTTATCAAGTGGACATTTGATGCGACAAAAAGATTTGAATAATGAAGAATCTTCCTCTTTGTTTGCTAATCCTCAAATAACCACAAGTTAGGGTTCTTCATAGAATAAGGTCTAAGCCATGTGTTGGTTACAACCACCGCACCGACATGGTACTCTAAACCTTCACCATCTATAACCGAGTGATCCAATTTTCGTTTGGCTTGAACACAATGACACAAATAATAATCTATCCCTTCTTCATTGTCTTCAGGTGCAATAACAGCAAAAACATGGCCTGCAGTGACAAATGTACAAAATGCAGTCATTAATTAAGAAAATACTTGCATAAAAGTTATAAAGTTACATATTGAAATTACAAAGATATATAAATATATATATTACCAGGTTACACTAGATCAGACAATCCATCATTGTCAATAGACGATTCCATTGTACCATTTCTAGTGCTTATGGGGGATGATAGGTGTCAATTGGGTCCAAAACCCATATATCCCATTTGTCCATCCATTCAGTCGACTCACAGTCATCCCAATTTTCCTCTGCACATGATGGACAATAGCATGCCATTTTTTGTGTGTGGATACTCCATGAACTTGCATCAGAGTTTCTAAAAGAGTGCAACTCATTGGATCCTATTAGTGGGCAACAATCCTGATATGGTGCAATGTTAGTATTATCTATCAACCAAAAAAATCTATGAACTGTAGACTCACCTTCCTTACCTGGACCCACTCTAGTGTTACACCACTGGACGATGGATTTTGAATTTGTCAATATTGCTCCATCTTTGTACTTTAGTTCTTCACGAGCTAAGGCTCTTTTGATGCATGCGCCTACACCATCATGCTCTCCCTTTCCATGACCAACCTTTGTAAAATTCCACATGTATTGAATTCTACACAACTTGTGCATCCTGCTCAACCAATAGAACATCCATGCATTCTTGAATTGAGATGCACAATTGTCTGACCAAATAATGTGCTGACGATATGTGATGCCCTTGTTAGCCAAATCTCCATAAAATAGTTGAAAACAACCATGTACGAACTCTGTAGAATGTGATCGATCATCGGTGATCTAAAAATGGTACTCCCTCAAAATCTTCCTGTCATCCTCTTTACTTGTAGGTGAATGCATGAATGTTATGTGAACAAATATGGAAACCTATTGAGAAGTATAATACTTTGCTTGCACCTCATTTTGTGGTTGTAGTGTGTAGTTCTCTATGAAATCTACAATCGAAATAATGGTATCCAATGGAAACGTATCCTTGCACAACTTGAATTGCAAATCCAGCCATCGAGCTCTATGGGTATGCCTTGCATACTCATAAATAATGTTTTCATGAAAAATCTTCATGAACTCATACACTGGAATCTTTTCAATGACTAAATCACATCTTTTACCATGTTTCCCATCTTTTAGAGCATATGTCACTGTCTTAAATTTTCCATAATCTACTATTTCATTTCCAATTGCATGTGTACTATCCATATGTTGACAAGTTGATAAAAGTTGCAAAGAACCACAAAATAAGCACGTACCATCCAAGCATGATGTCTTGTAAAATTGTTGGCCATCCCTTATTTCACATAAAATGTTGGATATGAATTCCCTTGAAGATCTTGGTGGCTCATTTATGTCACAATCCTGCAAAACAAACTGAGAATGCAAAATTACCCATATATGCCTAAAAACATCAAAGTGATTAGAAAATTCAATATGTATCCCACAACAACAAGTTGTGCATGTGTGATTTATCTTCACATAAAAAGGTTTGCCATCTCAAAAAATCTTTGACTTATTTGAATTTGAGGATACATACCAATAAATTTTGCAAAAAATTGTGTCTGAGTTGTGTCCAAAAAATGTTTCACATGTGGCTCGCGATTTTGGTTACCAATCCTCCTTCTTACAACATCTCTTTGATTAGGGGAAACACGTGTGTTATTTTTCCAAAAATCTTCGATCAATGATTTCAAGGCTTCACTAATTTCTTTATCCTTTCGCGGTAGTCTACTGCTAAATGTCCATAACTCATTTTTTGTTGGATCTTCCAATCTCTCACGCCTTAGCATGGCTCTCCTTAGAGTACCTCTACCAATTTGTAATGTTTTGATTGTCTTTCTCATGAGTCAAGCTTTCTTCATTTGGTTACTTACTATTGTCGATGTAAGCACTCATCTTGTGATATTACTATCTTTGGTGTGTGATTTAGAACTCACTTTGTCATAAGCATTCATTAGATTCTTTACAATGTTTTTTTTCATTTGAATCATCCATTGTTCTTAGCCCAAGAATCTTCATGATAGGCGTAAATTTTAAATTCCTCATCATTTCAAAAAATAGTTGGCATTGACCTCTAATATTAAATTCATCAAAAAATAATCTCCACATACAATTAACTTTTCTTTGACAAGTACGCTTGCTAATCTTGTCAGGCATTGATTTCAAAATGTTACTATCAATATCAATCTAATATTTTGGTCTTCTAAAATGAATTCTAGAAGGTGTTATAATCTCTTCAATTCTCTCAAAATTTTGAACATCAAGATAAGGTTGAGTGTATTGCATACCTTGAACTGAAGATGATGTGCCTTGGCAATAAGATGCAAAAGATGGAATATCACCTACTTGATGTGTTGATGTTGTGCCTTCAACATGACATGATGGAGTGTGTATATCGTCGGATCTACAAATCGGTGCCTCTTCAACATGAGAGGATGATATGACTTCAACATTGGAAGATGGTGTAGCCGATGATATGACTCCAACATTAGAAGATGGTGTAGCTTCAAAATCCAATTGTCTTCTTGAGCGTAACAGTCTCATTCGTTCTCTTTGTCTTTCAATTTCTTCCTCTTTGTTTCTTGGTACCGGTGGTTCTTGATCCTCTTCGAAAGTCAATTCTTCATTATTGCTTTGCAATTTTCTTTGCTCAAGTAGTAATTTCATTTTATGTCTTTTAATTGCCAAATCTCTCTCCCTATCTTCATTTGTTTGATTTTTTGGTTTCTTCCTTGGCATGATGATGATTTCTACATGTGAAATTATTCAAACATTTGAATTACTTAAAATGTGTAAATTACAAATTATTCAAATACATATAAAAATTATAATTATTTGAATGAATACACAATATATATATAAAATGACTTGTCAAATTTCTAACCATTTCAAAATAACATTTCATTGAAACATACAAATTTCAATGAATTCACTATATATTAAACAACATGTCAAATTATAATCAAATTTGTATCCATATATCAACAAACAATATTTAAAATAGATTGCACTAACCTTTTCTATACAAGGAATATTCAAAAAGTCTTCAAATCGTGTATCCAATGATTGAATTTGGTGTTTTCTAGCTTCCAAAAGTGTTTGCCACCTTGAAATAGTGTTTGTTAGCTTGAAATAGTGTTTGCCACCTTGAAAGAGTGTTTGCTGTGTTGAAACTCGCAATTTCTATCAGGATAACAGAGTGCAGAATAGAACAAAAGCAGAGAATGAATGAAATAGGCCCCAAAGTTTCTTTTTGACCATTTTTAGGTGATTTCACATAGTACGTACGTGCTATAGCACGTACACACTATAGCACGTACGCACTATGTGAGAACACATCACTCTCCACCCTCCCTACTCTCTCTCTCTCTCTCTCCCTACTCTCTCTCTCTCTTCCTACTCCCTCTCCCCTCTCCCATCCTTTACTCTCTCTCGCTCTCCCTCTGCCACTGCCTACTCTCTCTATCTCTCTCACCCTCTCTCCTCTCCCATCCCCTACTCTTTAGATCTCTCACACACACTCCCATCCTCCCTCTCCCACTTCTTTCTCTCTCTCTCTCTCTCCCCCATCTCCCTACTCTCTCTCACACTCTCACATCTGCTACTCTCTCTCTCCCATCCCCTAAACTCTCTCTTTTACAGATACACACTCCCATCCCCCTCTCTCTCTCCTCTCCCATCCCCTACTCTCTACTCTCTCTCTCCCATCCCCTACTCTCTCTCACACACTCTCTCCCATCCCCTACTCTCACTCTCTCTCTCTCTCCCATCCCATTCTCTCTCTCTGCCACCTCCTATTCTCTCTCACACTCTCTCCCATCCCCTACTCTCTCTTACACACACTCCCATCCGCCCCTCTCTCCCATCTGCTACTTTATCTCTCTCTCTCTCTCTCTCTCTCTCTCTCTCTCTCTCTCTCTCTCTCCCCTCTCCCAACACCTACTATCTCTCTCTCTCTCCCATCCCCTACTCTTACTCTCTCTCTCTCTCCAATCCCCAACTCTCTCTCACACTCTCTTCCATCCCCAAATCTCTCTCACACTCTCTCTCATCCTTTCACTTTGTCTCTCTCTCATCTCGTACTCTCTTTCTCTCTGCCACCTCCTACTCTCTCTCACACTCTTTCCCATCCTTTCACTCTATCTCTCCCATCTCCTACTCTCCCTTTTCCACCCCCTACTCTCTCTCACACTCTCACACTCTCTCCCATCCCCTACTCTCTCTCTTTCACACACACACACACACACACACACTCCCATCCCCCCTCTCTCTTCTCTCCCATCCCCTACTCTCTAGATTTTTCACATGCACTCCTATCCCCCTCTCTCTATCTCCCTCTCCCTACTCTCTCACACTCTCTCCCATCCCCTACTCTCTCTCTCACACTCTCTCCCATCCCCTACTCTCACTCTCTCTCTCTCCCCCATCCCATTCTCTCTCTGTGCCACCTCCTACTCTCTCACACACTCTCTCCCATCCCCTACTCTCTCTTACACACACTCCCATCTGCCCCTCTCTCCCATCCGCCCCTCTCTCCCATCCGCTACTCTCTCTCTCTCTCTCTCTCTCTCTCTCTCTCTCGGGATACTCTCTCTCGGGATACTCTCTCTCTCCCCTCTCCCATCCCTTACTCTCTAGATCGCTCACACACACTCCCATCCCTCTCTCTCCTCCTCTCCCACTCCCTCTCCCACCACCTACTATCTCTCTCTCTCTCTCTCTCTCTCTCCCTCTCTCTCCCATCCCCTACTCTTACTCTCTCTCTCTCTCTCCAATCTCCAACTCTCTTTCATACTCTCTCCCATCCCCTACTCTCTCTGACACTCTCTCTCATCCTTTCACTCTGTCTCTCTCATCTCATACTCTCTCTCTCTTCCACCTCCTACTCTCTCTCACACTCTTTCCCATCCTTTCACTGTGTCTCTCCCATCTCGTACTCTCTCTTTGCCACCCCCTACTCTCTCTCTTTCACAGACACACACACACACACACACACACACACTCACATCCCCCCTCTCTCTTCTCTCCCATCCCCTACTCTCTAGATTTTTCACACGCACTCCCATCCCTCTCTCTCCTCCTCTCCCACTCCCTCTCCCAAGTCACCTACTATCTCTCTCTCTCTCAAGTTCTCTCTCTCCCTCTCTACTCTCTCTCTCCCATCCCCTACTCTTACTCTCTCTCTCTCGCCCATTCCCAACTCTCTCTCACACTCTCTCCCATCCCCTACTCTCTCTCACACTCTCTCCCATCCTTTCACTTTGTCTCTCCCATCCCGTACTCTCTCTCTCTCTCTCTGTCACCCCCTACTCTCTCTCTCACTCTCTCCCATCCTTTCACTCTATCTCTCCCATCCTTTCACCTTGTCTCTCCCATCCTATACTCTCTCTCTGCCACCCCCTACTCTCTCTCACACTGTCACACTCTCTCCCATCCCCTACTCTCTCTCTTTCACAGACACACACACTCTTATCCCCCCACTCTCTTCTCTCCCATCCCCTACTCTCTACATCTGTCATGCACACTCCCATCCCCCCTATCTCTCTCCCTCTCCCTCTCCTACTGCCTACTAGATCTCTCTCTCTCAAGTTCTCTCTCCCTCTCTACTCTCTCTCTCTCCCATCCCAAGTTCTCTCTCTCCCTCTCTACTCTCTCTCTCTCTCCCATCCCCTACTCTCTCTCACACTCCCATCCCCTAATCTCACTCTCTCTCTCCCATCCCATATGAGCTCTCTCTGCCACCACCTACTCTCTCTCACACTCTCTCTCATACCCTACTCTATCTCTCTTACACACATTCCCATTCCCCCTCTCTCTCTCCCTCTCCCACTCCCTCTCCCACTGCCTACTTTCTCTCCCCCATCCCCTACTCTCTCATTCATAGACACACACTCCCATCCCCCCTCTCTCTCTCTCCTCTCCCATCCCCTACTCTCTAGATTTGTCACACAGACTCCCATTCCCCCTCTCTCTCCCTCTCCCACTCCCTTTTGCACCACCTACTATCTCTCTCTCTCTCAAGTACTCTCTTTCCCTCTTTACTTTCTCTCTCACATCCCCTACTCTCACTCTCTCTCTTCTATCCCCTACTCTCTCACACTCTCTCCCATCCCCTACTCTCTCTCTCTCTCTCTCTCTCTCTCACCCCCATCCTGTACAAGCTCTCTCTACCACCCCCTACTCTCTCTCAAACTCTCACACTCTCTCCCATCCCCTACTCTATCTCTCTTATACACATTCACATTCCCCCCGTCTCTCTCACACACACACTCCCTCTCCCATTGCCTACTCTCTCCCATCCCCAACTCTATCTCTCTTACACACTTCCATTCCCCCTCTCTCTCTCCCTCCCACTCCCTCTCCCATTGCCTACTATCTCTCTCACTCTCACTCTCTCCCTCTCTCTCCCATCCCCTACTCTTACTCTCTCTCTTTTCTACCCCTACTCTCTCTCACACTCTCACACTCTCTCCCATCCCCTACTTTCTCTCTTACACACACTTCCATCCCCCCTCTCTCTCCCTCTCCCACTCCCTCTACCATTGCCTAATCTCTTTCTCTTCCATCCACCCTCTCTCTCCCTCTCCCACTCCCTCTGCCATTGCCTACTCTCTTTCTATCCCATCCCCTACTCTCTCTATCTCTCTCTCCCCTCTCTCATTCCCTACTCTCTCTCTTTCACACACACCCATCCCCCCTCTCTCCTCTCCCATCCTCTACTTTTTCTCTCACTCGCTCTCCCTCTCCCACTGCCTACTCTCACTCTCTCTCATTCTCTCTCTCTCTCTCTCTCTCTCTCTCTCTCTCTCTCTCTCTCTCTCTCTCTCTCTCTCTCTCTCCCTCTCTACTCTCTCTCTGCTACCCCCTACCCTCTCTCACATTTTCACACTCTCTCTCTTTCTCTCTTACACACATTTCCATCCCCCCTCTCTCTCTCCCTCTCCCACTCCCTCTCCCATCGCCTACTCTCTCTTCCATCCCCTACTCTCTCTCAAGCTACTCTATCTTTCCCCTCTTCCATTCCCTACTCTCTCTCTTTCACACACATGCACTCCCATCCTCCTCTCTCTTGCTCTTCCTCTCCCACTCCGTCTCCCACCACCTACTCTCTCTCTCCCCCATCCCCTACTCTTAATCTCTCTCTCCCAACTTGTACTCTCTCTCACACTTCCTCTCTCTCACATCCCCTACTTTCAATCTCTCTCCCCCATCCCGTACTCTCTCTTTTCCACCTCTACTCTCTCTCTCTCTCACTTCCTCTCTCTTGCATCTTGTACTCTCTTTGCCACCCCTACTCTCTCACATTTCCTCTATCTACCATCCTATACTCTCTCTGCCACCCCTACTCTTTCTCACTTCCTCTCTCCCCTCTCCCATCCCCTACTTTCTCTCTATCTCTCTCACACACACAAATAGCCATTCCCTCGCCCCACCCCCCTAGCTCTCTCTTGGTTTTGGTTTGCAATTTAGGTCTCAATAGTGTGTGTGCACTATATCATGTGAGCACTACCTCAAATTCAATAGCATTTTAATAGCGTTTGCATGCTATAGGGCGCATGTGCTATTCAAAGCTTTGCATTAAAACCAAGCCTAAGGCTTGGTTTTGCCTTGGAGATCCAACCCAAAGGTTTGGAGTTTATAAACAGGTCTAAGACGTGTTTTCCATAAAACATACAAAAAATGATTAATTTTTCTTGTGTGCTCCCCTTCAAGATTCCTCATGGTTGGGTATTGATAAGATTAGGTTACATAACATTATAGGTCTCTGTGTTAGCTATCTAACCATATAATTTATTTTTAATTTGAACTATTTTAAGTCTTTCATCTATAATTTATTTTGAATGTATGTTCATTTTTTGTCAAAAACCACCATGTACTAATTGGGCTGTAGATTTTAGCTCATTCATCAAATTTTGTAACAACTTAGTTTTTTAGAAACTAGACTCCATTCTACACACTTTGAAAAAAAGAAGTTTTGATTTTAGATTAGTTTTCAATCATTTTTAGGGGGAGCACACAGATATTTCACATTTTTGGGATGGGTATAATTAAAAAAATCATTAAAAAAAAATACACATTATAAAATTACCCGAAAAATTTGGGATAAACTACATAGTGTTAGGTAACTTTTGACTGGAGAGATTAAAGAATTTCAAAAAAAAAGGTTAAAATTTTAGGGGGGGCACACTTTGTACTATGTTATGTTTTTTTGGAATAAACAGTACCGCTTTCTGTGGCCCCCTTTTTTGAGGACCTAAAACTAAACCATTTTGAAAAAAAATTAGTAGTTTAGAAACTAGATTCAAAGGACTACGACTTTTTTTTTTGTCATATCTTAAAATTTTGAGTGTAACTATCTTCAAATTCTTGTTGAAGTCCAGAATTTTCTGATTTCAGGAAAAAGGTTTCCACTTATACCCCCCTTTTGGCACCACAACTTTTTGCACTTACCCATACATAAAGAAAACATACATGCACACCATACACATGCAGTATGGGGTAAGTATCCATAAGAAAACACATATCATAATCCATCTAAAAATAACTAAAAGAATTGTAATAATCATCATGCATACAAGGAGTATAGAGTACAAAGTAATCTCATCATATATCAACCAAATCTGAAACAATATCTAATAATCTCAAAACAATGCTACTAATCATCAAACATAAAACTAGTCTAAAAGAGTACGACAATAATAGAAAAATGTAAACTAGAAGTAGGCACTACATCCTATCTTTTCCAAGCATTCAAGAGTTTTCCAAGTTCAAAAGACAATGTCTACTAAGTTCACTTGGGTGATAGAGAGAAGATCATAGAAGTTGAGTGTTAATTGAGCTCACTCAGTTAATAAAGGGAAAGTTCGATGGAACCAATGTTAACTAAGCTCACTCAATTACCAAAGGAATGTTTTGAATATGCACTATTAACCGAGTTCACCTGGTTAACAAAGGAAAATCATTTCTGAGTTAGTGTCTATCGAGTAGGGTTAGCTAATGAAGAATTTTCTTGTTTTGGCATATTGAGTTCAACTGATTTTATTTTTTTGGTTTTAGTTGATAAAGAAGATGATTATTAAGTATTCTAAGTTGTATTCAATATGACTTGAAAATACATAAGATATAAATATAAGGTCATGTTGAGGATTGAATGTGTGGAAGTAATAGAATATTTGAAGATGCTTAGAGGAAGTGAATTAGAAGGATAAATAAAATATCCTTGTTGAGTTGCAAAGATACATTCAATCAGAAAGAATCAAGTAAACAAACTAGAATTGAGATCTAAATCAAAAATTCAATTGCATCAAAAATTAGGTCATCTAATTGTTACTCTTTAACCATTGTAGAAGTGATATAAATATCTTAACAGAGTTGGCTTAACAACTATTTGTAGATCTTCTAACAAGGTAGCATTTCTAGATTAAAGTGTCTAAAGACCTCTAACAAGGCCACTCCTAACAGGGTGATTAAATTCTCTAATAGGGTCACAACTAATAGTGTTTTTTGTAACCTTTAATAGGGTTAGCTCCTAATAGGGATCACTTCAAAAGAGGAAAAATCAATAACTAGTTGCAATTGGTAGTTTTTCCCAAATTAGGTTTCCATGTTAAATCTTGGTGTCACTTGTGTTCATGCTATTTATTTTATGTGTATGCAACTAAGTTAAATAAGGCTAATCACATAAAATATCTTAAAATTTGCATTTTTTGTGTTACTATTTCTATTTCAATGTTTGTTGAGTTACAACATTTACTAGTTTGTTGAGTTCTTGTGCATTAACCGAGCATTAGTATTTTCAATAAAATTTATATTATGTATTGACATCTAAGTGATCTAAGATTTATTTTAGAGGTAATTGATTCACCTCTCCCCTCTTAGTTACTCCTCTTATATTTCCAACAATTGGTATTAGAGCTTCTTGGTGCTTGCAAAGAAAGGTTTCAAGGACCAAAGCTAAAAATCAAGATGTTTTACAGGAGAAAGATTCCCAAGATGAACAATGATAACTTTTAGGCATGGCAGGAACTTATGAAGTTGCACTTGGCAAGGATCAGTGATTTAGGTTTGAAATACTTAAAAAATTATTACAAGGGTCCTATTCAAACATTAACTACAGAAGAGATTGCTGAAAAGAAAAATCATAACATCATGACGATTGGCATTGCATCATCTCTCGACTATGTTGTGTTTGATGAGTTCAAAGGATGTGGTACTACTCATGATATGTGGATTAAACATAAGGATATCTATGGAGGTGACAATAACATAAAAAGAGCCAAGGAAGAAAGCTTGAGAGGCCAGTTTATTTAGATGAAAATAAGAGAGGATGAAAACATTGCAAAATATGTTGAGAGAATCAAAGTTAGTTTTAGTGCTATCAAATCCTCTAGAGGAACAATTGAAGATGTAACAATGGTAAGAAAGGTACTCAAAACTGTTCTTCTTATTTGTGCAATCAAAGTGTTTGATATTCAAGAGATGTGATGTGATCTAAATAATAAGATAACTTTGAATGCTCTAGTTGGATGATTGACTGCATTTGAACTAGATAAGTATGATAATTATAGTCCTAGTTCTAGAAATCTTGAGTCTACATTTGAAGCCATGGTAGCACTCAAGAAGAAAGCTAAAAGATTTAAAAGTAAACAATATGAAAGTGAAGAGGAAGATAGTTTTGACAGTGATCTTGAAGCCATTGAAGCATTTCTTGCAAGAAGATATCCTAAAGGCAAAGGAAAGTATAAATGTAAAATCCCTTTAATTTTTTTCTCTTGTAAAGAAGTTTAATACATTGTTGAAAGATGTCCAACTAGAGAAGACGAAGATGAAAAGAAGCACAAAAAGTACAAAAGCAAAGAAGGACTTCAAGAACTTCAAGGACTACAAGGAAAAAGGTAAGAAAACTTATTTTATGGCTAAAGATTCAGATAGTAGTGAAGATGATGAAATGGTATATATTGTTGTAAAAGATGAATTTGGTGATGAAGGAGATAAGGACTTATCTCTCATGTAGGAAAAAATGATGCATGTATTATTGATAGTGACTGCTCACATCATATGACTGGTGAGAAAACAAATTTTTACCATATGGAACATTATGATGGTGGAAGTGTGATATTTAGAAATAATGAACCATGTTGCATAAAGGAAAAAATGTTGTATCTGACTAACTAGTGATCTTAGATGTGATAATGTTTATTAGGTTGAAGGACTAAAGCATAATCTACCAAGTGTGGCACAGTTGAATAACATTGGATTCAAGGTAGAATTCATCAATGGAAAGGCCATTTTTACTGGATGTAAATGGAAATCAGGTTGGGTCTAACAAACAAACAAAAGGTAACCTATTCTACCTAGATCTTAGTGAAAGTTCATGTTTTAATGCTAAAGTAGAAGAAATTTGGTTGTGGCATGATAGTTTATGTCATGTGAGCTTTGATAATCTAATCAAGATAAGCAAGAAGAAAAGAGTAAGAGGTATTCCTAGTCTAAGGAAACCTAATATGTGCCTATCCAAAAATTGTCAAATTGGTAAGATGAGAAAGGCAAGTTTCAAAAGAAAGGACTATCATTCTGAAGAAGTCTTGGAGCTAGTTTATACATACTTATGTGGACCTATTGATATAGAGAGCTATAGTGGAGGTAAGTATTTTATTATTTTCATTGATGATTATCCTAGAATGATGAATGTAATGTATCTGAAAGAAAAGTCTGAAGCATTTCAAAAAATTAAGTGGTATCTAGCAAGAGTAGAGAAGGAAACTAGAATGAAGCTAAAGTGTTTGAGATTAGACAAAGGTGGTGAATTCATTTCCAATGAGTTCAATGAATTTTTCATTGAAAGAGGAATTAAGAGATAGATATTAGCTCTTGGTACACTACAAGAGAATGGTATAACTGAAAGAAGGAATAGATCCATCATGAATTGTGCAAGAACTTTGATGATAGAAAAGATTTTTGCAATCAACTATTAGAAGGAAGTAATCAGTACTGTAGTCCATACCTTGAACAGAGTGCGGTTGAAGAAAGACTCAAATAAAACTCTTTATGAACTATGTTATGGTTACAAACCTTATGTAAGTTACTTTATAGTATTTGGTAGCAAATGTTATAGCTTGAAGGAATCTAGGAAAGGTAAATTTGATGTCAACAGTGATGAAGGCATATTCCTAGGATACTCCTATACAAGCAAAGCATATAAATTTTTGAAATTATCAACTTATAAGATCATAGAAAGTGCACATGTAAGAATTGATGAGTTTGCAAGAAAGAGTGAAGAAGATAGCAAAAAAGAACCTAAGGCTTACAGAAAGGTTTTCTACTATGAAGTTATACACTACCAAATCAAATTGGAAGTCAGAAAGCTTCACCTCTCGAGTCCCTAAAATCTCCAAAAGCTACCAAGTTACAACTAGTGCAACCCAAGTCATAGTCTAAAGGACCTGACTCATAGTCTAAAGCTACTGAGATATTGTCAGAGAAAATTGAGTTTGATGCACTTAAGTCATAGATAGTGGGACCTAAGCTTGATACAGAAGATTGTGGTGAGGTTAATAGTACAAATTCTAGATCCAAAGTACCTTTGTTAGCAAGATATGTCAGAAGGCACCATGCACATGATTAGATCATTGGAGACAAGTCAGATGGAACAATGACAAGAAATAAATTGAAAGGTTCATGTTTTCCTACTAATTTTGAACCTAGATTAGTCAAAGATGCTTTGAATAATGAAAGTTGGATTGAAGCTATGAATGAAGAAAATCACATGATTGTAATCAAGAGAATCATGAGGTATCTAAAGGGTACTAAAGACTATGGATTATGGTAGAAAAAGGAGGCAATCTGGATTTGAAGGCCTTCGTAGATGCTAATTGCGCAAGAAGTGTTGATGATAAGAACACCGGTGGTGGAGCATTCTTTATTGGTAAAAAAATAGTGTCTTGGACAAGCAAGAAGAAAATTTATATTTCTCAATCTATACTAGAGGTAGGATATGTGGCAACAATAGTTAATTATTCCAATGTTGTCTGGTTCAAGTAATTGTTGGTAGGTATGAAGATAGAAATCAAGGATCAAGTGGTTATATTCTATGATGACACTGGTGTAATTAATATATCAAAGAATCTTATGATGTATACCAAAACCAAGCAGATTTCTATAAAATATCATTTTTTGAGAGAATTGGTACAAGATAAAGAGGTAAGATTGGAATATGTGAATACTAAAGAACAAATTGAAAACATATTCACTAAACCATTACCTAAGGATGCATTTTTGTATCTTAGAGGTAAGTTAGGGGTCATTACCATATATAAAGCTCATTAAATGAAGTTTAGTGATGCGTCAACTAGAGCATGTTGAAGATCTGTCAGTTCATGCGGTATTGAAAAGGGCACATTGCTTATGAATCAGTACATGAGGTACATTAATATTATCTAAATATTGTCTTTGGCATAACATATCCAAGAGGGGGAGTTTACTATCATATCATAGAATTCTTTTTTGAAGATATCAAAGAGGGAGAACTTAGTCTAATATCATAAAGGGAGAGTTCTCTATTAGAAGAAGATGTTGAAGAAAAAGTTTTGCTAATAGAGGAAGAAACTAAAGGCAGAGGGAGTTCACACTGATAGAGGGAGTTCTCATCAATGAGAATTAGAATGAAACTAAGGATATGTTCCTTACCTTATTCTTTCTCTAAAATTTCATTTTATTATGACATGTTGTGTTGCAATCAATGCAAAAGAGGGAGATTGTTGAAAATAATTGGTTAATCATGTAATGTCTTTGTTACTATACAAAATGTTATATCATTGCTAGTTAGTGTATGCCAACCTCACTCAGGTGATGAAGACATTTTCTTGTATTTGCAGAGCATTCTAAAGTTTTCCAAGTTTAGAAGATAGTGTCTATTGTGTTCATTGAGGTGATAAAGAGAAGATCATAGAAGTTGAGTATTAACCAAGCTCACTAGGTTAATGAAGGAAAAGTTGGATGGAATGAGTGTTAACTAAGCTCACTCAGTTACCAAAGGAACTTTTTGAATATGTAGTGCTAACTAAGTTCACTTGGTTAACATAGGAAAATTATTTCTAAGTTAGTTTCTACCGAGCAGGGTCAATTAATGAAGGATTTTTTTATTTTTGCATATTGAGTTCAATTGATTTTTTTGTTGCTTCTAGCCGACTGAGGAGATGAATATTAAGTGTTCTAAGTTGTATTCAAGTAAACTTGACAATTTGTAAGATATAAATATAAGGTCAAGTTGAAGATTCAATGTGTAAAAGTAATAAAAGATTTGAAGATTCTTAGAGGAGGTGAACTAGAAGGATAAGTAGATTATCCTTGTTGAGCTACAAAGATACATTTGATTAGAAATGATCAAGTATACAAGCCATATATTGAGATCTTAATCAGCAATTCAGTTGCATCAAAAGTTAGATCATCTCATTGTTACTCTCTAACCATTGTAGCAGTGATCTAAATCTCTTAACAGAGTTGGCTTAATAGCTATTTGTAAATCCTCTAACAAGGTGGCATTTCTAGATTGAATGTCTAAAGATCTCTAACAAGGTAACTCCTAATAGGATGATTAAATTCTCTAATAGGGTCACAGATAAAAGTGTGTTTTGTAACCTTTAACAGGGTTGGGTCCTAACAAGGCTTACTTCATAATAGTGAACATTAGAATCTAGTTACAATTGGTGATTTTTCCCAAATTGGGTTTCCATGTTAAATGTTGGTGTCACTTGTGTTCATGATATTTCTTTTATATGTATGCAACTAAGTTAAATAAGGCTAATAATAGAAATTATCTTAATATTTTCATTTTTTGAGTTACTTTTTCTATTTCTATTTTTTTTGAGTTACAATATTTACTAGTGTAAATAGAGTTCTTGTGTATTAACCAAACATTAGTATTTTTGGTAAAGTTTATGTTATGTATTAAATTCTAATGGATTTGGGATTTATTTTATTGGAAATTGATTCACCCCTCCCCTCTCATTTACTCCTCTTATATTTCCAAAAATACCTATCATGATGATCCTTGTGGTGTCTATTTTGCATCTAAAAGAATAACACTCAAAATCCTCAACACTAGATACTACTAGTGAGCATTGCATAAGGATTCAGTAAGGTATACCAAAAAATTTGATTGCTTTCAGCATATGGGTAGGCTAACTAAATCACATGAACACCCTTATATCCTAGGGTTCTTGTTACCTCTTTTCATAAATGGAACCTAGATTTTTTAGAACCAATTGAACCTTCTTAGAATAGTAAATCCTACATATTGGTATGTACATGATATGTCACTAAATGGGTTGAGCCTCAACCTATGAAGCATGCAAGGGACAAAAAAGTGGAACTAATTATTTATGAGGCAATATTTACTAGGTTTGGTGTACCTAGAGAAATAGTGACCAATCAAGGGACTCAATTCACATCCATAATGATAGATGCATTGATCAAAGAGTATACCATTCGACATGGTAAACCATTTCCCTATCATCTTCAAGCCAATGGGAAGGCCAAAATTAGTAAAAGGTAAATTGAAGCAATCTTAATGAAAATAGTGGTAGCGCAAAAGAATGTTTTGTATTTAGGCTTCCTACCTCATTTGAATTGGTTTTTTGGAAAGCTATTGTAATGTCTATTGAATTTGAGAATAAGACCTGACATATAATACTTGAATTGGACATTAATCTAAACTAGGCATAGAGGAAATGAATCCTATAGCTAAATGGATTATATGAGTATAGGAAATCAACATTGCATAACACAAATATAATCCAAAAAATAATAAAAATAGTGGCATGAAAGTTCAACAAAGAAAATACATTTGAAGTCATTTATTGGGCACTATTTTATGACTCATATCAAAATACCCCTGGGAAATTCCAAACAAGATGGTTCTATTCATAAGAGGTAGTAGTAATGGAGTCGTCTATCTTTCCACAAGTTATCTTATCCAGTTAAAATTTATTGTTAATGGATATTGACATAAGTTGTATTGGAAACCACAAATTTAATAGGAATTCCTATAGCAATTCCATCCATTTGCATGAAATGCATCTCCTACAACTAAAGATATTGGGCCACATGTCTAGCTCCTAGAATCTTTGTGATTGTTTCAAGATCAATCACAATAAATCTTTCACATTATGTGGAAGAACTTTTCTTCATCATAAAGATCCATCACATCTTCTCTCACTCCAATTATTCCATACCACCAACCATCATTTCAATACATGTATTTATAATAGCAGTTTCATTAATGACTTCTTAGATCATGCTAGATAAGTTTTACTACTCCAATTTATTTCATGTTTTATTTCTTAATTCAACTTTGATTTAATTTTCTTTGTATTTAACTCATTCTTGCTAATATGACATTTCAAATAGTAATGGATCCTATTGTTTAGTAACTGAGGGGGAAGAAGTGTAGTCAGTCCAATTAGGGCTCTTACCTATATGTATCATGATATGGATATTCTAAAATGATTGAAACTACTCACTATATTACATGCAATAAATTTGAACATACCACTATGTGATGTAATAAGCCTTGTAAATCAATAAAATAACATAATTTGAACAATTTTAATAAAATTTTAATATTAAATTTCATACTGAACTTCTTGTTGCCCTTTACTTATCGTTTCTAGACCCCAATAAAAATAAAAATAAACAAGTTTCTGAGATTCTTTCCTAAAACAAAATCACTTTACCTTTATCTAGCACCTATCTATGTTTATTTCCTACTAGATAGTTCTTGGGAGTTATTAAGAAGAATTGTCCTTGCTACCATGGAAGGTGACTAAATCCACCATGAACCAACAATACACAATGCCATACTAATTGATTAGGCATGTAGGAAAAAATTTGAAGTAAAAAATGGCTAGATTACTTAAAGAAGCTTGATGGGTATCATAAAGATATAGCTTTCTAGTTCTTGATTATCTAGTGTATAATGGAGAAGTTGATATAAAAGGGTTGAAGGTGAAGTTTCATTTATAAGATAATTGTAGAAATAATGATTTTACCATGACAAGGAGAATATTTTCCTGATGCCTAAGAACCTCACACAACTAGGGCTCAATTTTCTTCACACACAGATCCTCTCATGGATGTTGTGATGCAAGAGCATCCTCAATGTAAGGACAATCTTCCATCACTCAAAATTATTTTTGTTTATATCTTTTCAATAGGTGTTTTTTTAGTGAATATTTCCTACTTTTTAAAAACTTACATTTTTTAGTAAGTTAGACATATGAGCACAGAATGTCTTGATTTCAAAAATATGGTTTCATCTTAGATATATTAGCCTATTGGTTGATTTTTATTTCCATGTCATATGTATTTGTGAAGTTATTGAAGATTTTTAGTATAAAGGTTTGGTTTAAAAAATGAGATTAATTTGGAAGGACTTAGAGGCTCTATAACATGGTCAAACCTTGGCTGATAGATGTTTGTGTGGTTAGCCATTGTAGATTAAGAGATGGCATATCTAAAAAAGTTGTTATAATAGCCAATCAGGCTTATGCTTAAAAATGTATGGCCTCCAGAAGTTGGGCTACTTGAAAATATGATTTGTAATTGTTTAGAGCTGACTCTAATGTAATAACATTTTAGGATTAGGAAATCTCAATGGTTTGGGGGAAATTCCTAGAACCTTCTTAGGTGATAAAATGTTGCCTATATAATGAAGTCTCATAGGGCTATATAGGTAATTTTTGGGTGGGTTTTTATGGATTTATCTTATAGAATATTGGAAGAAAAATGTCCATGTGGCTTTGCTTATTGTGTTTATAAATATTTTAGTTCCATTATTTTTTTTGATGAATAGACGTTTCCTATTAGTTAAATATTAAAGATACATATGAGATAATAAGAAGCCTTTTTTT
Organism: Cupressus sempervirens; assembly: GCA_028749045.1. Taxonomy (NCBI): domain Eukaryota; kingdom Viridiplantae; phylum Streptophyta; class Pinopsida; order Cupressales; family Cupressaceae; genus Cupressus; species Cupressus sempervirens. Next base: position 356,905,611 of record CM053789.1, read on the forward strand.
TGTTCTTGCAAATTTCTTTTTTCTCTATTTACATTATGTTGGTGGTATCAAGGGTAGCACCCTTCATCAAGTGGTATCAGATTAGGAGTTCTTGAGTGTGTAGATAGATCATCGATTATGAGGTGGTTTGTATTATGACCATGGTTAAGGGTTTTAGTGATAAGCCTAAAAATGACTCCACTTTTTATTATATGTTTTTGGTATTAAGGGGAGAACCCTTCATCATTTTAATAGAAAGTGGGGAACAAACAATTCTTTTCACTACAACCCTATGCACAATGTGCCACCTACATTATATAATACTTGACTTGTGAAGGTAAAACTACCTACTTACATTTGGTGCACTTCAAACTATTGATCTAGTTGAAGCATGATAATAGACCAATCAATCTCCCTAACTATTTATATAATATTCTAACCAAGTGATTAACAAAAGTGCAAAAAGGTTCTTCTCAACTTGAATTTCACCATTATTTGATTAAGATACTTGTGAAAAGAGATTTAAGTAAAAAATTTACAATTTCCTAGGAATATTTTGTTTTATCAAAGCAATTTGTGCAAGGAGATGTAGGACCATGTAGGACTAGGATGGGAAGAAAAGTTTACACCCCTAAAGGTGCTAAGAAAGTAATTCAAAAACCTTTATCTTTTGGTAATGTTGGATCTAGAAACCCTAGCAATACTTCCACCCCTAAAAGAAAGAAATTTAAGAAGCAATCTAAACTCTTATCTTCTACCTAGGTTCAAAAGGAAATTTCCACTGCTAAAAGTTCTTGATATTATGTGTGTTGCACACATTGCATAATATTGTTTTTATTGTATTATTTTATTTAATTATGTAATGTTGCACCTAGGAGAACCTAGATGGATGTGCAATGTCTAGATATTCCCATGGAATATTTTTGATGAGTTGTATTGTAACATTGTGATAATATTTGATATAATTATTTAATATTGGAGAAAAATATTAAATGTCCCAAGATCAAATATGGGTCAAAGAGAGTTTAGTAGCACATGGTTTAAATAATATCACTTGGTGTTTTTTTAGGAGATTGATACTATAAAAGAAAACACAAAGGTAATTGCAGAAGTAAGATATATGAAGATAGGTAAGGTAGGTTAGCCAAGGTAGTATTTGTGAATCTTAGAAGCATGTCATGGGATGTATGCATTCATGCTCATTCACATGGATTTCTTGGTTGTGGCTATAGCTTTGAAGGTTTCTATGGTTGCATTGGAATGGTATTTTCATGAATAAAACATGGTGATGGATTCTTTTGGAGGATGATTTTTCCCTCAATGTGGGTGTCCGAGGATATATTATGTGTAATAATTTTGTGGGTATGTTGTCTATTCTCTTGCATGTGGATTGTAATGCCCCGCCCAGAGATCCTTGGAACAAGGATTCAATTCAAGCCAAGAATTATTATTTTTAACAAGTATTAATGAACATGTCAACATCATACAAGGACCACATCGATTGCAATGGAAGACTTCACGGACAATCTGAGCAACCAACGAATCTCCAAATGCCACTACCGAACAAAATGACTGACAATGGGAGACGCATAATTGAATCTAAATAAGAACATTATGAATTCAAAATGTGACTCCAAATAATTGAAGAACACCTAAGAGGATACCCAAAATGATTCCCAAAAATTCTAGGTCTTATCAAAAAGTACTCACTATCTACCCACACATGTTTCACAAAAGTCGGGTGATACTTTAAATCAACACTAGGTGATACTTTATAGTATTGAATGACATTTCTCAAGGAGGGTGACACTTTCAGGGATTGGGTGACACTTCTCTTAAGGATGTATGATGCTTTACAAGTATCATACAATAATTCTTCAATGGGGGTACGATACTAGAAAGTATCACATGACAAAACTCTAAGAGGCATGCAACACAATCAAGGAACGCACGACAAAACTCCAATGGGTGTGCGACACTTTATTCTATTACACCATGGTAACACATGGTCACCTAGGAAAGAAAGAAAAATACTCTAAGGGTTAAAAAAAGGAATGATATGGAAAAACAAACCTCCACACCAGGGAGTACCAGATCCACATACATTGAGGAGCGAACACTCGAGTGCATAAACAAAAAGATGCCATGAAATAGGAAAGAGGAACATCTATCCATCTAAACCAAAGTAGTAAAGAATGTAATGAAAGAAACATTGCAATGAACAACCAAACTAAGTATGTGATTCCTCCCAACCATCAATAGCATCATAAGACCATCATGGATCCTAGCAATCCCCTGTGCATAACATCCCAAGCCACCTATCAGATCATCAATACTATCATAATAGGGACGTCACTACTAAAACATGTTGCAATGTAAGCATAAGGAAATCTAAAATACTAGTAGAAAAGCATAAGATAATCCTACTAGTAGATAACATCACATATCACATGCTAACCAATAAGCAATAGATAATCCAATACAACAATTCACATCATCTAGTCATATGCTAAACATCATAATATGGGAACACATCAAATAAACTAACATTATCTAAACATGATATCCAAGAATTCCAATGAAAGCATAAATCACTAGAAAGCATAATCCAGAACCTAAAGTATCAAGTGAAAACATCCAACAATGGTCGCACTAGGACAAAGGACCATCTCTATACACCAGTCCCTAGTAGTGGTATAGGTAGCTATGCCTCCCAACCATGTGGCACCTATAGGTCCACACCTGCCATCCTGATAGAGATAATGATCCAACCAAAAACACACATAAAGCACAACATCCAAAGCTAACACTCAGGCCAAATAGTATGATGGCTGTAACCAAGAACCTAAGACAATGCAAGGAGTATAGGTCCTAGTCAGACACTCAATAGGCTACAGAAGTAGGGGCTGACATCATGTAGAGTCACTTGGCATCAACAAGCCCAAGCTCAAATCGTGTGTCCTCAAACTTAAATAGGTTCTCACACATTGTGTCCTCAAACCTAATCTAGTGCTCACACATTTTATTATCTTAAGTTTTATTACCATTCACACATTTTATTTACTTAGATAAAGCTTCCTCCACCAATCCATGGTGCCATGATCATTGGGTTTCAAGATAGAAGCCCACTCCATATGCTACCCTACCCTACCCATGGTCATCCTATGACAAGTCCCTATGGGCATGCATATTCCCAACCCAACTCCAATGATCATAGCTTCTGGAAAAAAACATGAAAATTTAGGACTCGCAAGTCACTTGACAAATGTATGCCGATGTATTCGTGTGTGGTGCACCACCATCATGAAGATCATAACACAGGGGTTGGATGAGAACACAATGCAAAATAACACAACCAAAAACAACTCCAAAGGATGGATTCTACATGAATCCCAAGAACCAATAAAACCATACATCATGAAATCACTCAACTGGCCTCAATCTGAGAGTATGGATTCTACATGAATCCCAATGATGCAACAAGACCAAACATCATGAACTCAATCAACTAGCCTCAATTTGAGAGTATGGATTCTAAATGAATCCTAGTGTCCACAAAACAATAACAAAGGTCCAAGAAAAACCATAACAACAGGTATAAAATCACTCAACCAAACACAAAGTCAAGAGTACACATGTGACACACATCCCAATGCAAACATAAAAGTGCAACAAAGGTCTAACTGATATCCAAATGGATAATCCAAGTCCACAACCCAACTCATGCCAAGAAAACTTAAGAAAATAGGGTTGCACACAAAATGAGGTAAAAATCTCCAAATTTTGGAAAACTTCAAAATTAAAACCCACTTGGCCTTTGGGGACAGAAACCCCAAAAATCCAAAAATAAATAAGTTTGAACACCGTATTAAAAAATGGCTAGCATAATGACACAAAACTCCAAACCCTCATCTTAAAAAATAGGAAAATGCTCATACCCAACCAACTGGGTAGAACCAGCAATTAGAAATGGAGGGGAACACTAGTTCTCAGCCTCTTAACAAATGGCTACCAAAAATAGAAGTTAAAATAAAGTAGAAACAATAAAACGGGAAAGCCCTACCTCACATCCAAAAGGTCAAAATGGGAATCTGAGCCATAAAATAAAAACTCTATAGAAGTAGCCCGAAATCATGGCAATCTAAGGTCTCCCCAAGCTGAATCTAACAAGCTTAACTTCGTGACAATCCCACACCCATAGCTCCCACAAAAAACAAAATAGTAAATCTTCATGAAGAGGATTTTGGGTTTTACTCTCCAACTTACTAATTCAAAAGTGAGAATTGAGGAATTAAATTCTTTTTTGGATATTTATTCGCTTTTCAAGTGAATAATCGATTAGGGAAAATAACTAGCCAACCTAGTTAAACCCTGAATCAACCCAAAAAAAAATAGGCTATTCTTAGAAATAGAAATTCATCTATTAAAAAGCTAGTAGAAAATAAAAATAAATAAATTAAAAATCTCGAAAACCCAAAAACACATAAATTTCCTTAACAACTTTCACGATAATGTGAACCTCTAAATGTATAGACACACTCACTGGTCTAATCACATAATGCAAATGAGTTCAGCTTTAATAATCACTAAAATAAGGATATGTCAACCATACATGGATGACATTGGTAAGATATGAATAGCTAAATCACTAACTCCATGTGCCACTGCCAGGGATATAAATCCTGCACACTAAGCAACACGATCAAGTGCAATTGCATATAATAACATAGCCAAAGCAATAAATGCATTAAATCACCTAATTTAACCATTTATTTAATTATATCAAAATAATCTATTTACATCACTCATGTTCGCATAAAGCATAACAACACAGGAATGAAGTAAATAACCATAGCATTAAATCCATCACATAACACAATCAATGATATGTCCAAATATTGGATAACCAGATATCATCATAAAACACACTGTCATCTCAAAATGGCATCACCATGCAATATGATCAACTGAACAACATAGTAGTCTAACATCTATGATATTGAACTCAAAGTATGACATTTGACCCTTAGGTCATCTCCAAAGTAAAACATAACATAAGTAGATATCTATAGCACATAACCAATGAATCCAACATGGACAATCCATTTCTAATTATTTAAGCATTTAATAATGGTTGTTTAAACAACATAACAAGGCACTTAAGACACATAAGCGAACATAGTCATAAACATGACTAACCACTTCTACAGGAGCTTAGTCCAATGTAGCATGGTAATAGTACACAGTGCAATCTCTACACATATCTTAGGGTAATCATGCAACAACTTCATGATACCACATCAATCATAGTAAGCACTAGCACAAACCTCAATGAACCATAAATCACATCATAATTTCATAAATTAGTCAAAGCATAATCAAAGCAATTGATACAAAAACATAAATCCAATCACCTCAATGGTGTAAACCACTCATGGTCACAATCATGATCCCACACAACAATAGATCAACAAGGTTGCATCCATTAGGATGACTTACAGAAGTCAAATGGGAGAGACACTACATGGATTTTAAGTATTTATTTGATTTAGATCTATTATGGTTTTTGTGGAAATAATAATATTTTTATTGCAAGTAGTTCCAAATTGTTTCTTTATTATTGTAACCCTATATGGAATTTATACAAATAGATGAAAGAATGAATGAAAGGGAAAGATATATGGGTTTTATAGGTTGTTTGTTGGAGATCTAAGGCTTTTTGAGATTTCTATTATGATGGGTTATTTGTAAATTTTGGGCATGTGAAATTTTTGTTCAAAAGTGTTTTTTGGATGTTTCATTTAAAAGAAGGTTTTAGGAGTAGGAGGTTGTAGGAGCAAGGGTTAGTTTTTCCATGAATTGTGATATATAATTTTCCATAGTTTGACTATGTTGACGAAAATGAAAAGCATTTTTAGTTGAAAATTATGTTAGCTATCAAATATAATTGTGTCAAAAAAAAATCACCAAAAAAAATGATTTCTTTGGAAGTGGTTTATATGAGAAAATAGGTTGTCTTGTTAAAATCACCATAAATTTCACTCAAAAAGTCATATTTTGGACTTCTTACAGTCATTGGAAATCTAATTCATAGAACTATAATTTTCTATAGGTTTGAGTCTTGGATTTGGATATCTCATTAGGCTTTATGAGCTCAAATGTCAAATGTTGTTAATTTTCAACATAATTTTGGCTATAACTTGGACATACAAAGTTGAATTTTAGACTTCAAATAATCAACCAAAAGCTCTAGTTGGAGATCTCTACACATTGGTTTAGATTTTGTGTAGGTTTGGCATGGTTAATTAAGTTATATATTAATTTGAATATTTTTATAATATATATTGAGTATGGTAACATTGTGTGTTTATGGCATGGTGTGTGTTTGGATATTTGGAGTTTGATATCAATGTATACCCGAGATGTATTTCAGATAGGTCTAATGTTGATATAGTTATCAGTATTTAATTTGGATATGTATGCTAACTTATTGGGTCTAGAAGTGGTGTAGTGTTGTAAGGATACTATACTTATAGGTTGTATTTATGGTTTGAATATGGATTGTCTTTGATCATTGATCTTTTATTTTAGATTGGTGGCTTGGATTTGGGTTGTTTATTCCCTTATTCACGTGATTTTTTTATTTGTCTTCATGCAAAGAGAATGATATCTTCTTAGAAGTTATAGCCATGGTGGTGGAATATTGTTGACTATTTTATGCATTGAACACTTTGAGAGTTATACACTCAGTTCATTGATATGATCATGGTGCCATGATTTTATCATGATGTGACTGGATATATAAGGACATAATTTATTTTCATTGGTTTGGATTCTTGAATTGGTTATGGTAGTATGTCTTCTTCATTGAGGATCATGGTTATTTTATTTCTTTTGAGGAGCTCATGATGTGCACTTTGAGTTCTTTGATGCTTTGACTCCTTGGATGATTCTCATGGTTAGAGGATGGTTTTTCATCCTAATATTATGAATATCTTGGATATATAGTTTAGTGGGAGCTTGTGATGGTGATGATGTGCTAGTGCACAAATGGTTCTTAGTTTGGTTTGCATCTTTTTGATTTGAAGATCTTGGTTTCACTTTGTACTAACACTTTGGTTATGTGTGTAGACATAGAGGATCTTGATGTAGGAGATGGATGTTATGATGTCATGGGTGACTTATTACCATAATTGAGAGGGATTTTTTTTCATTTATATATTTATTAAGTATTTATAGATGTTGGAGGATATCTTGGATCCTAGTACTATGGAAGCATCTTTGACATTTGTATGGTTCACTTTTTGGTGATGGTTATCTTCATGGTGTGTGGAGATGGTTGCATCTTGATAACTAATATTTTTCTTGGTGAAGGCATGGTTTATGCTTTCATTTTACATATTATCCTTGGTGTTAGGATGGTTTTATTACTATGTCATGGTATACTCTTGATACATGTTTAGAGTTTTAACATTTTATGGAATTTTCCTATGGAGCATGTTATCTCTTTGGTTGAGATGGTTTAGATCATGTTGTTATGTTCATGTTCTTGAGGCCATGGTTGGGACTTTGACATTGATCTTGATTTAGTTTATTTGTATAGAGTATATTGATCATTTTTTGGATACTTCATGATATTGCTATGTTACATTTGGAGTTGGCATGAATTGATCAGTTATAGGTGCTTATGGATACTTAGAGATGGTGGTGATGCTGATTTCTCTTGGATTAGAGATGTATTTTTTGGGACAGTTGATTATTTTAAAACAAATTCTGAGTGGCATTCACATGATGTGGACTTGAGAGGTGATTGTGTTAGAGTAATTAGATATTTCCTTAAAAATTAAATCATTTTGATTTAATTATTAAGTTACTTATTATCTCTAGTTTACTTAAGCTAAACTTTAGGCATATAATAATTAATTTTGTTATTAATTATTATCATGCAACCTAACTTTTTTCCTATTAGGGATTTGATCTCCTTTTATAAGGATTGATCTCTTCATAATTTTATTCATTCACTTTTAATAATAGAAATCTCTCTTTTTTCTCATCAAGAATGTCTCATCTATGGATCTAGAAATTCCTACCTCCATAGCTTTTTGCTTATCTTTCTGTGACAATTGTTTGCATGCAGGTGATTCTTGGGAGCTATGGGGTTGATCTTTCATCAACTTCAACATGGTATCAGAGCTCTAGATCTTCATGCCCCTATTCAGTTTATGAGAGATTAGTCTTGGCTTTCAAATCTATGCTTTTTTATTTCAGAGGGTTTCAATTTTCAGAGTTCTTTTGTATTGTATTTGGGGGGGAGGGGGGGTTTGGGGGTCATTTTTCGGTGCTTTTTGAGCCCAAACACACCTCACGTTGGATTTATAGCACCCAAAAACCCTATTCCCATATAAAAATTGTCCAATTTGGACACAGTTGAAATTTGAGGAAAAAAAATTTGCTACTAGATTTGGGCATGTTTTCCAAGAAGATGATTTATTTATTTATTTATTAAACAAAAATCACAAAAACAAAAGGCTTTATTAAAAATTAAGCTCATGATTTTTTTTAATAAAAGTGTGTGGCTTTTTTTTTTAAATTCTTCAAAGAGTTCTTTTTTTTTTTTTTTTTTAAATCCCTTTTTAAATCTTATGGAAACTTACTAAGTGATAGCATCCAAATCCAGGGAACTCTGGGATATTTTGAATGGGCAATCCTGAGCCAAATCTGATTTCTAGAGACAATGGTTTCCTTTCTAAGAATGAAATAGGTGCAGAGACTCAACAGAAGCTATTCTAATGAATCAACTTAATTTGGATTGGATACAATCCATTTTTAGAAGTAATTAATTGTATAAGGATAAAGATAGAGCCCAAATCTACATGTCAATGTCAACAAAAAATGATGCCTAGATTAGCAAAGTAATGACATAGGAAGTACGTCAAAAAAGTACTGACATTAAAGGCTTGCTGCAGGTGTTGATGTCATCCTTTTTGGGCTGAAATTTGATGGCTTTCAAACCATCATTTCTATGATTCATTTTGTCTTAAAAAGATATCTATGGTTTTTTGGCCATATCTTTGTCATACAGAGGTGTTTTTTCATGAATCTTATATCAATGGAAAGCTCTTTCCAAGGTCATCATGATGGTGCTAGTTATTTGGACTTTTGATGTTGTTTGGTTTCCTATTTATGCAGTCAAACCTAGAAGTTCTATTTTGCACTCTGGGAGACATATCTTGAGCATCCATTCTCTGATTTGGGAATTCTATATATAGTTGGAAAGGTCTTTCTATCCTCTTTTCATTGATGCTGGTTTTCTTTCTAGATTCTTTGCTAGGCACATTCTATTTTTTCTTCTACATTTTTACATTTTGGTGGGCAACTTGGTTGTTTCAAGTTTTGGGATCAATTTCTTTTCTTGAAATGATTCATCATGACTTGTACTATCTACTATATTAGTCTCATTTCTCTTCTAGTCTGTTTAGACAACATTTGTATGAATTCTTGCAAATGCACTAAGATAAAGTGCCATACTACATCTATATTTTTGTTTTAGTTGTTTGCCTTATTTTGTCTTCTAATTTGAGCAGTGTCATTTGAGGACACTCGTACAAATTATTGCATTCTTGGGATTCACCATATATTGTGTCTTATTGTACATGCACTACTATGATAAAGTGTCATGGGGGTGTTGATGTTTTCTCCTTTGTTTTCCATCTTCCTTTGTCTAATGAGTGTCCCTTCGATGACATTAGCCTCATGATGTGTCTAAGATTGATCACCTCAGTACACACATATGTATTCTTTTGTGCATCTTGATCATTGTTCCTTGACATGCAGCTATTTTGGCCCACTTTACCAATTGTCTGTCACCTCACCCTTGTTTGCATTAGGGGGGCGGGGGTAGGGCTTTCTCTGTTGTTTCTCATGTTTTCTTGGTTCGATTGATCATCTCTTTAGGCTTTGGTATTTCATGCCATCTGTATCTTCAAGTTTAGTTGTTTTCCTTTGTGTGCCTCTTGATTTGATGTAGATTACAGTCTTCTCTACTAGTCAGGTTCTATTTTAGTGGAGGTTCATCAGATCAACAATTACTTTCAACATAGCTTTGCAATTTCTACATGCTTCAGTGGTGTTCTACATGATCATTTTTGTTCCTATCTTCTGGAACATTCCCTAGTTTGAAGGCTTCTTCCGTCCTTCACTAGTTCTTTTTAACACTTTTTCCATCTCTTTTTGGAGTAGGGTTTTTCTCATGTGGTTTTCTCTATTTCTTCTCTTTTTAGAGATTTGGTTGTGCTTGGGTACCTCATCAAGCCTTTGTCACCAAGACCCAAATTTACTTTCAGGAGTAGTTTCTAGGTTTTTAGCTACTCGCTAAGTTTATCTTAAGGGGGGTGTTAGAGTAATAAGATATTTCCTTATTAATTAAATCATTAAATCATTTTGATTTAATTATTAAGTTACTTATTATCTCTAGTTTACTTAAACCAAAATTTAGGCATATAATAATTAATTCTTTTATTAATTATTATCATGCAACCTAGCTTTTTTCCTATTAGGGATTTGATTTCCTTTTATATGGATTGATCTCTTTGTAATTTTATTCATTCACTTTTGATAATAGCAATCTCTCTTTTTTCTCATCAAGAATGTCTCATCTATGGATCTGGCAATTCCTACCTCCATAGCTTTTTGCTTTTGTTTCTGTGACAAATGTTTGCATGCAAGTGATTCTTGGGAGTTGTGGGGTTGATCTTTCATCAACTTCAATAGATTGTTTTGAGATGAATCTTGGTTGGAGACTTGGGTCTCTTGATGAGAATTATCATTCCCCACTCTTAGTCTACTCGATGTTTCACTACTTGAGAGATATACCCCATCATTTCTCTTAGGTGCATTGTGTTTATGATTGTCTTTCATTGATATGGATCTTGAGCTATGGTACATGAGTTAGTTTTGGAGGGTTTGTTTAAGAGATGGTTTAGTATTAGTTATATCCTTGTGCAAATGTGTTTATGTTGGTTGAGTTTGGGAGATTGTTTTACATTGGGAATATTCCTTGGATTAGGAATGGTTATTCCTTTGTTTAGGAATATTTTATGAATTTGATCTTATTGTGAGAGGCTTACATCTATTATTAGTTATATGTTCTGGGTTGGAGTTTTATGGAGGAGATCTTACTTGGCACACTTCACATCTAGAGGTGTGTGTAGAAGGACTTGATACACGTAATGATTTTCATGGTTTCTCTATTGTCTTATTTATCTTCCTAGATGCTTGATTTCACTTACATTGGACTTAGTATTGGTTGGAGAATTTGATCACTAGTTTGCATTGATGTATGTCATGTGAGACATGACAAGGTCATTCTTTTAGCTCTTTCTATTGTTGGCTCTAAAGAACTTGGGAGAGTATTGGAGACTTGTTATGGGAATTTTTCTTGCACAATATTGGTTTATGTGTTGTAAGATTTCTTGATACTACATGGGTTCACTTCTATGGAATGTTGTGAGTGGATTTGTTACAAATTTGACATTATCTTTGCAATACGAATATTTTGGTGTATATGTGGATGTTATTTCTCTTGAGGCTTGTGATTGCATGTTACAAATTAGATATGTTGGTGATTTGAGACTCTCTTGGTATACCTTTGGATACTTGTGGATAGTTGAATGGGTTGACACTTGATGCGGTATCTATTTTAGTTATTAATTTTGATAGCTATGGATACATGTGATTACCTTTCGATCAAGTTTTTGTGCTTGGCACTTTCAATTGGTTCTAGATTTTATGATTCTTATGTGATAGGATGCGTGGATTTCTCTTTGGATGTCTTCTATGTATGTTTAATGGTAGTGGCATAATATCTTCTATGTATGTTTAATGGTAGTGGCATAATAGGAGGTGGGATCATTCATGTTCAAGATGTTAGATATTGTGATTTTTTTATAGGTTCCTAGATTGAGCACATGGTGTATATTGATTCATGATGGTGAATGTCCTAGGATGGTCTGTTCCCTTGTTCATTTATGTGGATATGAATTGAACCTAGAAAATGTATAAAACAAGAGGGAGATTGTTAAGATTATGTGTGTTGCACATATTGCATAATATTGTTTATATTGTATTATTTTATTTTATTATATAATTTCCAACCTACGATCACCTAGATGGATATACAAGATGTAGAGATTCTAATGGAATATTATTGATGAGTTGTATGGTAACATTGTGATAATATTTGATATCATTAATTTAATATTGGGGAGAAATATTAAATGTCCAATATTGAATGTAGTTCAAAGGGGATTTGGTAGCACATGGTTTATGTAATACCACTTATTGGTTTTGTGGGAGGTTTCTACTATAAAAGAAACTATAAGGGCAGTTGTTGAAGGAAGGTAGAGAAAGACAAGCAAGATATATTGGCCAAGGTAGCACTTATGAAGGTTGAAAACACAACATGGGATATGTCAATTCATGTTGTTCATATATGGGTTTCTTGGTTGTAGATATGGATTTAAATAATTTCATGGTTGTATTACAATGTTATTTTTCTAAATAATACATGGTGATGGATGCTTTTGGAGCTTGGGGTTTTTTTTTTCCCCTTCAATGAGGATTTCCTAAGGTATATCTTGTATCACAATTATGTGAGTTTCTTGTCTATTCTCTCACATGTAGATTTTAGGTATTTATTTTATTCAAATATATTATGGGTTATGTTGAATGATAATATTTTGGTTGTAATTTTCCTTACAAAAGTCACCAAACCCCTTAGTCATCCATAAAACAATAGGGCTTCTATCAAGAGAAAAAAAGAGAAAACTATAGTTAGGGAAGAGATTTCACCAAAAGAGAATAATATAAATACTCCTCCTCCTTTTAAGATGAAATCTATACAACATCTTTTGTAGGGCAAATGTCCAACAAAATGGCTAGAAGAGAACTTCTTACAAAGACTAAAAATAAAACACCTATAAGGAGAAGTGAAATGATTAAGGAGAAACTACCAATGACACCCCTACTTAGGGAACACTCATTATTAATATTGAGTCCTCTAAGTCCCTTAAGAAAAGAATGACAAATACCAGATAAGGAGCTTGAGGTTTAAGTAGAAATGGACATTAAATAGGAAGGTCCAATAGGTTCCTCTAGTAATGAATAGGGTGGTGAAGATGTAGTTTAGAAGGACCATGATGAAAGAAGAGGTTTTATGTGTATGGATAAATATGTTACTAAAGAAGAGCCTCTTGGAGAGGAAATAGATAATCAATTTGAAAATGAGATTCCTAAGATTAATATGGAAGTTATGAATAAAGGGGTTGACTGAATTCTTAACTAGGGTGGCTTAAATACATTGTCTCATGCTACCCAACAAGTCATTGAAATAAATATAGAAAGGGAAATGGTAGTTTGCAAAGGAGTACCAATACATGAGTAGAAGGATGATAAGGGACTAGATAATCAAGGAGACAAATATGTATATGTTCAAAATTAGGGGCCTTAATAGTACCTAATCTATCTATCACTTTGACAATAGGACATAGCTTTCACCAATATATGTTGCTACAAACATAGTTATGGAAAGAAGGAAAGAGAAGGTTTCATAAAATAATTTATGAGCAATTTCAGGAAATATTTGAGGGAGAGATAGAATTACTGATGGAGAAGGTTACACAAATAACATCTATTATTCTTGAATTGATGAAATGTTGATCTACAACATGAATTTATACAGTCTATTTGAATGAGAAATTCTTCAATATCAAGTTGACTAGAATTTTGTAGTGTCTTAACCCTTCTCTTAAAATCCCACATGAGTTATATTCTATATTTCAATCCTCAGCTACAATTGTGAAGAATTTTCTATGTAGTTTATACTTGCACAATCATATTGTCCCTCGTGATAGATATTGGAATTCCTCTAGCATAGGTGGGAGGTATCCAATTAAGAGCCTTTATATTATGGGTCCAAAAAGAGATAAGTAGGGAACATTAGACATAACCTTACAAGAAGGAGGAGGTGGACACACCTTTAGCTCTAAGGGAAGAAGAAAAAGATGCAAGAAGGGTATATTATGACTAACTAGAAATCAATAGTAAGAATGCAAGGTTACTCATACAACCCATCAAGTAGGTAGTTTATAGATATTATGAATATATGGGAGGATTACCCAATGATTTAAAAAGATCAAAACCCAATTCCCCACAAAATTACATACCGATATTATGAGGAGATCCATGGTATGTAATGTTAGGAAGGTCTAGGAAGAGATATTGGATTCTTCTAAAATTACAATAGATACTCTTGATGTGGTCATTGATTGGAATAGATGATGATGTTAACCTCCATGAAATGTTAGATGAGGTTGAGCATTGGGAGAAGTTGAGGGGAACTAAAGGACTAGAGCCTAGCTAAGGGAGGAACATGATAAAGTTCATGAACAAACTTCCATTTAAATACCAAAGTTGGAAACTTTTCATTGGTTGGAGGACTAGAAAGGAATTAATTCTACGAGAATGATGAGGTCATTTTATGGCCTAATATATTCTATGTTTTCTTCATTCGGTTGTTCAAGAATTAGGCTTTTTGATAGTTCTCTTAAGACTCTTTTAAGACAATACTTGTATAAGGAAGTATAAGGATAAAAATACAATGTTTGTGTAGTAGTTTTTTTCTTATGTATAGACAATAGGAAAGTAAATACTTAACTTATAGTATCTATGGATAAACTAATCATCTTTTATATTATGCACATACTCTTATGGATGATTAAAATGTGAAAATGTTCCTACAACCAAATAGACCCTTTTTTACAAGAATGAATTAGTAAATAGATATTTTTAATAAAATTAGGATGATGAGATAATCATATGTTATAAATGTGGTGTATATTACTAACCATTATCTGCAAGAATAAGTTATTCTAGAATAAATATAGTTGTCAACACAAAGGATTCTAGATCAGTTCAACAACTACCATTGGATCATCAAGCTCCATTAACCAAGGGTCACTGTGATCAGGATAAAATGCAATGAAGAAGAACATATATTTCTCCTAGTCATTTAGTAGAGAAGAATTGTTCTATTAGTTGATAAAATATCTCAAAACTTGTTTGTAATGAAATAGACCTATTGTAGTCCATGTGGTTGAGATGACCTATAGTTTAAGGATTAGCTAACAAAGTCTTTTGTTATAATTAAGTTTCTTGTAGAATTTCAAATTTAGTTAGAGTGAGAATAAGAATAAAATCCTCTACTATGATTTTTAGGGAATACTAATTATACAATTTATATTTAGCATGTATTCAATTTTCAATTATGAATAAAATGGAGATGTTTTTATTTCAGTATCTTCTATTGATTTTTTCTAATTCATTAACTGAAGGGGGTCCACTCGGTGAGTGAACATTTCAAATCCTTGTCCTTTTACGCAGAATTTAGTTCTCTTTTTTTCCTACAACCACTAGGTAGCAGAACCAATTGTTTTTCCTATAGGAAAGGAAAATAGAGAAGAAACTTATTCACTTACTAGATTTTATTAAGTAAGTAAATCAACTAAATATTTTTAATTCATATTTACATAATTTTATTTCTAGTATTTACTTTTAAAGATGCAATATTTCCTTTTAGTAGAATAGTGATGGCAATTGTTGTAATTTAGTGCAAATAACTTAATGCACCATTTCAAGTCTACATCCATTGGTTGAGAAGGTAAATATGCATGTGGGTCCAATTAGTAGGTTCTTTATGGATGTCCAATTATTAGGTAATGGGTAAATTATCCTAGTTACTAATTATATTAATTTAGCAAGCACTCCTCATGGACTATTAGATCTATGTAATACACTTGGCTTTTCCTCATTCAACAA
This sequence comes from Cupressus sempervirens, assembly GCA_028749045.1. Taxonomy (NCBI): domain Eukaryota; kingdom Viridiplantae; phylum Streptophyta; class Pinopsida; order Cupressales; family Cupressaceae; genus Cupressus; species Cupressus sempervirens. The sequence goes on from CM053789.1 coordinate 356,921,463, forward strand.
TATTTATATTTCCATGGCTTTCTACAAGAGAAATATAATTTACTATATAAGGGAGATGATCTAATATTTGTACATGATAACTTCATGCGCATTTTTGATGTATCTAGGTAGGTGTGTTAGCAATTTAAAGCCAAGGTTTTCACTTTTGGTATTCAGAAATATCTCTTTAGAGAAAACTACTCAAAAAGAGTCATTTCAAAAGTATCACTTGTACTCTCTATGTTCTTGCACCAATATTCATTCACTCAAACATGCTAGAACTTGTAGCCAAATGTCTCATTAGAATTTATGAAATGTCCCAATAGTGGTACATAAATGGGTCAATCACCAACCAAAAGAGTTTGAAATTGATTGACTATTAATAAATGTGTGATCATATAGTAGTACATATATTTTTATTGTTTGAGATAATTTAATAGTGATAGGAGGTAAACATGAGAAAAATGTCCCAGTTATTGGAGCTCCTAACGATTACTAGGTCACCTCTCATAACTCATTTATTGTTACTCCATTGGAAAAACTTTTATGAGAATGCACTTTAATGAGAAAAAGATATTTGGGATTTTTTTTCATCTAAGATCTATAGAAAAGTCACACTTTAAGCCATGTTAGGTTTAGGTAGGCTTTGCCCTTGAGATATGACACAAATCCAAAAAAAAAGGTTGCACGCACAATGTAACGAATTTAATGATAACGTTTACGATATCTTGATTTGAAATTTGATATTTTTGAGTGTTTTTCATAAGTGTTTTTATATTGAATGTTGTTCTATTTAAGTGGTTTAGTGATTACATTGTTCCAAGCTATGTACAAGTTGTAATCAAATATGATCTTGTTCAAGGGTAAAAGTACAAAGTTGCATCACCTTTCAGGCTAACTTATTAGAATGACTGAATTTCATTATTTATATCTAAAAACAATTATTTTCAAACATATGATCTTGATAAAATTATTCTAGCTAAGTTATATATGGTCTCACACTTTTCCAATTAGAATTTTCTATTAAATGCATGTTTTATACTAGTTAGTATCCAATTACTAAAAATATATAATTATTTCATAAAACTAACATTTCAATAACTCTTACTATCTATTATGATATTTTTTTAAAAACATATAAACATAATTTTATAGAGCTCAAAGTAAAGAATATTCTCATATAGAGTTCATACTATTTTAATTAGATATAGTATATTGTAATTAAAAAATTCTACAAGTATGTATTTTAACACTTGAGAAGATGCCAATTTTGAGAAACAAAAAATATCAAAAAATATTTTTAAAAAAATTAAAAATTATATGACGCTCTAGAAGAGAAATTCCTCTTTTAGAATCTATAATTTTTCTTTTGGTTGGAATAGATTTATTTTGAAAAATGTGGTGGGAGATGAAAACTATCAATTTGAATAAGTTGAAACTTGAATCATTATAAAAGAGAAAATATAGGTCTACAACCCATTTTTATTTTTGATTATTCTAGCTACATATGTTATTGATAACATAATCTAAGATTAAAGGGAAGTAGGTTTATTTCCATATAGTTTTGTGGTGAGAACTAGACCCCTAATCTCTAGCATTTTTCAACAACTAAAATTTATCTTTAAAAAAAAAGAAATATATAATTTCTTATTCCAAATAATTATTAAAAATTATAATCATAAAATTCATCTATTTCTACACATTTCATTAGTTTACTTCATTTTAAAATTCTAAATAATAATACCAGATTTATGTCATTGAATGTGAACAACTATACTTTTGTTAGTCTTTTCCTTTGTAAAAGGCTAACATAGGTTTGTGCTTTTACAAAATCAAAGTAGGTGTTTATAACTTGGGTGTGGTGCTTCTTGATATTTTGAGCAAGACAATTGGAGATAGAAATCTTCCCAAGGAAATGGCTAGTTTGATGGAATGGGTAAAAAATACAATTTAATGCTAATCATTTTTCTTCAATAATGGTTGTATAGAAGAGAAATTAAGATAAGTGAATTGATGATATGTAATTTAGGCATGGATCCTTTATAGAGGAGGAGATTTTCTACCGATGGTTGAGTTAATGATGTTAGAAATTTTCATGCAAGTGAAGGTGGTATGATGCATTCAACTTGATGTTTTATGTGTATAAGATATTGCAGCATTTGTCCAAATTTGTCAAAGGTAAATATGGCAATCTCTAACAATTTAGAGAAATTACCTAGCTTGGAAAGGCATTGTTATCCCAGTAATAAAAAAACACTAATATTACAAGAGAACAACCATACCTTCATTTCTATAGTGGAACCAAGATATGAAAGAATTTTATTACTACATGTTAGTAAATAGTCAATTTGGTCAAAAATGTTTGTCCTAGCTTTTAGAAACTATATTAATTCTCTTGAATGTGTTGGTTTGTATGTTGTTTGGATTGTAAGGTGGAGTGGAGTTCCTTTAGAGAAACTTGATTTCAATGTTTATCAACAATTTTATTTTTAATTATTTAAAAGAATATTTCTAAGTTTGTGAGTTTGAGAAGAAGAAAAAAAAAAAAGTAACTTTATATATGATTTAAAGCCAAAGAAAGTAAGGAAATATTATTTTCTTGCAAGATAAGTAAAGTAGTTGAGCTCTATATATTGAATATTATTGTGGAAAGCTTGTATTAGGTTCTACTAGACTTTGAGAGAAATTTTAGGTTACATAGAAGATCCAAAATTTTGTAGGTTTCTCTCCAAATTGGGGTTTCTTGAATACATCTATGTATAATTGGCTTCCATTATTTTTCTTCCTCTATTAGTTTTAGTTAATTAGCCTAGAGTAGTAATTGTTATAAATTAGATAGAGTTTTTCTTTGTGGATTTATTATAATTAATTTGTGGTTGGGTTATGAGAAATTAACATGGTATCAAAGAAGAGGAAAATGTCAAAGTAATTTGTGACACAAATTTGAAGAAAATAAAATTCTTTGGTTTCTTTGGTATGGAAACGAGTGTTCAAGATGACTACAAGGTGACTATTTTGGTCATCCTCAGTGTGGCAAAGGGTGGGCATGTTCCAAACTTGAGAAGAAAGGAAGAGATTTAGTTGAGAGATTGAGGAAGATATTTCCTAGAGTAAGAGATTTCCTTGATATATCAAGAGGAAGATATTTCCTTGATACATTGAAAGGAATAGAGTTCTTGAGGAAGAGATTGCCTAGATATGTCAAGAGGATGAGATTTCCTAGATATTTTGAAAGGAAGATATTTCTTAAGGAAGATACTTCCATGAGAGGACAAGATTTTCTTCATATATTGCGTGGAAGAGATTTCCAAGAGAGGAAAATATTTCCAATAGAAGTTGGACAAGAAAGAAAATAAAATTTTAGCAAGGGAAGTAGAGGCAATTATTCTTCTAGATAGAAATGGTTATACTTTATGCTATTAATTTTTAGATTCTTCCAGAGATATATTTTAGAACAAGTTTTTGTATGCACATTTAGATACAAATTTTTTCTTAGTAGAGAGAGGATTGTGAGGTGGAAATTATTTGTATATAACTATTGTGGTAATCTTGTAATTTGCAATTATTCTTGAAGCTTCATAAAAGGTGTAGTTGTAGGTTTTCCTCATCAGAGACTATGTAGAGAACTAGATAGTGAAACTATAGTACTCTCCTACTGAAAAACAAATAAAAAATATCTTGAGAGGACTTTGATGAAGATTAAGTTTGTATTCTTTAGAGATAATCTTGGTATTGTGCTAAACACCTTCCTTGCTAAGGTGAAATCACAAGAAACAATGAAAGACTAGTTTACAAGGGATATTCAAAAGAGGAAGGAATTGAAGTTATGAAGAGACATTTTCCCTAGTTACAAGGTTGGAAGGAGTATGAACTTTGATTGAATAGCCTTCTTTCCAAGGATTCAAAGTGAACCAAATAGATATCAAATCTGCATTTTAAAATGGAATACTAGAAGAGGAAGTTTGTATTGAACAACCTAAAGGTTTTGTTGATCCAAGAAAAAGGAACATGTTATGTAATTTGCACAAATCATTGTATGGACTGAAACAAGCCCATAGTGCATGGTATGAAAGGTTACACATGGGTATGTGCAGGATCAAGGTCAACCAAACTATGACCTTAAGTGGCAATGAAAAATCAACAAATCAAGGTTATGTCAATTTGTGTGCAATTTTAAACTTGTTATGAACTTTCTATCAAAAGGTTGATAGAAAATAATCTCTAGAAAGATTAATTTAGTTTCTAAACTATTAGGCCTTATCTGAAAAAATAAAAATTGATTGGTCAAAATTTTTAATTTTAATGCAAAAGTACAAAAATAAGAAGTAGACGTATTTTTGACCACCTTAATCAAAATCAAATGATAACATTTTTTAATAAGATTCTAGATATAAGAGTCAGACTCATTCACAAACCTGACACATATTTTTGGGTTTTTTTAATCTAATTAAATAATTAATTATTAATTTTCTACTATATAGTATTTTTGGAATAAAAAAAACTCTCATGTCTGACCACCTTAACTATTTCAAAACCCTACAAAATTTAAATTTTCTTTTCCTTTTCCTTGCAGTAGAAGAAGCATAAAATGTGGTGCATCCTTTGGATTCTAAAAATGTTGTATCATTTGAAAGTTGTAGTTTTTTTTAAATTAGTGTGTCAATCATCACTTTATATGTAAATCCATTAGAAAATAACTAATAATTACTTACTGAACTCATAATTTGATAGACATTAGATTTATGTAAAGCTAAGAATATTCTTAAGAAACCCTTTTCATTTCATCAAATTTGGGTGAAAAAAAAGTTGTCGACTACATGTTTGAAGTAAAAAGCACACAAGAACACGCAAAAACAATGGTTTTGGGACTTTTTTTAAGTTGACCATATAGGTTTTCTATCCAAAGATAGAATAGGTCTTATAAAGGTATTAGTTTTGGGGTTTGGTATCAGGATGGGTGGGGAAAAAGATAGAATATATTTTGAAATTCTTTGAGGCATTTCAAAACTACATAATTTTCAGGTCGCCACTTTTTGGCACACCATGATCCTACACATACCCACACATATTTTGTGAAATTTTATTTTGTAAGAACTAATGAAAATAGTAATCTATACTTGAAGAGTGAATATGAAAAAGGGATATTGTTAGCTAAAATATTTGTTGACGATATCATAATTGGAGGATGAGATTTATTATGAAAATCATTCACTAATGAAATGAAGAAAAAGTTTGATATGTCAATGTTTGCAGAGATCAAATTATTTGTTTGTTTTCAAGTATATTAGATGAATAAAGACATATGTAGTATCTAGACCAAGTATATCAAGGAAATATTGAAGACCTTTGGAATGGAAGACTCAAGACTAGTTGGTACACCTATGGCTACTGGACATAAACTTTCAAAGAGTGATGATTGTGCTAAAGTGAATCATACATTACATTGATCAATGATTGGAAATTTTTTATATGTTGTTCACAACATAGCTATCATTGCACTAGTTTTTGGGATTGTTACTAGATTTTTTGAAAATCCTAAGGACAATAAATGATGGTTGTAAAAAGGATACTAAGATACCTAAAAGGGACATAAGACTATGGCTTGTACTACAAGAAGAATGAAAAGTTTGAATTGAAAGTTTACATTGATATTGATTGGAATGGAAATGTTGATGAAATAAAAATTACTAGTGGTGGTTCTTTCTTTCTAAGAAAGATATTGATTTCATGGACAAGTAAGAAGCATAACTGCACTTCTACATCCATAGTAGATGTTGAATAGGTTGCGGTGGCATTTAGTTTTTCAAGCATAGTGTGGTTTGAGAAATTGTTGAAAGGAATAATGGAAGAGATTAGATTACCTATTTTCATATTATGTGATAACACAAGTTCTATAAATGTATCTAAGAACTTTGTGATGCATACAAAGACCAAACACGTTGCAATCAAGTGTCATTACTTGAGAGATTTAGTACAAGACAAAGAATTGAGATTGGATTATGTGAGTACACAAGAATAGATAGCTGATATATTCAAAAAGGTATTACCTAAGGATACACATGAGTATATAAGAGATAAATTATAATTCATTCACCTAGCTAAGGCTGCCTAAGATAAGATGTAGCATTGCATCAAATGTTTTGATTAGGATATCTTACACATTGATGCAGGAAGTCACACTTTAGGAAGTTACCTAAAATTGTGAAGAGACAATTAGATGCATGAGCTACAAAGACAAATAGTGTTATGGTCAAAAGCAAGATAACAGAAGGAGAACTTAGTTCAAAAAGATGACAAGAAGACATTTACATAAAGGAGATGTATGAAGCATCTTTGGCATTGTTGTCAAAGAGATATGTTGCTCAGTTACCATCCACATTAAGATAGAAGGAAAAGCATATAGAAAGAGGGAGATTATAATCACATACCATCTAAAGAGAAAAGAGGGAGAAGTTGTTTGGTTACCATTTTCAAGACTTACCATAAAAGAGGGAGTTGTTATAGTTGATACTAGAGGTGCTACAACTAGATAATGTTGCATATTAGAGCTTCATAGATGACAATCAAAATCAAACTAAGGATTTTAATGAAGATCTGTTACCAAACATAGAGAAACTAATAGGAGGAAATCAAGTAAACATTTTTGGATTTCATGGTAACTAGAGGTGTTCCCATTAATGCCTTGAAGAGGGAGATTGTTGGAAACAACAATTGGAACAATTGTTATGTTCTCATTAATGTCAAACCTCTTTGGTGAGATAGTTTCTACCTGAATAGAGTGTCATATTAGTTGATTGATTAAGAGGGTTTGAAAATAAAATGATGACAAGATGACCAAGTGAAATGGTTGATTTTTTAGAAGTTGGTTGGAACTACAATGGGCACTTGATTAGTTGGTATTTGATAAGATAATGTGTTTTTTAATCATAACACTAAGTGAAGAAGACATATGAATTGAAGTATAGAAGAGATGATAAAAGGAAGAAATGAGGCACAAGCTAGACTAAGAAACAAAGTAGAAGATTAAGGAACTTAAAGAAGAAGTCAAGCAGAACAAGTGTTAGCCGAGTGATAATTATGACCAAGAAAGATATAATGTTGACCAATCATCAGTAAAGATTGAACAAAGATAGTGTAAGTTAAGAAAGTTAAATTTTTGGATAAGTCAAAATGTGTGAAGGATGTGGATTCATGACCTAGCATATATATCTAATGCATGACTAAGCATTTTGAGAAATCTAAGGCCTGGATTTGAGGTGAAGTTTTGAAAGTTTCTAGAAAGGACAAGGAAAAAAAAATGATGGAAGATTCATTGAATCTGATCAAACCCTAAGGTCGACAGTGATGTTTAAGTGACAAAAGATCAAAGATACCTATTTAAGGAGGCATTCTACTCAATGAAATATATGAGATGAATTGTGAAATATATTTGCATAGTGAGTTTTTTTTATTAGATTAATGTAATTTTTACTTTCTAACCATTGTATTAGTAAAAATCCTTTAATCAAGGTTGGCCTAACAATCATCTTCAATTCATGTAATCAACGTGACATTCTAATGGAATATTCTTAAGTCCTCTAACAAGGGCACTCCTAATAAGGGATTAAATCCTTTAACAAGGTCACACACAACCTAGTGTATTTTGTAACCTTTAATAGGGTTGGATCTTAACCAAGCTCACTTCAAATGAGTGAACCAATGGTAGTATGTTATTGGTGGTTTTTTTCCAATCGGGTTTCCATGCTAAATCATGGTGTTATATTTGTGTGAATGTTTTTTGATGTGTTTTAGTGTTTATTACATTATATTCTACAATTCGATTACTGTAAAAATAGAGAAATGCATGTTGATGTTATAAGATAAATTGCTGACAAGTTGCTATATAGATCGAGTGATTTAATGAGTAGATCTAAGTTGATTGAAGTTGTTAAAAGTTTTATTAGTACATTTCAATATGAGGATAATTGATTCACCCACCCCTCCCCCTCACAATTATTGTAAATGATTATAATAGTAACTATCATTATATTGATAATGGATTAGTTTTTTTCTACAAACCTTATATTACTAAATTGGTTAGTGGATTTGTGTGAGGTTTGTCATTAGTTTTAACTATTTTAGATGTGGAATTTCACTTGTGAGAGATACATAGATAACCAAAATATTTTTTGTGTTTAGTATTTTCATTCCTTTTGTCAAGCATAGAGCCTTGCAATTAAGTTAGATCACACATTCTACATACAAAATAATGGTAAGAAAAAAGGAGAGAATGAAGAAAATTGTGAATTGGAGGAAGATAAGAAAATAAGTGTAGGTGCAACCTAATCAAGGGAGACAAAAAGGATTCAAGAGGCATGGCATAGGTAAGTGTAGAGGAAGGTACAAGGAATAAAAATGCATTGGTTCAATCAAAATAGGATGGCATAGATGCATATAAGGGGATTTTTTTCATAAGATGGCAAAAATAAGGTGATGGATAGTAAAATATCTACATGACCCTTATAGTTAGAAATAATTTGGTCAAATTCATTGGGTTGGGGATAATTGAGGTGGCAAAAAGTTGTATAACTTAAGTGTCAATATTTTTCAAAGGGAAAGGAAATAAACGAATTTTGGGTAGGTGTGTGGTCTTGGGATTTTAGGCACTGAGATTTGTAGAACTCCTAATTCTAAGTTCCTTGTTCCTCTTATTTTTTTACAAATATTTTCATGCTAATGTTTTCATTTAATAGAAAATAATAATTGGTAATAATTATATAATAATATATCCTCTATTAGATACAAATACGGAATATTTTTGTCTAAGTTAGTTAATCTTATATATGTGGGTACAAAATAAAAGGCTATCTATTTTAAAGAAAGCTAACCTAAAACTTAAGAACACTTTTGCTAATTCCCCTTATTGTATATATCCCAAATAATGTTAAATAGATGTCTACGTGGTCAATATAGTTGTGTAAAATAAGAAGGAAAGATGGGTTATACTAGAAAACCTTGGGATGCAAAAGCAATAAAATATGTTAGAATATCATGCATTAATGTCAAATAATTAACTATGGAAATTAATTCAAATTATCTGTTGCACTATGATTGTAGAAGCTAGCACCTATAAACTAAGTAGTTATAGTTTTGTGTGGTTATTTGGAGGTGTGTCTAAAAATTGATTACATGTCAACTTTTACACAAAAAATCTTACTAAACCTTCATGTAAATGTGCAACCTAGGGCATGAACAATTTTTTACTGATGTTAAATTTCATGTACATATTTGTACCCCAGTTCACTTAATGTAAAATTATTTTATTCAAGAATAGTTCATGCTTTTGACTTGTCACCTAAAGAAGACTACTCAAATCAAACCTATATCATTTAAAAAAAGAATAGTTTAAGAAAATAATTCCCTCATAACTTGGAATATTTTTTATCACAATGTAGACAACCTTCTGTTGTTGAAGATTGATTGTTTAGTTGGATAGAAGGAAAATCACTTCTTATTTATCTATTTTTAGATATTACTGCATCTCAAACAAATAAGAGTGTAAGGTTGTATAAATTAAGCAACATTTTTTTTTACCTTTATTTGTATAATAATAATGAAAAATTATTTTTAACTAGTAATAAAAAGTCCTCATGAACTAGTCAAATTTCACCAACTTGTTATGTTCTTAATGAATTGTTTGAATACTTGAATTTAATTAACTAATTAGTTGAACTCTCAACATAAATTATATAGAATTTTTATGATAGCATTGTCTTCTATTTGACTATGACAACTTTAAATTTAAACCCAATCACCTCCATATATAGTACTTCTAGGATGTTAGCCTTTTTGTGGAAAACCAATAAATTGAAAGGTATCCTTTAATCTCAAGATAAAAATTTCTAGAATGTATTTTTTTTGGAGGAGTCTTGCAATTATGAGTGGCTTCTTTCTAATATTTGTGCTCTTAATAATGATGTTTTTAAGGGATTTGTGGGCTTCTCTCCTTGATGTACAAGTTTCCTCTTCAAAATCTAACTAGATGTTGATGGGGAAATTTAGTACCCTATGGAAGATAGGGTATGCTTGATTTTTAATACCATGTTGAACATTTGTAACTTCTTATCAAAAGGATCATTAATTAATTTGAAATTAAAAATAAAAGATTTAATTAGTTTAATATGTATTTGAAAGATTGCCCAATCCAAGTCTACCTTATCACATCCTTATTTATTCCTCTTGAAACCTATAGATCAAGGCCATCTTTTTTGCTTTATTTTCTTTTGCTAAGACTACAACATAATCCTTCTTTTGCTAGTCTCGAGATTATCCTTAAGAGATGTTCTCCATTAGATTTGATTTAACTTAGTCTCATCACCTTAATTGTTATAATCTCGTGGCGATTTGGTGGAATTCCAATATTCAAGGATTGACTTTGTTTTGGGCTATGAAATTTAACATTTTCAAAGGAGATCTTAGGAACTATTGTAAACCTTATTTTTATAATAGTTTCACCTGGAAGAAAATGTTTGATGATCAACTGATGGTTATTGAATTTAAAATTGAGAGGTCCAAATCTTGAAAATTGAGAGGTTTAGATCTTTTAATGAGAATATTGGGGAGGAAAGGAATCTGTTATCTCAACTTCATAATATTGTCACCAAGAAAAGTATATACTAGAAGCAAAGATTTGAGATTTAGAAGATGGTTCATTTCATATTCTTATTTCGATTTATTTTTTCTTTAGTTGTTAAAATGGGTATTCAGTGTTGTCTACATAGAAACATATTTGCCCATGTTTTTCATCTTCTTATGTACTGTAGGAATTAAAAGTTGAAAGTTAAAATAAAGACACGGTGTGTGAGGATATGAATGATGAAAAGTGTTTTATTTAGTGCACAGATTCAGACACATAGATGATATCTATACACAACATGGTGGCATAGTGTAGAGGCACCTCGTCATTTGAATCTTTTCTTCAAAGTTTTATGAATATTTAAGGCATTCAAAATTCCCTTATACAATGACATAGTTTTATTATTTAAAATTTTAATGTAATGTATTCAAAATAGAAGGATTTTGGCCACCAATGTAATCGATAAATTACCATAGGGAAGTTGGTGAGTTTGTTTTATGACTGTCAAGAATTTGAACCATCCTGTAACACTTCATAACTACCTCAAATGTTATAAGAGGAAGAGATTGAAGGGACAAAATAGAGAACATAGGGAGTGAATGAGGTAGAGTGGGAATTAGTTAGGAATAATTGGCTCTCTGGCTGTCGCCAGAAAGCCCGATGAAGATGTAATTACAGTTTTAATAGAAATTGTTAGATTTGAAAATTTCCCTCATTCTCGGTTTATATCTGCTATAGCATTTGAGTATTGTTCATTGAAGTTGTTATCTGCCTTATGGTATTTGAAGTTTTTTTTTGTGCATCTGTGAATCAAGTGTATTTGAAACCAAGTTATATATTTCAGTTTTGAAGATGGCACTGTTGATGTCAAGAGTTTAACATTTTATTGGCTCATTTATGTTTTTGTCATGTGCTCTGCATCATGGCAGCCCATAGAAACTATTTCTCTATTCATTGCAATAACAAAATTCTTTTGTCCTTTTGAGCTCATATTATAGGCTATATTCTTATAATAGTTCTGTGTAAAAACATGGCTGCTACTATTTTTAATATGTTAATATAGAAAAATGAAATAGAGAGAAAATATAAGTGTATTTGGATCAGTGGACTTATTCACATTTAAAATTGATAAAAAATAAAGGGATTCATGTGTAACTAAATGGGAAGAAAATTTTGAGGCCATTGTTTACACAACAACATATTTGCATCTTTATAAAAAAATATGTTGGTAATAAAGTTTACTATGTTACAATTTACGTCAACTAATTGTAAGTGTTTGTCAATTATTAACACATATTAATACAATTAGCTAACATATAACTAATACAATTACTAACTTATATTAATACAATTACTAACACATATTAATACAATTAGCTGACATATATTGTAACATACTAATTTTTTTTAGCAACATAGTTTTTATAAAGGTGCAAATATGTTGTTGCATACTGACTCAGGATCCATGATTTTTCAATCGATACAATGCCAAAATCAAGAGTAAAGTGTACAATTTTGTATTCTATAATATCATATAACTAGTAATTGCACCCAAAAGAGTTGCAATGTTGTAGTCGATAGCTAAATATATAAATAGATACTATAACATCTAGTTTATGATTGTGTTGTAAGTTGTTGTCCTCTTTATGTTTTAGTCTATTTTTTTAATTCATAAATATCCATTTTATTTATTTATTTATTTATCAAATTGTATTAACCTTTCTAAATAATTCATCAATAAATTAATCAACTAATATGAATTGTGGAAATCTAGTGAACATAAATATAATAAACATTTTAAGAATTATATGGATGATAATGATTACATTTTCTCTTAAAGAATATAGTAAATATACTTTGAAAATAAATTTGAAAATAAATTTAAGAACTCAAAAAAAACTCAAGCTACTAAATCTAGAATTAATATAAATCGATCTAGGAAGGATGTGAAATCATTCTACTAGGTTTTTACATGCAGTACAGTTTTTTCTAAAGTCATCTCTAGTTATGCACCTATCATACTACATTAAATGGGGGAGCATTAGGGGTTTTCATTATGGCTCTAACCAACTTTAGCCTAGTAGGTGATACTAGTGTTGGAGTTGCTACAATAGATGGTCATGGCATCTCCTCTAAACAAATGGCCACAAAAGTTTTTTCTGAAAGTGTTTTAAGAGGTAAGAGCTCCCATGATATTGTTCTTAACATTCAAGAGTTTGATGATGCATGTAGTTTTTCAGTGAAGTATACCTTGATAGGATACTTTATGGGTCAAATTCCTCCTCAAAACATGCTTAAAAAATGGGTTACCATGACTAGGACTCCTCATGGAGTCCAAATTGAGAGCACTCAAAGCCTTACTAAGGGATTATTTTATTTTGGTTTTCTAATGCTTCCTAGGTTGACGCAGTTTTTAATCACAAGCCCTAGTTAGTTAGGTCTTCACTGCTAGTTTTCCAATTGTGGTCTCGTGATTTCTATGTCTCAGATGAAAAGAAACTAAAAGTTCCTTTTTGGATTGAGTTTTTGGGTCTCCCCATACCTTAGTGTAAGGTTATCCATGTTATTACTCAAACCCTGGGAAAAATAGCTTGCATGGAGCCAATAAAATTCTTTAATGTCCATCCTTAGAGGATAGTTTCTATTGAAGTGGACCTCTCCTGTGATCTCAAAGAAACCTTTCGAATTCATGTTGGAGTGCACATCTTCACTTAGAAGGTGTTATATTTGAACCTTTTGAACACCTATTATCAATGTCAATCAACTAAACACAAGATCAAGGGCTTCCCTCTAGTCATGCCTTCCAATTCATCTTTTGTCAAAGAGACCTAGACCAAGCCTACTAAAAATGCCAAAAAAGATGACTGGGCAGTTGTAGTATGCAAGGGTAAGACTTCTTTGTTGTCCAAGTGACAAGGGTCCTCCCCTGCCTAGCCTTCGCTACAAATTGTTCATGTTACCTCTATCCATGTGCTAATCACACCAATACATTTGACACCTATTTCAAACCCTATTCACCAAGTGATGATTTCATTTGTGAGTGTTTCTCAACCTGCATGGGTTTGCACTCCTCAAGAGGTGTTAATGGTTACCCCACTTTGGTCTCAACCGTTGCAATGATCTTGTAGCCTAAATGGTCATGGATAAGACCTAGATAATGATGTTAGCATGAATGTTGATGGTAATCCTTTGGGGGAGTATCCTAAGCATTTCTAGAGTATGTGGAGATTGGTAGCATGATTGACATGTTGCATTCATGACTATGTTTTTCATTGATGACAACATAGTATGATTTCTATGAAGACTAGGAAAGTAAAGGTCAGAGATCGAATCATATAGAAAGAGGTTTGATCTTAAGGTGACATGTAGTTAAGGACATGTTTGACACTGTGTCCTAATGGCAAGGTTATGTGTACATCAAGTAAGTCAAATATATGCAGACAATATGTGTGATTTACAAAGAGTAGTATAGAGACAAAGTATCAAAGAAGAAGTTTGTGATGAATGGATTGTGTCTCCTAATAGAGATAGAATTGTGATATATATATGAAGTTATATAGTGATAGAAGATAGTTTTATGGTGACATCAATGAGTGTGTAAAGTGTGGAGTTTCTTGTATGAGAAGTTGTAAAGACTATAAGCTAACAATGTTGTGTGGTTAAAAAATAATTAATTATCTTAATGTGCTTCTATTATAATTAATTGGGAAAGCCTCAAGGCTAACACAAGCAACTATTTTGAGGATATGTATAAAGGAAAGTTGTTTTCCTTGTTTGAGAAGTGTGTGAAGAAAGTATACAAATAATAGTAGAGTTTTTGGTAAATGTAAGTAAGTGATCCAAGGGATTATTAGATATGAAGTTGGTGCTTTGGTACTAAGATCAAAAGAAGCAGAGCAGTGTGGTTAATAGGAAAGAGTTTAGAGAATGGGTCGATCTACCTTCTACAACTCCTAATAGGGACTAATATGTATTGAATGTATTTCATAGACTCTTAAGAGGGTTCATCCTCTAATAGTGAATATTTTTTTGAAAATATTCAAGACTATGCTAAGTTACTGAGAGGGGAGGGGTGAATCAGGAACTTCTAGAACTTTACAAATTTTAATTCTTCAATAAATCAATTAGCACTTAATTCATCACAACTGATCTAATTGCATGTATGAGAAACTAAAAACATGAAAGCATCCATAACACTTCAACACACAAATTTGGTGACCCAGAAACCTTCTAAATAGAAAGTAAAATTGGGGTGGGGATGATACCCACAAACTTCAATACTGTAGCATAAAGTTGGCCAGTTAAGGATTACACTGATCACTTCTGATGATATGCCCTGATAGGAGCAATTAGGATTACTAGGTCCACCTTGTTAGAGATTTTACAAACATACAATGAAGTATGCACTTGGTAAAGAGATTTATGAAAGATTGTTAAATCTACCTTGTTAAAAGATTTTAATTGGTTTTCTTGTTAGGATGAAGCAATAGATCTCTGATCTACAACTAAATTTTTAGGGTGAGATTCCTTTGTGTACTGATCACCTTTCTATGATGAATAAGTTTTTGCTGCTCCTTATGGCCTTTACATTTTTCTCTTCTTTTGTTGTATTCTTTGCATAATCACATTTACACTTCTATTCCTTAATATCATCATGTTTTTAAATGATACAACACATTATATATATATATATATATATATATATATATATATATATATATATATATATATATATATATATATATATATATATATATATCAATCAAATGACATAATTACAAAGTTGGCCATCATACAAGTTGATACCAATATTACAAAGTCAGCCCACATGAAGACACTTGAGTTCTAAAGACTAACTTCATGAATTTCTGATACTCGACATCCACTGTCATTACTTGGAATTTTCATGCACTTAGTAGACATAGAGGCTCAGTCCATACTGCTCACTTTAGAGTAGTTTTAAACTTAGCCTATACTAGTGACTCGATAGATACTCTACAACTCAGCAATCATTTATTTACCATAACTAAACTTGGTGAATACTATCTTCACATCACATGAACTACAAACTTGGTATGCACTGCAATGCTTGGTTTGAATTGCTAGAATTTATGCTGACTGAATATGCTAGGTAACCACTAGGATTAGTCCAAAAGACTCGATAGCAACTATAATGCTTGGTGGCTACTAAATTATATGGCAAACACTATAGAATGTTCAATGAGATTGTTAGCCATACAAAATTCGAATAAGTGTGTGTCATTAATAACAAAATTGACTGATATTTCAATAATATCCCCCTTTGGCATTAGTGACAAAAATTAAATACCTTATATTCATCACCATGTGATACTAGCTCAGTAGGTTATACTATTTTTGAGATTTTTCAAAATTGATCTTTGAAAGTATCTACAGTATACTATACATCATATCTACAAATTCTCCTCTACTATATACATTTTCCTCCATAGCATGTTTCTCCCCCATACTATGTGTCTCTCCCAAAATAATATATAGTATACTAAGTGTCTCTACCCATTTTTTACAGTAATTCCAAAGATTTATTCAAAACTTATTTACATAGAGACACCAAGATGAGACAAAATTATGAATATACCTTGAGGTTTATTGTCAAGGTTTTGTCCCAATTTTCTTGCAAGACCTTGCATGTATGAATTGCAATTTGTACTTGTACTAATAATTCGATCATGTGGTTTGCAACAAAGAAGTTATTATCATTTTTTGAATGTACAATATGCTTTTGCATAGCATTTGTGACTGGAAGGATCATATTCTAAATATTAATCAATGTTGACCATATCCTTGCTTCTTTTCTTAACAATTTTGCTTGCATGTTGAAAAAAAATATGATCTTCTTGAAATGTGTAGAGCTTGAATTGGGTTCAAGTTGCAACTACTGAGCATTCACTTTAAGATCAATATCAATTTTGGACAATTTGTCCTCTATTTCCTTTGTAAGTTCACTGACATCACATAGTTTCCCAAAAAGTGATGACACATCGGTACAGGGTGTCTCAAGATTGATCAAAATTATTGAAAGCTCAACTTAATGAATGGAAATCTTCTAAGCAATGTGCTCTAGCACTTAAATTTCATTTTAGCCTTTTCAAACAACTTATCTTGTCCATCTATGTCCTCGTTGAATTTCTGGACTGCCTCTTCAAGCTGGTTCAAAATAGGTTGAGGAGAATCAACCTCAATTCCTATTACCTCAGAAAAAATATTTTTGGCATCATCTTTATTTTATATTCTCTATCTCTTTCTTCTCTTAATCTTTTTTTTTCCCTCTTCTAGAGGAGCTCGCCAAATGACTACATTTTGTCTAGAGTGAGCTTGTAGATATCCCAATTTGGGATTACTATAGCTGATGGCTTGGTTGGCTTGGTGATGATCACCTTGCCTTTCTTCTTCACAAGTTCTTCATCTTTCTTAGACTCTCCCACATCCTCTACTTCTTCTACATCTTCACCTTTGCCTTTAGTTAACAAGAGAAGTGCACTAGATTTTAGTTTTTCTATCCTTCTCTTCCCCTTGTTAACTATATGAGGGAGCTCAATTTCTAGCTCAATTCTTGCCTTGGCTTCATAATAGGTTCCAAAATAAGAAACCTTCAGATCAACAAGTTCATTGATAAAAGCTTCAATGATATCCCTAGTTTTATAAATATTCACCACATAAGGAGGAGTTTTCACCCACACAATTCTAGGCCTAACTACCTGAATGTATACCTTGTCACTATCAACCATGAAACACACACCATCCTTGTAGTCTTCAACTAGCTTCAAAGGAATTCTAAACCTATTATTCATTTTCTCCTTGAACACATCAAAGTAGTTGTCCATGATGTTGGCATAGTTCTCTCACATTTCTATAATGTATTCATTTATTTGGTATAATACAGACACATCTTTTCTCCGTATAACAATGCCTTTGGATGGGAAAAACTTTTGAACATAACAGAATAAATAGGTTAACAATAAACCAAACTTTTACAAATTGTTCTTGGATGTTCTACTACTTTCCATATTTTTGTTGAACTGATTCAACAACAACTTGGCAAGGTCAAATGATAAGTTATTATTAACTACCTTATATGCTAGGTCCACGGCTTCACATGACACATTGTTTTGTCAACTTGAACTATATATCCAATGGGAAATGACATGAATGCCAAACTTCAACTCTACATCAGTAATATTTCTAATCTTCATACCTCTATCATCACATTCAACTAGGGTTTTCTTTTCCAACTCTACTTGACCTAGGGTTTTTGTTTCTTTAGTTTTGGCAAGCATGGGGAGGCAAATGATTTAATGAATCATCCTTTTCATCATCAGAATTGGTTTCTCAAGCCACAATTGTCCATTATGCACCTAGCTGAGGATATACCTAATCCATTTAATTTGAAAATCTTAGGGCATATGAGGGATATGTGTCAATCCCTTGGTTTCCAAATGTTTATGCTTAGGCTTCAATACCCCATTAACACATAACTAACCTAGGGTTTCACCCATCTCCAAAGTTCCAATTTCTTGAATAGCACACTTAAAATAAGTATGAATATCATTAATAAGGAATACCTTAGGAAGGATTTGTGATTAAGTACCACTTGGGTCTAGGGTTTCTGCAACTGCAGGCATGAGCTTCAAATCTAGTGCTTTCCATTTAACACCTTAGACCAACATGTTAGATCCTTTCTTCACTTTGTTGCTACTGGATTCCATTTTACTCAGTAGCTTGAGAGAACTTCAAAAAACTTTTCTAGAAATTTTCTCAAGTAGCTTGATCACACAAAAATTCACTTCTTCACAATAGCACTAAAATTTCACAGTGAGAAATGAGTTTTATTTCATGCCTTTTGTTAAAATTTCACCATTAATGCTTGGTACAAAGGTAGATGAGTTGACATCATGCTTGATGGTAGGTTGACATTCTGTCATCCACTACTCTATTTTGATCACTTGGTGATGTCTTTTAAAATCAGTAACTAAAGATATCCTTGTTACTCCTGACTTCACTCAGTAGTGTCTATGACCCAACCTTACTCGGTAGAGAAGGTAACTTTGTGATAACTAATACCAATCTTCCTTATTGATCCCTTTGTATCTTGAATATAGATTTGGATCTTTGTCACCTTTCAACTGGAACTAGTTTGGATGTGATTTGTATAGCCTAGCTCTAGTTCTCCTTTGAGAACTGAATTTCAAGGAGTGGAATCACCCCAATTCTTGAGTGACTTGATCATCATTGCTTAAACTATTATCCTTAGTAGACTTAGGAATCCATTGTTGTCTCATCTACTTTCAGATGTTGTCAGCTTTTTCTTTCTTTTCATCTTCAATTCTACCTATATTCATGCAATTCTTGGCAATATGACCAAGTTTTGCACACGTAAAACATCTTTTGGTGGTATCTCTTATCCTCCTATGATGTTTAACACAATTCATTTCAATGTGTCCAAATTCTCCACAGTAATGACATTTGCACCAGGTATTGTTGTCCTAACCAAATATTTCTTTCACAATTTGTTCTGTTGGATTGAATGCCATTATTTTGCATTCTACTCTCTTGTGTCCTTGTTTCTTACGTTTGTGACACTTGCCTTCAAATTTTGGTTTCTCTTTGCATTCATTAGCCCTATGACCATGCTCAATGCAATTATAGCATTTTCCATTGAATTTTTCCTTTTGATTACTCCAACATTTGTTTGATGTGTGACCTATCTTACCATAGTGATTGCAAGTAGGTCTTTGATTCTTTTGAGCACCTTGTTTGGAGGATTCTCCTTCTTCTTTGTATCCAATTCCTACTTTTCCCTTTTTTCTATAGAGGTTCTATTCATTCAATTAATACAAGTCTATTTGGGATTTCATTATCCTTTCATTGAGTTGCTTCTTAGTGCTTAGGTCATTTCTCAATCTTTCATTGATTTTTCTTTCAAAATTTAGATCATTTCTTAGTCTCTCATTTTCAAATCTCACACTCATGATTTCATCATTTGCAATGGAGAGTTGATCAATAAGATTTTCTTGTTGAAGAGATTGGTTTTGAATTTAATTGTTTCTTTCATCCATTTCTTCCTTTATCTTGTTTTTCTATTCCAAGACTTCACATAACCTTACTCACTGGATTTCTTGTGATCTTCTTAGTTTCCTTACTTCTTCTTGCAGTGAACCATTCTTTTCTAGGAATTCTTTGATTGCATTATTTTCTTCATCTAAGCTACTTGAAGGAAAAAAAATCTTCAATTCTTTCTTCATTATAGAGATGATCATTTATCTGATTTGCAAGTTCCTTCCTTCTTTTCATGGATTGGAAAAAAGTTTCTCCTTTTCTTTCTTGAGTTGGGCAATGGTCATTTCTATATCCATCTTTTCATTATCAATGGCTTTGTCAAGTCTAAATATCTCCATAATCCTTGATCTTTTCTTGAGCTTTCAAACTTTCGCGCCTGAGAACTGCAAAGCTCTAACACCAATTGTTGGAAATATTCAAGACTATGCTAAGTTACTGAGAGGGGAGGGGTGAATCAATAACTTCTAGAGCTTTACCAATTTCAATTCTTTAATAAATCAATTAGCACTTAATTCATCACAACTAATCTAATTGCATGCATGAGAAACTAAAAACATGAAAGCATCCATATCACTTGAACACATAGATTTGGTACCCCGAAACCTTCCAAATAGAAAATAAAACTGGGGTGGGGATGATACCCACAAACTTCAATACTATAGCATAAATTTGGCAAGTTAAGGTTTACATTGATCACTTTTGATGATATTCCTTGTTAGGAGCAATTAGGACTACTAGGTCCACCTTGTTAGAGGCTTTACAAACATACAATGAAGTATGCACTTAGTAAAGATATTTATGAAAAACTATTAAGTCTACCTTGTTAAACAATTTTGACTAGTTTACCTATTAGGATGAAGCAGTAGATCTCTGATCTACAACTAAATTTTCTAAGTGAGATTCCTTTGAGTACTAATCACCTTTTTGTTGCTCCTTATGGCCTTTACAATTTTCTCTTCTTCTATTGTATTCTTTGCACAATCACATTTACACTTCTATTCCTTTCTATCATCATATTTTCAAATGATACAACACATTACACACACACACACACACACACACACACACACACACACACACACACACATATATATATATATCCATTCAAATTACATAATTACAAAGTTGGTCATCATACAAGTTGACACGAATATTACAAAGTTGGCGCACATGAAGACACTCAAGTTTTGAAGACTAATTTGGTGAAGTTCTAATACTTGGCATCCACTATCATTGCTTGGTATCATCATGCACTCGATAGACATAGAGGCTTGGTCCATACTAATCACTTCAAAGTAGTCTTGAACTCCGTCTGTACTAGTCACTCGGTAGATACTATGCAACTTAGCAATCATTTGTTTACCATGACTGAACTCAGTAAACACTATCTTCACATCACATGAACTACAAACTCAGTAGGAATTGCACTACTTAGTTTGAACTCGTGGACTTCACACTAACTGAATTTTTTCGGTAACCACTAGGATTAGTCCAAAAGACTTGATAGCAACTATAATGCTCAGTGGCTACTGAATTATATGGAAAACAATGTAGACTATTCAATGAGCTTGGTAGCCATACAAAATCTGAATAAGTGTGTGTCACTTATAACAAACTTGACTAATATGTCAACACATTTATATTAGTACATAATTTTGTGGGTACCATCCCCACCACAATTTTCCCTCTGATCAAAATCTTTCCTAGTAATATATTTGGTCTTATTATGTATGAGTATCTTGTTATGGTCGCTAATTATATTACTTATATGGTCAAAGATTAATAAGGTTGATAATTGTGATAATTTTTGGATAACTAGTTCACCCCTTGACCCTCTCAGTTATATTGGTGGACTTCACATTCTAACAATTTGTATCAAAGAATTAAGTCCTTAAAGAGAAAGCTTAACAAATTTTGGAGATCAATGGTGAGTCACCTTGGAAAAGAAAGTCCTAAATTAGATAGAGGAAATTTTGACACCCAAAAGATGGAGCTTTATGCTAAGATTTCAGAATTTTGTACAAAACAGAGCATCGAGTTTCCAGATCTAGAAACCTTTTGTTCCATACAAAAGAATAGAGGCACAAGTAAAGATAGATCTACATCTAAAGAAGACAAAAAGATTAAAGAAGGTATTGATCTACTTATGAAAAGAGATCTAGAAGGTATGGCAATTTTCATTTGATGGACATGTAAAGAGTTTTGTCATTTTTCATCTAAATGTCCTAAGAGAGTAAGAAAAATTAGAAAAAAAAATTTGTCTAATGATGCTGAAGAATTTAAAGCAAGTATGGAAAGATTCTTTAATGGTTGTAATGATAATGATAATGAGCTTGATTTGGTTAAGAAAAAGAAGGTAATAGAAGAGATAGCTTTGGTAACTATTATTAATCCAAAGGCTAACCAATAGAATATGGAAGTTTCCTTTGAGACTAATAATGACTTGTAGAATGATGTAAAAATTGTTGAGCAAAGAGGAGAACAAAAAACATAACCAAGAGAAGAGATATAAGTTGAGATAGAAACTCCTACACCTAATAGGAACTTGGCAAAGAATCAACCTATAAAGAAGATAATTGGAAGTAAAGACAAAGGAGTAATGATAAGAAATAGAGTACATTCAAGGAATCATGTTTGGTTTCTCAAGTTGAACCTAAGAATTCAAATGAGACATGCAAGGATGATCATTAGATTCAAGAAATGAAGGAAGAACTAGATTAGGTTGTGAAGAATGAAACATGAGAATTGGTTTCCAAGCCCAAAGACAAGAATTTTATAGGAACTAAATGGGTATTTAGAAACAAGATGGATGAACAAGGTGAAGTTGTGAGAAACAAAGCTAGACTAGTATGCAAATGTTATTCATAGTAAGAAGGAATAAATTGTGAGGAAACATATACCTCTGTAGCCAGAATGGAAGTAGTGGGAATATTTTTGGTCTATGCAACAAGTAAGAAGTTTAAAGTGTATAAGATGGATGTCAAATTAGCCTTTATAAATAGAGAACTTGAAGAAGAAGTCTACTTTGAGCAGGCTGAAGGATTTCCTTTGATAGAAGAAAAAGACATGGTATGTAGATTAAAGAAAACACTATATGGTCTAAAGCAAGCACCTAGAACCTAGTATACAAGGCTAGACAAGCATTTGGAAAATTAGGATTTGCTAAAGGTATAGAGAGTAACTTTTACTTGAAAGAAATTGAGAATAGTTTACTGATAATAGTGATATTTTTTTATGACATAATCTTTGGAATAAATGATGAAGCAAGTGATAAGTTTTCTAAAGAGATGAAGAATGAGTTTTACGTGAGTATGATAGGTGAGTTGAAGTGTTTCTTAGGTTTAGAGATTGTGCAAAACAGAGATGGTATTTTAATATCACAAACAAAGTATTTGAAATACTTTTTGAAAAAATTTCCTTGGAAAGTTGTAAGCATGTTGGTACACCAATGGTAACTAGTCACAAGTTATCTAGCAAAGATGTTACACCTATGATTGAGAAGAAGAAGTATAGATCAATGGTAGGAAGTTTGCAATATCTTACTCACACTAGAAGAGATATGAAAATGTAGTTGGGATAGTAGCAATAATTCAAGTTGATCCTAAGGAGTATCATTATGCATCAATCAAAAGGATATTCAAATATTTAAAGGGTACACTTGATTATGAACTATGGTATGATAGATCAAGTGATTTTATTTTGTGTTCTTATTCTAATGCAGATTGGGCATGCAATATGGATGATAGAAAAAACACTAGTGGTAGAACATTTTCCCTTGGAGGAAGACAGGTTTCTTGTCTGAGCAAGAAACAAGATTGTATTTCATAGAGTATAGCTGAAGCAAAGTATGTAACAACAGTGTAATGTCCACCCATAGTTTGTCTTTCCATTATATTTACTGAACTCTTTTATGCCTATTTCTTGCATGTGTTAGTTTCAAGGATATTTGATTTATAATTATAAAATTATTTCATGACCTGGATTACATGTATATCAATAAAGAATTACTTAGTTGATTATATTGCACATGTTGATTGATGATTATGTTTACTAGAAAATTAATGATTATTTAATGGTTTTTAGTTAGCAAGCATGGTATCTTTCATGATGATATCAAATGATGAGTATTCTACATTCACAATGATGAGTTTCCATTTTTGAATATGTGATTATTTGTACTCAAGACTTATTATAGTACTTACAGTATGGTGTGCATGTTTATTTTACTCTTCTGTCTAATGTGTCTACTGTGGTTAAGGTAGGGAGTCATAATTACCTACTAATCATGATATACATGATTTACTAGTCCCTACCATTGTTTATTTAGCTTAGACATATATGTATACATACATGTTCATCTTTTATGCAAATTTTTGGTATTGGGCATCAACTTTCTTGAATTGTAGGATGAGTGTGCCCTATTGCAATAACTCAATGGTAAGAATGGGGAGATAATGTTCAAGTCCAATCCCAGCCATAGCCTAATTACTTGTCTTGAGAAGGAGAACATGTATTTGACTTCTCACCCTTTTTAAACTTGTGAGTTTATCTTTATCCATGTTGTTTACTTTTGATTTTTGGTATATTTTGGTAATGTTTCTTTTGTGTGGATTTGACTATGTGATTTATCTGGTAAATAATTTGACTATAATTATACTTTCAAATTTGAGTTGTCTCTAGTTGTATCTTGAATTAAAGGAAAAGTAAATATTAGTTTTAGACTTAAATAGAAGTCAAATTAATATTTTAAAAATAAATTGATATTAATATTTAAATATAATAATATACATCTATGTTATTAATTAAATCATTTATCATTTAAGATTATTTAAATTAAAAAGATGATAAAGTTGCATGATATTTTATATGCACAAAGAGTTTTGACATTTAGACACTTATTGATTTAAATAAGTATATTAGCATAACAATTTATATTAACATGTATATTCTTACTTTATTTCTAAACACATCCGTATGACCCAATCTAAACAAGAGAAATTGATAGACTTAAATCATGTGGCTAAAACCTATGTGTTTTCTAATATCCTATTTATAGTCTTGTGATGTTTATTTTTGTGATGATTTTTCTTTGTGGGTTGTTTAGTTGGCTAAGTTAGGATGTGAATTAGAGGCATTTTTGAAATTTTTTTAATGATTATTTGACTGGATATCATGATGAACTTTATGATTTGATTTGAGATTTACATTTTATGAACTCTATGCTATTGAGCATTTATGAGAACTTGGGTTTTGAGAACCAATGTTATTTTTGGGTTGCATATTAAGTAAATAAATTCAATCAATATTACTTTTTTAGTATGGGACACAATTATGGTTTGTGAGTTTTGGGAAGGTAGTCTAGGTGCATGTTTGTGGGAGTGGCTTGCAATGGGGATCGTGGCCCAAAGTGACTATCATAATAACTCATTGTAATTTGTGCAACAAGTGATAACATAGTAATTAAAATAATTTCCTTCTCCATGCCTTGAAATAAATTTAAAAGATAAGTTAGTGATTTTTCCTCGTCCATGCGTTGCGTGCTTTTATAGACTAAGGATGATAATGCAATGATACCTTGAGAGGTATGATGAGTCTCCTCATCTTCATGAGTGGGTATTCTAGTTCCACATAGAGTGACTAGAGGGTTAGGGTCTTGAGAGACTGCCAAGGTAACCTCAAAGTTGGCACATATGATGACACTCCATAGTATGTAGACTTGGTCTCCTTTATTTTTTATTATTTTTTGCCTCCAATGATCTACTTGTTGGATATTACTTTTGGTGGTGTATTTATTGTGAGTTGTTATTCATTGATTACATGTCATTTATTGTTGACATTTCACATTTATTAATGAATGATCAATTATTTATTCATGGTGTTTTTATTGTTCAAGTTACTAATTAGTGGTGTGCTTTTATTGATGACAATTGTTATCCTTTAGTTATTGTGCTTGTGACACTTTCCATTGATTAGGAGGTGGTTGTATCTTTATGATTTTGATATGTAATTTTTACTTGGCATTTGTATGTTGATTTTCTATGTGGAGTTGGTATTGGAATGAGTGTCTTTTCGATTTTGATTATCTCTTCTACTTGAGTAGTTTGTGTTACCCTTGAGGTAGATTTGGTTATTAGGATTCCTTGTCTAGGATTATTTTATGATTTTATTATAAGCATGTGGATCGTACATTATCTCTCTTGCATAGTGGGAGTGGGAGCTTGATTAGGTGACCATGTGATTAGGAGGTAGTCTTTTCTTACCATTTGGGTCCCCCTTCCATTGCTAGCTATTGGATGCTCATTGGTGCAGTTGTACCCTTTATCATTCTTATTCATATCTTGGAGACTTCTATTTAGTTGATGTATATATGTTAACATGTATCTTGTATTTAGATGTACTTTCCTCTATTCTCACATACTGTATAACATGTGCAGTGGATGTTATTCATTAGATGTATTATGTCAAATATATTTATGCATTTTCTTGTGAGATAATGTATATGATATTTCTTTATGATTCATGAACATGTACTAAAGACTTAAACAAATTATTATAAACTTCTTAAATGTGACTCAACGTGAAAGAACCCTTTAGGAATGGAAAATCATATTTATAATTTCTTATGTGTATGTTTATATTGCTTCCACAATGCTACTTTGATATTGTTAAAAAAAAAAAATTTAAAAGTTTAGTAAACTTTGTAACATATTAAGTTTATTTATTTTGGGTGTTGTTGGTCATTTTTTCCTTCTTACCAAATTGTCATATTTGAATTCAAACATAGCAATGTTCACTTATTCAAATATTCAAATGAAATGGGGAACAAAATAATGGATGAGTCCTAATTGGTTCAATCCTAGCATGATCAACAAATTTGGTGTATTTTTTGGGCCATCAGATGAAGGAAGATCAACATCTCTTGTTATGTCACTATGGGAAAATGATCAATCTTTAGCTATAGTGACATAGAAAGGTCTTGGTGTTTGTCCCCGACAAGCCCCATTTCTTTGAACCAAAAAGTGTGAAAGCCAAGGTTACAATAATACAACCAGAATCCCATGTTACGATCTTGCAATCTAGCGTAAGATCATGAAATCAATTACCAAGGCTGCCAATGTTACAATATGTAGTTATTAGAACATCATAGAAGTGTATGGTCATGGTATGTAATAAGGAAGGGTTGTGATCTTATAGTATATGGTTGTCATAAGATCGTAGGAGTAGTTACAGAGGGTCTTCCAAAGGCACAAAGGCAAGGCTTTGTCATAACATCATGGCGATGGTAAGATCATAAAGAAACTTTAAAGAGAGCCTGATGTTATGATAAACTAATGGTCATAAGATTGTAAAGATTATTAAGAATGTCCCTAGCCATAAGATGCATTGATAATCATAGGATTGTAAGATCTAGGTTGACCTAATATAGGTGTTTTACTTTTCCAAGTTGGAAAAAAGGAAGAGTCTTCATCCAATGCAATTTTAAGAAAGTTACAGAATGGATGTTGAATATTATTGACCCGATAACACATCTGACTTGACATGTTGGCAGCAATGGTGAAACATCTCTTTAATGGAAGATCAAATTTTTTATCATTTGTAGATTGCTTTCAACATCCCCATGCTTAGTAAATGCAAAAGGAACATGTACTCATCACCTAGTTATCCATCTACCCAACTATGCATTGATTGGCACCATTTCCATCACTTTAGGGTTTTCTTTAGTCATGATTGCCATGAATTTTATTTCTCTGCAAATGTACCAAATCAAATCTATTGTTTGAATCATCTTGATTATCCTCTAAGCACTTAATGGTAGTGTTCGTGGAGTAACTTCAGTTAGAAATATCTCAGTTATGCTTGAACTATAAAAGAAAACTTGTAATTCTTTCTTAAAGTCAACTTTTCTCTATTTCTCTAATATTGTTCTTTAAGTTCACTATAAATTCCCTTTTCCTTTGAACTATATGATATTCTACCTTATCTCCTCCAGCCATTGATGTATTGTGCAAAACCTATTTGCTTCTCATTAGCATATTGTGGATATCTTCAATCTTGCATGATTGTATCTCTTTGACCTATAAATGATATATAAATGAATCTCATCTTCCTTGTGTCATTTATTTGGGGTTTGTAATATCCATGTGATTGTTAGATTAAAAAAAATTTGGATGTGTATATCTTTTGGTGTGATGATGGTTCAAAAGTGCATGTATGGGCGGAAATTAGTTTGAACACTCTATTTTGGTGCATCACCTCTTACGTTAGAATAGGTAGATTATATTTCTTGCATCTCCTTCTCCATTTTCCTTGTCAAGTGTAGTTAGGTGCACCCTGATAGTATAGGAATTTGACCTTCTCCCAAGAATTAACCTCATAGTTCAAGCCCCACAACTTGGAGGTTGTTTCCATGTTTCACAAGGTTTTCCTTAGGTAAAAACTTTGGACAAGGGTGAAAACTTTTGTGACAATAGGTTCCTGAGTAGGGTGTTACAAGCATCAAATAATTGTTATCAGATCGTGTAGATGAAGTAGATGTTGAAGGCTATTGGGATAGAATTTTTAGATCATGTTATCATACATTGGGATAACACAAGTATAGTTAGTGTGTCTAAGAATCTTGTATTGCATTCTAAGACTAAGCATACATTTATTAAGTATCATGTTTTGAGAGAGAAAATTGCAGAGAAATAAATTAGATTAGAGTATGTTATTGCAAAACATTAGATTGCATATATGATCTTTATGAAAACTTTACCTAGAGATACATTTGAGTACTTGATAGGAATTCTTGGGGTTATGCCTGCCTACTTCTGAGTACATGGTGCAAAGATTGCATCAATTCAATGGTACAGAGCACTATTGTTTCACCAGACTAAATGTTGATGCTCCCAATATGGCGAAGTATCTGAGATGAGAAAATTCATCAAGGATTCTTAGTAATTGGTCTTGAATAGTGTTTTTGGACACTTGAGCTAGTTGAAGACTTGGAGTAAATGATTTTCATAATAAATCCTTTGTCATTAATGTCAATGGGGGAGACAAATGTGCATGAAAAAATATCCTTAGTACTATATGGTAGGTGAATCCCTACCAGCCCATACCTCAACTCTAGCATTCTGGCGAAGTATAAAGATCAGGAGGTGAATCCAAAGTGTCCACCTCTCTTGGAATCAAGATTTTGTTACTCAAGCTAAGCCTCAAGGAACTTTATACCCTTAAGAAGTGAAAGAGGAGAAGTGGGTTACCGCTCCTCTTGGCTGTGTGACATCTTTTTAGTTTCATCTACAGATTTGGGCCTCACTTACCTTGGGTATATCGAGGACTCCCTAGCTAAACCAACAGTTAGCCTTGCAAACAACCATCTAGGGTGTTAATGTGTTTGAAGTGACTGATCGAAACATTTTTAAAACATACACACTCCTTGGCACAAATATCACATTCTGAGAAGCAAAAAACTTCTATCTGGTTGTTCCTATCTATTGCTTGATTTTTTATTAGTTGAATGAATGTTTGCCAAACTTGGTCAATCCTATCTTAGGGCATACTTAGCGTAGTCACTGTCTATTCCAAAAGTTGAACAAGTTGAAGCAAAACAACCGAGATCTCTCAAAGCCAAAAAAGTTCAGGAATTTATTTTAGAACAACCAAAACCTAAATAGAAGTTTCACAAAGCCAAACTCAAGCCATCTCAGGCATACCAAGAAATTGCAGCTAAGAGGAAGGAAGTAACACCAAGCCCTCAAATTGCCAAACTCCACAAAGCAGAAGACAAAGCTGCCAGCAAAGCCCCTCAAGAAGCCTAGTTAGATCACACTATCAAATTTAGCAAACATCCAGGAGTTAACCCTGCTTATGCCTTATCGACTAGGCATGATTTCTATGATTAGAACCCCTTGTTTCTCCACATCTTCTTTCATAGGCTTCACTTTAGAGTCATCTTTGTAGGAAATCCAGCCATCTTTAGTCCTCCCCTTAAGCATTTTAGCTCATCCATCTCATTTAGAATCAAACCATCTAGCCAGCAATAAAAAAAAATTCACACCCAAGCCTTCAGAATTGTTGTCACCTTGCCAAAAGTTTGCCATTCCTACCATCTCCCAAATCCACCAGCCTCACCAAGGTTATCCCTTTGACAGAGCTTTGTCTAGGGTAATCTAGCTTTGTCACTTGTTATCCCTCACCACATTGAGCTAAAGGTTGGGATTCACAAGTGGTCAATCTTGTTTTCTTCCTAAAGGATCATCAGTCTATCCTTAAGTTGACACAACCATCACCAAGCTTGCACATAGGAAAGCAGACCTTTCATGCTTTGGTAACATATCATTGAAGTTAGAATCCCCAACCCAATCCTCCTTAGGTTTTTTCATAAAGCTTTGCCTCAACCTAGGAAATCATTTGCATAGAAAAGCCTTCCCCTTTTGTATCCATTAGCATTGTTGCATCTCATCCCTAGGAACATTCTGCATTTTCATGCCACCTGTCACTCACTTAGCCAAGAAGAAGAGAGAAAAAATGGAGCCCTATCATTTGGATCAAACAACATCGCTCCCCTTGAGCACTCAACCATCCTTCAGCCTAGAGAACACTATACCATCACCTACTGACATTGAAGCTTTCATGAACCAACAAAGAAATGCAGTATTGGTAAACGCCATTATAGACAAGAACAAAGAAACAATCATGGCTAACTTTTGAAGGGACAACATCAGAGCCTTCAATTTTGGAAGAACTCCTCCCTTACCAGAACCATCTCACCCATTGTTTGAGCAAGTCCCACTACCCATAGGCTCTTATGATTTGAATTATCCTCAATATGTGCCAAAAGAAGAGCCTCAAGCTAGTCCATATGATCCAATAGACCCAAACATGCCATCCTCCACTCAAGTTGAAATCTCCATTTCACAAGCCAATCTAGCCACTGCCACTCCACCATTGGTCCATACCACTCCATTCCAAACCTCCTTTGCCCAAAACACCTCATCATTCACTCCCTTCACTGTTGCTGCTCTCCAACACAGCCTTCCGAATCCATCTATCTCCCAAATTAGTGCTAGCATCTTTGGCCAACCTCAGCAATATACAACTGGGATGCCACCCACGGGGCCAAGTAATCAACCTTTCATCACCCCCATCTTGTTTACCTCAGCTCAGAACACAATCCCATCATTTACACTAGGTCCTTGGAGCTCAGTGCCATCAGCCACAAATCCACAAGCTACTACCCTCACTCCACAAAGCTATCAAACCCCACAAGCTACTACCAATGTTCTTCCAAGCTCTCGAGTGACCCAAGCTCCTGCCACCACTCTACCAAGCTTTCAAATCCAACCACCAAGCTATCAAACCCCATCAGTTCCATTTCTAAGCTTTCAATTTCCACCACCTCCACCACCAACTAATCCATTACCTCCTATTACTAACTATTTTTCTATGCCACTTCTAGGAGGAAATCCACCACCACCAATCACCAATTACTTGGCCTCTTTTGCCATGCAAATACCTTCCCAAATGGGGGCACAACCCACATATATTGGTACCATTCAGTTGCTCAAGCCATCTATAATCCCTACTTGCCCATACCTCAAAGCCATCCATATTCCATTGCCCCATCTAGCACATACCTACCTTAGGGCATTCATGCATTGGGGTCAGTCCAACCATCACCCATTAATTCATAATGGGAAGCCATGAAGACAACATTGAAGAACTTCTCAGAGGGAAATGATCCAAAAACCTTCAAGTTTGAAAATGTGTGTCCTTACCCATTTGACAGAGCCATTACCATGACACCATTCTCCAAGCATTTTGAGACACCCAAGTTTGACAAATTTAGAGGAAAAGGAGACCCTGCCACACATATCAAAGAATTTTACATGCACTGCCAAGAAGTGGCATACGGTGACATCTTCCTCTTGCGTCTCTTTCCCAAAAGCTTGGCTAGACCAGCTCTTGAATGGTTTTATAGAATACCATATGGCACAATTAAAAATTTTGCTGAATTATCTGAGGCATTTGTAGCCCAATATGCCCATCTTGTTGAAAGAGAGCTATCAGTAGTTGATCTTGTCCACACTAAGAAAAAAGGTGGAGAAAGCCTTCTGAATATCTGCAAAGATGGAAAACCCTTTCCACCCGTATATCTTGCACCTTGCCAGAGCATCATTTGGTAAAAATGTTTATTGATAATGCCCATCCTAGCTTGGCTCACCACATAACCATGAACTGTTTGCAGACCTACAAAGATATCAAAGAGAAAGGAATGATCCTTGAGAAAAGATTCATTAATGATGGTGTGGTCAAGATTTACAAGGAAGCCAACCAAAATCAAACACATTCCAATGACAAGTATAGGTATTGGAACAAAAACAAGCACGTTGAAATAGATGGGGTTACTGATACAAGACATGTGAATATTGTTGGTCCTTCTCAAAACCAGTCCAACCCACCTTATCAACCAAACAATCAACAAGCTATCAACTACCACCAACCAAATAACCAAAGCTATAGAAACCTCAATCCAAGACCCAACTTCCAAGGGTCTAGCAATCAAGCTAATGCCATCAATGTAGCTGCAGGGCAAAAGCCCAGATTTCAACCTGCACCTAGAAATTATACACCCCTTGGTGAGCCTTTGGATGTCATTTTTGAGAAATTAGTCAACAAAAACCTCATCAAATTTCCTCCTACCTAGCAAATTGACACAGGCCAATCCAAAGCTGCATGGTACAGAGACAATGAGTACTACAAATTTCATAGGGTAAAAGGTCACACCACCCTCAGATGCATAAAACTAAAAGATTATGCACAGGACCTCATTGATCAAAAAGAAATCACCATTGGTGCTCAAACCTCTCCCAATGCAGGCTTATAGATCTATCAAAATACTTTTCTTCCTTACAACAACCAAAATCCTGGAAAAGCACCTATCCAAACCAACCACAACAACACCAACAACCACTAGCCAAACCAACAGCATGGGAAGCACAATGATCAGACTTCATCTTATATAGACTATGGTAGCCTTATCGGTTGTATATTTGAAAAGGAGCCTTCTATCAATGTTATCGATATCCAAGGACCAAACAATGAGTGTGTAGTCACCACTCAAAGAGCATGATTTAGCATTGTAGGCCTACCAGTTTCACCAACACCATCAGATCCATCAAAAAGCTAGTACAATATCTTGGAACACCTCAGGAACATGCCAGCCCAAATCTCCATTTTAGACCTTCTCTACACCAGTCCTACATACAAAAGCATCCTTGACAGTGCTCTCATAGAATCTTGTGTCCCTTCAAATATCAACGCTACTAATTATTGTAATCTTATTAGACACCTTTCATCCTCATGTGCCCTATCATTCAAACCCACCGACATACCTGTGTTCAAGCCAGATCACACCTTTCCGCTTCGCATAGCCATCATGGTATCCAATTTTTTTGTAAAAAGAGTAATGATAGATAATGGATCAGCCTTGAATATTTTTACCCTAAAATTCATAAAACAAGCTAGGTATACTGAGGCAGATATCATCAGTGAGATTATCACCATCAAAGCTTATGATAACTTGGAAAGAACCATAGAAGGAACTATTTTGTTGCATTTCAAGGTTGGGCCAATCATCCAAGAAACACTCTGCCATGTTATTGATCTAAACCTACCATTCAACATCCTGCTTGGTCACCCATGGATTCATGCCATGAAAGCCATTCCATCCACTTACCATCAGTGCATCAAATTTATGCATCAAG
Source organism: Cupressus sempervirens (assembly GCA_028749045.1). Classification (NCBI taxonomy): domain Eukaryota; kingdom Viridiplantae; phylum Streptophyta; class Pinopsida; order Cupressales; family Cupressaceae; genus Cupressus; species Cupressus sempervirens. The sequence continues at coordinate 356,954,904 of CM053789.1, forward strand.
GCACTAAGGTAACCATCCATGTCGATCCAGAACCCTTTGCTTACTGCAATGCAGTTGAAGCTTCATGTGTAAACCATTGCCCTGTAATTGATATTAGCACAACCATCACCAGCTCATCCCACACTTGTAATGACCTAGAAACCATCCTCGCCTCCACCCTATCTATCGTGAAGATCAATAACAAAGGCTGTGGAGAGTATAGTCTATCAGATGCATTTGTTGTCGGGGCACTCCCACTTGATCCACACCACCATGGATGATCAACATATCACAAAGCTAAGGAGATTTCACCTCCTTGATACAAACAATTTGGCCCAACCACCTTTTTATCCTCGAAAATCCCTCTTCATGAGGAGCTCACTCCAAATATCAACAATTGGTTACATAAGGATGCACCTTCAAGAAATCAAGCACGTCTTGATCACTTCAGCTAGAAGTATCCCCAAGAACATAAGCTCATTACTAACAAATGGAACTATCAAGGTGGTGGTCTAGGACTAGAAGAAAGAGGAATGTAGTGCCCCATCAAAGCACACAAGTGGGAATCGAAGTTAGGTCTTGACTTTGGCATACCCACAACTGGGGACACCAATGAGAACGGTCACACTTTTTCGAACATTCACCACAACCTTGTCAAAATTGAAGACATTCCTGAGGAAGTTGAAAAGAGAGCCTACGACGATATCCCTGACCAAATCTCCCTAGGAGACTCTATTCTCCAAGAACTATCCATCCATTTCATTGACCTACCACTCGCCCATCCACAACTCATAGATTGGGAGTAACCAAGCGTCATACACATTGATGAGTTCACATCAAAGGAAGCACTTCTAAGATTCATGAGAGTTGAAACACCTCACAAGAAAACAAAGCCAGATTCTGCCTATATCTATAAACTAGATCCCAAGGGGTATTTTGGAGAAAATCCCCAACCTAGTTCCGATACACCCAAAACTAGAACTAAGGTGAATTTGAGACTAGTTAAGGTAGTGAAGAGAACCCCTCAGCAAGAAAATCCAAAGCTACAAGCAAACATGAGGATTTAGCATTGCCTCCTCAAGATAATCGACCAGAGGTGTCTTCTATTCTAATTGAGGATACTAGAGAAGTCAACATTAGTTCTTCAGAGATCCCCAAACTTGTTCACATTGTTGCATCCCTATCATAAGACCAAGCTGACCTCCTCTTTGAGGTCTTAAGAGAGAACATTGGCCAATTTGCATGGTCATATCAAGACATGCCAAGACTTGATCCAAAGCTTGTGGTTCATCATCTTGTAGTCGATCCAAAGATCAAGCCCGTCAGACAAAAGCATAGAAAAATGCACCCCAAGGTGGCATTACTGGTCAAAGCTGAATTAGAAAGAATGTTAGCTACTAAGGTTATCCGACCTATCGACTACTCAGAGTGGATCTCCAACATGGTCCCCATCACTAAGCCTTCTGGTGACATCAAAATCTGCACTAATTTCAAAGATCTTAATAAAGCTTGTCCAAAAGATGATTTTCCCTTGCCCAACATAGATATGATTGTAGATCTTATAGCTGGGCATGAAATTTTGTCCCTCATGGATGGATTTTTTGGGTATAATCAAATCAAAATTGTAGAAGAGGATTAGCATAAGACATCATTCACTACCCCTTGGGGAACCTTTTGTTACAACATGATGCCTTTTGGCCTAAAGAATGTTGGGGCTACCTATCAAAGAGGTATGACATCCATTTCCATGATCTTATCCATAGCATTTTGGAGGATTATGTGGATGATATCTTGGTCAAATCTCATACCTTCATGGATCATCTTGTTGACCTGGAGAAAGTCTTTGATAAGTTAGCCAAATATCATCTCATGTTGAATCCCAAGAAGTGTGTCTTTGGGGTCACATCTGGCAAGCTTCTAGGCTTTATAGTTTCTAAATGAGGTATAGAGATCGACCCCAAAAAGGTCAAGGTTATCTTAGATATGCCTCCTCCCCAGACACTATGATAGATTCACACTCTTCAAGGGAACCTTCAATCTGTCTGACGCTTCATATCCCAGCTTGCAGATAAGTGTACGCCATTTGTACATTTACTAAAGAAGGATGAAAACTTCAAGTGGGATCCTGTATGTCAATGCAGCTTCGATCATCTCAAGCAGTATCTCATCAATCCCCTTATCTTGGTTCCACTAGTTCCTAGTCATCCCTTGATCTTGTACATATCAGCAATGCCTACTGCTCTAGGGGCACTTCTAGCACAGCTCGATGACTATGACAGAGAAAGAGCCATCTACTACATTAGTAGAACCCTAGTTGGTTATGAACTCAATTATACTCCTATGGAAAAAGCTTGTTTGGCAATTTTTTTCTCAACTCAAAAGCTTTTCCACTATATGCTAAGTCATACCATCCAACTAGTTTCCAAGATAGACCCCTTCAAGTATATGCTCTCTAGAACAGTTCTTACAGGCCATTTGGCCAAATGGGTTATGCTCCTTAACGAATTTGACATCCAGTATGTGGATAGAAAGTCAATCAAAGGGCAAGCTATAGCAGATCACCTAGCTGATGTGCCTCTAATAGATGCATATCCTTTGATCACAAAATTTTCAGATGAGCATATCTGTCTCATTAAAGAATAGCCCCCATGGAAACTTTATTTTGATGGTTCATACACATCTCATGGATCAGGGGAAGGAATATTGTTGGTCACACCTCAAGGAGATTACATTCCAAAAGCTTTTAAGCTACAATTCCCTAGCACCAACAACATAGCTGAATATGAGGCTCTCATAGCAGGATTAAAGATAGCTGCAAAATGGAACATCACTGAGTTACAAATCTTTGGTGATTCTTAGCTCATCATCAAGCAATCCCTAAATGAATATCAAACCAAAAATGAAAAGCTATTACCCTACAAAGAGCTAGTTGATCAGCTAACCTAGCATTTTACAAAGCTTCAGTTTACACAAGTGCCTCAAATGCAGAAAAAAGTAGCCAATGTTATGGCTACTATTGGTTCGCTCTTGGAAATTCCCTAAGTAGCTACACAGTATGAGTTCTTAGTTGAGTAGCTCCTCACACCCGCCTATGCGAATGAGGATTCAAACCGTGTTTTTATCTTGGTTGGTCCCCAATCCCCTTGGTACCATGAGATTCATGCTTACCTTAAAGATGGTATCATCTCCCCTCACCTCACACGTACCCAACGCCAAAACCTCATTCACAAATCATCCCACTATGTTATCATAGCCAATACTCTATATCATTGAGGTTATCACAATACTCTATCTCAATGTTTAGACCAAAATGAGGCCGCAATGATGTTAAAAGAAGTACACTCTAGACTTTGCGGTGCCCACACGAGTGGTACTGTCCTAGCACAAAAAATCTTTAGAGCAGGCTACTATTGGCCTTACATCGAAGAAGACTCCTGTGACTTTGTTAGAAAATGTCTCCCATGTCAGTAGAGCACAAATCTTGTGCATGCTCCAGCACAAGATCTACAGCCTATTGCACCACCTTGGCCTTTCGCTTGTTGGGGCCTTCATCTAGTTTGAACTATCACACCTCTCTTATCTGATGGACATAAATGGATAATAATAGCTACAGACTATTTCACTAAGTGGGTGGAAGCAGTCCCCCTAGTCTCAACTACAGGAGTTCAAGTCTCCAAGTTCATCTTGTACCACATTGTTTGCCGCTTCGGTATCCCATCCACCATCTTCACCAACCACGGAGGTAACTTTGAAAATCTCAACATGGAAGAATTATGCACTTCCCTCCGCATCCATCACCACTTTTCTAGCCCATATTTGCCCCAAGGTAACGGCCAGGCAGAGGCAACTAACAAAACCCTCCTCAAAATCCTAAAGAAAGTTGTTAATGATTCTGGTCGTGATTGCCAACTACAAATAAATCTAGCCCTATGGGCCTATCAAACCTCCTTTCATACATCCATAGGCACAACTCCATACTCCTTAGTCTATGGTGCCAAAGTAGTACTACCCATCGAGGTTGAACTTCCCTCCTTGCGCATATCTTTACAAGGGCAAATATCAAATGAAGAATACAGAGTAGCCAGACTCACCCAACTAGATCTCTAAGACAAGAAGCGACAAAAAGCCTATGATCATCTCATAGTCTATCAAACTTGTCTCAAAATGAATTTCAACAAAAAGGTGCTTCCATGACACTTTCAGCCGGGCGACATGGTCCTCAAAGAAAACATGAAAGTCCAAGCAGATCGAGAAAAGAAAGGCAAGTTTGAACCTACATGGCTTGGTCCTTATATTGTCACTGCATCCTTTGGCTCTGGAGCCTATTATCTATCTACACCAGAAGGAGAACTCTTGAATGATCCTACTAACATCATTTATCTCAAGAAGTTCTATGCTTGAAGATCCTTGGTATACCCAGCTTTTGAAAAATACAAAAAAATAGTAAAGAGAAATAAGCGTCTAATGGTGAAAACTTGACAATTCAAGTGCCTTGGATAGGTACCTTGGTGAAAACCTAGTAATTCAGGCACCTTGTGTACTAAGACTAATCCATTATCTATCACTATCCTATCCCTCATCTATCTACTCACCATCCCATAAAACACTTGCTTGTTCCCTTGGTGTTCCAACCATATATCCAACATCTACTAAAGCTTGTAAATACCTCTTGTACAGCTTTTAAATCTTGTACCTCATCTTGTAAATCTTGTACCAAAGCTTGTATTATACCTTGTAAATCTTGTACCATACCTTGTATATCCAAATCTTGTCCAAAGCTTGTACCATATTCCAGCTTGTAAATAATCTTGTATCCTAGCATGTATCCTATCACATGCACACAAAGAATCCCATTTTCACTTAAGCTTTTCGCAAACCATCTACCTATTTGCCTATCAACTATTACAGACATCCCACCCATCACAAACATTTCCATCTCACAAAACCAAAAAATGAAAAACCTTGTACATTTGTAACATATCTTGGTCTGTCAGCTTGTACATCCTCTTTAGCTTCATACCATTGTATCTATCCAGATTTTGTGTCAGTTCCTCCTTGATCAGCATCTTACACACATTTTACAACCCTTGGTTAGCTATTCCAATGCATCCTTTAGCTAGATATCCTGTCACCAAAGTGTTATCCTTCTTAGTTTAGCTTGCTAGACACATCACTCATCCAAATCCATCAGCTTAGGTGCTCTCCAATAGATCCTTGTAGGATATAGCTTTCCTCATGACTAATCTTGGTCTATTAGTACCTCGTCCTACCCATCTCATTGGCAAATGGTTCTCTTTTTGATTTTCCCTTTCTTTTGATTTGGAATCTTCCCTTTTGGGTCTTGAAATATCTTTTCCAAAACAATCTTTTTGTTCCCTCCTCAAGGTTGTCACGATCTTCCATATCATGGTATACTGCGAATCGAGCAATCTGAGCATAAGATCTTGATCAGGTCTTTTGTTTTTTTTTATTTTCTACTTGTGGGTTACCTAGTGTCATTTCTACTCTAATTCTTTCGAGATTCATGTGTGATGCTGGGGCAATCCTTGCGTGTTTGTTTTGAGTCAATTCGTCTGTCCTCTAGACAATTGGTGAAAAGGCCTTGATGTTCTTGGTAACCTTGGCAATTAGCCAATAATCCTATAGAAAATCTAGTGCTCAACTACATGGTGGTACTTCTCTATGAAGTATCCCCCTGCTCAAAAAGCTTCAATGGATTTCCTTCATCTCCATTATCCCCCATCCATATCTAGCATCCATCTCTCCTACCCCAGCTTGTGCAACCATAGCTCTCAGAATCAATCTTCACTTTTAGCTTTAGGGATCCACAATCCTACTCTTAGGGATCCGTCAATCAAATCAATCCACCAAGCCTCATCTTTTCAGATCCACAATCCTAGTCCTAGGGATCTCTGAAAACCATCTTCCACCAATCTGACTCTTTGAACTCCTGTTGCATCAACTTTTATAATCCCCTCATCCTTTTTCCTTATCCCGAATTCCTTTTTTATAGCGCTCTGCTCCTTCATCCTCCATTTCCCCTGAAGTCTTAAGCTTGCTTCTTCTTGTGCCTCTAATCCTCCCTTTATCATTCTCCAATGGTGAGAGTTTGAGCTAATTTAGCCCCTTCTCTTTGCCAATTTGAGTCTCCTTATCCTCATCTCGAATTCTTCTATTTTTCAAGAAACCATTGAGCCTCGCTTTCTCTCCCCACCGCCTTCTTTAGGGGGCATCTCGCAGTCCATTCTCTCATCTTCTGCTCTAGCCTTGGGCATCTTATTTTCTTATCTTTGATGCCATGCCACTTGCGGCATCACATCAAAGAGGGGAAAAATGTAGACACCTAAAATTCTTTAGAAAATAAAGTATTTTTATTTTCTGAAAAAGTTTCTGATGAAATCATCATTTATTAATTAATTATTTTATTTATTTATTTATTTATTTTTATGCCATTAAATCCCTTTATCTTAATTAAAAATATTTAATTAAGGAATCCCTCCCAAAAATGTTTAAATCTTATTTAAACATTAGCTCCTTATTTATTAATTATTTAATTAATAAATTGACCAAAAATCCCAAAATAAATATTTAATTTATTTTTTGCCCAAAACTTGGCCAATTTCCTTAAGACCACTAACCTCTTCCAAAATCTTCTAATCCTTCTTTAATTTTGATTAAAGGCTAATCCCATCATTTTCTACCCTTAATCCCAACTCAAAATATTTAATTAAGGTTAAATATTAATCCTCATGTTTATTAAAAATGTTTTAATGAATATCTCCTCAACCAAAACCCTTGAAATAAATAAAACTTTATTTATTTCCTAAAAACCTTTTATCCTCATCCTAGGAAATTCTAGACTCTTCTAGAAGGTCTTCATCCTCATCCTAAGCCCATCTCTAAACCCCCTTCTTAGCCTAATCCACCCCATCTACCCATACTAACCAAGCTTAGCTACTAACTCACCCACCCTCATTAAAAGCCATTCACTTGCCTATCTCTAACAAGCTTAATCTAATCCTAAACCCAAACCTAATCCCCCTCCTAACCTTGTCACATTCCCTAAGCAAGCTTAAGACTTTCCTAAACCAAGCAAAGTCAACAATCTTAACTCCCTCCAAAATATCCCAACCACCCAACCATGAATGCTCTTACAAAGCCATAAAGACTCTTACAAGCCCATTCATTTCTCTTACAATCCATTTATGAAGGGTCTTTATGAAGATATTATCCCTTGAGCCTCCTTTGTTGACCCCTCAACCCCTTTTGCTCTAACCAATGACTCTATGACATGTGTCACTCCCTGATTGGCTGTAAGGAAGCACAATCCATGTGCTCTCCTCTCATGCAATCTGAGCCCTCCATGACCTTTTCCCCATCCTTGTATCTCAGCCCTCAAACCCTCAAGCCCTTAGCCTATAAATTGAATCCCCTCCCAAGCCATTTAAAATCACAACCTTTAAGCTAAAGTTATAATGCCATTTTGAGAGCAAGTTTTACATTAAATCCTTTCACCCAAGCCAAAATCCATCAAGAACACCATTGAAGCTATTTTGAGAACCTTGAGCATACATCCTAGATCCATATCCAAATTAGACTCATCTCCAAATCAAGAGAACAATCTCATTGAGAGAGCCCCTTAATGGCTCACATTCTCATTTGAGTTTTATTTCCTCTTTGTCTCTCTTAAAGGTTATATTACTTTTGTTAGTTGATGTTTTGTTTCTTTAAATAGATTAGTGTTTTCTTGCTAATATATTAGTATACACAAGTACCATGGGGAAGAGATTGTATAGAGAAGCACCACATATGGGGGAGAAGATCCTCTAATGAGAGAGAGATTAATGTATGGGGAAGAGATTAAGATCTCCTATGTATAAGAGAAAGTATTGTTAATGTTAATGAGAAGTGACATTGAATAAGGGAGAAGTTGAGGATTGTTTAGTGTATGAACAACTAATGTCAATCCAAAAAGATGCAGAATGGAGCAATTTTCTATAGGATTTTAGATATGTTTGATGAAGAGGATCTAGAAAGATTAAAACAATAGTAGTAGCAGCACAGTATTGTTTTGGTATTATTGGAACTTAGATGATTTGCATCTATCTTTCCATCAATGCCAAAGGGGGAGATTGTTATCATGAATGTTGATGGTATTCTATTGGGGGAGTATCTTAAACCTTTCTAGATCATGTGGAGATTGGTAGCATGATTGGCATGTTGCATTCATGGTTGTGTTTGTCATTGATGACAACATAGAATGGTTTCTATCAAAACTAGTAGAGTAGTAAATAAATATTGAATTCATATGGATAGAGGTTTGATATTCAGGTGACATATGGTTAAGGACATGTTTGACACTGTGTCCTAATGGAAAGGTTAAGTGTGTATCAAGTAATTCAAAGATATACAGAAGATATATGTGATTTACAAAGAGCATTATAAAGATAAAGTATCTAGGAAGCAGTTTGTGATGAATATATTGTATCTCCTAAAAAAGATAGAATTGTGATATGTGAAGTTATACAATGACAGAAGATAGTTTAATGGTGACGTGAGAGAGAGTGCAAAGGCTAGAGTCACATGTATGAGAAGTTATAAATATTGTGAGCCAATAGAATTATGTGGTTGTGAAATAATTAATTATCTTAATGTGGTCCTATTATAATTAATTTAGAAAGCCTCAAGGATGACTCAAGGAATTGTTTTTAGGACATGGCATAAAAGAAAGATATCTTCCTTGTTTGACAAGTGTGTGAAGTGGAAAGTGTGCAAATAAGAGAAAAGTGTTTGGTAAGTGTGAGTTAGTGATCCAAGGGATTATTGGATGCAAAATTGGTGATATGGTATTAAGATTAGAAAAAGCAGAGTAGTCTAGTTGATAGGATAGAGGAAGAGGAAGTATAAGTACAGTTCATTTCTATTATTCTACAAGGAATAATATAGAGATCATTTGGATAGTGGGTTCATTGGTCTTAACCTTGAATTTTTTTGGATAGTGGGCCCATCTGCCTTCTACAAATCCTAATAAGGTTGGAATCTCCTAACACGGATTCAAAGTCTCCTAACAGGGATTGATATGTACTAAATGTATTTCATAGACTCCTAATAGGGTCCATCCTCTAACAATGAATATTTACAAATTAGTAAATCATTTTTTGGGTACCATCCCCACCAAGTTTTTCCCTCTGACCAAGGTCTTCCCTAGTTAACATATATGGTGTTATTGTGTATCAATATCTTGTTATGGTTGTTGATTGTATTTCTCATATAGTTAAGGATTAATAAGGTTGATAATTGTGATAATAGTTGGATAACTGATTCACCCCCTTCAAACCAATCCCCCCCCAATAGTTATATTGGTGGACTTTACATTCTAACAAGTGGTTCAAAGAAGAGGTGAATCATCTTTGGTTATGATTTTCCTACTTTGACTTCCAGCTCATTTTTGCATGATATTTTCTCCTCTCTTGTATATGAGGATAAAATTCAAGAATTTCTTCCATGAATTTTCTCTCATGAAATGTGTGGGGTCTCATAGACCTCCATCACAAATATTATCTAGAGATACTATACTATGTCTTGGTATCTTTGACATTCTTTGTCTATAGGAAGTCAAGATTTCAAGATTTTCTCTCAACACTTCTTGTCATGTTATATGGCCAAACAATGCAATTTTTTCTTCCTACCATGAATTTGGTCAAGGTGGTGTAGTTACTCTCCTTTCACCTCATTTATCATGTTCAATTATTTCCCATGATTTTGACCTCATGCTCAAGATTGTGTGGATTTTTTTGTCCTTCCATAATCATTCTTTTGGAATAGCTAATGTTTATGCTCCCAATTATGTTTTTGAGAGATCTAGCTATGGCATTAGAAGGAGGATTTTTTTCCACCTGCCACTTTGATTGTTTGTGGGGATTTCAATATGGTTGAGCTATTCTATGATAAAGAAGGTATTCTATGGACAACTGTAGAGAGAGAACATTTGTACTATATGCACAATTAATTAGGCCTTTTTATCCCAATTCCCATCATCATCATTCTAGTGGGCATTAACATACTTGGTCTAATTTTAGAGATGGATCTAAAAAGGTTTTTAAAAGGCTTGATCATATGATGATATTTACACAATATTTTTTCTCCTTTTCTAGAAAAAGGGAACTACTTGTCATTCCTCTATTGGATGTGAATTTGTTAGATAATTTCCCCATTCACTTTTCTATCACATAGCAAATAGCTCAAAGGCATCCTTCCAAAGCTTTATTTTTTCTCAATACATCATCATTGAGTCATGAACCACTATGGCTCACATATTGCATGTTTAGAATTTAGATCCTCAGTGCAAGATACATTTTGGGTGGATTCAATGGTGGAATGATGCTATCACCTTTATGACAAGATTTCTTTAGATCTATGACAAAAAACTTTCCCTGTACCACAAGTGGTCCAATGACGCCACCACCAAAGCTTTGTGTCCCACCTTTGAGGCTCTAGCCTAGAATGTTTTTGATTTAGAATTGCAAATTTGGCTTGCCAATCTAGATCATAAAAATAGGTTGCTGAAAATTATGCTACCAAGGAGCCTAAATCAAAGGTTGTCTCCATTGGCTTGAGATTGGCAACCAAGCATCAAAGGAATTAGTTCAAGCACTTCTAACCTTCTTGACATTCTTCAAGACTTTTTTTCCATTATGAAAGGTTTTTACTACTAAGGATCAATCGTTAGAGAGGGTAAAAGATTTGAAGAAATGCATCGTTGTTATTCCTAACAACCTTGTGGTTGAGGAGCATATTTTCTATGAGAAAATACACAATCTTAGTGACCTCAAGGAGGTTGTCTTCTCCATGGTGGATGATAAGGCTTTAGGGTGCAATGATTTCCCCTGTGAATCTTACAAAACCTTTTGGGATTCCATTGGGGCTAATCTTCACAATGTCTAACTAGAAGAATTTCAATCTGAATCTTTATGTAACATTATCAACAAAGGAAATATCAAGTTCATACCTAAGGCTAGAAATTTTAAAGATATCTACAATTGGAGGTCTATCACTTTTTTTAATGTATCCCATAAGATTATAGCCAAAGCCTTGGCACTTAAAATCTAGCATCTCTTACCCTTGGTTGTCCATCCAAAGTAAACAAGCTTTAACAAATCTTTCTATATCCTAGACAACATCATTTTTGTCTAAGAAGGCATAGAATAGGCCCATAGGTCTAAGTTGTAAGCTCTCTTTCTCAAAATTGATTTTTCCAATGCTTATGATTGCATTGAATGGCCCTTCATTCTTGCTATGCTAAAAGCTTTAGGATTTGGACCTATCTTTCTTTAGTCTGTGGAGATTCTTTTTAGTGATGCTTCTACTTGCATCACTATTAATAGTAGGAAATATGAGGCCTTGGGCCTTTTCAGGTCTATTTGTTAGGGTTGTCCTCTAGCTCCTACTTTGTATGTCCTAGTTGCTAAAATGTTTGGTTACCTTCTAGCCCACTCCATCTCCTCTGGTCATGTTCAAGGAATTATCTCCCTGAGTCCCCCACTCAAATTTTTAAGGGACACATTTTTTATGATTCCTTCCTCACTCTCATTGAGGGCAAGGAAAATATCTCCAATATGCTCCAATGTCTAGATATTTTTTGTTTGGTTTTCAAGTCACCCATCTAGTAGCACAAGACACTTTTCTATAGGCAATCCTTCCTTCCTTCTCCACCTTGGCTTTCTCAATGCCAATGGAAATGGATCCAACACGATGAAATCTCCCATTTTTTGGGTATCCATTTATCTTTTCAAGCTTCTATAGTGGAACTTATGGAATGTCATGCTTGACAAAATCTCCAAAAAGTTGGATTATTGTATTAGCAAGCCTCTCTCTTTAGCTAGTAAATTCCAAATTTTCTCCAAGGTTTTGGTTGCCACCCATGTGTATTTTTCCTCCTGTTAGGCTCCATCCAAATCCTCTTATTCCAAATTGGAGATGCTTCTCAGAGATTTCCTCTAGGCTTCATATTCTGAGCATCATGCCTTTCAAAGAGTCACTTGGGAGTATTGTTTCTTGCCCAAGGAATCTAGTGGCCTTGGCTTTATTTCCACTCAAAAGAAATGTATTGCCTTATGTGCTAAGTGGGTTATCAGAATTCTTTCTAGGGATGAGGCCTAGAAGATTCTTCTCAGGCACTATATCTCCTCTAGTTTTCTAGTTAATAGGTCAGCATAGAAGGGGATCAGGTTTCAAACCTTTCTCATCACCTCAGAACCAATGCTAATCAAAGGTTATTTTGTTGTTAAGAGCATTTGGAGAGCATGGGAGGCTTTCAAGTCATGGCTTTGATGGGTTGGTAATGGTTTTAGAGATAGGCTTTTCATGAATCAACAAATTTGTTGTTGTTAGCCTTATTTTCTTTTGAGGGTGTGTCATTTGCAAAGATTCAAGGTATCAATGCACTAAATTTTTTCAAACATGACATTTAGACACCCAAAGATCTATTTTCTAGAATATTCATGAATATGAGATCAAGGGAAGTTATGCAAATCCAAAACTACCTACTCACCTAGATCGGCAGACTTTTGACCTTCTGGTCTCTGCTCTGCCTCCTCACTTGCTTCACAAGTTGGGCATTCAACCATTCGAACCTTGGTGGAAGGATTGGAAGTGGTATCAGTGTGCTCATCTTTTCAATTATAAGCCAAGGATGGGATATTTGTTGTCGGTACCTCATTTTCCTATGGTTGAGTCTCTTAACCAGTGCTGGCACCTCTAGTCCATGCAACAAAATTGGAGATATAGGTTTAACATTGTCCTAAAAGGCATTATGGAGCCAAAGATTGCACACTTTTCTTAGTGTGTCCTCTTCTATGGTTTTCCTCTAGGTCTTTGGCTCAAGCATTTTGGTATACCTGACCCATAGTGTCCATTTATGGGAAACCTAAGTGTTTCTTGCAAATCTTTTGGTTATGTCACCGAGCTCAATAGTATGGGCTCTGGATACATGATTTTTTCAGGCCTTTTAGGCTGGGACCATTTTCTTGATATATGGTTTTTCTTGAGGACTCTACCAAAAGCCCTTTTAAATTCTCCCAAATATTGCATGCTTTTAGGCATGAGATTCTTTTCGCTCTGTGGAAAGATAGAAATGTTATGCTTTTTACATGAAATTTTCTAGATATAAATATTTCTATTTATACTAAGGCTTGCATATGTAATAATGTAATGCTACACATTTACATACAAGCCAAAAAAGTGGCTTTGAAGGTGGTCTACCTAAAAGAGCTTCTCAATCATTGGGGTAGTGCTTCATGTAAAATTGTCTAGGTGCTACTAGATTTTGCTTCGATGGATCAAAATCCACCCCATGGTCATTACCAAGGGTGTAGTACCTCAACCAACCACTCCCAAATGTTGTGTTCCCAAGACCCTTGCCACTCTCCCAGTGGCTGGGATGTTTGCATTCACCACTCTACCTCTTCATGATTTGGCTTAGGATGGTCACCAAAAGCTCCTCTTTGTACTCTTGTTGTTCCTAGTTGACCTACCCTATTACAGATTGTAAATGGTCATTCCTGTTCCTAGACCTAGCGATTTCACCTCTAAGGATGGAGGCAAAGGAAAAAGAGAAAAATGGTGTTGCTGATGATGATCGACCCTCCAATGTCACTAATGCATGGGGGTCTCATGATCAACAAGATCCACCTTCCCTCAGGTGGCATTGCTTTAGCCACAGAGGGTTGTTTTAATGTTTTTTGATGAATATTTGTTAATGCTTCTAGCTCTGCCATTTGAACTCTTGTGAGATGATCTTGTATCCCCTAGTCCCTTTTTTGTGAATATATAACTTTAATATTTAATTAATAGAGAAGGGAATATTTATTTAAAAAAATTTAAGTAATTTGGATTATAATATACATAATTAATAATTAGTAATAAGGATTAAAAAAATTATTTAAAAACTTTTTAATTTACTATAGACACAAAAACAATTATAGTATAATTTTTTTAAATTATCTTAGTAAATTTAATATGTAATACCATTCAAATTTCTAAATATAGTTAATGGGCCTTTGGTATACTAATTATGTTCAAAGGATCTCAAAGAGCCCACCAGGAATAAGGCTGGGATCGTGGCCCATCCTTGATTCTTAGTCGATAGAGGACCTTCATAAAAAATAAAGTATATACTATAAATTATAATTTCAAAATTAATAAATACTTGCAAATTAAAATTATTTTGTAATTGTTATAATTTCTTAAACAATACTTAATAAGAATTTTAATATTTTATAATATCTTTCAATATTATAATTAAATAACTATTGTAGAAAACAATGTTCACAAATAATGCAAGCTGTAAATAGCTACAATGTACTTTGTAATTTTATTTTTAAATGGAGTTTTAATGTTTTTGTTTAAAATTACATTTTTCACTTTGATCTTTATTTTCTCTTCCCTGTTGTTTTTTAACACATTAATTTCTTAGTATTGGCCACATTGTAAATGCCATACTGCCATTTTCAAATTGGATCCTTTTACTAAACTTCCAATGATTTAAAGAGTTCACTCATTTTGATAAACAATTGAAGAGTTCAATACTTACATCAACAAGAACATTACAACAAATATTTTTGACAAATGTATGATAGGTTGTTTGTAGAATCTATATGTTTCCATAATATTATGTTGAAGATAAAGGATGTTGTTGACTTCTAAAATTGCACTAGCTTTGCACTAAAAAATAGCAACCACCACAAACTAGCTGAAGCCCTATGAATTAGCCAAATTCAATAATGAGGAGACAACAAAACTGGAGTGGACCAACTAACAATGTTTCTTACAAACCTTCTACACTTCAGGCCTTGTAAGACCTAGTGGGGACTTTGATTCCATGAATTTTCATACATTCACCTCTCTCTTGGAATGAATTTAGTAGGTAGCTCCACTATTCAACTTCAACACACCTAAGATAAGAAGATTGGGGCTAGGAATCTTCATATCTACCTTTCAAATGTGAGGGATGGAGCTAGAAATAACTTATGATAAGTTAAACATGAAAGGGAAATGGTCATTTTGATAAGAGATATTTTTAGTAAGAACACACATGAGACAACAAAGAATGCACAAATTCCTATTTGTATCAATGCCTTAAATCCGTTATGGGAAATGGGGTCATGAGAGGTAAAATAATTGCATAATAGATCTTAAAGAAATATCATTAGATCTAAGACATGTTTCCTTACAACATTATTTACCAATATTCATATCTCATCCTTGTTATCAAAATCCATGTAAAATCTTATCAATCTATGCTCTCCATTAAGCATTTAATTGATTCCTTGAATCCAAGCAATAATAGAGAAATCATATATCTCACAACAAGACAAGTCAAATGAAGAAACCCTTGATTTATTCACTTGAAAACTTGATAGAATCTTACAATGTACAGTTCTGAAATTGAATGTATTATTCATAAAAATGCACAAGCTATCTTTGTCATACAAAAAAACACAATTCAAAGACACAAGAGCCTACAAAGACTCAATATAGATTTCATTAATCTTCTCTAAGAAATATACAGTTTGTTGCTCCTACAATGAAAAACTTGCTGAAAAAGGTGAAAACACAACAATGGATACTTGTCCAACGGGTTTGAGCCAACCCTGTGCCATGAGTAAAAGAGAGAAGATATAGAAGAAGAAATAATGTAAAATGTGATCCTTTGGTGCTATTTGTCAACTTCATTTTCCATCTGATGTAGTTGCTAAGCTTCTCTCATCTTTCCCCAATTGAAAACCAAATCAAATCCCATCATTTTTTATAACAGAATTGTGAACACCTTTCTGAAATAATAAGAAAATCTTTGGAAGGAAAAGTCAATCTACTTTAAAGCCTCTACTAGAAAGCCTACTAAATGGTTTCCAAGGCAAAAAGAAAGTGATGGGAATGTTTGTACCAAATTTGGAGCAAACCCACTTCATCATTTGCTCAAAATTGAATTTGAATTGTCATTGAATAAATAATTATGATTGGCCAGAGGTGAGCCCCCTTCCACTTCCTTTCAACTTAGGAATTCACACCCTATAGATATTCCTTTATTTCATCTATTTCTATATCCTTTTATTATGCATGTTGATTTCTTGAAAGGACTTATTATTAAATTACATTGGAGCTTTGCAATTGGGTTTACCCTTTGTAGGCACTACATGTCGCTACCTGATTGGCCCATGCACCAGCTCACTGCTACATGCCAACCTCTAATTTGACCTCTTATCACCTCGCCACATGGTACCTCTTAAGACCTTGCCACATGGTGCATCCACGAAGTTAACTTTGTGACCCTTTGTGGTGGGCTCTACCAAATGTCTTACGATGTTGCATTTGAATGTCACATGTCCTAACTTGTTCACGTCATCATCTGGCACCTCCAAGCTATGCACACAGTCTCATTCAATCAAAATTTCTATATCTACACACCAAGTCATTATGGGCCCCTATGTGCGGTACTCCACCTTGTCAAAAGTCACTGCGACTTTGACATTATGTATATTGAGTAGTTGAGTATGAAATGACAAACTAAGGAATGTGGGGTTAAACAAGTTTCAGCATTTCCCATAACCTGTGTGTGACCTGCTCCTTCCATGCATCTAATGCCTCTAAAACACATGCAAGCTCATGTCCTCTCTTTGTACTTCAATAACTTCTGTTATTTGGCAATTCTCCATGTTGGAACTTCTCGCAAATCCCAGTGAAAAATAAAAACAACGGGACAAGCTAATCTCCATGTAAAATGTACTAAAGACAAAACAAAGTCAAACCCTTTTTTTCCAGATTCAAGAGAACGCAGTGATTTTTTTCCAATTTTTTGTTATTTACAACTACAAACTACGCAGATCATAAAGATCAAATGCTGAAAATCTCAGAAAAAAATCATATTATTATTTATTTTTAAAAAATTGGTCAACTGTACAATTCTCCTAAAAGATAGCCCCGTCCAAAAACAACACCTTCAGCGCAAACACCGGATCCCAATGAACAATGGTCCATATTGCAAAAATTAACAAAGAAAATATTCACCATCACCAACTAGAACTGCCCGATAATGGCATCCTCGAGTTCCAAACAAGTAGAGCTCTCTCCCATGTATGCTGCCTCCAAGTTAACTGAACCCTTTGGGCCACCCTTAAACATCACACACTAAGAGAAGGATTAAGCTTGGGAAAAATAAGTCAACTTTGACTATTTAATACTTTTGGTCTAGGAATTAAGTTTATTTAACACTTTTGGTTTAAGAAATAAGCTAAGTGTATGATGTTTAAGACATTTCAATCATAAAGGAAATATCCTGCTATTCAAATTGGGTATGGTTCATCATGCCGCGTATGAGGATATTCATTTTGCTGCTGTGATCAATTTTCAAACTGGCAATTCTGATCTTCAGACAACGGTGTCAACCATGCTACAAGCAATTACCAAAATCATTTCCCAATAGAGTAGTGCCTTAGCCTTGGCCAGTTCGCTATCTGCAAATTTAACCACTCGGTTTCTCTCAACCACCGCATATAACGAGTCGCACAACATCTTCCTACAGATTCATATATCAGATTCAAGCCATGCGAATTTACTTCAAACTGGCGATACAATTCATCTGCATTCAACTTGAGTCTATGATTTTCCACAGACCGAGTCTTGTTGGAAATCAGCGTAACGTATTCCCAAATTTGCCTAACAGGTTTTGTAAATGACAAGCAAGCATCTTGCAATATAGTGTAGGATGGTTAAAGAAATCTATTTGCTCCTTATGTCTTCATATGCTGATTGGGAACATAAAATAAGTATGCTTCTCTTAACTTGTTTACTTTCATGGTAAGCGTTACGCGAGTTGCCTTATGCAACTATGCTTATTCCATTCATGACGCATTAACTCATGAGAGCGGTCTTAGACAGAAGTTTCACATGAAGAGTCATAGCTGAAGTGGAGCTCATCAACTTTGTTCAAACATTTTTTAGTGAGAATTGCAGAACTGCTAAACTTGATAAAACAAAGTTTTTTTTCAAAAGGAATGGACCTGGGAACGTGCTCAAATAGATTCATGAAAATTGACATACTTGGAATATTTGAAGAGAAGAATACATGGATGACATCAGTTTAGGCTCATCTATCACTGATTTAAAGTTATAACATCACAAATAGGGCTACCAATCAATCTGCAAATATGATTATCAATGAAATCTAAGAAATTGCAAACATAATCACGTTTGGAAACTATCGAAATGGATTCATCAAAAGCTCAAATTTGGAATATAGAATCTCTTTGACTCCTAAAATTGAATGGAGAAATAATTTCTTCAATAAGGTCAACCGGGTCAAAGTTATAGTCGCTCAAACAAGACTACTGGATAACTATCACAATTGACAACTGGGCAGTTTTATAGTTTTTGCAAATAGACTTAGCCATGGAAACTTATAAAATGGATTCATCAGGGCTTCAAATTACACATGGTGATTAAAATTTATGATAACAATGTAGTGACATGATTTTTTCTTCAAAACACTCAACAAGTCATTAAATATTCACTATCAAATAGGGCTTAACAAAGTGCATCAACAAGACAACAATTAACAACCAACTTTGAGAAACTCAAAACCCTATCAAAACATATCAAAATAATTTAAAATTTGGAACATAAGCTCTCTCATATGCATGGTAAAAATCACCAAAGTGGCGAGTCATAAAATTTAACCAAGTGTACGACATTCTAATGCAAACTAAACCTCTGAAAACTATTTGACACTTGGACAAAAATGCAGATTTCTCAAATGCTCAAAAGGATATCTTACGAAACGATTCAGAATTGCAACCTAACAACTTGAGATGCATGTATATATTAAATGAAAGGTAATGAACACTTGAAACACATGAAATGATTCAAAATGACAACCAAGTACATATGCATGAAAAACTCTTATAAGTTGTACTCTTGCAAAGTTTTCAAATATGGCACTCAAAATCCTTTTAAATTTTAAAAGTTACAAAAAAATGTCAAAAACAAAAATAATGCAATGTCTGTTATATTTTTAGGAAAGGCAATACAAGTCATTTTTCCAAAATTCAAATGAACCTCTATAAGTTTCTAGCATCTTTATTAAAGAAGGAATGATCAATACAGATTGTTCTTTTATGTAGTAGCATTTAACTATGTTTAAACATGTATTGCACTTTCCGAAAGCATTAGAAAATAGTTGAGCACATGTACTACTGTCTATATGGTTTAAATGTTTGTATTAAATTTTCTAACAATTACATTTAAGCTTCCGACTGCCAATACTTTTGGTTATTTCCTACTCCCAGTGTTTGGTTGCTACCGGCTATTTTCTTGCACATGGAGTGACCAATAATATGTTCATCACTGATGCAAACTATTGATGAGATGGTAGCATTCACAACGTAAAGCGAACATGAGCTCTCTAAGATATAGTGTGAGAGGGGAAAATTGTGATTTTACTATGATAAGATTTGTGTTCACGCCAACTTGGACAAAGCCTTTACTAGATCTTCTAAGCGAGAGGTAATCACATTTTATAGTAATTGTCAATTATTGTTTGTCGATTAAATCTTTCAGGTGAGACATCATGCTTTTCTGTCGATGTGTTTCCACATAACTAGCCTATCAACCTATCATGATTTGTTTAACTTTACTTTTCATTGAGATTATTTATCATTCACTCATTTTATTCTTTACTTTTATAATCATTAATATTTAGATTATGAAAATCTTATAGAGGGTGTTTTGGTGCTTTATTATTTAAATTTTAGAAAGCTTATTATTTTTTAAATTCTAATATAACTTATAATTCTTTTTAATAGAATTTTCGTTGTTAAATTACTTTCTTTATTTTTTTTTGCCATATTTTGATGTTTAAGTTATGATTTAAAAATATAATAATTTATAATGAATGTTTAATATTTGTGGTATAACTAAAGATTATAACATGCGAGTGATAACAATTTTATATATATATATATATATATATATATATATATATATATATATATATAAAATGTATCTTTAATTTATTATCAATAATGTCATTTTTCAATAGATTTGTGACATGTAGGAAGCCATCTACAATGGGTTGGAATAGAAGTTTCTCAAAATCATTGGTGTTAAGGATCATCTCGACTCTTTAATCTAGACAGTAAGAAGTAGTGCCATCCACATTCCTATTTAAAATGAAATCTCAAGTTGTTGATTTTTATTCTTGAACTATTGTGGTCAATTGTTATTGTTATAGAGAATATTAGAATACTTTTAATAGGAGAATGATCAAGGATGATTAAATTTTAATAAATAGATATGTTAAATCTGACTACAATATATTGATATTTTTCTTTAATAGGGTGATCAGTTGGAAATTGTGTAATATTTCAAAAATATAGTTAGTTTTAATTCAATTATGACCAGTGAAATTGGCGCATTACTTGAATAGTAAGACGATTTTATTCTTCATTTCAAATTTGATATAGAATTTTTTTGTTTAAATTGTTATAAATTTTTTGCAAAATATTGGAAAACAAGTCCAATATTTTTTATTTATCTTTTACATTTAATAGGGGAAGGGATAGAAAGATAAATGTGTGTGTGTGTGTGTGTGTGTGTGTGTGTGTGTGTGTGTGTGTGTGTGTGTGTGTGTGTGTGTGTGTGTGTGTGTGTGTGTGTGTGTGTGTGTGTGTGTGAAGTGAGTAGAGATATGGGGAAATAATGAGAGGGCTTGATGGATGAATGTAGACAAGGACATGTATTTAGAGGTAGAGAGATGAAATAAAAGGGGAGACATAAGATAGAGAGTGGTACAAGAAGACAAAAAGATGAAGAGAGCTATAAACATAGAGAGTGAGAGAAAGAGATGAAAAGAACAAAAGGTAAGAAGGAAGAGAGAAAAATAGAGGTATATAGGGAGAGGAGAGAGATAGAAAAATAGATAAATAGAGAGACATCAAACATAGATAGGTACATATATACAAATAGATATGAGGATGGGGAGAGATAAAGAGCAAGAGAAAGAAATAAGGGAGATAAATGGAGGCAGTGAGAAAGATAAAGAGATTTATGTGAAGTAGAAAGATAAAGATATATGACCATGTGAATAGTGATATATTTTAGGGATTGAGAGGGATCCAGAGATTAAAATAATGGTGGAATCAATAAAGGGAGATATAGTCAGAGAAATATAGAGATGTAGTTATTTAAAGGTATGTGAAAGGAGGTGATGGAGAGATATGGATGGATAAGATGGGGAAATTTTTTTGGAGATATGAAGGGGGAGGTTGAAGATATAGCTAAAGATGACTATAGTATGAGAGGGTTTAAGAGATATTATAAGGTTTTAAAAGTGAGTTTGAGAGGTAAGTATAGAAATAAGTCTAGGGAGATACGTAGGAAGAGATAGAGAAGAAGAGATGAAAAATATATAGTGTTAGAAAGTAAAGTCCACCAAGATAACTGAGAGTGGGGAAGGGGTCGGGGGGGGGTGGGGGATTTGTATCAATTAGCTAACTATTAAAACATTTATCAATCTTATTAATCCTTGACCATGTGAGCAATATAATCAGTAACCATAAAAAGATACTCAGACACAATGACACCAAATATATTAATTAGGGAAACCCTTTATGAGAGGGAAACCCTAGTGGGGATGGTACCCACAACTATTTACTAATGTAAATATTCCTTCTAAAAGGATACACTTTTCTAGGAGCCAATCAAATACATTCAGTACATATCAGTCCATGTTAGGAGACTTTGAATCCTTTTTAGGAGATTTCAACCCTGTCAGGAGTTGTAGAAGGCAAAATGACCCACTGCCCAAATAGCTTCAGGGGTAAGATCACTAAACTCACTATCCAACTAATCTATATATTATTCCTTGTAGAATAATAGAAATGAAATAATCTCAATGCCTTCTCTATCCTCTTGACCATACCAAATCATCAACTTTGCATCCAATAATCCCTTGGATCACTTACTCATATTTATCAAATACTTCACATATCCCACACTTGAATAGATACATTACAAAAACGAAAATAACCTTCCTTTATACCATGTCCTTAAAATAATTTCTTGAGTCAGCCTTGAGGCTTTCCCAATTAATTATAATAGGACCTCTTTAAGATATTACAAAATATTACATCTTTTCACAATTACAAATCACTATCAGCTCATAGCCTTTACAACTTCTCACACGTAAAAATTTTGACCTTGCACACTCGTTGACATCATCATTAGGCTATCTCATATCATAGTCTAATTGTTCTCATCAAGATTATATCATTGTTAGAAGATATAATCCAAGCATCAAAAACTACTTCTCGAACACTCTATCTATATACTATCCTTTATAATTCATGAATAACTCTTGCGTGTCTTCAACTCCCTGTATGTGCTCATTTCCACTTCATCAAGACACAATGTAGAATTCATCTTTAGTTGTGCTTGACCTAAACATCAATACAAGTCCATACAACCTTGTTCTCTTGTTGCTTCTTTACCAGTCTTTATAGAGCTATGTTGACATTAATGACAAACATAGTCATGAATGAAATATGTCATCAATCATGTTATCTATCTATCCATTGCTTAGGATACTCTCTTAAAGGAATACCATCAGCATTCATGCTAAGAATCTCCTCCTTTGGCATTGATGACAACATAGATGAAAAACATATAAGTTTCAAGAATACCAAATCCAACTCTATTGTTGTTTCTGTTGTTTTCTTCTTTTCAAATCTTGTTATGTCTGTGCTTCCTCATTCTTTTAGATCAACATCAATTGTTCACACTTCTAGTGCATAGGAACAATGCTCCATTCTTATCTATCTTACATGGATGGTAATCAATTTTTACACTTCTCTATCATTAATATAACTCAATATTTTCTCCCCATTGTCATTAATCTTCTCATGAACAATTCTCCCCCATACATACATCTCCCTCATACTTCAAAAGATGTCTTCATACATACATCTCCCACAAACTTCAGAAGATTTTTTTCATGTGATCATCTCCCCCATTTACATCAATGACAAGGGCTTCATTATGCCAATCAAAGTCTTCAATTAGCTCAAGTGTCCATAGACATTATTCAATACCAACTACCAAGATTCCTTGATGACTTTGCTCATCTCAGATACTCCCCCATATAGGAAGCATCAGCATTTAGTTCAAACAAATAATAGTGCTCTATACCATTGGACTGATGCATTCTCTGCATCATCTACTCAGAAGTAGGCAGGGGCATAACCCGAAGCATACCTCATAAATACTCAAATGTATCTTTAGGCAAGGGATTCATAAAGATATTTGCATTCTACTCTTTTGTACTTACATACTCTAATCTGATCTCTTTCTCTACAACTTTTTCTCTCAAAATGTGATACTTAATAGGTATATGCTTAGTCTTAGAATGCAACACATGATTCTTAGACATAGTCATTATGCTTTTTTTATCACAATGTATGATAATAGGTTCTGAAAATTCTACCTTAATGTCCTTCAACATCTATTTCATCCACATGATTTGACTGCAATTGTTTGCTACTACTACATACTCTTCTTTTGTTATACTCTATGAAATACAATCATGTTTCTTGCTTAGCCAAGAAACCAATCTTCCTCCAAGGAAAAATTCTTCACCATTAGTGTTATTTCTATTATCCATATTTCCTACTCAATCCACATTAGTATAAGCACACAAATTAAAATCACTTGATATGTCATACCATAGTCCAAAAATGGGTGTACCCTTTAAATATCTGATTATTTTTTACTACTGCATAATGTGATTCATTAGGATCAGCTTGAAATATTTCCACTTTCCATACTACATTTTTTATATCTAGTCTGATGTGAGTCAGATATTGCAAACCTCCAATCGTAGATCTATACTTCTTTTTCTCAACTATAGGTGTTTCATCTTTGCTAGATAACTTGTGACTAGTTATCATAGGTGTATCAACAGGCTTACAACTGTATAAGAAAAATCTTTTCAACAAGTTCTTTACATACTTAGCTTGTGATAAGAAAATACCATCACTATTATGTACAATCTCTAAACCCAAGAAATGTTTCATCTCACCAATCATACTCATCTTGAAATCATTCTTCATTTGATAAGAAAATTTATCACTTACTTCATCATTACCTCCAAAGATTATATCATCAATAAATATCACAATGATCAATAATCCTTTCTCAATTTCTTTCAAATATAAGTTACTATATGTCATACCTTAATCAAATCCCAACTTTTCCAGATATTTGTCCAATTTGGCATACCAGATTTGGTTGGTATCTCTAACCATTGTTGTCTATTAGTGTCAACCACTTAGTCATTTAAAAGATAGAGTTGGATAGTCATTACTATGATTGAGTTATTCTACATAGGCCGAGTCGTGTACATAAGCTATTATGTATTGAGCAACTCTATATCAATCAAGTAAGTGTATGGTCACAAAATAGTTTAATATATGTACCAAGCTCATTAGTGACTGAGAAAGTCATCAATGACTAAATGAATTCTACATATGCAAGCACTGAGTGATACAGTATGTGCCTGGCACAATATATGTTGAGTATCATAAGGCTAACAAAGGCTGAGAAACAACAATTCTTAGCATCAAAGATAATAAAGATTGAGCAATGTAGAGTTTACATAAAAGTCAGAAATGGAATAGTTTTGAGGTAAAATGTTTATGAGGTTGACTTGGAAGGATTATTTATGTTTTGAAGAGGTTGTTATACAACATTTATATGAAATGGATCACATATCCTATGTTGTATGTTCAACGATCAAAATGAAGAGGAAAATCATGAAACCATCTAGAGAACCATGTACAAAAATCTTTAAATAGAAACAATCATAACCTAGATCATATACATGACCAGGGAGAAGAAGGAGAGAAGAGTATATGTGTGAACATGAAACATTATACTATAAAGGATTAAGAAAGCTCGTAGTCATTCAAGTTTTTTTTTATCATCTAATAGAGAAAGTGACCTATTCATAAGCAGTGAAGTGAAAGGGAAAGACAAGTGTTATCAGATTAAAGAAGAGGATTAGTTAGTAAGGAAAAGACTTAAAATCATCTTATGGATAAAACTGAGATTCAGGTATTGAATTAGTTTTAACAGATTCAAATCAAGGTAAATCTCTTAAATAGTTGTCTTAATAGATGTTTGTAAATCTCCTAACAAATTCCTTACTTAGTTGTAAGTGTTAAATCCTCTAACAAAATGAGACCTAACAATCTCTTAAATCTTTAACAAGATAGACTCTGTTGGTGTTTGAAACTACTGAACAACAAAATGCTCAATACCAAAGTGATAATACTCATATAACCTAAGGATTAACCAATTCCTATTAACAATTACATATGCAAACCACTTGGACCCAACTTCAACAAAACCAATGCTGGTTTTCTACTATTTAGGCTCTACAAAACCAAGGTGGGTATACCTAGGGATGATTCTAATGCAAACTATTGTATGAAAATTATCTTAGTTTCATTTTGATTCTCATCTTCTATCTTTAGGCGCATACACAATTTACCAATTTCTTTAATGCTTTAAATTTTATATGCATCCCTCATAAGTAGATATGGTCATAATTCTCCTAGGGTTTACAAGTATTTCTAGAAATAGCAACTCCCTAATACTCAAAATTTAAATATAAACGAGTGGTGACCAGCATTACAACCTTGAACAAAATAGAATGAGAATGATTTTGAATTTATAATTGTTTTGACATGTAGAATTAGAATTTACTCTCAACCATTTCCGATTTATATGACCAGTGCCTTATCCATGGGAGCAAAGAGTCAATTATTGGTAGGAGATCTTGTTCAATTAACTTGTAATTGAATTTATCAACTGAAATCACCTATTTCTATTCTTATGAAATATCCTTTTCATAAACTCATGAATTTTACTGATATACTAAAGCATTTACATAATCCATTGAATTAAAAGCAACAATATAACCAATATACAACCCATCCAGATTGCATTAAATCAATTGAACCTTATTCAACTGATCTCAAAATTAACAAACTCATGAAATGGAGACAACAATTGGTGACACAGATCTAGTGTAAATACCCTTTTGTATTATCCTTTTTGCTAATTAATATAATAACCAATAGAAACACAATGAGAAACCCAAAAATTCATACTGATTATGTCATTTTTATCTCTCATCAGAAAGTACATAATTGGAAGTAAACTCAAAGACAACTACACATGACTGGACCAACTATACTTTCTTGAAAATTGAAAAACATACAAATATTCGGACAATCACAATGCCTTGAAAACTCATTTATATAAGCATGAGTTGCAACAAGCAAAGGGAAATTGTGATTAATAGGTGTCCTTTTACAAAAATAAGTACAAAAACCCTTTTCAAAATATCCTAGACACCTTAATTTGAAAAGAAACAACAAAAAGCAGTTGTAGATGACAGTTAGAGCGTCAAATCTTCAAGTTTGTCCTTTTCTCTAACTACCTTGTGTTGGTAAAGCTTTTATTTCTACAATTTCTTCCCATACAATAACCTCCCTCTTGGGTGGCCATTTAGATGCTTTGATTGTTGTTAATTCACCAATAGATTTCTACCACCTAGCATTAGTGATCACTTTCCCTTCTATGGTAAACCTATTCATTTCAGTTTCAATCTTAAATAGGGTATCAACAAGTTCATTAAAAACACATTCATCAATATCACCTTGAAAAATGGATGTCATCTATGGCAAGACTACAATATGGTCAAAAAAATTAGACCATTCATTTAAATCCTTTACTTTATTATTAGAATCCAGGACATAAAGAATTAAAGAATGAAAAACATTTGTCAATATTTTCATTTTATCCTAAATTGCTAATAGTTTCCCTATGAAGAATTGCATCAAATCTTTCACCTTATTCATGCCCTCTTTTACAAAAATAACTTTATCAAGGAGGTCTGGCCTTTTTGCTAAAAATGGTATCAACCTGTCAAAGAATTGCATGTATGGTCCCCATTGCTGGAAGATTGGATCAAGCCACCCTATTGATTCTTTGCACATATGTTCTGTAGATTGTAAATTGATGAAAAGCATTAGAGGCATCTTGGGAGATTCTCTTCAAAATTCTTATTCTGTGACTTAGCACATTCATCATAACATTCTTCTTTGTTGCACTGTCAGATTGGGGAACTTTTGTTTCCACATTAACCATAGGCACTGCCACTGTTACCCCTATAGGTATCTCCTCTATTTGGGCTTCTACTTCTGTAGTGTTCTTTTCCTCTTCCACTTGTCTAGGTGCATGTTTTGCCTCTGTTGCAGCCTTGAGTTGTTCTTTTAGGGATGCTACCTCTACTTCTAGGCTCTAAATTCTCCCTTCCAACTCCTCTATCCTCTGTTTTTTCATAAAGCTCATTTTGAGCTCTTCCTCATATAGCTTTCTGACATCTAGATATTCATTGTATATAGAATCTAGCCTATCCTCAATTTAATCTACCTTAAATGCCTCATTCATGAGGACAAAGTGTTTGACTAGGCTAGAGATCTCTTTTCCAACAGTGTTATCTAATGTCCAAACAATCATGTTGCTCTATGCAGTTTCCTATATGTCCATCATTTTAGGTTTTTTGGTGTCTAGGGAAACACTCCATATTGCTAGAGTCTTTATGTCTATGTTAAATCCTGACCCCCTCTTCTGTCCCTCACTGCTACTAGCCTCATACCTGATTGCTTTGTCCTGTCTCCTCATTTGATCAAGAAAAAAGGCTCTCTCTCAATATCCCAATTTGGTATCAAAATCATACCACTCCTATGTACCAACTCCCTGGCTTCTGTAGGGGTCATTGTTTCACTATCTGGATCATAAGCCAATAGTTTCTCAACCAATTCTTTGTTCTTCTCTAGATCCTCTCCTAGCATGAGGCTCAATGTGAGCTCATTTTGTTTTATTTTGTAAAGAAAACTTTTAAATTTTGATGATTTAATGAAATCATCATCCTCCATAAATTTTTCAGATTAGATGGGTCTATCATCCAATCTTGATGCTGCAATTTGAAGATCAGTAGAGGCTTTTCTTGCCTCTATAGCCCATTGATGCAAATAATTTTTCCTAATGTCAGAAAAATATTCATCATTCCCTAGCATCACTTGCAAGGCCCTACTTGCCACCCTCTCTGGGATGTGCATTGTTTTCTACCTCTTATTGTCATTTGACACCCATGTTGAAGATGATGGTTGCTCCTCCTCCACATCAACCTCCAATTGTACATCTAGCTTAGGGGATTCTTTGTTTAGAGTTGCTTCCTCTCCCTTTGGCTCATGTGGCATCTGAGACATGATGTAGTCAAAATTTTCTACCATCTTCCTTAAGTTACCAGGGTAGGGAATCTTTGTATAGAAACCTTTAAAATTAGGGTTTGTTCTCTTCAAGGCCTCCTCCACCTTTCTTATTTCATAGTACTTCCCTAGAAACTCATCAACCTCCCTTGTTGCTACTATATTAGCAATCAAATCCTCCATAGGGATTGGCTTTCTTGGAGGTAGGATGTATCCCCTAGTGGCCTTAACCTCATTTGTAATGTAGTTCTTAGGGTCATACATCCTATAAGGTCCAGTGGCAAACATATACTGACCTAGGTATTAACTCAATTCTCCAAATATATTCTTCCCTACTTCAAAATATCCTACCTTAGAAGTTCTACAAAAAAATGTGGGTTTGTGCAGAAAACGAGGGATCATCTCTTTGTTCATTAATAAAAATTGCCAAAAGAATTCAGTAATAGCCAATCTAGGAGGTAAATACTTGGGCAGAAGGTGAGGAGGTCATCGACATGCATATACTCTCATCAATGTACACTCCTTAAACAAAAATATGTCCCCCCAATTGTGATCTAGTTTTGTTTTCTCATCCAAGAAGGAAGTTCTAAGAAAAGTTTTCAAAACATTTGGGGCCCTAAAGAAAGTATGGTCCAATTGCCTTATAATCACAGAACTGAACAAATTAAAGAACACAAGTGCATTTGAATAATGGAAATTTCTATCCCAGCTATGAGTCCATATTTGCATAGGTAACTCAAAAAATTCATTAGAAGTCTAATTGATGAAGTCCTCACTGATGTAACCAATGTTGTAATACAAGATCAGGTGCATCAGTAATGAGTAATTATGGAACTTGAAGTCCTTCAATTCTGCTTTCTTTGCATTGACAATTTGATTGTGTATGTTGCCTATGATGAATGCCACATAATCATATTCTTTGTGGTAGAAGGGGTCCTGTATGTCACATGCCAGCAGGAATAATAAACCATAGACACAATCCTCTACACCATCACTTCCCAAAACTTTGTGCAGTCCATATACAGTATTCTTGAAGTAATTCTTGAACCTGCTCAAGGGAAAATGATCCCCTACCTTCTTTGGAATCAGCCCTACCTTTTTTACATTGTAAGGGATGTGGGGAAGCATCATATTGTTCACAAAATAGGTCTTATTTCTCCCAAATTTCCCTTGTAATTCTTCAATGTTAATAGGCACATCCATTTGTCCTTCTAATCCAAAAGCTTCTATGAAAGAAGTTTTGTCTGTTATGCACAAAAAGCTCCCGTTATGCCTCTGGAATATCCTAGTGACTAGATTGTAAGAATTTATCACTGCCTTTAACAAGTCCACATCAACAAACACTTCTGGGAATATCAACTTTGCCATGTTCTTGTTCCATGGGTTGTTGACTAGTATGTTTTTAGTTATGTTTTGGTAGAAATATAAAAATAGATTAAAACCATCAATCCTAGGGCATTTTTCATCCCTAACCAGGAAATAAGGGTCTTTGAAAATTTGATCATAAGCCAATAGTTTCTCAACCAATTCTTTGTTCTTCTCTAGATCCTCTCCTAGCATGAGGCTCAATGTGAGCTCATTTTTTTTTATTTTGTAAAGAAAACTTTTAAATTTTGATGATTTAATGAAATCATCATCCTCCATAAATTTTTCAGATTAGATGGGTCTATCATCCAATCTTGATGCTGCAATTTGAAGATCAGTAGAGGCTTTTCTTGCCTTTATAGCCCATTGATGCAAATAATTTTTCCTAATGTCAGAAAAATATTCATCATTCCCTAGCATCACTTGCAAGGCCCTACTTGCCACCCTCTCTGGGATGTGCATTTTTTTCTACCTCTTATTGTCATTTGACACCCATGTTGAAGATGATGGTTGCTCCTCCTCCACATCAACCTCCAATTGTACATCTAGCTTAGGGGATTCTCTGTTTAGAGTCGCTTGCTCTCCCTTTGGCTCATGTGGCATCTGAGACATGATGTAGTCAAAATTTTCTACCATCTTCCTTAAGTTACCAGGGTAGGGAATCTTTGTATAGAAACCTTTAAAATTAGGGTTTGTTCTCTTCAAGGCCTCCTCCACCTTTCTTATTTCATAGTACTTCCCTAGCAACTCATCAACCTCCCCTGTTGCTACTATATTAGCAATCAAATCCTCCATAGGGATTGGCTTGCTTGGAGGTAGGATGTATCACCTAGTGGCCTTAACCTCATTTGTAATGTAGTTCTTAGGGTCATACATCCTATAAGGTCCAGTGGCAAACATATACTGACCTAGGTATTAACTCAATTCTCCAAATATATTCTTCCCTACTTCAAAATATCCTACCTTAGAAGTTCTACAAAAAAATGTGGGTTTGTGCAGAAAACGAGGGATCATCTCTTTGTTCATTAATAAAAATTGCCAAAAGAATTCAGTAATAGCCAATCTAGGAGGTAAATACTTGGGCAGAAGGTGAGGAGGTCATCGACATGCATATACTCTCATCAATGTACACTCCTTAAACAAAAATATGTCCCCCCAATTGTGATCTAATTTTGTTTTCTCATCCAAGAAAGAAGTTCTAAGCAAAGTTTTCAAAACATTTGGGGCCCTAAAGAAAGTATGGTCCAATTGCCTTATAATCACAGAACTGAACAAATTAAAGAACACAAGTGCATTTGAATAATGGAAATTTCTATCCCAGATATGAGTCCATATTTGCATAGGTAACTCAAAAAATTCATTAGAATTCTAATTGATGAAGTCCTCACTGATGTAACCAATGTTGTAATACAAGATCAGGTGCATCAGTAATGAGTAATTATGGAACTTGAAGTCCTTCAATTCTGCTTTCTTTGCATTGACAATTTGATTGTGTATGTTGCCTATGATGAATGCCACATAGTCATATTCTTTGTGGTAGAAGGGGTCCTGTATGTCACATGCCAGTAGGAATAATAAACCATAGACACAATCCTCTACACCATCACTTCCCAAAACTTTGTGCAGTCCATATACAATATTCTTGAAGTAATTCTTGAACCTGCTCAAGGGAAAATGATCCCCTACCTTCTTTGGAATCAGCCCTACCTTTTTTACATTGTAAGGGATGTGGGGAAGCATCATATTGTTCACAAAATAGGTCTTATTTCTCCCAAATTTCCCTTGTAATTCTTCAATGTTAATAGGCACATCCATTTGTCCTTCTAATCCAAAAGCTTCTATGAAAGAAGTTTTGTCTTTTATGCACAAAAAGCTCCCGTTATGCCTCTGGAATATCCTAGTGACTAGATTGTAAGAATTTATCACTGCCTTTAACAAGTCCACATCAACAAACACTTCTGGGAATATCAACTTTGCCATGTTCCTGTTCCATGGGTTGTTGACTAGTATGTTTTTAGTTATGTTTTGGTAGAAATATAAAAATAGATTAAAACCATCAATCCTAGGGCATTTTTCATCCCTAACCAGGAAATAAGGGTCTTTGAAAATATGGTCATTTGCCAAAATGGTGTTGGATGACCCTAGAAGTTTTAGCCAATCTTTTGCATGCTTATTTGGCTTCCTAACTCTTGAATTCTTCTATGTTTTGACAACACCCTTCTTCCTTTGTCCTTCTGCTGTAACTTCAACAACATCATCACCATCATCTGCGACCTCTATCTCTTCTGTAGGAACCTCCTCGACTTCCTTGTTAGCCATTTTCTCTAGAAATTATATTTTGAACTCTTGCAACAATAACACAAAAAACACGAGGCTATGGATACTTGGAGAATTTTTTTAGAATTGGAACACAAATTCTTTGAAATGGCAATATTTTGAACGTTCAATCAAATGTTTATTGTTTAATCATACAATCTACCAAGTTTTTTTATAAATTCTGCATGCACGAGCTTTTAATACCACCCTTGTAGGCTAACAACAAGGGATATCAATGATGAAATTTGATCCTAATGTACTTTTCAGCATTTTATTTTACTTGGCCATTGTGAATTTGTCCTTTTCTCTGAATTGGCATGACACCTCAGCCACTCCCTTTTCAAATTTTGTTCTTCCATTTATATGGTGAGTCAAAATCTTTCAATCTCTATAACCTTGGAGACATACTTAGCTAGCCTTTACGTCTATCTGGTGATGCTTTAGAATACTCCAAGCATAGAAGTGTTAGGGTTTCTTAAGCATTATATTGAAATTTCTTTTACACTCTTATGCAACCCCTTGCACCATAGAATCGCAAGCCTCATCAATAGGTACCTATGTTCTTATGCTTCAAACCTTCCTTGTATGAGTGTAAAGCCTTTGTTACAACCTTCACTTTACCCTTTACGCCCTTATGCACATGTATCACCAGAATCCTTAAAAAACTTCTTTACACTGCTACACTCACTTCATTACTCGAGACATCATAACACTTTACATATCCATCCTCCGATCATATGCTCGAGGCTTTACCCGTGGCATCATAATATCTCTCATCTTTTCTTTATTTCTCCTTTACACCTGCACGAGTTACCTTAACCTCGTAACATCAGAAAGCCTTTACAAATGGCATCCTACTCATACATTTCTCCTTTCTTGTAGTAGTGTAAAGCCTTCTTTTCATTCCTTTATCTATTCTTTTATGCTTATACACTTAGACTTAGCTTGTAACCACAGAGAAAGGGATGAAACAGCTCTTTGTTCATACAGTGACTATGTAATCATAAAGGCGTAATGAGAAATTTCTCTTTTCATTTATCAATGACTTAGATTGAATCTCAGAAAAATAAAAAAGAACATCGTTGTTGATTTTAGGCACATGCAAAATGAGGAACTTAAGTCATCTTCTACGCAGGTTGGGCCCATCTGACATGTATGACATGTCACCATTTGATTTGTTCTCATGAGGGCCCATCTAACAACTCAACAAGTCCTACTTAGCACAATCACCATTATAATATCGCTTTATGGTTGTTTGCAAGTCTAAGAAGCAAAGGCATGTAAACAAAATTGAACTTCACTTTTGTTCTTACAAGTTCCTTTTACACGTAAAACTGTAAGACACTTTATGCCTTCTTATAAACCATCCTTTATGCCATGCTGAGATATTACACCTTTATGCCATTCAATAGAACGTAGGTGCATAGATCAAACCATAATACCTTTTTGCCACTTTGCTCAATACTTTACTCATATGCCCATAAAGCCATCTGACATAGCTCCTCTTAAACCTTTTACGCTCACCTGCTCAATAGAATAATATGTGAGCAGAAACATCTTATCAAACCCATTTTTCTCACCCGCTCAACTTATCACCGTAGAGCTGTAAGACCATTTCCCAAGCATCGAAACCCTTTACACCTCTCCACCTGAGGATCAAGCATATGATCAAAGGACCCCAAAATGAATTGCTCCACTGTTACGGAAAACATAACCATATCCCCATGAGACATGAAACCCTTTATGCCTTTAAGCCACTTGATGAAGTGTGACCATAGAAACATGAATAAGAAAGCATTTCATTCTTATGGGAAACCTGAACACTATAAGACCATAAAGAGAAAAACTTGGGCATTTTTACAAACCCTTCTGAAAAATTGAAAAATAACCTAGGATTTTTTCACTTAGGGCATTTTAATGACTGTCTTGGAGACAAACTTTGAGAATTTAAAAAGAATTCAAACAACACAGAGATGAGGACATGATTGGGGTAACACAAAATTTGAAAATTATAAGGAAAGAAACCCTAATCTGTAGGATACCATGACTTAAATGATTTTTTCACCAAAATTTTAGAACTCCTATGCATTATGAAAAATCAAACCAACAAACTCCTCACAAGGTAGATCACATGTTATGGTTAAACATTATAACCTTAATTGGTTAACTTTATTACTACAGCAGTGAAGATTTGTGGGTGTTATCCCTACCCCAGTTTTACCTTCACTATGGAGGGTTTCTAGGTAACAAATATTGTGTTATGTGTTTTTACTTTCATTCATGTGATTGAACTGATTTACATGTTGCTACAAGCTTACATTAGAAGTTTTACATGCACAAGTTATTGATGGATACAGATGAATCTGAAAAGAGTTTAAAGATTTAAAGTTCTTGACTCACCCCCTTCCAGTCCACCCCTCTCAATATCTAGTTTATAGCTCCATAAATCAACAATTGGTATGAGAGCATTGGTTCTCTAAAAGAAGCTTAAAGGCTTGGAGATTAGATTTCAAAGATTAGATAAGAGCACTGAAAAGAGAACATGAAATCCAATCAATGAGACTATGTGGAGTCACTGAACAAACAAAGAAAGTTGAAGAAGACATGACTATGGATGAAAAATACAAAAGGGTAATGGATACTAGACTTGAAGAAAGGATATAAGATGTGCCAAAGCTCACAAATACTCAAATGGATATGATGAATCAACTAATGCTTGCAAATCAGAAACTAAATCACAAGGATGTGGAAATTGCAAATCTCAACTCACACAATGACATACTAAAGAATGAATTGAAGAATGAGAGGGAATATATGGATAAATTCAACAAACCAAAGGAAGTAATGAAGTATTTTGAAGAGCTTATGAAGTCATCAAGCTGTTCTAATGGGTTAGGACATTCTTGCACTAAGAAAGGAGAATCATCCAAGAATGGAGAAATGAGAAATGCAAAGCCAAAGAAAAAACCAACATGCTATCATTGTGCAAAAATTGGTCATACTAAAAATATCTATCAAAGAAAACATGGTATGAAAAATTCTAAACCTAAGTTTATTGGTTATTTCTTTTACTACAAGAATCAAGGACATCAAATACATAAGTGTAGGTCAAGACTAAGGGATACACCTATTGCAACTAGATTTGAAGGATACTATTATAACTGTCAGAAATATAGGCATAGAACATTTGAATGTAGATTAGAGACAAAGCCCTACTGGTCAAATCAGAGGAAGAAGAATTATGCACCTAACAATACATGTTCCAAATGTCACAAGTTTGGACATCAAAGAAAGAAATGCAGGACTCAAGTACATTTGGAAAATTAAACAAAGGATAAATGCAAAGGAAAAGTGGACGTTGAGCAAGTGAGAAATGAAATGAACTAGAAATGGAAAAGGAAAACAAAAGGTGGAAATAGTAGAGCAAATGGGTCACCCAATCGAATGGAGAAGGTGATCATGTCATCTCTAACTAAGCAAGAGAGGTATGTATGAAATTGTATACTTAAATGATATATCATACATTAGTTCCTTACATAAATGTGCCAAAGGTTCATATCTGCATATACAAGATGTATACGAACAAATTTGTGAAAGGTTGTAGAGTATTTGCAAAATTTTCTATGTTGACCGAGCATTGCAACATAGACTGAGCACTTCAATAGAGACCGAATGATGTGATATAGATCAAAGGTTGTTGGAGAGACCTAGTTGTTATACAAAGATGCTAGTATCAACCAAGATAGACAGATTTCACTCAAAGAAGTACACAACAATAATGGAGACCCTAATTGATCAAAGGGAGATATGTGTGTGTATTGTGTGTGTGTGTGTGTGTGTGTGTGTGTGTATATATATAATTCAAGACATTTTTTTCTTACCTTGAATTCATATTTTTGAAGAGTACAAAATGATTTAGCAACTAGAAGAGAGTTCAAGAGTGATTCGATCAAGAAGTTTGAATGAGTAAAGAGCATGAACAAGTGTCAAGTATCTAGCAAAGGAAAAACATCAAAACCTAGCTATGATCATGACAACTTCATTGGCTACTAGAATTAGCCAAGAAGAAGTATCTAGAGAAGGAAAAACATCAAAACCTAGCTATGATCATGACAGCTAGAATTAGCCAAGAAGTTAGTAAAGTTCAACTGGTAAAGAGTGACATTTTTCCTCCACCTAAGTTTCGTGCTATTCCAAAAATTATTATTAAAGGAGACTCAAAGGGTGTGTTATCCTCGATACCACCTAAAGTCATTATGACATGACATCACATGTTGTTATATGAGTAAAATTGGAGAAGTCGGACTATAAAATCAAGGAAGCTTATGAGAATTTGTGTAATGAAGGAACTTTTAAGGACAAGGTTTAGATTGTTGAGAGGAAAGGGTTAACTCGTGCCCTAAAATTTCCATGGAATTTCATAATCGAATGGATTAAAGTTATCTTGAGTAGAGTACATAATATGAAGTACTAGTTACAGAATGAACTAGTGGAGATCAAAAAGAAAATGATACACATGGTTACAAGTTATATAACCCTAGATAAGAAGAAAACCATGCGATGCTTGAGCTGAGAAGAAATTGAGGTGAATACAAGAGCTGAGTGGAATGGATGTGTTTTTTCCATTACAAGCATCCTTGGTCCACTTATAGAATTTTAGTAAGAGTCATTTCTCACAAATTCTATCAATCAAGTAGATTGAATAGTCCATCATGTATGGTTGTGGACTAAGCATGGAAGATTGTGATGAAAGATCATGAGTATGATCTTGTCGAGCTACAAATGTTGCAAGAAGCAAAAAATCTATGATCAATAAGAAAGATGAAGAATTCAATTTGTAAGTTTGGTTTTGCAATTTTTTGTATACTCTTTTATATCTAGAATTATTTTCCTAGTATAGGTAATGTTGTATGGGAAAAAGACAAACCAGTGACAAG
The DNA here is from genome assembly GCA_028749045.1 of Cupressus sempervirens. Taxonomy (NCBI): domain Eukaryota; kingdom Viridiplantae; phylum Streptophyta; class Pinopsida; order Cupressales; family Cupressaceae; genus Cupressus; species Cupressus sempervirens. The sequence goes on from CM053789.1 coordinate 356,991,889, forward strand.
GCAAATCAATGAGTTTATTACTCAATTGGGAGACAACTTTGAAAATGCAATGAATGTTTATTTTCATGAACTCAGGCTAAGGTTGAAAAGGAGAATGAAAATTCCAAAAGTAATTGATCACAAAATATTATAGTGACATATGTTTTCTTGTTGATACGAACAACACATTTGTACAAGTAGTTAAGCTCAAGAAGGCATGTTTATAAAGCTTTCAATATGAGATAGATAGTGATCTTGTAAGTCCAGACATTGATGCATTATTAAAAGAAGAAATAGATGTCGAGACTAAACCTTTTGGAAGATATGAGGAAGCCAAAGCAAGGATAACTATAAATATCAAGATAGCTTCCAAGGAGAAGAAAAGGAAGAAGATGATTGAAGACCTAGAAGGTAAGCTAGGCACCCTAGGTAAGGGAAAAGAACCATTGAAATCAACACAAGGTCTCTGTGAAGATGAAGAATAAGATAGTAGTGATGAGAAACATGAAATAGAAGAAGGTGACAAGGGTAAAGCCCTAGTTGTTGTCATGTCACCAAAAAAGAAGGCTCAAAGAATAAAGAAGGAGCAGGAAGTGACACCTCCACCACCAAATAAGCCAAGGATGAGGGTAATTGCTAATGTCGATAAAACTACAAAGAAGAGAGTAGCAGAGACTACTAAGCTGAGTGCACCTAGAACTAGAAGAAGAAAATTGGTTAGAGGACCATTTTAGAAAAAAAAAAAAAAAAGTCTATTGATGAGGTATGTTCAGAAATAAAATGTCCCCTAGGCTTATCTAGTTTTAAATTTGTGAAATATGATACACTAGATAATGGTGATAAGAATAGAATTGAGGAGGCTATGATAGAAATGATGCCAAGATTAAAGCTAGATCCTAGTGAAATAGAGAAATAGATACCTCAAGATCTCTTTGAAAGACTAAAGAGAAGATAATAAGAAGTAGAGGATGTAGAAAAATAGATAAGAACTGACACATTAGTCAGCAATATGTTTGATCTGTCACAAGCTCAAAAGGACACATTTTTGGAGTAGTATAGGAACAGATTTGTCCCAAAATATAGAACATTTTTTATATTGATAAATAAGGAGGAAGTCATATAGCAATAAAGTGAGTTATTTTAGAAGAGCATTTTTGGACTAACTATAGAGAAGGTAGAGACTGTAAACATTGATGATGAGTACAATAGTGGAGAAAGTTGATGTGTGTCGAGTCCACGAGGAAGCATGTCTCCTATACATGCCAACACCCCTAACACTCCAGAAGCTGAGCATTCAAGGCTCACAAATGAAGAGGAAGATGGTAAAGACAAAGAAACAAATGAAAATGATAAGATTGTTTCAGCACCTCATATTGACGAAAGAAAATAATTAAATAAGGCTAAATCAAGTGAGACTATTATTGTCTCGAGCATGAATGCACAAACAAGACAGAGTTGTGACACCCCCTCACCTACTCCTAAGCCAGCATTGAGCAACACCACCCCTTCACCTAATATGAAGAGAAAAGCAATAAAAGATGTTTCACCATATATTGAGGTTAGTTTGGATGAAATCATTGAGATATCACAACTTGATCTAGGGAAAATCTCACCTTGGGGAAAAACATTTTGCTACAAGAAATTTTGAAGAAGAAAAAGAGACATGAAGATTTATGGAAAGAACTATTTAGTAGAAACAAGTATTACAGGATGTAAAGCATATTTTTGTTGAAGCTTTTGACATTCAAAATTTTGATGAAGGGACATTAATCATTGATCAAATTGTAAATATAATAGATCAAGTAAATGCTGAAAATTTAGAATCCAATCAGAAGTTAATGGACTAGTCAGCAAGAAGATTTAAAACAAAGGTTGTGGACAAAGTTTCCATAACTATTGCTAAGTAGAAAGTGCTATTGCAAGATAAAGCACAGGCTATGACTAAACTTATACAGAGAGTACAAGATTTGTACATAATTTTGTTAGATGTGCCAAGGTTTATAGATAATATCTAGGCACAAATAAATAAGACTCAGGCTGAGATGAAGGCATCCAATAGTATTATTTCAAAGTCAGCAGGATCAAGCATTGATGGCTACAATATTCTATTGAATGCTCAAGGCACATTGGTTGAGCTTCAAGCAGCTAACAATAGCATGAGATCCAAATTGATCTCAATTTAGGATATGATGAATTTCAATATGACAAAGTTTTTTTTCCACTAATGTCAAAGGGGGAGGTTTCTGGTATCTCTAACCATTGTTGTCTATTAGTGTCAACCACTTATTCATTTATAAGACAGAGTCAAATGGTCATCACAACAAATGAGCTACTCTACATAGGCTGAGTCATGTACATAAGCTAGTATGTATTGAGCAGCTATATAGGAGCCGAATAAGTGAATGTTCACTAAGTAATTTTATATATGTACCGAGCTCATTAGCAACCGAGCAAGTCATCAACAATCGAGTGGATTCCAAGTATGAAAGTATTGAGCAATATAGTATGTGTCAAGCACAATATATGTCAAGCATCGAAAGGTTAACAAAGGCTAAGCAATGGCAATGTCGAGCATTAGAGACAGTAAAGATCAAGCAATGCAGAGTTTACATAAAAGTCAAAAATGGAATATAGTTTGAGGTAAAATGTTTATCAAGTTGACTTAGAAAGATTATTTATGTTTTGAAGTGGTTGTTATAGAAAATTTACATAACATGGATCATATATCCCTATGTTGTATGTTCAATGATCAAGATAAAGAAGAAAAACATGGTACCATCGAGAAAACTCTTTATGAAAATCTTTAAATAGTGATTATTTTAACCTAGATCATATACATGATGAGGGACAAGAACGAGAGAAGAGTATATGTGTGAACATGAAGCATTATACTATGATAGATTAAGAAGACCTATAATCATTCAAGGGTTTTGTTATCATTTAACAAAGAAAGTGACATATTCATAAGCAGTGAAGTGAAAGAGAAAGACAAGTGTTATTAGATCATAAGAGAGTAACATTTAGTAAGGAGAAGACTCAAAATTATATTGTAGAGAAAACTAAGAGTCGAGTACTAAAATAGTTTTAATAGATTTGAATCAAGTTAAATCTCTTAATAGAGTGGTCTGAATAGATCTTTGTAGATATCCTTAGTGAGTCCTTACTTATTTGTAAGTGTTAAATCCTCTAACAAGGTGAGACCTAATAGTCTCTTAAAACTTTAATAGGACAGACTCCTCATAGGGTAGATCATATTTTATGATCAAACATTGTAACCTTAAATGGTTAATTTTATTTTTTCAGTAGTGAAGATTTGTGGGTATCATCCCCATCCCAATTTTACGTTCACCTTGGAGGGTTTCTAGGTAAAAAATATTGTGTTATGTGATTTTACTTTCGTGCATGTGATTGAACTAGTTTACATGTTACAACAAGTTTACATTAGAAGTTTGACATGCACAATTTATTGATATATGTGAATGAATCTAAGAATAGTTTAAAGATTTAAATATTATGAATAACCACCCCCCCCCCCCACTCTTAGTATCTAGTTTACACTTACATAAATCAATAGATTCAAGGTTTTTTCTTTAGACCATAGAATACTTTCTTCAATCTGCATGTCATATCCTTTTTTTCTATCAAAGGAAATCTTTTAGGCTTCTCAATGTAGATTTTGTCTTCTAGTTTTCCATTCAAAAATTTTGACTTTACATCCACCTAATATACTTTAAACTTCTTTTCATTGCATAAGCCAAGAATAGTCTTACTACTTCAAGTTTGGCAACGGGGGCAAATATTTCCTCATAGTCTATGCCTTCTTGTTGTGAATGTCCTTTGTATACTAGTTTAGCTTTATTCCTCACAACTTCACTTTGTTCATTCATCTTATTTCGGAAAACTCATTTAGTTCCTATAACATTATTGTCTTTAGGTATAGGAATCAACTCCTATGTCATTTTCTCCACAATCTAATCTAGTCCTTCCTTCATTGCATGAATCCAATGATAATCTTTGCATGCCTCATATGCACTTTTTGGTTCAACTTGAGAAATCATACACAATTCTTCATGTATTGTGTTTCTTGTCATAACTCATATCTCTTTGCTTCCAATAATATGATTTCCAAGATGATTCTTTGTCAAATTCCTATTCATTGTAGGATTTTCTCCTTCAATTCTTTTTTCTCCTCTCGGTTCAGATCTTTGTTCTTATCTTTGTTCAACAATTTCAACATCATTCAACAAATCATTGTTAATCTCAAAGAAAACTTCAATATTTTCTCTAATAGGTTTAGGATTATATTCTTCTTCATCAGAAATATAATCCATCATTCTCTCTTTAACTCCAAACTCCAAACTTTTCATCCAATTTCACATTTTCTCACTCACAAATAGTCTTAGTTCTCTGATTAAAACATCTATAAGATTTTCTTTTCAATGAGTAACTAAGGAACATACCTTCATCGCTTCTTGCATCGCACTTAACAATGTCATCATCTTTCTTTATGTAACACTTCCAAAAATCATGAAATATTTTACTGAACGTGAATGTCCAAACCATATTTCATAGGGAGTCTTGCTTGTACCTTTTTGTATCTGCACTCTGGTCATGGTGTATATTATTGTGTTGAGTGTTTCTCTCCAAAATATCTTGGATGCATCATTCTCAAACATCATTGCACTTGTTGCTTCAATTACAGATCTATTTATTCTTTCAAGAATCTCATCTCGCTCAGGAGTCTTAGGTGTTGATAGTTATCCCTTGATACCATTTACTTCACAAAAGGTGTTAAACTCTCTAGAACTAGCTCTATCTAATCTCAAACATTTTATCTTTACACCATATTCATTCTCAATTGTATTTTTTGAATAACTTAAACTTTACAAATGCCTCAGACTTTTCTTTAAGAAATGTTACCCACATCTTTCTAGCAAAATTATCAACAAAAATAATAAATTACCTTTCACCATAGAATTTTCTTGTTCTGGTAGGACCACTCAAATCTGTATGAACAGTCTCCAATTTCATTGTGGTAGTGAACTTCTTGCTGGGAAAAGAATTTTTCTTCTACTTAGCCATAGCACATTCATTGCAAACAACATTAGTAGGTCTCATTATTCTAGGTAGATCTCTAATATAAAATGTACTACTAGCCTTCACAATGTTATCAAAGTTTAAATGACAAAATCTTCTATGTCATAACCAATTTTTGTCCACCATTGCAACCAAAAAAGTCATCTATATAGGGTTTAATTGAAAAAATAAGCTCTAGATCTTGTACCAGTTCCAATCAACTTACCATCTTTATCTTTGATAATGCATATCTTATCTATGAATTGCAACTGATAACCTTTATCACCAACTACCTAATACTCAATAGGTTATGTTTTAGTGGACATCAACAAAATAAATATCATCAGTGTTAGTCTTTCCATCAAGAGTAATAGATCCTATTCCCTTGATATGATAGGATGCATTGTTACCAGCTCTAACAATTCCTCCATCATGATTTCTAAACTTAATAAACTTATTAATGTCTCTAGCCATGTGATGTGAACACCCACTGTCTATAATCCAATCAAATTTCTTTTCAACTTGTGAAACTAGAGCTTTTTCTTCTCAAATTTATTTTTCAAGATTTTCTTCTTTTATAGCCACAAATCCCAATTCATCATCACTTTCACCTTGAACTTTTTCTTAAGACTCATCATCTTCATTTACATACAGACAATGTCTAGATCTTCTAGATTTGAAATTCTTCTTATATTTTTTCTCTCTTTTAGGACAATTAGAAGCATATAATGACCAAATTCATATCAAGTCCAACTTTTAAAAACTCTCTTACCATCTAGGTCTCTTGTTACAAGAAGGGAAATTCTTTCCTCAATTCTTCTATCCTCCTCAGATGTGAATCTATTGTTCCTAGCTTAGTCTCCACTAGTGCTTGCACTTCTAGATAAATAAGGGTTAACACTTAATGCACTAAAGATTGTCTCCACTCTAGGAAAATCTATAGATTTATTTAAGCTTGCTTTGTTTCTTCCAATACTCCAAGTAGTGTCTCTCTAGTAAATTTCTCAATGCAAGGTATCACTAACTCAATCATCTACAATGTTTGTTTGAATGGTGGTGTCAAAATTTTCAAGATCTTCCAAATAACCTCATCTTCCATTTTAGATGCATTACAAGACTAAATACCTACAATAAATTATGATATTATACCAATATAGCTTCTTATAGATTCATCCGCTGTCATTCTAGCATCTTGAACAAACATATCCAATTATGTAATCTAATTCTTTTAGCATGTGCATCAACTTTAAATGTAGTTTCTAAAGCTTTCCAAATTTCATAGGTTATTTCTAAGGATTTTACCTAATTGTATTCATTCTCGAAAAGAGTTGACAATAATGCTTCTTTGGAAATCATATTGCACATAATCAGATATCTTTCAGCTTCACCGTATTCCTCAAGTTTGTTTTCTTCCACAATCCTCTTTTAGTCTTTATCATCAACCAATACACTGGACCCCTACATAGAAAATATCTTCATCTTCTCTTTCTAGCAGTCATAGCTAATTCCATCAAATTTAGGACTTTCTTTTTTGAAGTGACCTGTCATTGATATCCCAAGATGTTAAGTTTTTTCTTCAAGGACTTGATTCTCTAATACCAATTGTTAGAAAGTAAAGTCCACCAAGATAACTGAGAGAGGGCAAGTGGGATGTGGGCAGGTGGGGTGTATTAATCCTTAAGCATGTGAGCAATATAATCAGCAACCATAAAAAGATACTTGTACACAATAACACTAGATATGTTAACTAGGGAGACCCTTGATTAGAGGGAAAGCCTCGGTGAGGATGGTACCCATAAAATGATGTACTAATATAAATGTTATTTGTAAGAGGATTGACTCTATTAGGAGCCAATGAAATAAATTTAGTACATATCGATCCCTATTAGGAGACTTTGAATTCCTTTTAGGAGATTTCAACCGTGTTGGGAGTTGTGTCAACCTTTTTAGGAGTTGTAGAAGGTAGAAGGACCCACTATTCAAACAACCCCAAGGGTAAGATCACTGAACTCACTGTCCAACTAATCTATGTATTATGTCGTGCAGAATAATAGAAATCAAATGATCTTAGCTCCTTCTTTGTTCTCTTGACTGGACCAGCTCACCAACTTCACATCCAATGATCCCCTGAATTGCTTACTCACATTTACAAAATACTTTTCATATCACACACTTGAATACATACATTACAACAAGGAAAGTAACCTTCCTTTATACCATTTTCTTGAAATAATGCCTTGAGTTGGCCTTGAGGCTTTCCCAATTAATTATAATAGGGTCTCTTTAAGATATTACATAACATTACATCTTTTAACACAATTACAAATCATTGTCGGTTCACAGTCTTTACAACTTCTCCCATGTGTGATTTCTGACCTTGTGCACTCACTGATGTCATCATTTGGTTGTCTTCTATCATGTTCTAACTGCACTAATCAAGATTCTATCCCTATTAGGAGATATAATCCAAACATCAGAAACCGCTTCTCAAGTAGTCTCTCTGTATACTATCCTATATAATTCATTAATAACTCTTGCATGTATTCAACTCTCTCTATGTGTTCTTGTCCACTACATTAGGTTACAACATAGAATACATTTTTACGTGTGCTTGACCTAAACATCAATACACAGTCTATATGACCTTGTTCTCTATCTGCTACTCTACGAGTCTTCAAAGATACAATACTATGTTGACATCAATGAAAAGCATAGTCATGAATGCAACATGTCAATCATGCTATCTATCTATCCAATGCTTAGGATACTCCCTCAAAGGAATACCATCAACACTCATGCTAAAATGAAGATGGTGAGATAGGTTGATAATGGCATTAAACATATAGAGATAATAAGAAGGAGAGATTGAAAATAAGAATAATATTGAGTTGACTTTCCATACGTCTACATGTGATTGATTGGTAGTTTAAAATTATGAACCTATATTTTTTCCTTATTATCCTTTCATATTTTCAAAACAAAGTCCCACATGACCTGGCAATTATTTTCTTAGCTAATAGGCTTTTTCACCAAGGCCAGGGGATGTCGGAATTGTCTAATGCTACTACTTGTAATAGAAAATGTAGTTGTCAGGAATTTGGTTGTTACACATTTGGTTGTCGTGTATTGTCTTGATGGTGAATGGGTTGTTTGTGCCTAGAACTGCCACCGTTCTTCTTGCAATGCCTTCGCCCATTGCAGAGGAGACAACAACGTGCTGCTCATATTGAGATAAACATCATGACCACCTGAAAGTAGAGATTAGCTTGAGTAGAAAATAGGCACAAAGGAAGCAAAAGATGAGACAATCTTTAAACGCATTTTCCTCTACCACCGGTTCCACATCTCATCATTGCAAGCAGAGTATTTTATTTCCATAGAGACTTGGCATATAAGGGAAGGTGGGTATCCTTTCTTGGAGGAAATGAAAATATGCATATGATGTGTCGGATATATCATTAAGCAAGAAGCATCCCGCATACCCATAATGTATGACTTTCATGACATGAATCAACAAACCTAATCATCCTTATTCGAAAACATCGAGAAAGTTTACTCCTATGTTCTTGCATTTCGTTATTAAAGCCTCCATTTTGGAATGCTATTTGTCTCCCCTTACTCCATCAGTCTTGAGTCTCATTAATGTATAAATTCTCTATATTTTTTTCATAAAGATGAGCAATTTTATTTCCCCACCTCTTGAATCTGCAACTCTACATTCAGAATTGTGAAAGAAGCAACAATCATTTTCTTCAAATTTAGAATTTGTCAAAGCAGCAGCGAATATTCTATCAAAGAGCCATATTGTAGGTGTGTATCTTATGTATCTTCTAACTCTAAATAACAAGATTGTTATAATTTTTTAAAAAAATTAATTATGGACATCTGTTGGCCTAGTTTGGTAATGTTGTTTTGTTTTGTGCATCTTGGTGTCTGTAATTTGGTAATTAAAATTAAAAATTAATTGTGTTTTTAATGCAAAACTCATCCCTTTTGTTTAAAGGTTGCACCTTTGCAAGACTTCACAAATAATTGAAACAGATTTTTTTTAAAGAAAACTCCCTGCATCTATTGGGAAATAGTGTAATTGTAGAAGTGGTACCTAGCTTTGGTTCTTGTGTCAAGGTGACTATGAAATTCTTGTGAGGGAGAAGCCATTAGATAAACTTAATGAAGCTCTGGATTTGACTCTCTCTAAAATTCATTTGGGTGTAGCTGAATTTATTTTGTGTTGTCACTCTTAGGCATTCGTGCCTTCAACCATTAGAATTACCTTTCATCCTTAAAGAAATTCGATTTGACCATTTATGTTCTATTTCTAAGGATAGGTTTAACAGATCAAACTTAAGCATGGAGAAGAAAGGGCAGGCGGACTTATATTAATTTCAATGAATGGTCAAAAGAAGCCCGATAGACTCTATTAATGCAACTGAGCCACTATTAGATCCAATGAAACTAATAAAAAAGGTTTCGTAGAGGAAGTGATGAAAATGAATTCTTATTTGGAACTGTTAGTATTACCTCTATAGAAGTTCTAGACATGTCAATTGCGAAGAGCTACATATATCTCTTCTTGGTAAAGGGATTAACAAATTCCTGATACATGTATCATGTGGCTTTATTAGATTTCAAAATGCATCTACTTAGTAAATTTTTAATCAAATCATGATATTAATGGTGTGTTTTTTTATATGGCCTCCATAAATACTTTATTGGAATATACATCAAATTCATCCTATGCTTTCTTATGTATTAATGTTTAGTATCCTCCTATTTGGCAATGACAGATCTCAACCGTCTATGCTAGAATTGTAAGTACTATCAAAAGAGTAAACTTGGATTTTGGATGTACAGATCTATAAGTTTGCAGAAAATTTGGTCATTGGGGATTTTACCCTGTAAAAACAATGGGGTACATGGATGATTTGGAAAAGGGAAGGCTCTGTTAGAGAAAGGGTGCACACATCTAAATATTTAAATGTTTCAGTGATGCCTCCAAGAATTAGTTCATTGAGCAAAAAGGTTATGGGGATCTATTAAACAGAATAGCTACATGACTGGAATTTTTAAGGCTAATTTCATTTCATGAAATTGGCGTGCCATAAAAGATTTATGAAAGTTCGATGTAGGTCCAGTATGCCTTTTAATGACTTTTAATGATGAAAGCAGGAGCATGGTAGAGAATTTATGTGAAAAAGATGAATATCATATCAATTATAGCTATTGATAGAAGCAAGCGCATGACAGAGAATTTTAGTGAAAAAGATGAAGATTATATAAATTATAGCATTATTCAAATAGACTATTTTTATTTCTTTTAAATTCATTATACCAATTGTTTGTTAATGCAATTTAATATTTATTTATTTTAATAGAGATTATATTTCCCTCCCTTTAAAATAACCAGAAAATACACCCCATCATAATATCCACGAAAAGTTAGATTTCTATAAAAAAGAAACAACCCTTGTTAACAATCTATTTCTAGTCACAAAATGCACACAATTGACATCATATAAAACAAAACAAATTTGTAGAGTTCAAAAATCTGCTTATCACATTAAATAATTTGTAAAGTTGCTATACACTTGCACCCTGCCCTATCGACTGTGACCCTATCCTATCAACTGTACACTAGTCTAACATACAAAAAAAGTGAGCTATTCCATGGAAATGAAATGTAGGTCTCCTTTGATATAATTTTTCTCGTAGTGTCACCCCTAAAATGATATATATTCAATCTTCAACTAGCTCATTTCTCCTTAATAAATGCTTGTAAATATATTTTCCATCCAATCCAATTCAATCCACTTTGTCCACCTTGCACATATCATTTTTTAGTTCCTTAGGAAACTATTGTACATCTATTCAATTTTCTTTTTGCAATTAGATTAGCCAGTCACATTAAATAAAATTTCACATGTTTATATTTTTTTCTCAAATTTCATAAATTTATAAATCACATTAATCTGTGTAAATTAGAGATTAAATATTTTTTAAAATTACTCCATTGATTTTAAATTTTCAATTCCTAAATTTGAGGGAACTCACATTAAAGTGTGCACAAGCAAAATTTCCCTAGCCAAACAAATGATGATTTATCATTAAAAAATTTATTGATAAATATATTTTGTCAATGTTTTTCTTTACTCTTTAATATTATATTATTTTATTTGTAAATGTAATTTTTTTATTTATAATAATATATTAAATTAAATATATTAAAAATGTGTTTACATTTGTTTCTTTGTATTATTTGATATGATTTTTTTTCCTACATTTTTCAAACAAATAAATTATTAATCACATATATACATACATATTATTATTAGTCCCAGCCTATATAATAGGCAGGGAACTAATGTTTTCATTAGACCCCCTATTAATTTGTGCAATCCTAAAAATGTACAAGTTTTAAAGTTAAACAAACTTTTTATTTTTAAACTAATTTTTAGTGATTAATTTCTTTTTTCCAATTGATCCCTTGCAATTTTGCTAGGGTTTATTCTATTTTCCCATTTCAAAAAAATGAAAAATTAGAAACAAACATCATTAATTAATTGCATTGTTTCACATTGTTCTATTTCTATTAATTAAGTGATTTGTGAGGGAGGCTTGGCAAAAGAATTCGACATATCTATTGTCATCTCCTATTTTTGTTTCAATCATTGATTGTGGCGTGTCAAAACCTGTCATCATGTCAACATATGCATAAAGCTCCATCTTAATGCACAATTTCTAACATTTCATTTTTTAACTAGTTGCAAAAAAAACATATTTAATTCCCATTAAAAGGTGTGATTTTAAATGTCTTACAACTACTCTCTCGTTCACTCCCTATTCTTTTGCAAAAGAGGCCATTGCATTAGGTATGAATTATTTAAGTTTTTTTTAATATTAAAAGGGCTCCTTGATGTAAATTGTTATTGCTTTTTCATCCATTTGATTTAAAGATGATTTTGCACTTTTCTTTATTTATAAGAAAGAATCTTGAGTTTATATGTATATTGCAATATGTAATTTAAAAATAGATAGATGGCTTATAGTTTAGATAATAAAAACTCATTCCAAATCAAAGAATTTAAATGAAAATTTTCATTTGAGATATAATTTATTTATTTTAAGTACAATTACTATTAAGTTAAAAATAAATTTATAGTTAAGAGAAAAAGTAAGTAGTGTATTGAGGGGTGATGAACATATTTGCAAGAATTATATGATCGTAATATTTTGTGCTCAAACAAGATCTTTAAAGAAAATTTCAACATTAATATTTTAATAAACTTTATTTTAATATATTCAAAGTCTAAGAAAATTAACTTTAAGATTTTTACATAACTAAAATCAAATATATTTCATAATACACAAATATTAATCTTTTCTAAAAATATATGAAATAAATATGTAAAATGTCTAAAACTAATATTAAAATATTAATATTGAATATTCACATAGTATACATCTTTAACTGTAACATTTTCTCATCCTTTTATAATAGACAGGGACTTGTGCTCCAATAGAGCTCTTGTTTTGTATGTATCTATTAGCATTGGCTATGGTGCAACTTATTTTCATCGTCTGGCTACCCCAACTTTTGTTGCTGCCCCAACTTAGATGATAGCATGTACTATAATTAGCCATGCCAAACTATTTTGTGTTGTGCATTTTTTTTATATAGATTTTAATATTATATTTATACTAATTATGTACTTCATCATATTATTATTATTTTATTATTATATTGATTATTAGGATTACATATATTTTAGTTTATATTTATAAATATAATATAATGTTTTAATTTAATTTAAATTATTATGTAATATGGAAATTTGTATTTTATTTTGGAAGTGTAATCAAATTAATTATATTTTAATGATAATTTATATTTATGCTTGCTGTACTTTTTTTTCTTTTAGATATCAGAGTTTCAGAAAATACAAAGTAACCAAAGTGCCACCATGAAAATCAACAAGGAGGCCAAGCCTCACTAAGGAAGAATAGAATCAGTTGTACAACATAACAAAAAGAGGAGAAGAAGGACTATCTAACTAAGAACATCATAGTAATTGACCACCCAAGCAGTCCAACCTAAGGGACCCTCCATCCAAACGATGCTTTTACATTCTTGAATCTGCATCAACCTGAATAAATCTTCTTTTCTAGCATTCACTTTTTTACTAATTTCTCTGTTCAACCTAATGAAAGCTTGCTCAAAAGCTTGCAAATCATCCAAAGTTCTATGCCATTGGTATCCATGCTTCAACTCATAGTAGAAAAAAGCAACATGCCCATCATGAAGGGACCTTCTCATCTTGTCTTGCTCGATCAACATAGTAGCCTGCACCTACAAAGAAATTTTAAAATAAGTGAGTTTTCAAAAAAACTCAATAAGATCCCTCGGCTTACCTTGGTACCTTTCCTCGTTCCTACACTTCTAGATCTACCAGAGAATGTTAGATGGCAATATATTCCAAAATAAATTGGTATCTTTAGGAAGACCATTAATATGACTAGTGATAATATCACGAATATTAACATCAATAGGATAAACAATGCCAAACATTCTCCATATTTCTTTAGCAAAAGTACAATCTAAAAGAATGTCTACCAGTTTTAGGAACTCTGCATAAATTACAAATATCAAAATTAGATAAATTTCTCTTAATAGGTAGCTTGTCCAACATGACTAACCATCTGAAGCATCTAATTTTAGGCTCAATAGAATTCTTCCACAAGATATCAAAGTGTTTTTTCCAAACATCAGCATCATAAGAAGAGTACCAAACAACATTGACATGATCAATAATATCCGTATTACAATCAAGGATTCTGTATATATTTTTGGCCTTAAGAAAATTCATGATAACTCCACCATGCCAGTTACATTTAAGGTGCCTTTGAGAATCAACATAGCATATAGTGGGAAGACCATTAACAGCTTGCACAATCATGTTATAAGTTTTTTTCTGGGAATTAGGAATATCATATTTATTTTTAAGCTCATCCCAAGGAGTGATTTGATTCGGCTCAAAGAGATCTATGAATTGTTTAATACCTTTCTTAGCCCACAGTCTGGTAGAACACCCTTGGGTAAGGGCCAAAGATTTACCATTTACATTAAGATTCGACCAAATGGATCTTTCACCATGGAGTTGATTATTACAATGAAAATCCCTGTTAGTAATGAATTTCCTAACATGGTCCCAAGCCTTCCAAATAGATTTGAAAATTGCAAAACCTTGGACCATGATAGGAAAATTACCAATAATGAGGTCACAAAAGGGGAGATTAGTCCAAGATTTGGCTTTCTTACGCACACCCCTCTCAATGTTGTTTCTAACCAATACCTTGCAAGGATAGTCACCCTCCATGGATTGAAAAATCCATTTGGAAAACAAGGAAATACCCTGAATTCTTAAGTCCTTCAGCCCAAGTCCCCAAAGCACCTTGTCAGTGTGGCACCAAGCCCACTTAAGAGAATGAATTTTATTATTACCCTTGCCATCAGACCAAAGAAATTGTCTAATGGACTTCTAAATTTTAGCAATCTAATAATTGTTAAAAAAACCAGGCAAAGGAATAGTAAATGGTGTAAGAGGACAACATCTTCTAGCAAACCTGAATTCTACCTACTAAAGATAACGCCCTATTATGCCATTTGTTAAGCTTCTTATCAATATTCTCTTTAACCCATGACCACATGTCTTTGAGGGTAGGTTCCACTGAGAAAGGGATACCAAGATATCTAGTGATCTTATTGGGGCCTCCCCACTGAAAATTGTATTGAGCAAACCAATCTAGGGGCCGCACATCCCACCCCAAACAAATTGATTTGGCTTGACATATTTTAGCCCTAGATATAGAATTAAAAAAAATTGAGTTTATATTATGAAGCCTTAAAATTACTTTCTAAAAGCTCAAAGAATAGCGTGGTATCATCCACAAACTAGCAATTGATGAGCTCTTCATCATTAGGCAAATAGATACCTCTGACATCAAGAGATAAAGAATTATCTCTGAGAATATAAAAGAAAGCCTCTTAAGCAATCACGAAAAGAGATGGTGCCGGAGGACATCCTTGTCTAATGGATCTCCCTAGAGAAAAAGGAGTAGAGAGAACACCATTAACTTCAACTTGAGAAGAAGCATCGCAAAGAAGCACCTACATAGTATTACAAAAGGAGGGAGGGAAACTGAAGGCCTCTAACATCATAAGAATAAACCTCCATTCAATCGTATCATAAGTCTTTTCAAAATCCAAAAGAAGCATGGTTGAGTTTTGTTGTGAGCATTTAGACCACTCCATGGCTTCTGAACTAGTTATGAGAATTTTGAGAATATATCTACCCTTGATGAAACTAGTTTGGGTAGAGTTAACAAATTTAGCAAGAATATTGACTAACCTAAGAGCCATAATTTTAGCCAAAATCTTATATGACACATTAAGAAGGGTAATCGACCTCCAATTCCTAATGAGGGTCTTATCTCCATCCTTGGGGAGGAGCTTAATGTTCCCTCTATTAACATCCTATCCCAAGGAGCCAATAGACAAAGCTTCAGAGTATAAGTCACGAAGATCCTTACATATCCAACTAATATTGGATTTATAGAACTCAACAGGTAAACCATCAGGGCCTAGGGCCTTATCATTATTGAGAGCCTTGATAGCTCCCTCAATCTCCTCAATAGAGATATCTTTAGCAAGCATAGCAATATCATCTGAGTTCAACTTTTTAGGAATAAGCATTTTGCATTTATTTCTTAAAGACTCTGCCTCAGAGGAGTCCTCTGAAGTAAAAAGAGTCTTGTAATAATCAGCAAAAGCCTAAATAATAACCTCAAGGTCTGAAATGTCTTGATTATCAATCGAGAGTCTATTAATGGACTCTTTAATATGTTTATGTTTAAGAAGATTAAAGAACATTTTTGAGCCCCTATCCCCATGTTGGAGCTAGTGGACTCTAGATCTGATCCTGGCTCCATGAATCCTAACTTTTTGATGCTTCCTAAGAGCATCTTTGGCAGCCATAACTTGGGAGAGAAGATCCATATTAGAGGAATCTCTTTGGATGTTGTTTTCAGCTATTTGCAATTCAGAAGATAATTTTTTTTCAAAAAACTTGTAATCCTTAGCCTTTTTTTGACCAATGGTTTAAAGAAAAAACCTTCATGAAGAAAGGTCAGATTTCCATCTATTAAGATGGGACAGGTGTTGAAGGTTAATTTTATTGATACCCCTAATAATCTGCACGGTAGTAAGAACATCCTCATCCATGAGGAGACTAGTGTTTAAGATGAATTTACTACTTCTAGACTTGTGTTGAAGGGGACTACTATTAAAATTAACCTTAGTCAAAATAGGGTGATGATCAGAAAAAGTGGTGGCAATAACCTGAACAATATTTCCAGAGATGTCAGGAGGAAAAGAGAAAAAAAATTTATTGGCATAAAACTTGTCAAGCCTGGAATAAATCCTAGCATTGCCTTGCTTAAAATTGCACCAAGTGTGCCATAATCTAGGGTTGGTTTTCATGTTACCAGCAATAGGATAAAAAAGATAGTTAGAATTTAAGAATCTATTCCAATAGAATTTTTCATCATCCTTCCAATGAAGGGGAATGCCCCCCGACTTGTCATCCTGACATTTAATCATGTTGGAATCTCCACCAAAAAGCCAAGGCATGTCTGGGAGGCCTATAAGCCATTTCCAGAGGTCAATTCTTTCCTTAGGGTCATTTGAAGCATAAATAACACAGACCCCAAAGTTCTTGTCATCGTACTGCAAAGTAACCCTCACTACTCTTTGACAAGGAGAACATCCATTATTAGTAATATGTTTTCCCATTTGTTACTAATGAGTAGAGAAATTCCTCTACCTCTCTCATGGTTAGTGCAAAAATTAATAGCATCTTTCAAATAAAATTGAGATTGGAATCTAAAGTGAATCCCACAGACTTAACTTCCTGCATCATAAAGAAGTCTATAGAATGCAGAGAATTTAACAATCTCTTGATAACAAATTTTCTATCAGGGGACTCTAAACCCCTCACATTCCAAGATTAGCAATTCATTGAGACAAAATGTTAGAGGTGGAGCACGCATTACCCTCTTGATTAGCTAGGGCCAAAAATTTATTTGAGGATTCCCCTGGTTTAGGCACAAATGGCTTATTTTTTGAACTAGGTGGTCTTCGTCTTTGCCTGGCAGTGGGAGAGTTGGTGTTAACGTCGTCTTCGATTTTTGCTAGAGAATCCACATCCATGCACTGCCCATTATTAGACTTCAAAGGACCAAAGGCAGCTAGAATAATTTCAAATTCATAATCCTCCCCAATCTCTTGGAAGATTTTCTGGGCGAATTTTCAGGAGGACTCACTAGTTTAGGGCTTACAATTGATATCAGCATTTTGACTGATAGCATTCACGTTAGTCAAAGCAGGACCAGTTAACAATTTAACATGTTGATTATTATGGTGTTGGGGCAAAAAATTTTAGGCATGGAGATACTATTCCCCCCCCCCCCCCCCCCCTTCTTTTTTTCTTATCCTGAAAAATAGTAAAACCATCATTTGTATTAAGATCAATAACTAAATCAAGACTGGGGAGCATCTGAAGACCTCCAGATGTAGGAGTGGTATCATACAAAAAATTCTTAGGCCGAGTAGTAATAGCAAAGAGAGGGTTAGGCACAATTTTAGTTTAAACATTCTCAGGCTGAACAATGTTAGGAACAACATTAGTCAAAACATTAGTGGGGTTAGGGGTTTCAGTGGGAGGCGATGGGGATGAAGAAGAAGCAGAGGTTGTATGAAAGAGAGCATTCTCAGGAGGAGGGTTACTGGTGATAGGAGGATTAACCATATTTTTAGTTGAATCATTGGAGGGATTAGGTTTTTTTCCTAATGACTGGACAATCCTTACAGAGGTGGCCTTCTTTGCGACAGAGGAAACAGGCGTTCAACCCCCCCCAAAATCTCTATAGGACATATATAAGTATCATTAAGGATGTTAATGGAAAGATCGGTAGGAAGGTCCTTACCAAGAAAGAGAGAGACAAGAATCCTAGCGTCCATATGCGAGACAAGTCTCACAGTTTCATCCATTCGAATAATTTTACCCATAGGCTCAAGAAAATGTGGCAAAAAATACAAAAAAAAAGGGGGGAATGTTTTTTATCAGTATCCATCTTGGAGCTGAAAGTGCGAGAACCTCCTCATGGACAGCCTCTGGCAACCAAGCAATAGCCCTAAAAGATGTTGAACCCACATTCCAATATTGTTTTTTAAGAAACTTTGTTTGAGCATCATGATTCATAAAGAAAATCACATATAAACCCTTTTGTATTTGCCTACAGAATGAGATATGCAACCCAAGTTTGTTATTCCAGTAATGATGGAACCAATCATCCATAAATTTCCTTGGCAAACATTTATCGATTTCAACTGCTGAGAAAAAAAATGCAGTATCTCTTAATCTAACTGTTTCCTTAACAATTTCTTCCAACATTTCAAGATTAGGAACAATAGCAAAAGGAGATAGAGAAGCTAAAGAGGTCATATCGGATTTGGAGGCATCATTGTTAACTGTGCTTGCAAACTCAAACCTTGCCCTATCGTTAATGACCAATGATCGACCCACAGCCTTAGAAAAAGACCTAGGTCGATCGCTACTATGGGAAATTGGGTTACTCATGCCATTACCTGGAGCAGATTTAACCGCTGTCGAAAATGTTTTACCTGATACTTGCTCAGCAATCTTGCCATTACTACTCACCTCAGACATTTTAAAGTCTTTAATGTTAGATGTAGAGGGGGATACACCCAAATCGAGGAGCTGCATGGAAGAGCTCCGCTGTCCCCCGCCATCAGTATTGGCATTTTTGGAGGTCGCCAGCTTGACAAAGCCCTAAGTCAATCAAAAATCATAAGTGGATCAAAAGGAGTAGATCCAATCAAAAAGATTTGCACAAAAAACCCTAGCTTTTCATACACAATCGCAATTGCTGCCAAAGGTTCAAACTTCGCTCATATCGCTGTCTGAATAATTCACATTTGCATCTGAATAATTCACAATCGCTTGCATACAGAGATTTTCTGGAGTCAGATTAAATCACACTCGCTCGCAGTCTTATATTAATTCGCAATCCTTCACATTCCTTTCACTGAGTTTTCTATGTCCTTCGCATTCACAATTGCTCACAGTTCATTTCATTTTAATGTGCAATATTCTTAATGTTGTATATTGATGTCAAACTATTTAATTTATAATATTTATGACCATATACAAATGAATTATAAAAATTTAATCTAAACATTGTATGTCATAATACATAAATATACTAAAAAAAATTCAAATATTGATACAATATTTTAAATTTAAAAACTCTTTCTCTAAAAAGCTAAAATTTAAAATATAGGAAAATAAAAATGACTATTTATTTATTTATTTTATTATGTTTGAAATATTTATTTTAAGTTGAATTAAATTTAGTTTACTTAATATACAACAAAATCTAATGACTAAGATATTTTATTTTTTGTTTGTCAAGCATTTCATAGTTCAATCTCGTCCCTAAATCTATAATGTGGGGATGGAAGAGAGCCTCTTCAATGGTGAGATGGAGGGGTGAGGGCAATGGAGAAGGAGATAGAATAAATATTAAATTATATAATATAATAAGGTGTATAATTAATTTTAATGGAGGTATAAAATAAAATACAATATTTCATATTATATTTAAATAGAATATTAAATATTAAATTAAATTTTAAGATAATAATCATAAATTGAGTTAAAAAAATCTATATCATATTTAAAATATATAATATTAATAATCAGTGGTAATATATAGTGTAAATAAGTTATGTTTAGTATAAAATAAAAGCAATATAAAAATATTTATAAAATATTTTTTTAGAATACCACATTATATTTTGAATATGGAATGATATAAAATTAGATCCAAAATATACATAAATGTAAAATAAATTAATTACGAAATAAAATAAATTTTCAATTATAAAATTAATTAAAATATTATATATCATATAAAATCAAAGGCAATGTCTGAGAAACAATATAAATTAATAATAATAGTAATAACACTTTTATCTCTGACAAGTACTTTGCATTGGCAAGATGTTTGACAGGATGTCAGGTTACAGTTATGACACGGGCTATAAGGACATGGCCGTCAGTGAGGACAGTACATGCAGTCATTCGTGCAAGTTGGGGCAGCGGCAAACTTTTTCAATGTAAGTGGCCGCTATTCTCGCGATTTAGAGAACCGAAAGTCTTATTGAGTTGTCGTGAATCAATTCGAAAGCCATCGCATTCGTTACACTCACCAAGCTTCAAACGCGTGTCCGCTGCACGTGACTTTAGTAGGTAATAGGGCCTCCACTTTCCTCTAAGATTGAAACACGTGGCCATTACAGATGCACATAACAATTGACTAGCGTAGACTTGTTATGCAAGTGGCCTCGAAATTCAAAACTCTTCTCAGTACTCAACATGGCTTCGCAGCTATTTAATAAGATTTCGGCAACAAGCAGACTCCTAGCGGTTCACTCGTTTCATGAGTTCAAAACACATGAAGATGAAGATGAAGATGGCTCTAGTATGTCCCCTCCACTGCTTGTTTCTCTCTGCACTACCTTTCTATATTTCTCTTCTTTCTTATTACTCCGAGCAACAAGCGCTGGTGTCTTTCAAGCATTCACTTTCCCTCGAGTCCATTAACAATCCTCTTCTGTCCGACTGGTCTCCTCATCATTCCCTCTGCAACTGGACTGGTGTTCACTGCTCATCTCGTCATCAGCGTGTGGTTTCATTGAATCTTACAGGTATGTCTTTAGTGGGCACCATTTCTCCTTTTCTTGGCAATCTCTCTTTCCTTGGAGTACTTGCTCTCAAGAAAAATAGTTTACAAGGCCAAATTCCTCCTCAGCTAGGAAGGCTTTTCCGTCTTAGAATACTTCAATGACTGTCATTATTTGTAACATGTCCTGTTATCGTATAACCATTTTGAGTGCCACTATACCTTCACAGCTTGGCCTTCTTTCACATTTAGAGACGCTTAAATTAGCAGTAAACCAACTACAAGGCACAATCCCATCTTCACTCGGAAATCTATCATCTTTAGCTTGTTTGGATTTGGGGATTAACAAACTCCATGGGAGTATTCCTGTTGAATTGGACATGCTTATTCAACTTGAAGAGCTTGAACCTAACAATAACAACTTAACAGGAATGATTTCTACTTACTCAACTCACAGAATTTTATGTTCCAAACAATAATTTGACAGGAGTAATTCCCATCTCCCTTACCAACTGCACTCTTCTCCAAACCTTGGCACTATATAAGAACCAACTGGTCAGGTTCCCTGGCAACTTGGCGAACTATCAAACTTACAAGTCCTATACCTGGAGGAAAACAGACTCACAGGAGAAATCCCATCTAATGTAGGAACCTATTGTCCTTAGTTGAGTCAGACATGGTAAGAAACAAACTCCACGGTGGTATTCCTATTGAAATGGGTATGCTTAACCGGCTTGAAGTGCTCCAAATTGACACCAACAGGTTGACAAGAGTGATTTCTAATTCCATTTCCAATTGCACTCTTATCCAAATTTTGCAATTACCTAATAACCAATTAACTGGCAGCATTCCCCCAGACAGGCAAATTGAGGGGAAGTAGAGGCTTGTCTTTTCTAACAAGCTTATCTAACTGCTCCTCTTTGAACTACCTAGAATTGGCTAGAAATTATCTTACTGGAAATTTGCCCTCTTCTATTAGCCAGTTATCAAGCCAACTCTTCACTATTTTGCTGGACACCAATAAAATTGAGGGAAGCATAAAAAGTGGCATTGGGAACCTCAAAAATTTAGTAACATTAGATTTATCTATTAATCATCTCATTGGTTCCATTCCAGTAGCATTAAGTCAGCTTCCAAATCTTCAGAGATTGTCTTTGAATAATAATAATTTAGATGGAAGAATTCCAAAAAGTTTTGGTCATGCCAAACGACTTGGGCTATTAGCAATGAGTGAAAATATGATTTCAGGGAAAATTCCAGAAACTCTTGGTGATCCTCCTCACTAAGACATCTTGTTCTTCATCACAATCAGTTACCAGGGAAACTCCTTGCAAGTTTAGGTAGATGTGTCACCTTGGAAATGGTAGACTCGGCATATAATAGACTAGAAGGAAATATACCTCTAGAATGGTCAGGCCTTACAAATCTCCAATTTTATTTCAATGTTTCCAACAATTCATTACAAGGTTCTATTTTAGTAATAGGCAAAATGGTAATGGTCCCAGCTATAGATGTGTCTCTGAACAAATTCTCGAGTATTATTCCAGCTGCACTAATTTACAGTATTTGAACCTTTCACAGAATTTATTTGATGGCCCAATACTAACATCACTTACAACTCTAAAAAATATTGAGGCTATTAATCTCTCTGGCAACAAATTGTCAGGTGCAATCCCAATGTGTTTCCAAGAAATGACGATGCTTCAATATATTAATCTCTCATCAAACAATTTAATAGGAGAAGTTCCAAAAAGAGGAGTGTTTGCAAAATGTAATGATCCCATCTTTTGGCCTTCACGTTCTTTTAGCAGTTGACCAAGTGTGTGTGCGTTAGCCTTGTTCTACATGGTCCCGAGGGCTAACGAAGGGTTTAATGGGATCCTGGAGTGTTTTGGCCTAGTCATTTCCAGTTTGGGCCAAAACGAAGTTGATTTATTCAGTTTCAGACATACTTACTATTTTTAGTAAGTCGACAGGACACAATACAGGTCAATTTTGGTGATTGGAATTCGATACTCCTCGGTGAGAGCTTTCCGATGAGCTATCACTCGCATTATTCGGAGTCCGATTGCTAATACATTTTAATGCCTGAAGTTTTATTAAAGTAACGTCTAGTTAATTGTAAAATATTAAAGTGTTACTTTAATATTTATTTTATGGTAGTGTGTACCTAAGGGAGACATAAGGGGTATTTTAATATATGTTTTATATAGTACACATCTTTTATCCCACATTGCCCATATGAGTTGAGCGGACCCTTGGAAATAGAATAAAAGGAAGCATTTGTGGCTTCATTAGGCAGGTTGAATATGAGAAGAAATTGGTGTGTGAGTTGCAGCTTTGTTCTTGGCATTTGAGGACGTCTATCCTCTTTTGTAACATTCTAGATGTCATTCCCTTGGGGTTTGGCCTTTGAAATTCTTTCTTATTGGCTTCATTATCAGGCAGTTTAGTTGCATTTTCGGCTACAGGCAGATTTGATATTTTGCTCATATCTTCTTCACTACTTGTCCGACGCTTATGCCGCTTGGAGGGAATGGTATTATGAAGGTAGTGGACTGATTGGAGGACAAAGTATTGTAGCAGCAAGTTCGTAAGCATGCGCTGGAGTATTATGACAATATTGCTGAAGTAATTAGTGAGTTGATAAATCTGCTATGTATTTGGTTTTATGAATTCTGAAAATAACATTTTATTAGCAGCAGTTCATTTCCACTTTGCATATTATTGTAGTTTCTTTCTTGTTTATGTTGTATGATACCAATTCCATGCACAAAACACAACAAACAAATAAACATTTGATTTCCGGAGTTCTAAGGGGTTTAAAACATTAAATGGAGAAATAAGAGGTTGCATGCAAACTGTTTGACAAAATTCCTTTCAGCAAATTGGTTTAGTTTTTTGGGACATCCAGGGGTGCCCATTACAGTGGTATCAGAGCTATAAGTCCTGCCATCCTGTGGAGATCATATTGATAGCTAGATAAGATGTATATTAGTCCAGATCAAGATGTGATGTTCAGACAGTTATTGGGTACATTAGAGAAGGGGCAACATATGCAACAGGAGCAGAATAGGCGAATGGATATGATGTTGCAGCTTATGGCTAGACAGATGGGCATCAACATTGATGATTTGTATGTTGCTCCAGAGCAGAAGGTAGTCGATTTCTCAGGTGGGATCGAGACACGTATAGAGCCAGCCAGCTATGATGTTGGTGATGTGGGCATTTCAGCAGAGTCAGTAGAGACATGCGTGCGAAGTCAGGAGACCACATATGAAGCCTTGTCAGGGGATGATGACGTAGCAATAGTGGAATTAGGAGAATGCGAGGATACTATCATATCAGCAGCCACTTCTATGTCAGTTGAAGCATCCAATGAGGAGTCTAATGGTATAAATGCAGTGGTTGTTGTATTTTCTAATGAAGCCACACATGTTAATGATTATGAGTTTTCATCAACTACAAATTCAGTTCAGTTTTCTGTTGCAGCAGTTAATGTTGTTCCTATGTCCATATATTTCGATGCGGCAACACCTATTGTTGATATAGTTAGCATGAATACATATGGTTCACCTACAACTACATCTTTTTCAATGCATGATGGTGATAATATGCATTCTAGTCCAATATATATTATGTGGATGGATAAAGGGAAGAAGACGTTTCATAGATCTTCTATGGAGTTGCCTTATGGTGACATTCTGACTTCATCAGCACAAGTTTTGAATGCTAGGCTACAGGGGTTGGTCCTGAGGATGCGGATTTGCAGTTGGTTTAACTTCCATATGGATATCACCTATTGGGATCCAGGTGGAGGTTGAAGTCCATTATGTTACTTAATTGCTTGAGGACAAGCAATTTCAAGGAGGGCGAATTTGTAATGATCCCATCTTTTGGCCTTCACGTTCTTTTAGCAGTTGACCAAGTGTGTGTGCATTAGCCTTGTTCTACATGGTCCCGAGGGCTAACGAAGGGTTTAATGGGATCCTGGAGTGTTTTGGCCTAGTCATTTCCAGTTTGGGCCAAAACGAAGTTGATTTACTCAGTTTCAGACATACTTACTATTTTTAGTAAGTCAGCAGGACACAGTACAGGTCAATTTTGGTGATTGGAATTCGATACTCCTCGGTGAGAGCTTTCTGATGAGCTATCACTCGCATTATTCGGAGTCCGATTGCTAATACACTTTAATGCCTGAAGTTTTATTAAAGTAACGTCTAGTTAATTGTAAAATATTAAAGTGTTACTTTAATATTTATTTTATGGTAGTGTGTACCTAAGGGAGACATAAGGGGTATTTTAATATATGTTTTATATAGTACACATCTTTTATCCCACATTGCCCATATGAGTTGAGCGGACCCTTGGAAATAGAATAAAAGGAAGCATTTGTGGCTTCATTAGGCAGGTTGAATATGAGAAGAAATTGGTGTGTGAGTTGCAGCTTTGTTCTTGGCATTTGAGGACGTCTATCCTCTTTTGTAACATTCTAGACGTCATTCCCTTGGGGTTTGGCCTTTGGAATTCTTTCTTATTGGCTTCATTATCAGGCAGTTTAGTTGCATTTCCAGCTACAGGCAGATTTGATATTTTGCTCATATCTTCTTCACTACTTGTCCGACGCTTATGCCGCTTGGAGGGAATGGTATTATGAAGGTAGTGGACTGATTGGAGGACAAAGTATTGTAGCAGCAAGTTTGTAAGCATGCGCTGGAGTATTATGACAATATTGCTGAAGTAATTAGTGAGTTGATAAATCTGCTATGTATTTGGTTTTATGAATTCTGAAAATAACATTTTATTAGCAGCAGTTCATTTCCACTTTGCATATTATTGTAGTTTCTTTCTTGTTTATGTTGTATGATACCAATTCCATGCACAAAACACAACAAACAAATAAACATTTGATTTCCGGAGTTCTAAGGGGTTTAAAACATTAAATGGAGAAATAAGAGGTTGCATGCAAACTGTTTGACAAAATTCCTTTCAGCAAATTGGTTTAGTTTTTTGGGACATCCAGGGGTGCCCATTACACAAAAATTGGTGAGTCGGCAGTCTTTGGAAATGAGAAGTTCCAAAAAGAGGAGTGTTTGCAAAAATTGGTGAGTCGGCAGTCTTTCGAAATGATGGTCTTTGTGGCAATTGGATTAATTTACAACCATGCTCTCATCCCAAAGACAAACTCTTGGTCCCTATAAAGGCGATAATACCGCTTGTGATTGGTGTATCAACCTGCATTGCGTCTTGTATATTATTTCTATTTTTCTATTGGATTCATTTAAATTTAAATATTCCAAACTTCAACATTGGGTCTGAAAGGATTTCTATCAACCTGTATCGCGTCTTGTATATTAATTCTATTTTTCTATTGGAATCATTCAAATTTAAATATTCCAAACTTCAACATTGGGTCTGAAAGGATTTCATATGAGGAACTTGTTGATGCAACTAGTGGGTTTAGCCAAACAAACCTATTAGGAGCTAGTCATTTTGGACCTGTTTATAGAGTTCTCGGTGAGGGTACAAATATTCCTATTAAAGTTCTCAATTTATAGGATGAAAATGCTCTCCAAAGTTTTGAAAGGGAATGCAATGTGCTAAGAAGAGTACGACATCAGAATGTGATCAAAATCATTTCATCTTGTTCTAACCTTGATTTCAAAGCATTAATATTTCCATCCATGTCAAATGGAAGTTTAGAGAGATGGTTATATCCCAAGGGAGGAGATGAATGCAACTTAAGTTTGGGTGAACGGTTAAGAATAGCAAAGGAAATAGCAAAAGAAATGGAATATCTACATCATCATTGCCTTGTACAAGTCATTCATTGCGACCTAAAACCCAGCAATGTGTTATTAGGGAATGATATGACTTCACATATGTCAGATTTTGTATTACAAGACTCCTATTAGAGAGTTCAACAAATTCTTTAACTTCTACCAATGCACTAAAGGGATCTATTGGCTACTTCACACCAGGTATAAAATTTTGTACCCTTGCAATATCAAATGCCTTTTATTACTTTTAATTTTATAAGATTGTTTCATATGAAATGAGAATCATGATAATAATATTATATTGCAAAGCATGGAGTCAGTGGAAATGTTTCAACAAAAGGAGATGTATGCAGCTATGGGATTCTTCTTTTAGAATGGTTGACAAGGAGGAGACCAACAGATGCCATATTTGTAGAAGGTATTAATTTACCAAAATGGGCAAGTATGGATTTTCCAAATAAAATTGAAGAAGTGTTGCATATCAAACTTCTTAGAGATATTAATGAGTCAAACAGACCAATGGTAATAACATGTCTTAATAAATTAATGCAAGTGGGGTTGGCTTGCACAAAAGAGCTACCACAACAACGTCTAGATATGATGGAGATAGTTGAAAGATTAGACAAAATAACAAGTGGATATCTCAGTATTCCAAGAGAATTTCATTTCCCAATAAATATCCTACCTTTTCTCAAGAGTACAACTAGACTAAGAAATTGCAGTTCAAGAAGTCTTGAAAATTGGTCTACATCTACATCTTAGCTCTTCCCTAAATGTAATAGACAATGTTAATTATTCTTGCTTTATTTCCATATATAATGTCCTATGGAAAACCTCTTTTTTCCATAAATTAGCTTATATTGTACATATAGAAATATAAATAAAAAATAATATCATATTTTTTGATAAAATATCAGTTTAGAGAAATAATAGTTTGACATATTATATGTGCTAGAGAATTTTGTAGGAAGCAATCATCATACACTCGAAAGTATTCTTAATTGGCTTGCTGCTCTTCTTTCAATGGTCAAGAATACTATCCTTATGTTCTTCCAAATCATGGAGCACAGTTTTTATGCCAGGTATATTTACCTACTTCAGCATTTTTTTGTGTTTGTGGATGTGATCCATCTCTTACTCTAAAAACTTGCACCTTGCTATTTAACTCAGACCAATTCGCATATACCATCTTTTTCACTTTTCTAGCTATCATCATTCCATCTACCAGCCATTATATAGATATTAGACAACATCACATCATGTGCAATATTTTTTTGGTTTAACTAATAAAGGAATTTGGAGTAAGCCCTCTAGGCTATATATTTTTACCATTTCTACAGGCACCTAGAAAGTTTTCCAGATAGAAGCATTAGGTTTTGTTGATAATTCCTATGCTTGAACCAAATGCCCTGTATGGCCAAGGACATCAACCATGCAACAATAGTCCTCCATTATAGGAATAATGTGAAATTTTTCATTCATCTATCAAAGTATTGCCATCCATCCTCCCCTAGCCCCGTATAACAAGAATGCAGAAAAAACAACCCCGTACATCCTTAATAACCCACACTTTGGCATTCATTTCAACAAGTATGCTCCCTTAAAAAAAACATCCAACTAGATATTTTCTTCTAATCAATTTATTTATGGGTTTCCTTGTCCTAAAGAGATCTCTCAAGCTGGCACATACTCAGAAAACATAGGCAAATAAGTCAATGCCTAGCTTCACACTTGACAGGTGTTTTTCGTAGAATTGCTCACTGGCCTTTCTTAGATTAGACATTTTTTGTATGCCTTGCATTTCATAAGAATTGATTCCACCAAGATATTTTTCCAATAAGTTTGATAGCCTCATCTATGCTACCAATTTCTTATATGCTCCCATATGAGACATCTTAGAGCACCATTTGATCAAAGAAGTGACATCTTTCACACTCCAACATTTGAAATACTCCCCACAAGGAAACAACATTCAAACCCATCGCACTTTAATTCTTTGCCAAATCTGTCATAAGCTAGAGGAAGAATAAAATAGGGTTCAACACTTTTCTTTAGTTCAGGGGATCATCAAACCACTCGTTGCAAACAAGTACACCAATCCTTTTAGTACATAATATAACATTTACTTTTTTGAATCCATGACACAACATTTCTTTACGCCAACACCTCAATGAGATTTAGTGCCTATTCCACACTACCATTATGTGCATATCCTGCCATCAGTGTAGTCCTCTGAAATACTACTAATACTAGTTTAAGGTCTTCTCTTAGACATTTCTAGAATTTCATTCAAATACCAATTATGCACATACGCAACAGCCATTTAAATTAATGATTTTGTTTTGTGCTCAGACAATTTGTCAAACAGTTTCTGTGCATACGTGTAAAATTCTATGTAGTATACATGTATATAAAATCACTAGAAACAAGAGCTCTTTGAGAGCTGGAGTCCTTGCCTCTAGGGAAACAAATTGGACATAATATTTGTTAAAATTATGGTTTTGAAAAGAGAAGTTATAAATTTTAGCAAATTTACTTTAAATTTTTAGTAATATTTTAAATTTAAATTTTATAGAATAATGTGGCAACTAGCCATTGTCTAAAAATATACAACATAATGTAATGCATTGTAAAATTGCGAGATTTGAATGAATAGAGTTTTAGCTAAGAAATTTAAGATTTTTAGAATTTTATTACATAAGTTAAATTTGGAGAATAATTGCTTTTAATTTTTTAATTGATATATAGTAAAGTTTATATATATAAAGCAATAAAATTCTTAATAGCAATAATATATTTTAATGAAAAATCAAATTTAGTAATTATTGATTTATATAAAACCAATTTCTAAAATAATATATAATATATTTTCATTTTTAAATACTATATTCAAAACTAAAAATTGTGATATTAATATTGATAAGACATTATTTTTGTTGTGAAAGATAAAAATATGACTTTTTAATAAATCTAATCAACTTGTGACAAATATGTAAAAATAAAGTTGTAATTATTTTATAACTCTAATGAACTTGTGACAAATATACAAAAGATAAAGTTGTAATTAATAATGCACTTGTCACAAATATGTAAAAGATAGAGTGCAATTAATGAATTCATTAATAAGGGTGAGTGAGTAGCCGAGTTGGTGTGAAGGCGAGTCGTGAGGCATAGTGTTAGGCTAATGATCTCGGTGCTACACATCAACTCCGGTTCAAGTCACACTAGGTTTACCACAAAGCCTTTTGAATTTACCATTCACATGAGAATGAGCTCTAAGAAGCGTTGGCTGCCGGCTAGGCTAGGGTTTTTCCCCTAGCCTATTCTTGGTGTTTGATCTTTACTATTTTTCTGTTCTATTTGGATTGTTAGCTACTGGACATAATTTGCGTCGGTGTTTTTGGAGATCTTCTGCGGTCAATTTTGGATTGGGGGTTTTATTGTTTGCATGGCAGGGCCTGGGATTTCTTCTCCGTTGGTGAGAACAGAGGGTTCTTCTCCAACTATGCATGCAATGCGATCTGAATCGTTTTATTCAGGGGAGAGCTCCAAGCTGAAAAAAGTTAATGGTTGTCTTTCGCGTAGCCATGATCGCCCTGTTCTGGTTATTCCTCCAACGGCTATAATGGAGGACATTGATTATTGGACCAAGCATGCTTTGATATGCAAATTTCTTGGAATCCGGATTTCCCTATCCACTCTTGAGGCATGGATCCGTCGCTCTTGGCAGGTGGAAGGCGATATGGAGATTATGTTGGCAGGGAATAGTTATTTTTTTGTTGTATTCTCTTGCATGTCTGATCGTGATCATGTTTTTGAAGGAGGCCCTTATTTCTACAACAATGTGGGGTTATTTGTCAAACCTTGGCATTTAGATTTTAATTCTGCTGAGGATCTACCTTCAACAGTGCCAGTTTGGGTTCGCTTGCCTCGTCTTCCCTTGGAATTTTGGCGTGAAGACATCCTTCGACAAATTGTTGCTTTGTTGGGGAAGCCAGCTGCGATCGCACATCAAACCCTCGATAAAAAGGTTATTTCTTTTGCTAGAATTTGTGTTGAAATTAATTTGAATAACCCATTACCAGATTCTTTGGAAATTTGTCTGGGGGATTCTTCTTGGGTGCAGCAGTTAGATTATGAATCCCTCCTTTTCCGTTGCCGGATTTTTCATGAGTATGGTCATTTACTGCGGCAGTGCCCCCGTAACTCGAGTTTCAAAGGACTGGATCGATCTACAGCTGGAAATGCTAGTGGTTTGGCAGATACTATAGGGAAAGGACAATCTCAAATGGTTAATACTACCAAGGGGATGAATCCACAAGATGCTACAGGTAAGGGTAAGGCTCCAATGCAGGATAAGGATGGATTTACCCCTGTTCATCCTCGAGCTAAGGGATGTAGTCAAAAGAGGCCTTTGAAAGAAAGATTATCTGATTCAGGTTTTAACCGTTTTGAGGTGTTGGATAGTATGGTTCTAGAGGAGGGTATTCCTCCTCCTATCTCTTCTGATCCAGCTTGCCTAGATGAGAGATCTGTTCCTAATGATGCTTGTGGGGCATCTCAAGTTGTAGTATATCAGAATTGTGAGGTTCCTGTAGCTCCTGTGACAGCGGCTCTGGTGACTCCTGCAGCGTTGGAAGATGATGATGTTGTTTTGGCTGACTTGGTTAAGGATGTGCTACCATCAGGTAAGGGCAAGGGATCTCCTCTCCCTTTGGGGTTGCTGCCTCGACCCTTTAAGCAGGCTTCTTCTTCTCCCCCTCTAAGGAGTGGGCGCAAAACAGACCAAGAGAAGATTAAACTCACAGGAGATATATTGATTGAGTCTGGTTCAGTGAAACCTTTGGATTCTCATTTTCCCAAATCTACCCAATGATGATTATTCTCTCATGGAATGTAAGGGGGTTGAATAGCATCCCTAGACAAAAGGCTATTCATAACTTGGTGGTTGATCATAGTCCTGATGTTTTTTGTATCCAAGAGACTAAGCTCTCTGTGGAGTCTATGGTCCAACATGCCTCTAGTATTTGGTCTCGTGGCCAATGCCAGTGTGTTGGGGCAACAGGCAGTGCTGGTGGTTTAGCTATATTTTGGGATCCTCAAAAAATTTCTCCTCTTGGCTGGATGTCTTCTCGCTCAGCTCTCTCTATGGTAGATTCTGCTCTAGACTCAGGAGAGGTAATCATGGTTACTAATGTGTATGCACCTGTTGATCTTGTGGGAAAGGAGGAACTTTGGGAACATATTCAATATGTTAGAAATTGTCATCCTTATCATCCTTGGGTGTTAGCAGGGGACTTCAATTCAGTTTTAAGTCTGGAAGAGAAGCATGGTGGTTTGGCTAGATTGGGGCCTTCTTCTGCTCTTCTTCGGCAACACATATCTCTTTTGCATCTCTCTGATGTTAAGCCTTCTAATGGCCTCTATACCTAGAATAATCGCAGGACTGGTGTTGCTGCTATCTCAGAACACCTGGATAGATTTCTTGTTTCTTGCTTCTGGCTTAGTGGCACCCTTACTATCTCTTCAGAAATCTTTGATTGGAGGGGTTCAGATCATTGGCCAATCAAATTTTCCGCTATAGGGGCTTATGTTCTGAAGCATCCTCCTTTTAAGTTCCAGTTGATGTGGCTTCGTGACTCCTCTCTACATGATTTTTTTTTTTGTTGGTGGAAAGATGGTGCCCCTGCATATGGTACTGCAATGTTCTCATTTTCTAAAAGGCTTCAATATGTTAAAAGGCAACTCAAGATATGGAATAGGGAATGCTTTGGGAATCTTCACTTTATGAAGAGGCTTGCTCAAGAAAATCTTGATGTCATCACAAGGGAGATTAGAGATCGAGGTTTCTCGAAGGATCTTGGCCAGGCTGAATCCCTTGCTTCTAGAGCTCTAGAAGAATGGGAACTTCGAGAGGAAATTTTTTGGAAGCAAAAGGCTCGAGTTGATTGGCTCCAGGAAGGTGATTGAAACACTGCCTTTTTCCATAAAACAGTGCAATCTCGCCAGAATCAGAGCACTATCTCTTCTTTGGTTAATTCTCAAGGTATCCAACTGAATTCCTTGCCAGCTTTGTTCCAGGAGGCTATTTCCTACTTCTCTACCCTCTTCTCTGGAACTCTCCTCCTGCTGATAATGAAGAAAATATTATTTTGTCCTGTATTCCTTCCCTTATCACTTAGGAAATGAATGATTATCTCATGTGTCCTATCTCTTTGGAAGAGCTGGAGGCGGTGGTCTTTGGCATGCCTAAGGGGAAGGCTCCTGGTCCTGATGGTTTTCCAGTTGAATTCTTTCAGAAATTTTGGGACATCATTAATCATGATTTGTTGGAGGTGGTTAAAGAATCCTATGCTAGCAAGCAGATGCTTCGAGCTTTGAACTCTACATTCTTGACTCTTATTCCTAAGAGAGAGGGTGCTAATCAATTGGAGTTTTTTAGACCAATTGCCTTATGTAATGTGGTCTACAAATTTATTACTAAGCTGATTGCTGAGAGACTAAAAAGGTGGCTTCCCATTATTATCTCAGAAGAACAAGGTGGTTTTGTTGCTGGAAGACAAATTTTGGATGGGGTGGTTATTGCTACTGAGGCTATTCACTCTATGGCTACTTCAAGGGAGAGAGCCATGTTTGTTAAGCTGGATATGGCTAAGGCCTACGATAGAGTTAAATGGAGCTTCCTAAGGAGTATTCT
Source organism: Cupressus sempervirens (assembly GCA_028749045.1). Lineage (NCBI taxonomy): Eukaryota > Viridiplantae > Streptophyta > Pinopsida > Cupressales > Cupressaceae > Cupressus > Cupressus sempervirens. The sequence continues at coordinate 357,025,243 of CM053789.1, forward strand.
TCTTTCTTTTGGATTTAGCTCTGATTGGGTGAGTTGGATTATGAGTTGCATTACTTCTGCCTCTTTTTCTATTCTTATTAATGGTCAACCTTCACAACTATTTGGTGCTTCTAGAGGCCTCCACCAGGGTGATCCTCTCTCCCCATATCTATTCATCATCATGGCTGAAGGCTTGGGCAGATTCATTAAGCATCAGGTGTCCCAGAATTCTATTCAAGGTTGGCGGTGGGGTAATGGCTTACCTTCTCTTTCCCATCTTCAATTTGTTGATGATTCTGCTCTTGCCAGTCTTGCTAGGATCAAGGAAGCTGAAGCCTTTCGACATGCTTTGGACGTTTATTTGGCAGCTTCAGGCCAGAAAGTTAATGAGCACAAATCTTTCATTTACTTTTTTAACACTCCTGATTCTATTCAGCACAGGATTGTTGGTATCCTACGGTTTCAGATAGGTTCACTTCCTTTGACTTATCTCAGCATTCCTATTGCTGTTTCCAGGCAGCCACGTCTCTTCTGGCAAAATTTGATTACCAAGCTTCAGGATAAGGTAAATCATTGGACTCATAGATGGCTTTCTACTGCTGCCCGGGTTACTCTTCTTCAAGCTGTTATCCAAGCTCTTCCTACTTATAGAAGCTTGGTTCATGCTGCACCTATTTACTTTCTCAAGGAGTTTGATGCTCTTTCTCGACAATTCCTTTGGAGTGGTAATTTGCGTAGTACTAAATGGAGCTTGGTTAATTGGGCAACTATTTGTAGGCCTAAAAAGGAGGGTGGTCTTGGTCTTCGTTCTGCTCTATTGAGTAGACAAGCTTTGGCTGCTAAACTTTATTGGTGATGGTGCTCTGGACAGCATCAACTTTGGGCTCGTATTATCACTCATAAATATTTTCATGGTGCTGATCCTTGCTCTGTTTCTGCACTTCCTCTTGAAGGTCGTGGCTCAATGGTTTGGCATACTTTGAAGACAGGCGCGATGTTGGTGAAGAGGGATCTATTCTGGATATGTAAAGGAGGTTCTCAGGCTTTGTTTTGGTCTGATGCTTGGGATGGATTCCCTTCCATTTTATCCATATACCCTCATCTTCAGCCTCTTTGTGACTCTTTTCTTGCCGCTGGATGGGATAAAGTGGCTCATTACAAGACTCCTTATCAATTGGGACCTGTTGTTGGTTATAGATGGAAGCATTCCTCTGATTGGCCTCCTGGAGGTACAGACATGGATCGTTAGGAGCTTTCTCAAATTCTGGCCTCTAGAGAGTGTTCCTCTTTGCTTGGTCCAGATGTATTGGCTTGGGGCGGTACCTTGTTTGGTAAATATCATGTCTCTGCTGGGTATCAAGAGATAACTAGACAATTATTTGGGGATGCTGAGGTCCCTTGGTGGAAGCAAGTCTGGAATAAAGTTTCTTGGTCCAAGTGCAATTTTTTCATGTGGCTAGTGGCTCACAACCGTTGTCTTACCTGGGATAATCTTTGTAAACGTGGATTTCAGGGCCCCTCTTATTGTGTTTTGTGTGGTAATGGAGAGGAGTCTGTCTCCCATCTATTCTTCCATTGCTCCTATTCTACTCAGATATGGCACCTTTGGTGGAGCGCTTGGGGTTGCTCTTGTCAGCATGCTTCCTCTTTGCCTGAGTTCTGGGCTCGCTTGGGTAGTGCTCCCTCCAAGTCTTCTTCTCTCCATGCTGCTTGGATTGCTGGCCCATCTTTCATGCTTTGGCATATCTGGTTGGAGAGGAATCGTCGCATATTCCAAGATGTTCGGCTTGGTGTTTTGCATCTTTGGTGGAAAATATCACATTCTCTCCAGGGAACTATTCTTGTGAAGTGTGAGCTTGATGGGGGTATGGATCCGGTTGATCTTGCTATCTGTAATCGCCTCAATTTTCATCTGCAGGATGGGGTTGCGGCTCATAGGTTTCCTTCTATGTCCAGGCAGCTTCACCATAAGAGGAAGGGTCAGGTTAACCGGGATGGGCACTGGACTCCTCCTCCCTGTGGAGTTCTGAAAATTAACACTGATGGTTCTTCTCGTGGGAATCCTGGTCCGGCTGGTATTGGCAGAGTGGCTCGTTGTAGTTCTGGGAATGTTAAATTTTTCTTCTCAATTCATAAGGGTGATTATACTAACAATCTTATGGAAGCTCAGGCTATTTTATATGCTGTGGAACAGTGTTGCTTGTGGGGATGGAGTAAGATTATTTGTGAGTCTGATTCCCAGGTGGTGGTGAACATGCTTTCTTCGCAAGAGCTTGAGGATGTTAGTTGGCAGCTGGCCACTGTTGTTAAGCAGATTCTTTTCTTCTCTTCCTCTTTTCAGTTCATTAGGTTCAAGTATATTCCGCGAGAATGGAATAGACCTACTGATTGTTTAGCCAAATGGGCTTCTAGTCATGATCCAGGTTGGAATATTAGGGATAGGGGGCAACTGTCATTTGAGATGGTGCAAGAATTTGATGATCTTGTTGCTTAGGATCGAGCTCCTTGTTGAGCTCTCCTTGTTGTATTCCTTTCTGTCTTAATAAATTTTTACCCCTCTTTTTGCAAAAAAAATGAATTCATTAATGCATGTTAGAAAATATTGTATTTTTTGAAATGGAAAAATAAAATAAACCCCACCAAAAATGTAATGGACCAATTAAAAAAAGGTAATAAATCAGAATAAATTAATTTTAAAATAGAAAGTTTGTTGAACTTTAGCAATAACTTTAGAAATAGAGTAATTGTTCTCCAAAATTAATAGAAAGAGGGTAAAAAAAAACATTAGTACCCTGCCTATAAATAGGCAGGGACTAATAATAAACATTCAAACCAAGGGCACATTTAACTTTAATTTTTTGCACAATTATGCTATGCTCCAAAGTTTGGAAACTACCCAAGCAGATAAAATACAAGAAAAGGTGAAATCATTTGCCTTAAAACCTGTTTGTTTCATTTCATAAAACCGACTGGGGTTTCTTTACTAATGCCCTGCTTAGAGTCAGTCACAAACATTCTAGTCCAGGAGACAACATAATTGTTAATGCGTTACCTTCAATACTCTTTGGACATGTCACGTACACATAATTGTTAATGCGTCTGCCACTCCAAATGCATGCAATCATGCTCAACACCAAACCAAATATTCAGGATATGTACTGTGGCTTACAAAATAAACGTCTTAATAAGAAAGAAGTCAACAGTACGAATCACAGCAGAGCACTTTCAGAAGGCGCCAGTTCGAATCACAACAGAGTGCTTTCATAGATTTCTCCTTTTCTTGGCAATCTCTCTTTCCTTGGAGTACTTGCTCTCAAGAAAAATAGTTTACAAGGCCAAATTCCTCCTCAGCTAGGAAGGCTTTTCCGTCTTAGAATACTTCAATGACTGTCATTATTTGCAACATGTCCTGTTATCGTATAACCATTTGAGTGCCACTATACCTTCCCAGCTTGGCCTTCTTTCACATTTAGAGACGCTTAAATTAGCAGTAAACCAACTACAAGGCACAATCCCATCTTCACTCGGAAATCTATCATCTTTAGCTTGTTTGGATTTGGGGATTAACAAACTCCATGGGAGTATTCCTGTTGAATTGGACATGCTTATTCAACTTGAAGAGCTTGAACCTAACAATAACAACTTAACAGGAATGATTTCTACTTACTCAACTCACAGAATTTTATGTTCCAAACAATAATTTGACAGGAGTAATTCCCATCTCCCTTACCAACTGCACTCTTCTCCAAACCTTGGCACTATATAAGAACCAACTGGTCAGGTTCCCTGGCAACTTGGCGAACTATCAAACTTACAAGTCCTATACCTGGAGGAAAACAGACTCACAGGAGAAATCCCATCTAATGTAGGAACCTATTGTCCTTAGTTGAGTCAGACATGGTAAGAAACAAACTCCACGGTGGTATTCCTATTGAAATGGGTATGCTTAACCGGCTTGAAGTGCTCCAAATTGACACCAACAGGTTGACAAGAGTGATTTCTAATTCCATTTCCAATTGCACTCTTATCCAAATTTTGCAATTACCTAATAACCAATTAACTGGCAGCATTCCCCCAGACAGGCAAATTGAGGGGAAGTAGAGGCTTGTCTTTTCTAACAAGCTTATCTAACTGCTCCTCTTTGAACTACCTAGAATTGGCTAGAAATTATCTTACTGGAAATTTGCCCTCTTCTATTAGCCAGTTATCAAGCCAACTCTTCACAATTTTGTTGGACACCAATAAAATTGAGGGAAGCATACCAATTGGCATTGGGAACCTCACAAATTTAGTAACATTAGATTTATCTATTAATCGTCTCATTGGTTCCATTCCAGTAGCATTAAGTCAGCTTCCAAATCTTCAGAGATTGTCTTTGAATAATAATAATTTAGATGGAAGAATTCCAAAAAGTTTTGGTCATGCCAAACGACTTGGGCTATTAGCAATGAGTGAAAATATGATTTAAGGGAAAATTCCAGAAACTCTTGGTGATCCTCCTCAACTAAGACATCTTGTTCTGCATCACAATCAGTTACCAGGGAAACTCCTTGCAAGTTTAGGTAGATGTGTCACCTTGGAAACGGTAGCCTTGGCATATAATAGACTAGAAGGAAATATACCTCTAGAATGGTCAGGCCTTACAAATCTCCAATTTTATTTCAATGTTTCCAACAATTCATTACAAGGTTCTATTTTAGTAATAGGTAAAATGGTAATGGTCCCAACTATAGATGTGTCTCTGAACAAATTCTCGAGTATTATTCCAGCTGCACTAATTTACAGTATTTGAACCTTTCACAAAATTTATTTGATGGCCCAATACTAACATCACTTACAAGTCTAAAAAATATTGAGGCTACTAATCTCTCTGGCAATAAATTGTCAGGGGCAATCCCAATGTGTTTCCAAGAAATGATGATGCTTCAATATATTAATCTCTCTTCAAACAATTTAATAGGAGAAGTTCCAAAAAGAGGAGTGTTTGCAAAAATTGGTGAGTCGGCAGTCTTTGGAAATGATGGTCTTTGTGGCAATTGGATTAATTTACAACCATGCTCTCATCCCAAACACAAACTCTTGGTCCCTATAAAGGCGATAATACCGCTTGTGATTGGTGTATCAACCTGCATCGCGTCTTGTATATTATTTCTATTTTCTATTGGAGTCATTTAAATTTAAATATTCCAAACTTCAACATTGGATCTGAAAGGATTTCTATCAACCTGTATCGCGTCTTGTATATTATTTCTATTTTTCTATTGGAATCATTAAAATTTAAATATTCCAAACTTCAACATTGGGTCTGAAAGGATTTCATATGAGGAACTTGTTGATGCAACTAGTGGGTTTAGCCAAACAAACCTATTAGGAGCTAGTCATTTTGGACCTGTTTATAGAGTTCTCGGTGATGGTACAAATATTCCTATTAAAGTTCTCAATTTATAGGATGAAAATGCTCTCCAAAGTTTTGAAAGGGAATGCAATGTGCTAAGAAGAGTTCGACATCAGAATGTGATCAAAATCATTTCATCTTGTTCTAACCTTGATTTCAAAGCATTAATATTTCCATTCATGTCAAATGGAAGTTTAGAGAGATGGTTATATCCCAAGGGAGGAGATGAATGCAACTTAAGTTTGGGTGAACGGTTAAGAATAGCAAAGGAAATAGCAAAAGAAATGGAATATCTACATCATCATTGCCTTGCACAAGTCATTCATTGTGACCTAAAACCCAGCAATGTGTTATTAGGGAATGATATGACTTCACATATGTCAGATTTTGTATTATAAGACTCCTATTAGAGAGTTCAACAAATTCTTTAACTTCTACCAATGCACTAAAGGGATCTATTGGCTACTTCACACCAGGTATAAAATTTTGTACCCTTGCAATATCAAATGCCTTTTATTACTTTTAATTTTATAAGATTGTTTCATATGAAATGCGAATCATGATAATAATATTATATTTCAAAGCATGGAGTCAGTGGAAATGTTTCAACAAAAGGAGATGTATACAGCTATGGGATTCTTCTTTTAGAATGGTTGACAAGGAGGAGACCAACATATGCCATATTTGTAGAAGGTATTAATTTACCAAAATGGGCAAGTATGGATTTTCCAAATAAAATTGAAGAAGTGTTGGATATCAAACTTCTTAGAGATATTAATAAGTCAAACAGACCAATGGTAATAACATGTCTTTATAAATTAATGCAAGTGGGGTTGGCTTGCACAAAAGAGCTACCACAACAACATCCAGATATGATGGAGATAGTTGAAAGATTAGACAAAATAACAAGTGGATATCTCAGTATTCCAAGAGAATTTCATTTCCCAATAAATATCCTACCTTTTCTCAAGAGTACAACTGGACTAAGAAATTGTAGTTCAAGAAGTCTTGAAAATTGGTCTACATCTACATCTTAGCTCTTCCCTAAATGTAATAGACAATGTTAATTATTCTTGCTTTATTTCCATATATAATGTCCTATGGAAAACCTCTTTTTTCCATAAATTAGCTTATATTGTACATATAGAAATATAAGTAAAAAATAATATCATATTTTTTGATAAAATATTAGTTTAGAGAAATAATAGTTTGACATATTATATGTGCTAGAGAATTTTGTAGGAAGCAATCATCATACACTCGAATTTATTCTTAACTGGCCTGCTGCTCTTCTTTCAATGGTCAAGAATACTATCCTTATGTTCTTCCAAATCATGGAGCATAGTTTTTATGCCAGGCATATTTACCTACTTCAGCATTTTTTTGTGTTTGTGGATGTGATCCATCTCTTACTCTAAAAACCTGCACCTTGCTATTTAACTCAGACCAATTGGCGTATACCATCTTTTTCACTTTTCTAGCTATCATCATTCCATCTACCAGCCATTATATAGATATTAGACAACAATACATCATGTGCAATATTTTTTTGGTTTAACTAATAAAAGAATTTGGAGTAAGCCCTCTAGGCTATATATTTTTACCATTTCTACAGGCACCTAGAAAGTTTTCCAGATAGAAGCATCAGGTTTTGTTGATAATTCCTATGCTTGAACCAGATGCCCTGTACGGCCAAGGACATCAACCATGCAACAATAGTCCTCCATTACAGTAATAATTTGAAATTTTTCATTCATCTATCAAAGTATTGCCATCCATCCTCCCCTAGCCCCATATAACAAGAATGCAACAAAAACAGCAACAAAGGGAACACCACCTCACCTTGTGTTTCATCAACGAGTAGAATAGCTTCTCTTCCATACCCATGCATGGCATATCTTCAAATATTTGCACTGCATGCATGTCAACAAGTGTGCCCCTACCAAGATGTTCTTAATGCTCGCACTTAGTGTACATCCTTAATAACCCACACTTTGGCATTCATTTCAACAAGTGTGCTCCCTTAAAAAAACATCCAACTAGATATTTTCTTCTAATCAATTTATTTATGGGTCTCCTTGTCCTAAAGAGATCTCTCAAGCTAGCACATACTCAGAAAACATAAGCAAATAAGTCAATGCCTAGCTTCACACTTGACAGGTGTTTTTCGTAGAATTGTTCACTGGCCTTTCTTAGATTAGACTTTTTTGTATGCCTTGCATTTCATAAGAATTGATTCCACCAAGATATTTTTCCAATAAGTTTGATAGCCTCATCTATGCTACCAATTTCTTATATGCTCCCATATGAGACATCTTAGAGCACCATTTGATCAAGGAAGTGACATCTTTCACACTCCAACATTTGAAATACTCCCCACAAGGAAACAACATTCAAACCCATCGCACTTTAATTCTCTGCCAAATCTGTCATAAGCTAGAAGAAAAATAAAATAGGGTTCAACACTTTTCTTTAGTTCAGGGGATCATCAAACCACTCATTGCAAACAAGTACACCAATCCTTTTAGTACATAATATAACATTTACTTTTTTGAGTCCATGACACAACATTTCTTTACGCCAACACCTCAAAGAGATTGAGTGCCTATTCCACACTACCATGATGTGCATATCCTGCCATCAGTGTAGTCCTCTGAAATACTACTAATACTAATTTAAGGTCTTCTCTTAGATATTTCTAGAATTTCATTCAAATACCAATTATGCACATACGCAACAACCATTTAAATTAATGATTTTGTTTTGTGCTCAGACAATTTGTCAAACAGTTTACGTGCATACGTGTAAAATTCTATGTAGTATACATGTATATAAAATCACTAGAAACAAGAGCTCTTTGAGAGCTGGAGTCCCTGCCTCTAGGGAAACAAATTGGACATAATATTTGTTAAAATTATGGTTTTGAAAAGAGAAGTTATAAATTTTAGCAAATTTACTTTAAATTTTTAGTTAATATTTTAAATTTTAATTTTATAGAATAATGTGGCGACTAGCCATTGTCTAAAAATATAAAACATAATGTAATGCAATGTAAAATTGTGAGATTTGAATGAATAGAGTTTTAATTAAGAAATTTAAGATTTTTAGAATTTTATTACATAAGTTAAATTTGGAGATTAATTGTTTTTAATTTTTTTAATTGATATATAGTAAAGTTTATATATATAAAGCAATACAATTTTTAATAGCAATAATATATTTTAATGAAAAATCAAATTTAGTAATTATTGATTTATATAAAACCAATTTTTAAAATAATATAAAATATATTAACATTTTTAAATACTATATTCAAAACTAAAAATTGTGATATTAATATTGATAAGACATTATTTTTGTTGTGAAAGATAAAAATATGACTTTTTAATAAATCTAATCAACTTGTGACAAATATCTAAAAATAAAGTTGTAATTATTTTATAACTCTATGAACTTGTGACAAATATACAAAAGATAAAGTTGTAATTAGTAATGCACTTGTCACAAATATGTAAAAGATAGAGTGCAATTAATGAATTCATTAATGCATGTTAGAAAATATTGTATTTTTTGAAATGGAAAAATAAAATAAAACCCACCAAAAATGTAATGGACCAATTAAAAAAAGGTAATAAATCAGCATAAATTAATTTTAAAATAGAAAGTTTGTTAAACTTTAGCAATAACTTTAGCAATAACCAAATATTCAGGATATGTACTGTGGCTTACAAAATAAGCGTCTTAATAAGAAAGAAGTCAACAGTACAAATCACAGCAGAGCACTTTCAGAAGTCACCAGTTCGAATCACAACAGAGTGCTTTCATAGATTGTTCCAAAGATGTTGGTGTGAAGGGTTTCCATTGGCAGAGCCTGCATATGACGACCCTTGGATTTAGACATCGGGTGCCCGCCATTTCATCCTTTTAATCAATATAAAGACCTCACTTCCCCCAAGCTCTCTGTGAACTAATCGAAGAAAACCGATTTTGCTAGTCACAATATCAGTAGAGTATTGTTCGGTTTTTTTGGTGTTGTCATCTGCAATCTTTTCTTGGTTCTTTTAAAACAAGAGCTCTGGAGAGCTCGAGTCTTATGTAAAAGAAGGGGAATTTTGTTAAGAAATTGAATTTGAAACTTCAAAAATAATCTCTAAAGTCCTCCATAAACAGGTCAACTAGATTGTAAAAATAAAATTACAAGTATTTTACTAATGTAAATGATTGTGTTTTATTTAATGATTCTCATTTTTAATATTTTTAAAATCTTTTCCATAACTAGAAATAATTTAAACCGAAAATAAAATAATTTCATTAATATAACTAGAAAAGTAATTTTTAAAAAAAAAAAAATAAATAATTTATTATTAAGTTTTAATTTTGAAATTTGAAATTAAATTTGTTATAAAATATTTTTAAAATAATAATATCATTTTAACCTTTTAATTTTAATGCTAAAAATGACTAACTTATCTGAAAAAAATGTATTAAAATGAACTTTAAAAAATATATATATATATACTTCTAAATGTAAATCAATTTAAACTAAATAATATATATTTAAATGGTGAGGTTTTTAATTAATATAATACTTAATTGAAAAAAATCGATAAAATATTTTAAATAAAACATGTAATTTTAAATGATGAATATTTATTACTCTAATTAAAATATATATTTGAAATGATGGTTGTAAAAATGTTTGTTTATTTAATTTTATTTTTGAAAGATTTATTTCTCTCTTTAAAAATATTTTATCAAATAAAATATGTAAAATATGAACGATGTTCTTAAACTAGTTTATAAGGTTTACCCCACGAATGTACGGTTTCTCATATTGGGGTTTAACTTATATAGACTTCTAAACGGGTTTAAAATAAAACATTCTTAGACTTCTGATTGGTGGGTTTGAATAAACTATTTCTAATATTCTTTGTTAAATATTTATATATTATTATTAATGGTATTAAATTTTTAGAAGAGATTGATTTTGTGAAATTTTCTATTAATAATTTTATTTTTTCAAATATCTATATACGATTTTGATCTCCTAATCCTCTATTTTTCAAACTTATTTGCTAATAATTTATTGATCTCTTTTAATCATTCAATATTTTAGTAAAATTTATTTCTACCTTTTGTCGTCATTTTTGTAATAAAATTTATTTTTACCTTTACAATTTGATTGTTTTGATCTTATTATCTATGTATTTACGTTGATTTAGTTAGGGTGTCAATCTATTTATCATGACATAAAATTATGATGTTTTCATTTTTCCTTGGGCATGTGAAATTCGAGTATCGGTGTTACCGTCCACCTGAATGTTCCTATTGGTTCACCTAGGTTAGTGTGCTTTTTACTTTCATGTGCAAATATTGAAGGTCAGATTTTTTTTGTTGGCGATTAGTTTCTTTGTTGTTGAAGATCTCATGTGGAGTGGGTATTGATTTTGACTAGCATTCGTAGCATCCAAACATGTATAAGTGCATCAGAGTGTAAATTGTAATGCACATCATCTTTACGTGTGTCCAGAGTATTAGTGTCAATTGCTAACCATATGTTAATAAATAAAACAGGTGTAAACTAGCTGACAATATAATTAATGCATCATTAATGTTAATCTTTTTTAAAAAAAATTTGGATTGATAAAAAATTTAAAAACCCAGGAAAATTGAAAAGAATCAATTGAAACAAAAATTAGTAAAAATAAATTAATTTAAAAATAATTTTTTTTCAAACTTTAGAATACAAATTGTACAAATTGCACAAATTAATAGTGAGGGGTCAAATGAAAACATTAGTTCCCTGCCTAGGGACTAATTTCTAGAGCGTGGGTGTTTTAATGTTAGATTTTTGTTAGATTTTGACTAATCAATACTTCTAGTGTAGGAATCAAGTCCTAGTGTGTAATGTTTAAGTTTTTTGTTTCACAAATTAAAATTTAATACTTAGGTTGAAAGTGTTAAATAGTAAAAGATGACTTATTTTTTCAAGCTTAGTTTTTTCCACATGATGTTTAATGGTGGTCTGTTGCATTAAACTTCAAAAAAAAAGAGTTAGTATGTTAGAAAAGGAATAACACCAATTAATTATAAGATCATCAAGCATCTTAGGATATCATCAATAAAACTAAAGAATCAAACATAATTGTTCAATGCAAATCTCAGATAAAATAATAATAAATTAGATAAGTCAAATTATAAAGGGAAAGTACATATGGAAAAAGAACATCGCACATGCCACAAAAGAAATTAAAAGGAACCTACGGTAGTCTTGATTTTCCTTTTAAGGATTGTAATATATAAGAAAAACTTTCCAATTTGATGACTCCTTTCAAAATAATCAAATTTCTTTTTCTAAGGTTGTCAACCCACCAAGTATGATATCTAATATCTCCATTGGTATTTTCTAATGTCTTAAGTAGCACAATCACCAAAAAGTGCATAAATTCCCTTACAAATATATTATATTGGATGTGTTGTTAACTATATGCTAAAAGTTTGAAAAATATTAGAAGAAAACAAGGAAAAAGAGAATATTCATTTGTTGGTAATGAATGAAGAATCTCAACTAAAACTTCAAAAAAGCTACCATTACATATCACATACTAAGAAAAAATTAAGCTTGGAAAAATAAGTTAACTTTGACTATTTAACACTTTTAACCTAGGAATTAAGCCTTAATGTGTGATGTTTAAGTCATTTGGCCACCCTTAAAAATCACATTCTAAGGAACAAATTAAGCTTAGAGAAATAAGTCAATTTTGACTATTTAACACTTCTAGCCTAGGAATAAAGCTTTAGTATGTGATGTTTAAGTTGCTTGTTATGGAATAGATGTTGAGTATGATGTTATCCAAATTGTCGCATTCTAGACCATTTAAGTGGTATATTGTGAGAGTTTTGCAACCTGTCTTGAACATGATGCTAAGACTCCACCATTACTTCTTAAATCATATCAGTAATTGGACAATAAAGGGCCCAAGCATTATTACACTTATCTAGAGAAAATTGTAGATGAAGATTTAGATAGTGATCTTTGTGATGTACGACACAGAGCAGAGGAAACCATTACACATGGATTAAGGAATGAAATTGAGTTATGGAATATGAGCTAGGGGAATGATCCACAGTGAAAAGTGGTTACGTGCTATCTATAGATTTTCTTTTTCTTTTTGTGTGCTTTTGAACTTATATTACATTGTAAATTCTATTTAGGACCAAGCCCTAGAGACTTTAGTTTCAATAATGCACTTCTATCATAAATAACCATCTCTCGTCCATGCCTTATGGAAAAAAGAATTGATTGAATGGCTAGGGTAATAATAGTGTATAAAATATACGCAAATTACTTTCCAACATTTTAATGATAATATTTTTAATTAAATAATCTTGGGTGGAATCAAATTAGTTATAATGACATACGACCATTGGGTATGCATTATAATAGAATAGAAACAAATAGTGCAGGAAAAATCATGTGCATTTCTTTGCAATTTCATCTAGATCTTTTCCTTTCTTAAACAATTTTAAAGTTAGCTTTATCTGAACACCAAAGATAAAATTCAATGAAGTGATAACATCTCAAAGAATTTATCACAAGTTATCTTATTCCTAGCCTACTTAGAAATGAGTTTTTTTTCTTGAAGATTTGATACATTCCCACTACTATTATTTGGCATCAAAGATTAAATTCATTGGAAATATTAACTTACATGAAAATCTGTCATCTTATTCATGACCTACTTTTAATTCTCTTCTTGAATGTTCTAATACATTTGCATGTCTATTATTGACAAAACCCATTACTCACTATTTTCACATATATATTTGTAAATTGATTTCTCTATCATGTAGAAAAAAAAAATTAAGATAAAAAAATTAAAAAAGAATTGTCTGCTATCTACCTTCATAATGATGTTAATTGTCAATAATAAATTGTAAAAATAAGATTGTGAACATTCCATTTAGTACATAGTTATTTTTTAGTCAAGAAATTTAAAAACCAATTAGAATGTAGAATTAATTCAAAGATAACTATCTTACTAATATAAAATAATTGAATAAATAAAATGATCTATAAATTAAAATAAACATTAAATAATTTAATCCAAAGATAAATTTCCAACTAATAATTCACAAATATGAAAGTATACATTATTAGTTCAACACAATTCAAACAAAAATATTAATATCAGCCTAATATTATTTGTCTCTAGAAAAACTTAGCATAAAGTAATTTATTTAAAATTCAATATATATATATATATATCAATCAGGCTATAATATTATTTATCTCTAGAAAAACTTAGCATAAAGTGATCTATTTAAAATTCAAAACAAAATATTAATATCCTAACATTATTTGTCTTTAGAAAAATTTAACATAAAGTAATCTATTTTTAAAAAATTAATAATAAACAAATCAAATTATAAACGCAAAAAATAAATTTTACAAAATTTAAAAATTCTGTAAAATTTGAAAAAGATTAAAAATATAGTTTTATAAAATTCAACTTATATAATCATAAATGTGCATGAATCTGGTTGATGTCTGCGGCCTCCTTACCGACCTCAACAAACAATAAGCTAACGACTAAGTAAATAATAAACAAAGTATTTTTTCCCTATCTATTAAAATGCCAAGTTAGCATTTAAAACAATATTGGCACATTTTATACTTCTCACATACACTACATCGATAAAATATGCCCCACATGTCCTTGGAACATACATCACATCTGGACTTCCAGTCCCAAAAACCTCCTCCTCCGGGAACCAGTGGATGATGTGGATCGTGTTTGGGATGAATTCTCCCGTCTCTCCATCTCCTGCGAAGGACGTCGCTAAATCCTTCACTTTTGATCTCACCCATCAATTTTTGATGCTCATCCTCCGCTTCACTTTGGCACAGCAGCCGCACCAATTCTTCTGCCTGCCCGTTCATCATCTCCCCATTTTCATCCACTGCCACTATACCTATCTCCCGTCTCCATGCACTAAGAAAAGCCAGTACCATGCTTCTCACCTGCGCAATCCTTTTGTCAACACCCTTCCCCTTTAACTCATCCCACAAACACTTGGCGTGCTCCCAAAACTTGTAAGCATCACACAGAGAGAGGCTTGTAACCCTGTCCATTTCTTTTCTTTTCATTTCATGCTCTTCTTCTTCAGCGAAGAAACGTGTTGTTCCGCAGGAATATCGGACACATTTCCCAACGTAGAAGACTTGGACGACTGCATTTTCCAGCTTTTTCAATGCCTTATTCAACTCTGGCAGGAACTCCACCATATCGCTAATTGAGCCCACGCACATAAATATCATTTCTCCACGACGAAGCGCCTCCCTTGCCTGCCATCACAACACAAATTATGACAATGGATGATACATAGGAAATAAAGATCCTGTGAATCCATTTAATTAGTGGTGAAAAGACATCTTTTTTGTGTGACTTATCATATATTTAGATGATCGCGTTGAGGGGAAATGATTTTATGTATTCAAATAACATTTTAAGTGAATAATAGAATCTTACCTTCAACTGAAAGTGCTCCACATTCTGAAAAATAAATTGCAAGCTGGATTGAGAGCTGGAGTTGAACTCCTTCCATTGTGCGTCTCTCAGTTCCTCTTCCCGTGATGCAGAGAATGGGTACGCATTTATCCCCCACCTCAATATCATCGGCATTGCATCCTTGTTTGATACGCTTCCCTTCTCATCGACTACTACCAGCCCTTCTCCATAACCTAAACAATCTGTACTCCAATTCTCTTTGTTGACTGACCACGGGTTGGGGACCATCGGCCAGGGAGCCCTTGCAGCAGCTTTTATGTACTCCTTAGGATTGTCATATGATTCCAATTTCGGAATCCAGACCACTTCAGCTCGATAGTCAGAACTTGTTTGGAGCTTCAGATACACATCTTCCAATGCTAAAATCTTAAGTTTATCTTCCATAGAAGAATGCTTTCTGAAAAGCAAGACCAATTTGCCCTCTAAGTCCTCCACTTCCACCTGCACATCATTTTGACATAAAATTAAAAAGATTATTTATATGATTCTTAATTATTCAGTCGTTTAAAAAATAATATTTAAATAAATAGATCAACTTTTATTATAAATAAAATTAAAGAACCTATACTAGAATGATGAGAACCTTTTCATTTTTGTGTAGATCCTTTACATTTTTTCGTAGAAGAAACCCGTTTTCTAATGTCTCACACAATTTCCTAAGCAATTTAGTATTGCCATCTCGTGGATGTCTTGCGAGAAATTCCACTCCATTCTCTTCCACGATATAGGATATGTCTTTCCATTTTACAGTACCTCTTTCTCCAACATCAGTAGTGGTGGCAAATACACCGAGGGAGGAGTCGAAGGAATGCGGAAGCACGTCATGAAAACAATTTCTGACCGAGTCAATCCATGAGGTGGAATTTGCATGGGCCACAATTCTGTCGGCCACCTCTGATGGGAGTGCATTGAATTCTCGGCCAACATATATAATTTTCAATGACTCGGAGCTACACTTTTCCAGAAGCTTCAAGTTGTTTAGTGCCATTATAAACTCATTTGGTATTACAGATGACCAATCTGACTGAGTGATCAATACAAGACGAACATCCGATGGGAGCGAGGATGACCCTTCTGTACTAAATATCTTCCATATAATCTTATCTAAGACAAAATCCCTCTGTTTTTCTGAAGGACCCATGCGACTTGTCGACCAATCCTAAAAATAAACAGTAGAAATAAGTTAGGCAATCTCTAGAAATATATAGGATTTCTAGCAAGTGCTTATATCTCTAATGTCTTTTATTAACAAATTGCTTAAAAAATTTGACAAGCTCAGAGATTTATAAATGAGTTTAGTATTTTTAACGATGATTTTTAGGAAATTAAACTCAGCTTCTAAAATGATTATAAGCCTCTGTAAAAATGAAGACAACTTCTACTTTTAATGATCATCTAAAGAACAAACAGCATCAAAATTTAAATGGACAAATAAAAACCTACTCTTGGCTCAGAGAACGAATCTGTTTCCACAACAAAATGCCATTCTTGCTTTTGCCTTTGCATTCGCTCCCACCGTTGAGTCATCGCTTCACTTCCAGAAATGTCTACGTACAACAAACTCTGAGTGGCCCCCACACGATCCATCCATTCCTCACCCAATCTTTTACAATTTGAAAGGTCTAATATCAGCAATGATGGGAGATTCTGGAAATCGTCAGAAAGCTTAGCTAAGTTAGAGCATCCTCCGAAATCTGCTTTCTCCAAGCAACGTAGCTGGCCAAAAGAATCGGATAGTTTGGTTAAACTGTTGCATCCGGACATATCCAGCTCTTTCAACTCTTTAAGGAAATGGAAGTCGTTGCACAATTCCTCTAATTTAGAGCATTGGGATAAATTTAGAGTTTGCAATCTTTGTAGTTCACCAAAAGAATTGGGTAGTTTGGTCAAACTGCGGCATCTGGACAAATCCAGCACTCTCAATTCTTCAAGGCGGTGGAAGTTGCTGCACAATTCCCCTAAGCTATCACATTCTGATAAATCCAAGTCTTGTAAACTTTTTAATTCGCCAAAATGATCAGCTAGTTTGGTTATACCGCGGCATCTGGCCAAATTCAACACTTTCAACTCTGCAAGGCGGTGGAAGTCATCGCACAATTTCTTTAAGTTATCACATCCAGATAAATCCAAGTCTTGCAAACTTTTTAATTCGCCAAAATGATCAGGTAGTTTGGTCAAACTGCGGCATCTGGACAAATCCAGCACTCTCAATTCTTCAAGGCGGTGGAAGTTGCTGCACAATTCCCTTAAGCTTTTACATTTTGATAAATCCAAGTCTTGTAAACATTTTAATTCGCCAAAATGATCAGGTAGTTTGGTTATACCGCGGCATCTGGCCAAATTCAACACTTTCAACTCTGCAAGGCAATGGAAGTCATCGCACAATTTCTTTAAGTTATCACATCCAGATAAATCCAAGTCTTGCAAACTTTTTAGTTTACCAAAGCCTTGAGGCAGTGTAGACAAGCTCCTGCACCCACACATTTTCAATATTCTCAAAGCATCAAGACGATGAAAATCACTGCACAGTTCTTCAATGCTTTCACATTCTTTAAATGAAATTTTTGTCATCTTTGAAAGCCACGAGGTTTCTTCTGGCAGCACTGTCAAACTGGAGCATTTTTTAAAAGACATCTTCGACATCAACAGAGAGGACAGCCCTCCCAGGCTTTGTGGAAGACTAGTCAGCTCTGTGCATTCACTAAAATATATCTCTGTTAAGCGTGTCAAATCTCCTAGCCGTTCTGGAAGGCTGATCAGCTCAGAGCAACTTTTCAAATTTAGATACTGTAAGGAAGCAAGTTTCTCGAAACTGCTTGGAAGCACTCGTAGACTCTTGCAAAACTCTAGGTTGAGGCGCTGTAAGTTGGAAAGGTTCACAAAGTCCATCGGAAGCTCCTTTAAACCCTTACAGACTTGCAAATCAAGAACAACAAGGGTATTCTGTTTGCCAAATCCCAGTGGTAAATGCTCCAAGCTTGTACAGTAACTCAAGTATAACTCTTCTAATGATGTGAGTTTCCCAAGCGATCCCGGTAATTGCAAAAGTCGGTGGCTGTATGACAGGTCTAGCTTCCTGAGATGACCCAAGTTGACTAAATCTGGGATCTCTTTACCCTCAAAATTACTTAGAGCCAACACCCGCAGTTTTCTAAAATAACCGAGTTCTGAGATTTCACTTGAATTACAGGTTCTAGGGAATTCTGTAACATGCGCCACTTTTAATTGCGGCATACCCTGCACTTTCGATTAGTTAGTGGAAAATAAAATATGAAAATATGTTTCTATCAAGACAAAAATATATTGATTCGAAAAAATACCAATAGTTAGACGTAAAAAGCCACAGCGAAAGAACCACTTGCCTTCAAGTGCTCACTCGATTTTATGTTCTCCTTCCAATTACAACTGATGTAAGTTAAACGAGAGAGCTTTGATAAATCCATGGGCAGATCAGACCCTGGCTCAGCTTTAAGAAATCTCAGTTCACCAAAGCTTTTACTGCATCTTCCTTCCACAAGAGTCCATTCCCCCATAGCAAATACTCTCAGAGACCCGCTCATTTCGTCCAGCACCTCTGCACGTATATCAATTGGACCTCGAAATTCGCCCGTATGTGTCAGCCACACTCCTTTTACTTGAGAATGACTCTGTTCATATTCATATCACACTATTAAAACAAATGAAGTGGTACTTACCCTGAAAATTACACAACTCTACTTCCTTCATTTATAAATATTTAGTTTTTTTGGTACCTTTCCTTCTTTCTGCAAGAATTTAGTGAACTCTTCGGGAGTTCGAAAGCGGTTGTCTTTTGATTTATGACGCCCAACACTAAGAAGAAGATCATGGATAACTACCTTGGAAAGTATTTTATCATCCCAAGATCTTTCTTGTTTTCTTTTAATGAGAGCTCCCTCGTGCAAGCATTTCATTTCTTCCTCCCCAACAATGTGCGCAACATCTTCCCAGTCCCAACCATTGAAGAAGGAGCAAATGTCAAGAAAGGCTTCCTGAACACTCGTTCCAAGCTGATCATACGCAAACATGATTGTACTTTCATCGAAACCTTCCCTCTTATGCCCACTGAAAGACTCTCCACTTTCCAGCCATTTTAATACTCTTTTATAGGCTTCAACTTCATTCTTTCGTCTTTGGAGAAATCCACCCACGGTTTCGAGAAACAGAGGACAGCTGCTGCATTTCTCGGCGATCACCTTTAGATTGGGTCTTTTTTCCAAAAGGGAGTTAATGTCTCTTTCTCGATCTATTTTTGTGCTTAGCACTTGAATGGCTGCGTCAAGAGGAAGGGGCTCTATCTGATATTCTTCATATTTAATCCCGCGATCCTGCATTACATCTGAGAAAAATATTACCCTAGCAGTTAAAAGCAACCGCAGTTTCTTAGGACCTGTTATATCTCTGGGTAGAAGCTCTTGAAGAGGTCTTTTGAACAAGGTGTTATCGATGTACAAAAATACGGATTCATTTTCCATTACTTTTTTCAGCCTCTGCCGTCCACACTCCAAGTCTCTTAATTCTTCTTTTTTGCCAGTCAAATCCTGCAGAATATTGCACTGCAGTGTTTTTACATCGGGACGTTCTTCCAAGTTTTCGATGAGAACAATCTTGGAATATTTCCAACCAGTGAGTTTGTCTGTCAAGGAATGATAGACTGCATCTGCCAAAGTGGTCTTGCCGGATCCACCGAATCCGTGCACAACCACTGCTAGAGAAGGCGCACTGTCGTTTTCCCATTGGAGGAGTTTAACAACTTCACCAACCTGCTCTTGTATGCCAACTGCTTCACATTTAAAACGAACCAGAAACGTTAGAAAATATTGTCATTCATGTTGTTAAAACAAAACAGCCCATTGTTAAATATTTAGGTAGTGGATGTACTTTACCTGCATGATGGACAGGGGGAATTTGTGGCTGGTTGGATTGTTGGACGTTGACGGAGGGAACATTGGGACTGGTCTCCAAAAGAGATTTCGTTTCCACATTTATCGCTAAGCTTAGGACGCCCATATTTGCATTTATGTTTTGAAGCATTTAAAAACATTTATCGCTAAGCTTAGGACGCCCATCTTGAGCGGAGTTCTATAAGGTTACCTTTATGTTTTGAAGCATTTAAAAACCTACACAACACCAAAAACAAAAAATGAAAAACTGAAAAATCGACTTGAAAAATGAAAAAGTAACGCAGTATTGCATTGCATCAATCATAGAAGGATTTATGCATGATTGTATTATTTTATATAATATATTATATATTTAAGTATACATGTCGTCCACGTTTGAGCGGAGTGCTATA
The DNA here is from genome assembly GCA_028749045.1 of Cupressus sempervirens. Taxonomy (NCBI): domain Eukaryota; kingdom Viridiplantae; phylum Streptophyta; class Pinopsida; order Cupressales; family Cupressaceae; genus Cupressus; species Cupressus sempervirens. The sequence continues at coordinate 357,045,503 of CM053789.1, forward strand.
AGCTTATCTCTATGTTTAGAAGCATTTAATATATTATATATCCAAGTATCTTGAGACAATGCCTTTGAACAAAACATAGCAAAGGAGATAATGACAAGTCTAATTTCGATTCAATTTTATTCATTAGACTGATAGGGAGTCCAATGTATCTAATGCCTAGGGTAAGTGCAAGAAGTTGGGTCTCACTTTTGGGCAAAAAGTGGAAATGTTTTTCTTATTTTTGAAATTTCTTGTTAATTGATGTCAAAATTTGAGACATTTAGAGATTGAATATAAAAATATTTCAGAAAAAAAAAATTTGTGTTCAAAATCTAATTTTTAGATATGTAATTTATTTGTATACCCATATGATAGATTTTGTTTTTGGTATGGATCTTTAAAAACCACTTTTTCAAAATGTTTGTTTCAAGACCATACCACACTCATGTGAACACCATAATTTAACTCAAATAAATGAATTTTCATAAATCCTTTTAAAGGGAGTTACCTAATACACCTAAAGATTGATGACAATATTTTTTCTTAATTTTTTATTGAATAATTTTTTTATTATTAATTATTAATTGACTATAAAGGTAAGTTTTTAAACCTCTCATATACGAATACCATAATTTGATCAAAATTTCACTTTTTTCAAACATTTTTTTTTTAAACCTCAAAAGAATTGTATGTAGATTGATGACATATAAATTAATTTTTAAAAAATGATATAATAAAAAAGTTATTAAAGTTTTAGTGAATTTCACTATTCTACATTTTGGTACCACCTTTCATTAAAAAATAATACAAAAATAGTAAATAAAATCATAACACTATAAAAATTTATATTTCTCAAATCAGGGCAATGAGAGCTCTAATGGATTTTTGTTTTATAAAAAAATTTGATCGGGAAGACCCTCTAAAAATTATGGCAAGGCATGAATTTGTCAATTCAACGCCTTAGCCAAATCTTGAGAGGTCAAAGCTCTCACCAAGCCTATCCCGAACCAAAATCCGAAGTAGGAGAAAAAAATTTCTCGCCCAATGTTGTAAGAAACAGGTAGCCATTATTTAAATTAAAAAATGGCTACCCGTTTTGAAAAAGTCAAATCGGCATTAAAAAATCCCCCCCCAAAAGATAAAATTTTAAATTTTTTGAAACGGGTTTTAAAAAACGGGTAACAGGGACTCGTTTTTTAAAAGTAAAAAATGGGTAACAAGTACCCATTTCTTACTTTTCAAAAACGGGTACTCGTTTCTAAAAATTTAAATTTTTTATATTTTCAAAAATAGGTACCCGATTTTTTAAAAAAGGGTGCTCGTTTTTTAAATTTAGAATCGGGTGCCCTAAAAGAGTACGATCTCAATCCACAGACTTCTGCGAAATTGCGACCCAACTCCTTGCTTCTACCCCCTACAACATCAAACATCCTATATAATGTAGTTTAATCTTAAGATTCATGAGTCATCCAAAGACACACTAGTGCATTCAAAAGGTGATACTCTGATATGTTGAAATGTTGGGGGAACATGAGGATGTGGAATTTTTCTATTTCAAAACTAATGAGTTTGATTTCATTGGTTACAGTAACAAACATTATGTTATGCTAAAGTTTCCCTATTAGAGATGGATGAGTTGAATTTTGAGACCAATGGCCCCTATTCGTCTAGGGACATGGATGACCATTGCAGCACATAGAACCATTGATTTTAAAATGGTACGTATCTAAAATAAATGACACTATGCTCTTCGGTCACTGTTAATGACAATCTCAGTTGGTGAGATGTAAGTTTACATGTCATTGTCATTTGCTAAGTTAAGGCGGGAAACTAGATGCGAAAATAGTTTTCTCATTTTGAGGAATTGAGATATATAAAGTATTTACACATCTTTATTTGTGAAACCATGCGACTATATCTATCTGTTCTAGCTGATGCAAAAGAGGCCTTCCAAGATGATGTTCTACCTAATGCAACAATGGTGGGCAAGTGGGTGCCAGTGTCTTATCACCCTTACACTATGGGAAGGATAGAGACTGTTTAGTAGACTGACTATTTAGAATTTATGTTAGAGAGATGGCTAAAGTAGGATGAAGATTGGTCACTCCATGTTGAGAGGAAGAATGTTTTTAGATACTCTGTGTTCCTGGTTGGGCCGTGAATATGCTAGTGTGTTGAGCGAGTTTTGGTTCAAGGTTGATGCTGATTTCAAACCCAAATTCATTGCCCTAGTCATTGCAAAAATGGGCATACGCCTTCGCATATATGTAGAGAAAAAGAAGCATTCAGAATGGTTTTAAAACCCTAGCTATGGCTTTCATTTGACAAGTGTGTTGTGCAAAATCATTGTATTGTATATGTGTTGTATTTTTGTTGGTGGGCAGAAGTAAAAATTAAAGAAGAACATTCTGCAAATATTTAAATGTTTTAACATTCTCCAGCTTCCCGCCTCCACACCTGCCTACAACTTTGGTGCATGACTTCAAATCCCTTGAGGGATTGGAGCCCCCAACTTCCCTCAAGTCTAGTTCAGGCTTGTCCAAACCTTCTTTTAGTCCTCTCTACAAAAACCCTGAATGTCTACGAGGAGTCATGTTTTGCTCAAGATCCCAACCCTGCTGAGTCAATTGACAACCCTGATGATTTGGCCTGTATGGGTGCCCTCCCTCTAAGGTATCCCATGGAAGATGTGGGTCACAAAATTTTTGCTTCCCTGAAACCAAACTGGTTGGATGTTCTTGTTGGATCCAAGATTCATGTGGATTCTAGGGAGAAACCTAAGGTGGTTTCAAGTGGAACAAGGCTGGAGATTTCACCCTCAGACGTTGTGGTTGATTTGATTTCCTTTGGACTCTTCTTGAGACTCATTGGAAATTTTGATTTTTTCCAACATAATGTAGACACACGTGGTTAGGAAATAGTACTCTTCTAGATGGAGACTGTCTAGATTGATGACAGTCTTTACGATGGCAAGCTCCCATTTAGATTCAAAATCGAAGCAGACCGAAACATTGTCCTGATGGGCTCTTGGCACTATGGTAAACATCTATTGATGCTCACTACATAGAAAATGAGGTTTTCCCATTACGTTGAGCTATTTAGGTTCACACCTATTTGGGTCAGATTACGGGGGCTCCCTCTCAAATTCTGGGATAAGAGAGTGTTCAGGTGGATTGGAGACTCTTTTGGACCCTTCGTCAAGGTTGACCTAACTACTAGTTCCAAGACCAAAATGGGCTTTGCTAGAATATGTGTGAATGTGGGGATAAATAAACCCTTGCCAACCGCAGTGGCTCTGAAATCGAAATGGGGTGTTTGGTCACAATTGATTCTATACAAGAACGCTACACCCTTCTGCTAAAACTGCAATATTTTTGGCCACTTGGTTTTGGACTGTAGGCATAATGAGAAGCTTACGAAAAAATTGTCCTCACCTAGAATTGTAGTGGTGGAATGCTCGAAGACTTCAAAAACAAAAGACCAAGTCAACACGGAGTCTCCAAAGAGCATGGAGATGGTGGCTGCTAATTCTTCAAGTAAGAATGAGAGACCTGCAGAGAAGGATGAAGAACAGACCAAGACCAGGTCAACACGGAGTCTCCAAAGAGCATGGAGATGGTGGCTACTAATTCTTCAAGTAAGAATGAGAGACCTATGAAGAAGGATGAAGAACGAACCAAGGAAAAGAAGAGATATCTAGAAGGCCCCTAAGATACGAAATACTACTATCCTAGAAGAGAGGGAGATTGCTAGCAATACCTCTATGAGAGAGGGCGATGTAGCTCCTGAACTCGAGCAAGGGGAGATTGATGCATCACAGATCAAGCCGATCACACAACAAATGGGGGGACCAAAGAATAGTTTTTTGAAATTCTTGAATGAGGGCAGGAGCTCCCAGTCCATAGAACCGTGCAACATCTCCCCCACAAAAAGGAACAACTCACCTTTTATGGACAGTACCCTAGTGGTTTCCCTCCCAAGTATTGTTGAAGTTCATTCCCCCATCCAAACTGGAGCTAATGGTTGCAACATGGACAATGATGTTGGATGCACCATTTTCTAAAGGAAATTAAGGAGTGGAAACAAAGTTGATATGTTGGGATGACTATGAAAGTGGGGAGACCCCCAACCAAGAACCTCCGATGAAAGGAGATAGTCAAAGATATAGCACAGGGGAGACATAAGACCCTAGATGACATCCTAATGCAAAAATGATGAAGATAACATCATAGAATGTGAGAGGGGTTAATAGCCCCATGAAGTAGTATGAAGTTAAAGAAAAGATCATCCTATTGAAAGTGGACATGATTCTTTTGCAAGAAGTTAAAATGGCGGCACACGCATTCTCTAGAGTGGCAAATTATATATGGCCAGGAGCAAAATTGTCTTATAGTGTTGAGATGGGTGCTTCAAGAGGTATTGTGACTCTTTGGAATACAAACAATGTCATGGGTAGAGAGATCCTCCATGGGGTTAATAGCCCCATGAAGTAATATGAAGTTAAAGAAAAGATCATCAAATTGAAAGTGGACATGATTCTTTTGCAAGAAGTTAAAATGATGGCACACGCATTCTCTAGAGCGGCAAATGATATATGGCCAGGAGCAAAATTGTCTTATAGTGTCGAGATGGGTGCTTCAAGAGGTATTGCGACTCTTTGGAATACAAACAATGTCATGGGTAGAGAGATCCTACTAAGCCCCCATTTCATACTTATGGGCTTTGTCTCCAAAACTTTTAACTGGAACATGTTTAATTTCTATGCCCCTAACACCCAAAATGGGTGGCTTTCTATCTGGGAAGAGGCAATGAAAGTTCCTAAATCTATGAGGCATGAGAACATTTTGTGTATGGGAGATTTCAACACCCCCCTATACCCCTCAAAAAAAGTAGGCACATTGGAGTACTTCTTTGAGAGTATGTACAATTTGGTGGGCTTCCTAGGGTAGAATGGTCTTATTAATATTGATCTTCAAGAAACCCCTTTCAGCTGGTCAAATAAAAGATTGGGGAACAACCTAATTCAAGGAGGCTTGATTGTGTTCTTATCTCAGCGAGTTGGGACATTCTCCCGCATACCTCCTTAACAGCATACCCGAGGACCATCTCTAACCATTCTATTGTGTTATTCTCATGGAAGAAAAACCAAACAAGTAGACAAAGACCCTTTAGGTATGAGATTATGTGGCTATCACACCCAAAGTTCAAAGAGTGTATTACCCGATGGTGGAACACTCATGTCCAAGGCTCAACCATGTTCTATATTACTAGTAAACTAGAAAGGATCCACAAAGAGGTCAAAGGATGGATTCAATCTTCATTTGGTAATATCGTTAAGGAAATGAAGATGAATGAGAAGAAGTTAGAGTCTCTCCAAGTTAATTTAGCTTGTGGTAATTCATCTCATGAAGGAATGTCGAGCTAAGTGGAAAGTTTTGTTAGAGTGGGAGGAAGTCTTTTGGAAGCAACAATCAAGAGTACAGTGGCTTGAGAAGGGCGATAGTAACACAACCTTCTTCCATAGGTCCACATCAAAAAGAAAAAAGAGGAAAACCATTAGCCCATTGGTGGATAGTAATGATCAAGAAATATCGGAGGGTGAGATGGAGAATTGGGTCTATAAATGCTTTTAGGAGATCTAAAATCCCTTGCCAAATCAAACCAATATTAGCACTCAGGTCAAGGTTATGGAAGAGCAAGTGAAAAAAGTCATGTTTAGTATGAACTAGTTCAAAGCCCTAGGGCCAAATGGGTTTCCCCCTACATTCTTTCAAGAGTTTTGGGACATTGCCAAGTATGATATATCTCAAGCTACTTCAGACTTTCTGAGAACAAGCAAGTTGCTTAAGGAACTTAATGAGACCTTCATTGTGTTAATACCAAAGATTGATGAACCGAGACATCTTGAGGAATTCAAACCATAAGCCTCTACAACATGGTTTATAGGATCCTCTCCAAGGTCTTGGTGAACCATGTTAAACCCCTGCTTGATAAATTTATAGGTCTCTACCAAAATGGATTTGTCCTTGGAAAACAAATAATGGATGTGGTCATTACCAACCACGAGGTGATCCATTCCATCAAGAAGTGTGGTAACCTAGGTATGGCTCTGAAACTTGGCATATTTAAGGCCTATGATAAAGTAAGGAGGGAATTTTTTGTTGATATTCTGACCAAGTTAGGATTCAAAGAGAATTTTGTTAGAATAATCATGGTCACAATTAACACCATCTAATTCTCAATCCTATTGAATGGGATCCTAGGTAGTTTTTTTACCACCTCTCAAGGTCATCGGCAAGGAGACCCCTATCTCCCTACTTATTCATCATTATGGTGGAGGTGCTTGGGAGAAACTTAAAGCCCCTAACGGTTTAGGCAAGATAAAAAGGCATAAGACCTACCTACTCAAGCCCCTCGCAGGTGCTCCAATAATTTGTCGATGACACCTTCTTGTTTGGCCTATCTTATGTTCATGAAGCAAGGTCTTGGAAGATCCTTCTTAACCATTATCATAAGGTTTCAGGTCAATGCATAAATTATCAAAAAAACAAAGCATATTTTTTTTAATACAGACAATGACCAGAGGAGAAAAATTATTAGAATTCTGGAATGCTAGGAGGCAAGCTTACTTGACACTTATTTTGGCCTTCCTCTCACAATTAAAGAGGTGTCTTCAAATATGAGAATAGGTTGGTGGAATGCATACAGAGGAAGTTTACATGCTTAAAAATTAAAACCCTAAGCAATGCGGGGAAACTTCAACTACTCTCGGCCTCCTTATAAGGCATACCCATGTACTTCTTCTCCCTTATTTAACTCTCAGGTAGATAAAAGGATATTATTGAAAAAAATCAAAGAAATGTTCTATGGTCAAGAATGGAGGATAAAACCAGAATAAGTTTGGTGAGTAGGGAGAAAGTTGTTATATTAATAAAGTATTTTCTTATTATTTAAATCATATTGATTTAATTATTAAGTCACTTATTATCTCTAGTTTTCCTAAGCTAAACTTTAGGCATATTATAGGTTTTACCTATTAGGGTTTTGATCTCTTTTTATAAGGATTGATCTCTTTGTAATTATTGAATTAGTTCACTTTTGATAATATCAATCTCATTTTTTCTCATCTAGAATGTCTCCTCCATGGATTGTACAATTCCAGCCTCCATAGCTTTTGCTTTTCTCTTTATGTGCTAGGTGTTTGCATTTAGGTGACTCTTGGGAGCTGTGGGGTTGATATCTCATCAACTTCAACATAGTATCAAAGCTCTAGATCTTGATGTCCTTGTTCTGTTTATGAGAGGCTTTGCTTGGCTTTTAGGTTTGTGCTTTTCTTTCAAAGGGTTTCATTTTAAAGAGGGTTATTATATTGGATCTGAGGGAGTCATTTTCTCAGTGTATTTTGAGCCCAAATGGACCTCAGTTAGATTTGTAGCACCCAAAAACCCCTATTTCCATATAAAAAGCCTTTCTTTTCTTTTCTTTTTCTTTTTTTATAAAGTGCAAAGGACGCCTACACAATGCCGACATCAAAAAAGTACTGACACAACAATCTCACAAACACAGGTTATTACGTCATCATTTTTTAGCCAAAATTTGATGGCCTCCAAACTGTCTCTTTTATGATTTGTTTTGTCATAAAAAGTTGTACGTGGGTTTTTGGCCATATCTTGGTCATACTTAAGTATTTTTTGACAAATCTTATATTATTGGAAAGCTCTTTCTGAGCCCATCACTATGGTGTAGGTTATTTGGACTTTTGATGTTATTTGGTTTCATGTTTATGTAGTCAAAGCCAGAAGTTCTACTTTACACTCCAGGAGACACATCTTGAGAATCTGATCTTCGATTTGGGAATTCTTTATATCATTGGAAAGGTCTAGGGATCAATTTTGTTGCATCAAATTATTCGTCATGGGTTGTACTATCTATTGTACCATCCTTATGTCTTTTCCAATCTATTTAAGACATCATTTGTATAGATTTTTTGTAAATGCACTGAAATAAAGTCTCTCTATTGCATTTTGGGATCTTGCACATCTTTGGATTTTGTTGTACTCACACTACATTATAAAGTGCCTTGGGGGGTTTCATGTTGACCATATTCACCATCTTCCTTTGTCAAGTGAGTATTCCTTCCATGACATTAGCCTCATGATGTGTCAATGACATGTGCCATTATAGGTGTTTGTACTTCTTTTGCACTCTTAATGTTCTTGGTTCTTCTTTCTGCAAGAGATATTGCATTCAATTTCAATGTTCATGTCTTACCTCTTAGCATTATAGGGGGTTATGTTTGTTTTATTGCTTTCTTGGTTCAATGGAGTGAGCTATGCATTTAGTATTTGGTCCTATGTACTAGGCGATTGCAATAGTTGGATACCTATGCATTTCGATGAGATGGATCATTTAACAGATAGACATTCTTTCATTCCTATTTTTAGAGGCCATGAAGATACCTTCCATCTTTGATTGATCAGCTCTTCAAAATTAGTCTTCTCTACCTGGTCATGTTTTATATAGTGGAGGTTCTTCATATCAGCAATTTAATAGCGTTTGCACCTTCATGCTTCAGTGATGTTCTTCATGATCATTCCTTTGTTCCCATCTTTTGGAACATTTTTTCCATCTCTTTTTGGATTAGGGTTTTTCCCATGTGGTTTTCTCTATTTCTCATCTTCTTAGAGATTTGGTTGTGCTTGGGTACCTTATCAGACCTTGTTGTTGGGACCCAAATTTACTTTTAGTAGTAGTTTCTAGGTTTTTAGCTACCCCCTAGTTTATCTTAAGGGGAAGTGTTAGAGTAATAAAATATTTTCTTATAATTAAATCATATTGATTTAATTATTTATTAAGTCACTTATATAATCTTTTGCTTCTCTCTTTTTGTGATAGGTGTTTGCATGCAAGTGATTCTTGGGAGTTGTGGGGTTGATTTTTCATCAACTTTAACAAAAGTTTGTCAACCGAAATCCTTGGGGGGTCTTAACATTAGAAGGATTAGGCATTTGAATAAGGCCCTCTTCTCTAAGGTAGGCTGGAGATTGATGAACTCCTTGAGCAATTGGTGCAGTGTTATTAGGGCTAAGTATTTGAGGGATGACTCATTTCATTGTGATCTTTGGAACAATATGCTTCCCTCAGGATTAAAATTTTTTAGATTAATGTCATGCACACTTGTAGAATTTTGAAGAAAGGTACTCACTAGGTCTTAGAGAATGGGAATTACATTGACTATACCACGTTTCAACCTCTAAGAAATTATTCTACAAGGCAATGTGGTATTCAGGTTCATAACTACATCACCCTTGATAGCAGATGAAAAAAACTTCACACTCAAGACAATCCTAGGATGAGATTACTTATAGAGCTCCTAGAAAATATTCATTATAGTTGTATCCCCTACACCCTGTTGGAAGATTCTTTGGTTTAGAGACTAACTCACTTAGGATAATTCACGGTATAATCTGCATATAATTGTTCTTTTGAGAGAGGTAAAGCCCTAAGAGAGCGGATGAATGTTTAGCACCCCTTGATCCTGGAAAGCATCAATTTCTTTTGGTGGACAGCTTTACATGCAGTAATCCTCACCATTGATAACATGCAAAAGAAAGGATTTCAATTGGCCAGTCGATGTGTTCTATGCTATATTGCAATGAAATCCATTCAACCCCTCCTCATACATTGTCCCTTTTCTTTGGAGTTATGGAGGGAGATTTTCTCCATTTACAAAATTCAGTGGTGCTTCAGTGAGGACCTCCAACAATTTTTTAACTGGGTTGGACCCTCTAATCACTCATACCTCAAAGCCTTCTAGAGAGTCATTATTCCCTATGTGTCTTCCAAAATTTGGAAGGAATAGAACAACCATATATTTTGGGACAAAGTTGTGCCTAGCTCGATGGTGGTTCAACCAGAGACTAGGATCCTGAAGGAATGTAGTGAGGTCTGGCATTGAAACCACCACCCCCTCCCCCGGGGTGGGATCAATATATGAGATGGGCTAATTCTTGGGACTTAAGTCTGAAGGTGGTGAGATTTGACAATTCTAAAGTTGTTGCCAAACATAAAACAGTTTGGCAAACCCCTCCTAAAACATGGATGAAACTCAATTTTGATGGCTCATCCATTGTTGGAAGGACTACATCTTTTGGTGTTGTCCACAATAATATTGGAAAGTTGGTGGTTTCATGTGTTAGGAACTATGGAGGGGGATCAAATAATGAAGCAAAAGCTTTGGCCTTGCTATGGGGAATGAGGATAGCAAAAGCTAGAAGAATTAACAGATGGGCTATCAAGGGAGACTTTATGTCAATTATCCAAGCTATGAAGGGAGAAGACAATGTAGGTGGAAGATTAAAGCGAAAATAGAGGAAATTTGCACCTTATTGGATGGGATTCATGAAGTCCACATGGCCCACATCTATCGAGAAGGTAATAGAGTTGCAGGTGACCAAGCTAAAATAGATCACAATGTCGAAGGAATAACTGTCCACACAAATTATGGTGGAAATCAAATGTGTTCATTGCCGTACAATATGATGAAGCACAATAGGTGGCGCATTGCTATGGATCTAGGAGGGTGGGAAAACCCTTGGATTAAGGGCTATAAAATTTGAAATTTTCAAAATGATTTTGTGATTATTTCCATTTGGGGTTCCCTCACTGTAAGAATTAATTACAATGGTGAGAGGAAGATCCATGAGGATTTTTTTAGAGAATTAAAACCACCAAAAATGAGCAATGTGAACAAACATAATGGCAATTCCCTTGCGCTTCACTATATGCATAAGGGTTACATCTGACAACAGTTAATATCGATGGGAAAGGTATCATTTACACATGCTAAAATTGGAGGGAGATTTGAAATCATGATGCCTTGTGATCATATGATGGGAATTGATTGCTTCCTCATGTTCATTTTAAGCATTATATCTTTAAACTACTTTGGCTTTCAAGTTTTGTTTTGCAACAAGGGGATGACGGTGCAAACTAAGGAATTAGAGATTAAGCTCAGTGAAGCCATGGGTGCTAGCACAAAACACATTGAACCAGATGAGATTGAAGATTGTATTAGGGATAGTGAGTCAACGTGGGACTATTTGTGGGAAGGTGGATTGCTCTCATTCATGGAATGCATTGAAGGGTATGATGAGCATATTTCCTTGCAATTTGTCAACCCCTGGAATAACAAGAAGATGAACATCATGTTGGACTAACTGCCAGCCTCCCCGTTTGAGGTTTGTCACATAGCTGTGTTCTATAAGTCTAGTGGTTGTATCAGGCATTAATAGGTCGATCTTTTGGTGCAACAATAACTCTAGCTTGTAACAAGTGGTATCAGAGCTTGGTCATAGGTTCAAATTTCCTCGAGTAATGTTGGAGGGGGAAATTGTTAGACTAAACGCCAACCTTTCCCTTTAGGATTCATGACATGGCTTAATTGACTCATGTGTTCTATAAGTCTAATGGTTGTATCGGGCATCAACAGGTCAATCTTTTGGTGCAACGACAACTCTAGCTTGTAGCACATCAATGAGGTGGTCTTTGAAATGGCGAAGGAAATGATTGTAATAGTTGTGGTTTGTCTATCGAGGGCAAGAGTTGGCATAAATAGCTGAGAGTTTTAGATGAAACATGTATGAGGAAAATCTTTCATCCTAAGGAGGAACCTATTCGCATGAGTGGTAGATTCTTGAGGGAGGACCAACCCAAGCCTTGGAGCATTGTGTGCTACATTACATTCAAAGACTAGTTCAAGGTGTTGTACTATTACCACTTCCCTATTTTAAACCACTGTAGGAACCAGGACTTGATTTCCTTCCCACACCTTATTGCATTCGATGGAGGATATTATTTTTAATGCGAGAAAAAGAGGGAGGAAGGAAAACCCTTTAATATCTAGTACTAGGCCTTCATGTTTAAACTCTATAGATTATAACTTGCCCTCTACCCACTTCTTTTAATTAATCCTCTTACCACTATGACACCCCAAGTCTCTATAGACCCTAGCACTAGATCAGCCTCAAAGGTGGACAAAAATCCCTAGTTACCAAGGAAAACATCAACGTTATTGACTCTTATACTAATACTAGACATAGCAATAAAATTACCAGGAGATCTAACAAAAGGCTTAAAATGGAAAAATTTAACACACCCCCCAAACAAGATGTGAGTTCAGAAAAATGGAGACTAAAATGAAATCCACAAGGAGGAGGAACGTTACACACCCTAGCTCTAGGAGTAAGGATGTTCCTAGCCCTTCCCATGTTTCAAACACCATGGAAGCCAATGTTAGTTTGTGGTTATTGATCAAGGAAGTACTCTACATACTTCATAATTCTTTGGAGCTCGAACAAATTTTTTTGGGCCCTATTTTATCGAGATTTGGGCCGACATTTAATAATTAATTATAACCCTAAAGTGGTAAAATACTAGTATAAAAGAGCTTAAGTTTAGGGATTTTCATTATGTGTGATGCAAAAATTGCTTCTTGTGGCAGTATTGAGTTGTAAGAGATTATGGATTGTAATCAAGTTGTAATCACTAGATCATAATAATATTGGACTTCTTGTTTGGTGGATGTAGCTTAGAGATTGGGTGAACCACATTATATCTTGGTGTCTTGTGTTATTTTCTATGCAATTCAATATTTTTTGATATTGTTTATATTTGCTTGTAATTGTTATTTTTGTCTATGGTTTAATCCTAACAAGTGCTATCAAAGCGAGGTTTCTTTCTAGTTATCCTCTGCAGGAAAGTCTTACGATTGAGTGAGAATTTCACGGTTGAGTGGGAGCAATGGAAGACGAGGGTAAGATGAGAGTTCACAAGTTTAATGGGTAGAACATTCAGTTATGGAAGATGCAAATGGAGGACTATCTTTATCAGAAGGATTTATGAAAGCTGTTGGAAGGAAAAACTAAGAACTAGGGAACTATAACAAATGAGGATTAGGAGATTTTAGATAGAAATGCACTTGGAAGCATTTGATTATGCCTAGCACCATCGATGACAAGTAACATTACAAAAGCGAAGACAATGAAAGAGTTGATAGAAACCCTAGTTAAATTGTATGAAAAGCCCTCCGCTTCAAATAAGGTATTTCTTATGAAGCATTTATTTAATATGAAAATGATAGAAGGTGGACCTATTGCAAATCATTTAAATGAGTTTAATACTATTACTAGTCAATTATCTTCTGCGGGTATTAATTTTGATGAAGAAATTAGGGCTCTCTTGATTTTGTGTTCTTTACCTGAAAGCTAGAATGGCATGGTAATGGTTGTAAGTAATTTAGTTTCTAGATCAAATACCCTAAAATATAATGATGTGAGTAGTGTTATTTTGAGTGAGGAAACTCATAGGAAAACTTTAGGTGGATCTACATCAATAAGTGTTTTGAATGTACAAAATAAAGGTAGAACAACTAAAAGAGAAAATAATTTCAAAAATTATGGGAAATCAAGAAGAAAGTCAAAGGGGAAGAAGTCTCAATCTAGAGAACCAAGAGATTGCTAGTTTTGTAGGAAACCAGGGCATAAGAAGAAAGATTGTTGGACTCGAAAGAACAATGAAAGAGATAAACTAGAAGGGAACAAAGAGGCAAATGTGGTAAGTAACAAATCCGAAGAGGATTTTTTCTTCTGTCTTTAGAAGTGTTGACGATTCCTAGGTTTTAGATTATGGTGCTTCATTTTATGCTACACCTCATAGACATTATTTCATTGATTATGTCCTAGGAGATTTTAGGCTTGTTTATTCGAGGGATAATGAACCCTATCAAATTGTTGGAAAGGGAAAAGTTAAAATTAAGTTGTAGAATGAGAATCATTGAATACTACATGAGGTAAGACATGTTCCAAGGCTAAGTAGGAATTTAATTTCAATATGAAAACTAGGTGATGTGGGTTGTGTAGTTACTTTTAATGATAAAAATTTGAAGGTTTCAAAAGGTTCCCTTGTAGTAGCAAAAGATGTAAAATTAGGCACCTTATATCTTTGTATAGGTCATATTATTCCTTCTACTTTAATTGTTTTAGAGAAAAATGAATGTTCAGAAACAATTGTTGCAATTGAGAAAGGAAAACAAATAGCTGCTATAAATTCAAATATAGCATTGTGGCACAATAGACTTGGGCACATGAGTGAGAAAGGTATGAAAGTATTTCATTCAAAGCAATTTTTACCAAGTCTAAAATGTGTTAATATGGATTTCTGTGAAAGTTATGTATGGAAAACAAAAGAGTGAGTTTTGTGAAGAGTGGGAAGGAAACGAAAAGTGAGAGATTAGAGCTTGTGCATACAAATGTATGGGGATCAACTCAAGTATCTTACCTTGGTGGCTCTCATTATTATGTTACATTTATTGATGATGCAACTAGAAAAGTATGGGTTTATTACACAAAAATCCGATGTATTTCAAACTTTTAAGAAATGGAAATGCTTGGTTGAAAATGAGACTAGTAGGAAATTAAAATGTCTCAAATCTGATAATGGTGGTGAGTATTGCGGTCATGAATTTGAAGATTATTACTCCACTAATGGTATTCACAAACAGAAAATTGTTCCAAGAACTCCACAAGAAAATGGAGTCGCTGAACGCATGAACAAGACAATAATGAAGGGTATAAGGAGCATGAGGTTACATGCTAGGTTGTCGTTAAACATGAGGGAGGAGGCTATCAATACTACTATATATTTGATTAATAGAGGTCCCTCTACTCTTTTAGGTTGTGGTATTCTAGAGGAAACATGGACTGGTAAGAAAGTGAGTTATTCTTTTCTCAGAACCGTCGGTTGTGAAGCATTTGCTCATAAATATTTTGAAAATAAAACCAAGCTAGAAGCTAAGTCAAAGAAATGTTTATTTTTTAGATATGGCATTGATGAATTTGGTTATAGGCTTTGGGATTTTAAAAATCGTAAAATTGTAAGAAGCAGGGATGCCATATTCAATGAGAAAGTGTTGTACAAAGATCTGTTGCAGCAACATGAGAAGAAAGAAGATGATTATGTAGTGTTGGATGATGTTCCAACAATTCCTCATGATGTGCAACAACAAATACCACACACACCAGTGAATGTTAGACGGTTAACAAAGCTAAGTAGACCTCCAAAAATATTTTCTCTCTCTTTGTTTTATATTCTACTAACAGATGTTGGTGAACCTAAATGTTATGATGAAGATGTGCAAGTGGATAAAAAAATTTATTGGGAGTCTACAATGAAAGAAGAAATGGACTCTTTGTTGAAAAATAAGACATGAGATTTATGCAAGTTGTCTGTAGGTAAACGAGCTTTACAGAATAAATGGGTTTACAAGTTGAAAAAAGAGAATGGAGGTAAGAATAGATTTAAAGCCAGGTTAGTTGTAAAAGGATTTGCACAGAAAAAAAAAGCATTGATTTTGATGAGATATTCTCTCTTATTGTTAAAATGACTTCTATTTGCACTATTTTAAGTATTGTGGCTACTGAAGATTTGCATTTGGAGCAGCTTGATGTTAAAACAACCTTCCTTCATGGTGATTTGGATGAAGAGATATATATGGCACAGCCACAAGGATTTGAAGTCAAAGGTATGAAGAACTTAGTGTGTCAATTGAAGAAAGTTTATATGGATTGAAGCAAGCACCTCGGCAATGGTATCTGAAATTTGACAGTTTTATGCATGAGCATGGATATGGTAGGTGTCATTTAGATCATTGTGTTTACATTAAGAGGTTGGATGGTGACAACTACATTATTTGATGTTTATAAGTTGATGATATGTTTGTAGCTGGGTCTAACATGGATCACATTAAGGGGTTAAAAGAACAGTTAGCACACTTATTTACTATGAAGGATTTGGGAGCAGCAAAACAAATCCTTGGTATGAAGATTTGCAGAGATAGAAAGAATAAGAAATTGACATTATCTTAGGTTGATTATATTGTGAAGGTGTTGCAAAATTTCTCTATAGAGAATGCTAAAGTTGTTAGCACACCTTTACCTGATCATTTGAAGTTGACTAAGGAGATGTATCCCAAGACACAAGAAGTGGAGGATAAGATGTATAAGGTACCTTATGCTTCAACTGTAGGAAGCTTGATGTATGCTATGGTATGTACGAGGCCAGATATTGCACATGCAGTAGGAATCATTAGCAGGTATATGAGTCCTCTAAGAATTGAGCATTAGAATGCAGTAAAATGGATTCTCAGATATTTGAGAGGTACATCCAGTAGGTGTTTACACTTTGGAGGCTTTACTACTAATTTACAAAGATATGTTGACTCATATTTGGTAAGGGATATTGATACCAGGTGTAGTACTATAGGTTATGTATTTATTATTGGTGGGGCGATAGTGAGCTAGGTTTCTAGGTTACAGAATGTGAACACATTGTCCACTACAGCAACAGCCAAGGAGATTATATGGCTTCAGTTCTTCCTGAAAGAATTGGGACACCCTTAGAGGGATAATTACTTGTTTACAGATAGTTAGAATGTCATTCATCTTGCAAAAAATTCATCTTTGCATTCAAAGACAAAATACATTCAGTTGTGGTACTATTTCATTCAGTCAGTCTTTGATGATGAATAGTTAAAGATGGACAAGATACATATAGATGAAAATCCAACAGATATGTTTACAAAGGTAGTGACAAGGGAGAAGCTGAACTTCTCTTCAGCTTCGGTTCATCTTCTAGACTGAACAGAATAAAAGAACAATAGAGTGCAGGGTGATTTGATCCAGTAGGAGCGTCATGGAGTAGTGACATAGCTATAGTATCAATCTCCAAGTGGGAGATTGTTGAATAGTGTGGAGTCAAATTAGTCCCCAAGGGGAAGATTGTTAGTTTGTGGTGACTAATTATGGAAGTACTGTACATACTTCATAGTTCTTTGGGGCTCAGGGCATTACCCCAAACAGATTTTTTTTGGGCCCTATTTTATCAAGATTTTGTGTTGACATTTAATAATTAATTATAACCCAAAAGTGGTAAAAATACTTGTATAAAAGAGCTTAGGGTTAGGGATTTTCATTGTGTGTGATGCGAAAATTACTTCTTACGACGATATTGAGCTATAAGGGATTACGAATTATAATCAAGTTGTAATCACTAGATCATAATAATATTAAACTTGTTGTTTGGTGGGCGTAGCCCAAGGATTGGGTGAACCATGTTAAATCTTGGTGTCTTGTGTTCTCTTCTATGTGATTCAATATTTTCCAATATTGTTTATATTTTCATGTAATTGTTATTTTTGTCTATGGTTTAATCCTAATAGCCAACCCATCCCTGGATAAGAGCTTGGGGGGAGATATTACCTCCCCTATGAAGGAAGCTGCTAAGGGTGGGGGAAAGAAGGGGCATCAAAAACATGGTCAGGACTAAAGAAAAGCTAGGTTTGGCAAGTTGGAGAAATCCATGCATGACCCAATCGACAAGTAGGAGGCCATGTGCCATAAAATTGGAAACCTTGTTGAGCTCGCTATGAATGTCATAAATTTTGTGGCCACCACTCTATACTTTCTGCAGGTGAATGAGGAGAAGGAAGCGAGGAAAGAGAGTGAGACCACCCACTCCCTCTACAACTTATTGGTGGACGATTAGCTTAGGACTCTACAGGAAAAATACATCAAGGAGAAGGAGGACAAACCAACCATGAAGGATATCAATGGGCGAGGGACCTAGAGGAGAAAGAGAGGAACTAGCCCTTGTGCCTTTGTTTCTTTTATCTTTTGTAATGTTATGGTTAATTGTGAACTTCATGCCCATTGTCACATTTTTTATCATAGTAGATATTAAAGGTATTAATAACAGTGCTTCTAATTTATGTTGTTGGGTTACTTTTTGGTACAGTATGTATTTTATGGGTAGTTTGGTTGATACTAATACTAAGAAGTGCCTTGTTATGTTGTTAATTATTAAGATGTTTTTGATGTACATAAAAGGTATTGGTTAGATAGTAGAGGGGTAACTACTGTTTGTTCTCCGACCTTTTGTACTACAAGGTCAACCCTCGTTTCTTGGTTGTTATCTAATATACCAAAAATAATTAACGAAGAAAATATTATAAGCTTAAGGTAGGAAAAAAATGATTTTATTCCTTGCCAAGTTTGTTACAAAAATGCCTTTATAGATATAGAGGTCTTTAAATAATCCAAAAAACTTCATTTATTAAAATTTATAGTCAAAACATGTGATGCATGTGATTGCAAGTTGCCACCATATACAATGCACCAATTGCACCAGTCATAAATTGAAATGACAAAAAGTAGTGATTAATGGTAGTTAGAAATGATCTATGAATAGCCTTTGGACGGTGACAAGATTTTTTTTTAATGTATTTTGTTGACTGTCGAGTTTGTTTGGAAGAAATTAATTATCTACCAAAACTTCCCCCTAATTTATGTAGTTAAGTACATCAAGATTTACAATATTCATTGTCTCTTAAAAATTCAAATTGTTCTTGATGCAGGAGCATCCAAAGGTATAAGGGCAATCCTGTGTCACCAAAAAAAATGTACTTAGACTTAGTTTCTGTTTCATGTGTTTTCATTTTTGGATACCCATTTGGGTCAAATAAAGGTTTCAACTCTCACAGTTCCACTATCAGTGTGTTTGAAAATTCTGAAAAAATAGGAGCATGAAATTCGGCCATCATTTTGGTGACCTAGAAGGTGTGAATTGGCCAGATGAATGTAATTGTGATTTAGAGCATTCCAGAAAAAGAATTAGGTCAAAAGGCCCCACAGTTTGAAAGTTATTGTAGTTTTTCGGATTTTGGGGACCTCCTAAGAATGCTTCGAAGTCAGGTTAGGGGCATTAAATGACCTCAAAAAGGGCCAAAAAATGGGGAACGAGAAAAGCTAGTCCATAGGGCTATAGAGCGCTTTGAGAGCTTTTCGAAAATGTAAACAGTTTGTCAATCGGAGCTATGGTTCAAAAGTTATGCCTCCCGAAAGTTCAATTACCATTTCTGGATTCCTCTAGATTTGCACCGACTTTTAACGCAACTTCTAGAACCTTCTATTTGGTTGGTGGATGCCTACTAGCACTTTCTGGAATGTACTCCTAGTTCTTAACCCTCCGGGGTCTATTTAAGGAGATTTATGGCATTGTAAAAGGTAGTTCGGAGTGGAGTTTGAGAGGAGGTGCTGAAAGGAGAAATTATCTCCAGATTTATGCTATTGTAAGCCCTTAGGGCATGTTATGAAGTTTATTTTCTCTGTACTGTTTGTACTAGCTTATTTTTTCAGTTAATATAATTTCCCTTTTCTGTTGTGTCCATTATGTTCTTGGGTTGTGTCCCCATCAAGTGGTATCAGAGCGGGTTTTCTTGAGTGTGTAGACAGAGCGCCGACTGTGAGGCAGTTTGCACCAGGACTGTGTGGTTGTGGGTTCGAGTTAGAAGATGCCTCCATGAAGAGAGCGTGGTGGAAGGGCCAGAGCTATTAATCCTAAGGAGGTTAGAGCCCTCCAAAGGCAAGTGCAGGCATTGCAAGAGGAGCTCCGTAGAGGATCAAATGTTGCCGCTGGTGACAACAGTGAGGATGATAATAAAGAAGAAGTAATGGGACCAGAAGAGGAATTTGACGGAGAAGTTCTGAATCATGCAGAGGAAAGGCTTTTTAGGGCCATTACTAAGTTTGGAAAAGACCCACAATTGAAGTGGGTGTATTTTCAGGAAATCTGAAACCAGATGAGTTGATCGATTGGATCAATGAACTGGAAGAATACTTTGAGTATGAGGATATCAGGGACCTAGATAGGTTTAAGTTTGCAAAGGCCAAACTGAAAGGCCATGCCAAAATCTGGTGGTAAGAGGTTCAATTAGAAAGAAATAGAAGAGGAAAGGAGAAGATCACAAGATGGGATCGCATGGTGGACAAATTGAAGAAGCAGTTCATTCCTGTGGACTACGAGCTAGATCTGTTTAAAAAGATGCATGCATTAAAGCAAGAAGGAAGATCAGTCCAAGAATATACAGAGGAGTTTTACTGACTCTTGATTAGAGTGGGACATGCAGAAGCAAATAAGGAGAAGGTTGCTCATTATATCAGTGGGTTGCGACCTAGCATCCAGGAGGAATTAAGTCTGGTAAGAATGACCAATGTTGAAGAGGCATACCAGTTTTCCCTACGAGTTGAAGAGAAGCTGAATAAGAGGTTTGAAGGAAGACAAAGAGGGCGCGGTCAAGGAGGAAGGGGAAGCGGTAGATCATCTGGAGGCCGCAATGAAACTCAAAAGAAAAATGAAGATGAGGGTACTAGCAGGAACCAGAGGAATGAGGGTTTCAACCGCTCCTGCGATCAAGACTTTGGAGATCAGAAAGGAAGAGGTAGGGGACGTGGACAAGGAAGAGGAGGCTTCCGTGGTACCTATTTACATTGCAATGAAGAAGGTCATCGTGCCTTTGAATGCCCTCAACGACAAGGAAGGACATATAGGAGACCTGAGAGCCAAGCTAGGGTTGCTCATGTGGATGAGGATGCACAATCATCACATTCAGAGGATGCAGAAAGAGGAGAGACCTTGGCAAATGAAAGAGTCCTACTAAGTTGTGAGAATGAACCAGGACAATGGAGGAGTTTATTCCGTACCAGATGCAAGTGTGAGGATAAATGTTGTGATGTGATCATTGATGGTGGTAGCACTGATAACTTGGTATCAGAAGAGATGGTCTCTAAGCTGAAGCTCAAGAGGGAGAAACATCCCCAGCCCTATCGGATTTCTTGGGTAAAAGATGATCATAAGGTCCTGGTAAGTGAACAATGTTTAGTAAAATTCAAAATTGGGAGTTACCATGATGAAGTTCTTTGTGATGTTATTTCGATGGATGTTTGCCATCTATTATTGGGTAGACCATGGCAGTTTGATAGACATGCAATACATGATGGACATGCAAACACATACTCTCTGGCAAAGGATGGAGTTCGCCACAAATTGAAGCCCATAAAATAGGAAGGTGAAAAGGTATGTAGCAGTACTAGGATTTGTCTTGTTGATGGAAGGAAGTTTTTAGATGGCATGAAACATCAACATATGTGCTATGCTTTGATTCCTAGGAAAGATAAAGAAGGTAGTAGTGAAATACCATTTGAAGTTTCAGATTTACTAGGGGAATTTGGAGATATTATCTCTGATAATGTTCCAGATGGATTGCCACCAGTAAGGCAAATTAGTCATCAGATATATCTGATTCCAGGAGCTAGTTTTCCTAACAAGGCTGCTCACAGGATGACTCCTACTGAAACAGAGGAGCTAAATAGACAGGTTCAGGAGTTGTTGAGGAAGGGCTTGATTCAAGAGAGCCTGAGTCCATGTGCAGTACCTGCAGTACTTGCACCAAAGAAGGATGGAGAGTGGAGGATGTGTACAGATTCTTGAGCTATAAATAGGATAACCATCAAGTACCGGTTTCCTTTGCCAAGGATGGATGATCTTATGGACTGCTTGAGTGGAGCTCAGTACTTCACAAAGATAGATCTGAAGAGTGGTTATCATCAGATACGGATTCGATAAGGAGATGAGTGGGAAACAACCTTCAAGACCAAGGAGGGTCTTTATGAGTGGTTAGTCATGCCTTTTGGATTAACGAATGCCCCAAGCACCTTCATGCGGCTCATGAATGAGGTACTTAAGAAGTTCTTGGGAAAATTTGTTATTGTCTATTTGGATAATATTTTAATTTTTAGCAAGACTTTGGGAGAACATTTACTGCATATTCGTAGTGTCCTTGAAAGGCTAAGGGAAGAGAAACTGTTAATTAATCTAAAGAAGTGTGTCTTTACAAAAAGGGAGTTAGTCTATTTGGGGTTTTTTATATCACCCGAAGGTCTCAAAATGGATCCAGAGAAGGTAAAAGCCATCTTGGAATGGCCTACTCCAAGGTCTGCTACTGAGGTAAGATCATTTCATGGTCTAGTTAGTTTTTATAGGAAGTTTATTAAGAATTTCAGTGGCATATGTGCACCCCTAACTGATACAATAAGAGGGGATAGAAAAGAGTTCAAATGGACTGCAGCAGCTGCGAGAAGTTTTGAATTGCTGAAAAAGAAGGTGACTGAACAGCCTGTGTTGGCACTTCTAGATTTTAGAAAAGTGTTCCAGGTGGATTGTGATGCTAGTGGTAGCGCTATTGGGGCTGTATTAAGCCAAGAAGGTAAGCCTATTGCATATTTTAGTAAAAAATTGAATGATGCAAAGAAGAAGTATTATGTTTATGATCAAGAGTTCTATGCAATAGTCCAGGCCTTAAAGAAATGGAGGCATTATTTATTGCCAAAGGAATTTTTTTTGTATACTGATAATCAGGCATTACAGTACCTAAATAGCCAAGGTAAATTGAATCAGAGGCATATGAAGTGGGTAGAATTCTTGCAGAGTTATACATTTGTGTTGAAGCATAGAAGTGGAAAATCTAACAGGGTTGCAGATGCACTAAGTAGGAGACAATCACTGCTTATAGTAATGTAGGTTGAAGTAGTTGGGTTTGATGAACTCAATAATTTGTACCCCGAGGATCCTGATTT
Source organism: Cupressus sempervirens (assembly GCA_028749045.1). Taxonomy (NCBI): domain Eukaryota; kingdom Viridiplantae; phylum Streptophyta; class Pinopsida; order Cupressales; family Cupressaceae; genus Cupressus; species Cupressus sempervirens. Next base: position 357,068,008 of record CM053789.1, read on the forward strand.
TGCTGAAGCATGGAAAGCTTGTAAAGAGTCTATTGCTGTAGATAGAACCAAGTGGTTAGACTATTTGATTCAGGATGGCATGTTGTTCAAAGGTAGTCAATTGTGCATTCTAAGGAGTTCCATGAGGGAAAATTTGATTAAGGAGAAACACAGTGGAGGGATGGCAGGACATTTTGGTAGAGATAAGACCATTGCCATTCTTAGAGAACATTATTTTTGGCCTCAAATTTTACAGGATGTGAAGAAGTTTGTACAGAGTTGCCAGGTTTGTCAAGTTGCCAAGGGGTTTAGTCACAATACTGGCCTATATAAGCCATTGCCTGTTCCATCAAAGCCATGGGAGGACAAAAGTATGGATTTTGTTCTTGGATTGCCAAGGACACAAAGGGGTAATGACTCAGTATTTTTGGTGGTTGATAGGTTCTCCAAAATGGCACATTTCATTCCATGCCACAAAACTCATGATGCTGTCCATATTGCAGACTTGTTTTTCAAAGAGGTGGGAAGACTACATGGTCTTCCAAGGAGCATAGTTTCTGACAGAGATACTAAATTTGTTGGGTATTTCTAGAGGACATTGTGGAAGAAGTTGATAACAGACCTAAAATTCAGTTCCACACATCACCCACAAACTGATGGCCAAACAGAAGTGGTAAATAAAAGTTTGGGCAATTTGCTGATATGTTTAGTTGGGGATAAGCCAAAGGGATAGGATTTGATTCTACCACAAGCAGAGTTTGCTTACAATAACTCTATAAACAGGAGTACTGGAAAATCACCATTCCAAATTGTATATGGGAATAGCCCAAGGACTGCACCAGAATTGAGGAAGATAGAGCAAGGGGAGAGGACAAGTGCTGAAGCGGAAGAATTTGCTGAACATATCAAGCATCTACATGAGGAGGTTCAAGCACACATTACCAAGATGAATCAAGAGTATAAAGCTAGGGCTGACCAAAGGAGAAGACATAAGGAATTCCAAGTAGGGGATCTAGTCATGGTGCACTTACGAAAAGAAAGATTTCCAGCCGGTACTTACAATAAACTGAAAATGAAGAAATTTGGCCCTTGCAAAATTTTGAAGAAACATGACTCAGGAAATGCATATGAAGTGGAGCTGCCAGATGGTATTCACATTTCTCCCATTTTCAACATTGCAGATTTAACAGAGTATCATGATGATGGTGCAGATGATGAGCTGGTGTTAGAGCCATGTCTAATTCCTGCTTCTAAGAAGGAGGAGATAGAAGAGATTTTAGATCATCGTGTGGGTAGGAGTACCAGAAACAGGCAGTATGAAGAGTATTTGGTCAAATGGAAAGGACGACCGATCGAGGACTCAACTTGGATTTCAGCAGCTGAGGTTTCCCATTTGGGATTTCCTCTACCATCCATAAAGTGACAGGGTCACTTTTCAATCTACCCTGCGTGTCTGATGCAGGAGCATCCAGAGGTATAAGGGCAATCCTGTGTCACCAAAAAAAATGTACTTAGACTTAGTTTCTGTTTCATGTGTTTTCATTTTTGGATACCCATTTGGGTCAAATAAAGGTTCCAACTCTCACAGTTCCACTATCAGTGTGCTTGAAAATCCCGAAAAAAATAGGAGCATGCAATTTGGCCATCATTTTGGTGACCTAGAAGGTGTGAATTGTCCAGATGAATGTAATTGTGATTTAGAGCATTCCAGAAAAAGAATCAGGTCAAAAGGCCCTATGGTTTGAAAGTTATTGCAGTTTTTTGGGTTTTGGAGACCTCCTAAGAATGCTTCGAAGTCAGGTTAGGGGCATTAAATGACCTCGAAAAGGGCTGAAAAAAGGGGACGAGTGAAGCTAGTCCATAGGGCTATAGAGCGCTTTGAGAGCTTTTCGAAAATGTAAACGGTTCGTCAATCGGAGTTACGGTTCAAAAGTTATGCCTCCGGGAAGTTCAATTACCGTTTTTGGATTCTTCTAGATTTGCACCGACTTCTAACGCAGCTTTTGGAACCTTCTATTTGGTCGGTGGATGCCTACTAGCACTTTCTAGAATGTACTCCTAGTCCTTAACCCTCCGGGGTCTATTTAAGGAGATTTCTGGCATTGTAAAAGGCAGTTCGGGGTGGAGTTTGAGAGGAGGTGCTGAAAGGAGAAATTATCTCCAAATTTATGCTATTGTAAGCCCTTAGGGCATGTTCTGAAGTTTATTTTCTCTGTACTGTTTGTACTAGCTTATTTTCTCAGTTAATATAATTTCCCTTTTCTGTTGTGTCCATTCTGTTCTTAGGTTGTGTCCCCATCAGTTCTTGTGGTAGTGCCTTTTTAAATATATCTATCAATTGATATTCAGATCTGAAATGCTAAAAACAGATTTCTCCATTGTTAACCAATTCTTGAATGAAGTTATATCTAGTATCAATGTGCTTTGTCCTCTTGTGAAAAACATGATTCTTTGATAGTGCAATGGTGGAGTTCTTATCACAATAGATTGTAGTTGACTCATTTCACTCATGCATTAGATCTTTCAAAACTCTTCACATCCATACTACTTGACATGTTGTTGATGTTCTCACTATATATTTCACTTATGCTGATGAGGTTGCCACCATAGATTGCTTCTTTTATGCTCATGCCACAACACCTATTTCAAGATAAAATGCATATCCATGTGTACTCTTTCTATCATCAATACTTCCTACAAAGTCACTGTTATTATATCCAACCAACTAAAAATCAATTGAGGTTAAATATATTATGTCATAATTGATAGTCCGTACAATGCACCTCAATATCCTGTTTCTTGCTTATCAATATGAGTTCTTAGGTGAATCCATAAATCTAGCTATTACACTCACTGCATACATAAAATCTGGTGTAGTTGTTGTGAGATACATATCAAACTACCAACAAGTTTTCTAAATATAGTCATATCAAAATTTATCTCATCATCTTTTCCACTCAGTTTTGTGCCTATTGGCATAGGTGTAGAAACTGGTCTAGAATTTACCATTCTAAAGCTTCTCAAAACATCATTAGCATATTTGCTTTGATAAATTAAAATACCTTTATCATTTTGTGTAACTACTTCAATGCCAAGAAAATATTTCATCAAACCCGAATTTGTCATCTCAAATTCCTTCTTCTTTGTTGGTTTGAACATTTCAATAGAAAGATTACCTATAAATATCAAATCATCAACATACAAGCAAACAATCAAAATTCTACCTTCCTTGTTGATTTCGGTGTATAATATTGGCTCACTAGTGCTTCTATGAGTCCATTTCCAATCATGTATTTGTCAATTCTGCTATACCATGCCCTTGGTGCTCGCTTTAACCCGTAGAATGCCTTCTTCAATTTGTAAACCTTTCCTTCATGTCCTTTTGTACTACGAGGTCAGCCCCCTGTTTCTTGGTTGTTATCTAATATACCAAAAACAATTAACGAAGAAAATATTATAAGCTTAAGGCAAGAAAAAAATGATTTTATTCCTTGCCAAGTTTGTAACAAAAATGCCTTTATAGATATAGAGGTCTTCGAATAATCCAGAACCTTCATTTATTAAAATTTACAGTTAAAACATGTGATGCATGTGATTGCAAGTTGCCACCATATACAATGCACCAATTGCACCAGTTATAAATTGAAATGAAAAAAAGCAGTGATTAATGGTAGTTAGAGATGGTCTATGAATAGCCTTTGGATGATGACAAGATTTTGTTTTGATGTATTTTGTTGACTGTCGAGTTTGTTTGGAACAAATTAATTATCTACCAACACTTCCCCGTAATTTCTATTGTTAAGTACATCAAGATTTACAATTCATTGTCTCTTAAAAATTCAAATTGTTCTTGTGATCACACTTTAGCTACTATTCTTGAATTATATTTGTTAACTTCTCCATTTTCCTTATACTTGGTTTTATAAGCCCATTTTACACCAATGCAATCCCTATCCTTAGGAAAATCAACTAGTTCCCATGTATCAATTTTCTTAATTTAATCGTTCATTGCATTAAATCATTATTCTTCCTTAATTACATCCTCAAAATATACAGGATCTTGAGCAAAGAGAGAAAACATTGATTGTGAATTGTTCCTATCCTCTTGATTATAAATATCTTGCAAACTTCTAATCTTATTGTTTCTATGCCTTGATCTCAATTGTGCAATTGTAAAATATGAGTCATTAATTACTTGTGGATTTGAAAAATCATCTCTCATCTGCCATTTGTGTGTTATCTCCTTGTGAGATTCTCGATAGATTTCCTCTTTTCTCATTTAATTGATCATCTTGATGTTCTTAATCTTTTCCTTCTTGCTCATCACATGATATTATTGGAGTACCTGCAATTAACTTATCTATACTTCCATCCCAAGATTCTTCCTCTTAGAATATAACATCTCAACTTATAATTACTTTCTTAGTTATATGATTAAACAACTTGTAAGCCTTAGATTGTTCATCATAACCAATAAATATGCATTTTTCACTTTTATCATCTAATTTACACCCGAACTTGGAATTTTTTCCATTTGTCTTCTTTCACAAGTTGCGAGTTCTTTTGTTGGAAAGAGGATATGGGCCACATATAGCTTCATCCAATTAGTCAAGAGGAACAACTTTAACTCTAAATGATAGGATAAGTTAGTGGTTTTTCCTCGTCTATTATGGCTATGGGATTGACAATCTCCTCAATATTAATAGACTCTAGCATTATGTTGGGATGTTAATCCCAAGGATTCCCAAGGATGTTGTGTAGGTTGAGGAGGATGAGACAACTTTAAGATTGCTTGGGGTTCCATTGGGTGAGGACCCTATGTCTACCTATACTAGTGACTTAGAGACTAGCTCTAATTTTGATTTTGGTTTCTATTCACATTTGTAGAGGGAAGTCATAAATTTTGGCATATACTATTTACAGACATTAAATTAATTTTCATTATTATGATATTTTATTATGGAGTCGATCTTAAGTTCTATGTTATTATTTATTATTTACTTTTTATTACTTTAGTTGGACTTCTCTTTATGTCATTTTAGTTTTATGCATGCTAATTGGAGCCTTGGACAATTTCACCACATGTGACATATATTTTTACAATTAAAGTACCTAGTATTTGAGTATTGTTAACGTAAATTTGCTATGTATTGAGCTCCTAAATGTTTATGATGTCTGTTTTTATCAATGTTATCATATACACACATGTGAATTCTCTCTAAATATAAAAATTCAACTTTTTTTTGTTTGTTTTCCGTAAGGTCTTACCCCCTAAATTTTAGCTTTGGCTCATACTTGTACCATGAATACATCCTCATCCCATAAAATTTTGTTGTTCTCCACAATTTGTGGAGCATAAGTTTAATGCAAAGGCATAAGAATTGACATAATGTTCATCTTGGTCACACTGTTCACTGACTGGTGTCTTCTTCTTCCATCATGAACTATGTGACATTAATGACAACTTGAATGTGTCCTAGGAGTAACAAAGATAATAATAAAGGGTAAGCATTTCTCCTAATGAAAAATGTGAATGACACACCCCAAAGAAACCTAGTAAGCCTAAGCCCCTTGTAATAAATAAGGAAAAATTACAAAGGATCATTTCTATTGATATAGCACACCTAAAAGGTACAAACTCAAAGGGATGAAAAAGAGAAAGGAAAGTTACGAAAACCTATAAACATTGAGGGCAAGTACCTACTCACCAATAAGCTTCCTCAAACATCTTGATTTGGCTTTTTTAGCAAGGCTCTACAAAATTCTTATAAGTAAGATCCACAATAGATACATCAATTCCTAATTCAACTATTTTTAAATGTTATCCTCCACCTTAAGCGAATATCCATTGAGAAACTTCACAATAGTCCATATTAATGAGCCAAAGAGAAAAGATGAGAAGAATTGATAAAACATGTTGAAAAATAAAAATAAGCTTTCCCAAGAAATTATGAAATTATGAATAGGTAACAAACAAGAAAAATGACTAATAGATGGGGAAATTGAATTATCTCACCCAAAATGAGATCATTATAATATAATTAATCATTTATGAAGAAGGCTTGAAATATAAATATGAGGATTTCAAGAAAAAAAATGATACAATCTACTAGACTTCGCAATTCAAATTATTGCCACCTTAAAAATGAAAAAGTTGAAATAAACATTTATAAATAAGTCCAAAGAAATAATTTTGATGTTCTATAAAATAGTTGTGAAAAATAGTACAGCTTGAACAAAAGTTATTCAAATGAATACTAATGCAAAAATGATTCTAAATAAGGGACGCAATGCATCAAAGTTCCTGCCTAAAGCTAGTATGTAAGGAAATTAAACACATATAGGTGGAAATGGAAATAAAGAAAGAGACAAGATATGGAGGGAGATTTTAAATGTGCACTGAAGGATATCTAATTGTATAGAAAGAGTGAGAGGTGAGAGAATGTTTAGGCATATAATTGTTCTAATACTAGAAAGTGTACTTTGATGTACAATGTATATACTAAAGAGGTTAAGAAGATATTAGTGTAAATGACAATTATTTTAATTTTATAAATGGGAGATATTTATTTTATTTTATATCTTATTGACTTCATTAGAACAGTAATTGTGATATTCACATTATTTAATGATTATACTAATTAACAATAAAAATAAATATTTCTAGATTGAAATATATTTTTATTTTATTGTATATCAAATTAAATCATATTGTAAAGCAAAAGTATTTCTATTGCTTTTTTTTAAATATAAAGCCAAATAAAATCACATTATACAATAAAAAATAATTTTATTGTAACTTTAAATTTATGTTAAAAGATAAAATAAAATTAATGTTATATCTAATTTTTTTCTATATATTATATATAGAATTAATTCTTTAATGGTTTCTAATATTCATAAGTTTCTTATTTGTCTATTTTTATTAATCATTTTATTAAAAGAGTTTATCTTTTTTAAGAAAACCTAATTAATAACTTTCGAGTATTAGAATGATCTTTTTATTTAATTCTAGGTACCTTTACTATATTGCAAATTATCAAGGCATTTATATCAATGTTGTTGAATTCATTTTTTTAAGCTCATAACGATTTTTTTAATTAAAATTAAATTAAATCCATTAGCATTTGACATCAACACGGAGACATTATCATCATTTTCCCAGACATTTTGACTCTTAAGTGCTTACTCATGGGCATATTGTCACGTGTTGCTTCTAACTCTCTCTTGTGCTTCTTGTGCTTCTAACTCTCTCTTTGTTGTGCTTCCAATTTTTACCATGTTGCGAACATACAAATGAAAAGCTCATGTGAGAAGATAGCAGGTAGAAAAGAAGTGTTGTGTGACGAAAACAGAAGCCGACTAAGCGATGAAAAAGTGGTTCTGAGAATATGGACTTGAAACAAGTTGGAGTCTTCAACACAGCTTGTGGCAAACAGACAGTGCATAGCAGGCAAAACTTTAATATCAGAAGACGAGAATTCTGCAGAGCATGGGGAAGTAATTAGGAATGGAAAAGTTGGTCGATTATCTCAGGAAATATCAGTGTTTGGAATGGTGGAAGAAGTAGTGGATTTGATCTTGAGATGTGGGGAACATGTCCGCGATCTACTAGTAGTTTTCTACGTGAATCAGGTGTGGAGTTTGAAAAAAAAAAAATGATTTACAGTGTGTGTTCTAGTTCCAAATACGTGAATGTGTGTCACATTTTGAATTTATCAAAATCTTTAGCTTTTTCTCATAATCGCTGCGAACCATTTATAGTTTAATCATTTCAATGGTTTTATTGTAAAAAGATTTGTTTTTAATTTTTGTTTTCTCTACTTTTTATAATCTGGGACAGAATCAATCTCCCATCTATTGAGCGTATGCCCTTACCCTTGCCTCTGTAGGCAGGCATTTAAACTGGGTATGTAGTGGTATTTGATCAATCCGAGATGGATTTGATTCTGTGGGGGCCAACCATGGAGCGCCTGTGGACACAAAGGCATGAGCTTCCATGGTTGATACAAATAATATGGGGATTCGCGTATAAACCAGTCCTGCAATCTTCTGTTCTACTTGTCCACAAATACTATCAACTGCCCCAAGCCCAATCTTCCATTGCCTACGATGGGGCTGCTCTCTCCATTGTGCATGTACATATTTACATGGTGTGTGGCATTAGGGTCAGATGATATGCTAATGGATATATGAATGCCATGGAATTGGGGTGTTGTACAGACGAGCGGGGGGGTTGCATTTGTGTTGCAACTCAGTGCTGTCAGGAAGTCGTTCTGAAAAGATTGATGCCACAAATTGTGTTGCTCAAAATTTTATGTGGTTTCAAGGTGTACACATACTATTCCTGCACAGATCATAAAATAAATGGATGAATTGAAATTTGTGAATCTTAGTTTGATAATTTAGTTTTGATTTAATATGTCTAAAAAAAATGGCAATGATCAAACATGGTAAATTAAATATCTGTCTTAAAATTCACTTCATTGTCGAATGGGCGGCCACATTTAAGCGCAGAGTATTTTCTAGAAAAACTAGTATATGTCAAGAAAAATTGAAACTGATTGCAATCGAAGTTGCGGACAGTTGCTAATGTGGTCAAGTCCAGCGACTAAGTTTTTTGGACAGCCTTCCAGCTGCTATAGAGCATTGCTTATAGAAAGAGCTTGTGAAATAACTATGATTTTACTCAAGTGAGTCTGGCTGAGGTGTTCATGAAATTTGGCTTACGGTTCACAAATGGATGGAATCTGGCTGTTTAAATGAGGTATTTTAAAGGGCTTCACAGTGATTTCTTTATAATTTTAATTCCATAATGAGAGTTGGGCCTTAAACGATTTTTATCTATTTACCTCTTAAAATTTGAAAGTGATTCACGGCCAAGGAAAGGAAAGGAGGTTTTATAGTCCACGACAGTGATATGGGACTACCTTGTACTCTTTTTTGAGAGGCGCTTGGCGCTACAAACAAGGCGTACATACCCTACCCCCAGTGAGATTTGAACTTGTGACCTCTCTTTCAAGAGTACAAGTTTTCCACCACTAGGCCAACTCAGGCTGCAAAAGGATAAAAGGATGAAATATATAAATTTGTAAATGCATTTCAGACCGTTTTGTCTTTAGCATTTCGATAAAATAGAAATATAACGATAAAAGATGTTGAGATTACAAATAACAAGAAAAATAGGTTAAATATGATATGAAAGAAATCCTAATTAACAAAAGGTGGGTTTAAAATTGTATTTCGCACCTCTGCATCCTTTTAGTTTTGGTCTGTGAACAACATTGGATGGCTCCCTCCACTACCACAGCAATAGACTCGTTTATCTGGGGTTTCATCTCATCTTTTGCACGAGGAATTTCCTTGAGCTTCCGGACTACTTTTGCCAATTCATTCATAGACTTAAGAAGGTCTAAACGCTCCACTTTGTTTTTCTCCATGGTATTCAGGCTCTTGAGAACCGCAGCAACCAGCAACAAACAGAGGCCAGCCCAGTGAACAGTTCCAGCTGCCTCTAACACCTTTATAGCTGTCGAGTGTTCATCTCCAGAAAATTGCGAAATCTGTTCAACCCATGTCATACATTATTCAAGGTATGGACATTGCATTATAATGATTAAATGATGTCCTGATCTAAGCAACAAATCACTTGATCTATTCTTCACCAAAGATCTCAGCAAAATGATAATGTAGACATGAAACGCTAGAATAAAGAGAGGAAGGCAGAAGAGATTAATATCATACTTGACACGTGCAAAATGGTTATTGAAAATTATTACCTCTTTGACAAGTATTTCGACATTCTCTGAGACGCCTTCGGAGATTTCAGCAGCGGCAGATGCGTTGTCCGAAGCTGAATGCAGTCGATGTCCTTTTGATTTCCCCTTTTTCGAGGTTCCATTCTGCAATGGAAGATTGACAAGAAATAACGTTTACTATGTTCAATAACAAAATAATGGAAAGTTTCTATTTGTATAATACAAAATAGATGGGATTTATACCTGATTAAGGCTCAACAGCTTGTCAATATCGACAATTAATTGATCAAGATCAAAGTTTGGCTCGTCATGTTTAGTGTTGATAATCTGCTCAATAAGTTGAGGAATGGTCGATGAAAACGGAGCAGATGGCTGTGAAGAAGCCATGTGAAGTGCCCACCAAAAGCAAAGATAGATGAAAATGAGAGTCACAGAGCAACTGGCCGGGGATGAGAAATTGAGAGCGCAAATGATTGCTGAAAATACAGTGCTGAGCACATTAAATGCTGCTGGGTGAAGCTGCTTTGTACCTTCCACTAAAGCGCGTTGGACCCCCCCATCTTCGCGTTAGTTTAGCGGCTACCTGGCAGTTTCAAGGGAGATGAATTAAGAAGTGTCTTTAACTATCTTCTTTATTAGCGAAAATGTTGTTTTGATAGCCATTGACAATGACAGCCTAATAGGAAGTTCCCCTGTGCGCATCATTTCAGTCTTCGCTGTCGACCGGAAGCTTCCGAGAAAGGTCATTTCACATGGCTCATCAGGAAAAAAGCTGAAACAAGACAAGCTGAGCACGAGAGAATTATTGTACCCCTTGGCACATCGTCTATTTTTGTGGCTGGATTAAATACGTCGAGGATTCATTGAAAATACGCCGAAAGATAAACCACGCGTTACACGGTAAAAGCTGATTGGGGAAAAGCTGAAAGAAAAACATGGTGCCCACTCCAATTGTACGGTCCACCTATTCTTCCTTCAATTTTCCACTCAGTGTCGACCCCAATTGTACGGTCTAGCTATTCTTCCTTCAATTTTCCACTCAGTGTCGACATCACTGCCATTCAAATCCTCGATTGAGTCTAGTTTCCCACTTCATTTCCTTTATTTCTTATTGTAGTATTTTTTCCTTATTGGAAAAGTTATGGATAATAAATATAATTGGTATATTTTATTAATAAGTTGTGGAAAAAAATATTGTGATGGAGGATTTTCTATTTATAAAATTATATATATGATATTGCTAAGAGTATTCAATTGTGTATTTTTTGAGTCAAATTCATTCAATCATATTTCATAAGTAGTGGTTCACAAGGCCTCGTCTCCCATGAGAGTTGAATGGAACAATTACCATTCATTTCAACAAGGACTTTGAGAAGGTCACCCAACCCACTTCATTTATCTACTTAATATGGTAGCGCATATTTGGGCTGAACCTCTCCAATTAAGAGTCAAGCCTTGAAGAGTATCCATTCTAACAAATTTGTCTCATGCACAATCTCAACCTCATCCAACTTGATCCCTTGCGGGTTCATTAAGAACTTGTCAACTTCACTAGCAAACCAAGGACCGATTGACAATTATTATTTTTTAATACAAAGATACTAGTTCATTATTAGAAAATTAGGCGACACGAAGATGTGCACTCTTAAAGCCTAAGGGCTACCAAAGTGAATCACAAGAAATTGTTTTAATAGAAGCATAAACATCAAGGAATGCTAAGGCCACACATAAGATAGATTGGTATTTAGCTAATGACTAAAAATAATTAAAAATGGCGTGGTAAAGAAACACAAGGCAATTGTTTCGCTCTAGGAATGAAAAAAATGAAAAAATGTTTGATGTCTTGATTTGTTTAATGTTAGAAGTCCAATATTATTTCTATAAGCTCCCAATAATGTACTTACCCTCATATGGAGAAGTCATATCACAAAAATTTGACTTTTGAAATTAACATGCAATGATGAGGCTATTTATGAAAACAGAAATAATTATGTAACAAACAAGTTATAATATTATGACCTTCAATATACAAATGTTTTTAATGCACTTAACAACATGTCCATTAAATATTAATATGTGATTGGTAATTTTATAGACAAATAGAAGTAGTTTAAATGATAACAATCACATTTTGAATGAAATTTATGAAATATTATTTCACAAATAAAATTAGGCTTGTATGGTTGATGGGTTATGCTCAAAAAGCAAGGTGTTAATGTTCTCATTTTGAAAATTCATGTTCAAATCGTCCAAAGTGACATCTACATGGCCTCTATTTTGACTTGAGTTGATTAAGTGGCTTATGTGGCTTCTAAGTTGAATATGTTGAGTACGGATGAGGTTCCCCTTATGACCTCCAATGTCTTATGGAGCAAAAAGAAAAGGATTACATAAGGATGCATCCATGACCCCAAATGTTTTGGTGATGGCAAAATCATGCAAATGCATTCCCCTACTATCTCCATTGTTAGGAGATTTTTTAAAAATAGAGGAAACACCCCTAGACCATACAAAGGACCCCCAAGAGTTTAGAAAATGTAGTTAGCAAGAAAAATGTTGATTCACTTTAAAATTTGTTTCATTCTTTTGTAGTGTGAAGGTCTCACAAGCTCTTTAAAACCATTCTAAATCCCTAATTTAATTATGAATCTGATGCAAAGGACAAAGAATAGAATGACAAGAAAGAAGAGGAAACAAGACAGACTCTAGCATCCACAACTAAACCACCAAGGTGTGTTTTGAAATATCATTTTGAAAATTATATTATTGGTGATAAAAATAGATTAGTAGTCACTAGAAGTGAAGCATCTAAAGAGCAAGTTTTGTTGTGTTTACTTTCAAAAATAGAGTCTAACTATGTAGAAGTGGCATGAAATGATAATAATCATGTTAAAGCAATGAAAGAAGAGCTTGATTAGATTGAGAAGAATCAAACATGGAAACTTGTACCTAGATTGAAAAATTTGCATTCCCTAACTTCTCTAGGCTAGCCTTGGGACCAATACTTTGCAGAAAATTCAAGTTGTCCGACAACCCCAAATCAACCCTCAAAGTCAACTTCATGTCAAAATTTGAAGTGACCCCAGCATAAAGGGGGACTTCATTAGAGATGACAAGCTAGATATCTGAATAGATTTCCTGATCAGGGGGGTGTGGGTGTTCAAGAGAATATTCCCCCATGGATAGAGGTTAAAGCTAGGTTGTTGAACTTTTTTAAATATAATGTTCATATACCTTTTATTCCTCTTTTAGATTTTCTAACAAATTTCCTCTATGTATTTACTTTTGATACCATACAATTAGCTTCATTTCCTTCTCCTAGAAGTGACCAATCAACCTTCACAATGGTTTTCAAACCTTTTTATACATAAGCATGCTACTAAATATAAGACCAGTATTATTTGTCAAACGAATAGAAGACTAATTTTATTGTTATGTTTATTGTTGTTGTAAATTAATTTTCTAGTTATTGCTTATTTGTAATTGTATACCTTGGTGTAAAAAGAATGGTTGATGGAAGAATGAAGATGCATAGATCTTTTGGTTTAGCATGCCCAATGAATTCACATCAATTAGCATTTATTTAATAATCTAATTCTAAGCAAAAAATTAGCACAAATATTTAAAATATTGTACATAGGAGTTATTTAAGATTGTTAAGAATCTTTAAAAAACAAGGTACAAGTGTTCTAGAACTTATATGTAAAAGAACGTTTTGTTCTATAGAACTATAAAAAGCTACAACTAATTTTTTTTGAGATGATGAATGAAATTAGTTCAGTCCAACATATAGAAAGGTAAACTACATGAAATCGTGTCTTAATTCTTTTGTTATTAGGACAATTTAAAATAGGCAACAGTGAGGTCTATCTTGTGAATAAAATGCATAAATATAGATATGGAGCCAATGGGACAAAATGATTTTTTTTATAAATGTTTTACCTTATATTTCTTCTAGTTGTATGTGTCAATAATTGGTGTTGCCCATACATAAGATCATACGAATTTTTATTATATTTTTTCAGTTTCACAACTACTTTGTTTCGCCTACACTTGTTTTGTATAGAATGCAAAAAAAATTTATTGATACATAAGGTAAATAATAAGTCAACTATATGTAGACTAGCTAACATCTTTATTATATTCATATTTCCAATATTCAAATGTAAAACGTAGATTTAAATTTCATCTTCAATCTAAGAACTCATGAATAAATTTGCATGTTATAGATAAGATTGGACATTCTCGATCTCATGGATATAGGGTTTAGGAGGAATTAAGAAGTGTCTTTGGACATTCTCAATCTCATGGATATAGGGTTTTGGAGGAATTAAGAAGTGTCTTTAACTATCTTCTTTATTAGCGAAAATGTTGTTGTGATCGCCATTGACAATGACAGCCTTATAGGAAGTTACCCTGTGCGCATCATTTCAGTCTGCGCTGTCGACCGAAAGTTTCAGAGAATTATTGTACCCATTGTCACATTGTCTATTTCTGTGGCTGGACAAAATACGCCGAGGGTTCATGGAAGATTCGCCGAAAGATGACACCAAGCGTTACACGGCAAAAGGACATTTACATAGCTGATTGGGAAAAAGCTGAAAGAACGACGTGGTCTAGCTATTCTTCCTTCAATTTTCCACTCAGGGTCGTCATCACTGCCATTCAAATCCTCGATTGAGTCTAGTTTCCCACTTCATTTCCTTTATTTCTTATTGTAGTATTTTTTATTTTTTATTTATTGGAAAAGTTATGGATAATAAATATAATTGGTATATTTTATTAATGAGTTGTGGAAAAAAATATTGTGATGGAGGATTTTTTATTTATAAAATTATTCATATGATATTGCTAAGAGTATTCAATTGTGTATTTTTTGAGTCAAATTCATTGATTCATAATTAATGGTTCACAAGACCTCATCTCTCATGAGAGTGAATGAATCACTTACCATTCATTCCAACAAGGATTTTTGAGGAGGTCACCCGATCCACTTCATTTATCTACTTACTATGGTAGCACACATTAGGCTAAACTTCTCCAATTTGTTGGAATGTGCAATTTCCCCCTCAAATGAAATGTAAAAGCATAATAGAGGATTCTAAAAATTCTTAGATTGACAAATAGAGTTAGGTAAAGTTCTAGAAGTCATTTATGTTTAGATAGTTCTAGAAAAGTCTATTTGTCCTATGTCGATTAATTTAGATGTTTCCAGAAACAATCAAAGCCCTCTATAAATAGAGGCATCTTGTAATGTTATTGATACAGACAAAATGGTTAATGAAATATATTGTTGTTGCAGCACATTGAGTATTTTTCCTTTTTAGTTTATTTTGTCCATTCACCTTTCACAAGGTGTATTAGAGTTGTCTTGGGTTTCTACACAATTAATAGTCAAGCCTTGAAGAGTATCCATTCTAACAAATTTGTCTCATGCACGATCTCAACCTCATCCAACTTGATCCCTCATGGGTTCATTGAGAAATTGTCAACTTCACTAGTAGACCAAGGACCAATTGACAATTTTTTTTTTTAAAAATAAATACAAAGATACAAGTACATTATTAGAAAATTAGGTGATACAAAGATGTGCACTCTTAAAGTCTAAGTGCTACCAAAGTGAATCACAAGAAATTGTTTTAATGCAAGCATAAACATCCCACACATAAGATAGATTGGTATTTAGTTGACGACTAAACAAGTTCAAAAATGGTGTGGTAAAGAAAGATATGGCAATTATTTCACTCTAGGAATAATAAAAATTATAATATGTTTGGTGTCTTGATTTATTTAATGTTAGAAGTCCAATATTATTTCTATAAGCTCCCAATAAAGTAGTTACCCTCATATGGAGTGGTCATGTCTCAAAAGTTTGACTTTTGAAATTAACATGCAATGACAAGACTCTTTATGAAAAAACAATAATAATTATGTAACAAAAAAATAATAATATTGTGTCCTTCAATATACAAATATTTTTAATGCACTTAACAATATCCATTAAATGTTAATAAGTGATTGGTAATTTTATAGACAAATGAAAGTAGCTTAAATGGTAAGAATCACATTTGAATGAAATTTATGAAATATTATTTCACAAATAAAATTAGGCTTGTGGTTGGTGGGTTATGCTCAAATAGCAAGGTCTTAATTTTCTCATTTTGAAAATCCATGTTCAAATCGCCCAAAGTGATATCTACATGGCTTCTATTTTGACTTGACTTGATTAAGTGGCTCGTGTGGCTTCTAAGTTGAATATGTTGAGTACGGATGAGGTTCCCCTTATGACCTCCAATGTCTTATGGAGCAAAAAAAAAGGACTACATAAGAATGCATCCATGTCCCTCGATGTTTTAGTCATGGTAAAATGATACAAATGCACTCCCTTACTATCTCCATTGTTAGGAAATTCTCTAGAAATAGAGGAAACACCCCTAGACCATCATGGCAAATGTAGTTAGCAAGAAAAATGTTGATTCACTTTAAAATTTGTTTCATTCTTTTGTGGCATGAAGGTCCCACATGTTCTTTAAAACAGCTCTAAATCCCTAATTTAATTATGAATTTGATGCAGAGGACAAAGAAAAGAAGAACAAGAAAGAAGAGGAAATAAGATAAACTCTAGCATCTACAACTAAAACCACCAATGTGTGTTCAAAAACATCATTTTGAAAATCATATTATTAGTGATAAAAATAGATGAGTAGTCACTACAAGTAAAGCATCTAAAGAGCAAGTTTTATTGTGTTTACTTTAAAAAATAGAGTCTAAATATGTAGAAGTGGAATGTAGTGATAATAATCATGTTAAAGCAATGAAAGAAGAACTTGATTAGATTGAGAAGAATCAAACATGGAAACATATACCTAGATTGGTAGATCTATATTCCCTACCTTCTCCACACTAGCCTTGAGACCAGCACTTCGTAGAAAAGTCAAGTTGTCTGACAACCCCAAATCAACCGTCGAAGTCAACTTCATGTCAAAATTTGAAGTGACCCCAACTTCAAGGGGGACCTCATTAGAGATGACAAGCCAGAGATGTGTATAGATTTCTAGATTAAGGGGACAGGTGTTCAAGAAAATATTCCCCCATGGACAGAGGTTAAAGCTAGGATGAACAACCTTTTTTAATATAATGTTCATATACCTTTTAATCCTTTTTTAGACTTGCTAAGAAATTGTCTCTATGTATTTACTTTTGATACCTTACAATTATCTTCATTTCCTTCTCCCATAAGTGACCAATCAACCTTCACATTAGTTTTCAAACCTTTTTTATAAGTAAGAATACTACAAAATACAAGACTAGTATTAGCTTTCAGATGAAATAGAAGACTAATTTTATTGTTATGTTTATTGTTGTTGTAAATTAATTCTTGTTATTGCTTGTTTGTAGTTTTATAATTTGATGCAAAAAATAATGGTTGATGGAAGAATTAAAATGCATAGACCTTTTGGTTTATCATGCCCAATAATTTCACATCAATTAGCATTTATTTAAGAATCTAGTGTTGAGCACAAAACTAGCTCAAATATTTAACATATTGTACATGGGAGTTATTTAAGCTTGTTTGGAATCCAAAAAGGAACAAGGTACAAGTGTTTCAAAACTTATATGTGAAAGAATGTTTTCTTATGGGTAAGTGCACTAAGCTGTCGTGCCAAAAACATGACACACCAAAGTATTTTTTTAATTCCACAAAGCATGTGTACACTATAGCATTTGCACACTTTGTTAAATTAAATTTTTTTATATGTGGGCTGCAAACTTGCGACCCATTTTTATATTTTTGTTTTTACTTTCTTTCTCCTCAACAGTGTGGACATGGATTGGAAACATTAAAATTTTGTTACCCGCCTCCTCAAAATGCCTCCTCGTCACCGAAGATCAAGATCAAGATCACATAGTATGTTTTCTACTCTTGTTTTTGCATCATTTTATATGTTTTTGCATTATTTTGTAAGTTTTTACATTTTTTTGTAGATTTTTTCAGTTTTCTTTTAAATTTGTTTATTTATTTAGATTGCAATTGGTTTCTTATTAGGAAATGTGAATAATGAACCGCCAAATCCCCAACTGAATCAACAAAATCAAAATGAAAGCCTTCCACAAAATCCAAATCAAAAGTCTCCAAAAGATGAAAATCAAAATCCTCCATAAGAAGAGAAAGAAATTTTGCAACCTCCACTAATAAGAAGACCTCCTCCTAGCACCCAAGACAACATAATGAATGAAATAGAAAGAGGGAAAAATGAATTAGAAGTACTCATTGGTAGGTTGAAAGCTTGTGGACAAACCAATCTGATGAGAGCATAATTGGCATCCTCCCTTGAGTCCATTATGATCCATGTAGCTTTTGTTAAAGGTTAGGTGGATATTTGGCGTGTTAAGAGGGATGAACAAAGAAGATATTATGCAAAAAAATTATCATATCAAGATGTAAAAAAAAAAGGAAAAAGAAAAAGCTAGCATTTGTGCATTGTTTAAAAATCCTGGAAAACAAGACACTATTAAACATACAACTAAAAGGTTCCCCATCCATTGGTACATACATGATGATATTAGAAATAAATTTTGGGATAAATGGTGGATGGTCTTTGATGCCCCTCCCTACAATAATCATGAGGTTCCAATATATTTCTTAAAGAAATTGTATTGTGAATTTGTGCTTGGGGAGATCCCCAATTATTTTGACATATTAGAATCTCAAGGTAGAGATGGGGGGTCATCATTTGAGAGGTTGGGGGCACGTCGTGACCCTAATGTAGTTAGGGCACCTGTTGTTAAGCCACATGGTGAGCATGTGATTATTCTTTCAGTTGTGAAGGAACATATAGAAACCAACACTCTAGGGACTATCAATGCTTTGACGTAAACCCTCATTCATTGTGCCACTCCATTGGTTGAGGAGGAGCCTTCTATGTGTCACGGTCATATGTGCACATCATGTGGATTCTTATGCACATTTGGCAGTCATGCTAGAAATAGTATGGATGATGGGCTAGTCACTAATGAGTTCCTAATGACACATTTGGCATTGACACATAGGAAAATTATAATTATAATAAACTAATTTGATCACATTTTGTATGTATAGTGAAAGAGTATTTTATTAGCACGTATTGACATTGTTCAAAATTCAGGGTAAGAGTGTTGATGGCTCTAGTACAGATTCTCCAACCCCATTTTTCATTCTATTGATGAGTCAAGAGGTATGTATTGATTTAATCATTTAAATTAATACATATATTTATTAAGCAATCATATGGAGGTTTGGCAAAAAAAAATTACACATGTGCATCAGTTCTCTACTAGACCATCGACATTCATAAGGGACTCTAAGCCTTGGCATGATATGAGCTTTGTAGAGGTATATTTATTTCATTTTAATTTAATTCATTTGATTATATTTGTTTCATGTTTCATGTTACATGTAAATTGTATTATATGGCATGCAACTATTGACGTCTGAGACTCCTTCTCATCTTTGCTAGTCCATCGATCATTTAGTTGATGCAGTGATGGCTAGTTTAGAGCCATTGACTGAGGTATGAAAGAATTTTCTTAGTTTTAGTTATTGTTTGTAATAGTTAGTATTGAAATTTCAAATGTTATTTATAAGTGATTATATTAATTGAATTTTTGTATGGCCTTATTATACTTGATCATCTGTGAGCCTTTGAGGTGGACGTATAGAGTGACTATTTGATGGCGGTAATAAAATAATTAATTTTGTGTGTACATATATTTGATTTCAATGTATAATAATTATTGGTTAATATCTACTTTTTTTGTTTCAGCTCGAGTTAGAGAAGAACCTAAACAAGAGGATGAGCGAGCATGTGAGGAAGACCCCATCATCCCTATTATCCCCCTCCACATGATGACCAAAGACCTCTAGGGATTTGTTTCCATCCCCTCGTGGGAAAAAGAAGATATAGTTGATAGACACACATGTATAGGCCTTAGTGGACATATATGTTTATTCATGCATGAAATTATTGGTTATCATAATATATATCTTGTTTTTCTTGTTTATGTTTAAGTACATTGAACATGCATTTCATTTTAATGTAATTTGCATCCCAAATGATGTAGAGTGCTTGCACCAAAAGCTAGTGCATTCCCAACAAGAACACTTTTAAACTACCTTTCCCACCTTCCTAAGTATCTTCAAACTCTTTCCAACTTGGTTACAACATTGAAGAAAATTCTAGCTAACTTCACAAAACTACTTGATCACTTTCCCTATTCAAGACTTGGGAAGCAATAAGGGAAAAATGAGAAAATTTGAGAAATTGATCATAATCAACTTCTTGCTTCAAACAAACACCTTATACACTTCAAGGAACAACTAATAACTATCTCACAAACTTCAGTCTGTCATCTATTCCATCCTTTTAAGAGATTTTTCAACATCCTATGAGTGAAAACAATCTTCCAACATCCTATGAATATATTTTCTTTGCAACAACATGTAATTTGCTGATTTTCAAACAACTCTTCACAAAGGGAAGTCATTATGTTTCAAAACTATGAAATGGCTATTAAGACAACCAAGAAGATCCTTAACATCTTTCACTAACTCCATTCAGTGATAACATGTAGCTAAAGTGGTGTTTCATTCTAGCAAAGTATGAGTTTGTTGTTCCAAATAAGAAGTAATGATATTTGACAATAACAGAATGATCCTATATACAAGTTTAACATCAGCAGTGATTCTTTGCCATATTAAAAAAATTAATAATCCCCAACACCATATGCCTCCTCTAAATTCATATAGGGTATTTTCATCATTTGACATCCATTCCAATGGATTACTAGTTGGTTTGATTGGTAATAAGGTTAGTTTCAATGTTTTCCAATAAATTGCTAAAATTGTCAAAAAGTTGTCAGCAACTTTTACTGCAAAATGTAATTTTTGCACTAACTCTTCCTAGAACTTAACCAAGTTGTTTTTCATAACACATAGGACCTATCTAAGGTGTAATGACTCTTAAAACACTTATTGAGTCAACTTATTAACAAAAAAAAAAAAATCATTAGGACTAAGGCAACTTGGGTTTATAGGTGACCTCAAGTTCCTTGACCTTACAAACAAGGATTACCTTATTACCATAAAAAATAATATGTTCAAAATGAGGTGTATGGTCACCCCTTTACCTTCTATCATGACTCTCCATCATTGGATAATATGACATATCTAGTTGCCACTATCAAAGATCACTGCCATATGGCATTTAGTGAGTCTTAGGGATGATTTGATTTGGTGTACCTAAGAATGTTTGAGTGCTCAATGGGATGGGAAGAGCTTGGGGCTAGTGTTTACTCGACCACCCAAAGCTAATAGAATAGATAGTTTGATCCCACAATGAAAGGTGAGAGAGATTTGACCGTTGGCAACTTTATATTGGCCAACACTACAAGTTTTAGCATCACTTGAGATGGGTTTACAAAATCAAAATGAAATAAGATCTCTAAAAAGAGAGAGGTTATTGTAGGTCCTTGCAACATGGTCCTATAGCACCTAGAATTGCATCCATACCTCGCATGAGCTTTGAGATATGCCCCATCAAAGATCGCCACCCTATGACATTTAGTGACTCTTAGGGACAATTTGGTTTGGCATGCCCGAGAATGTTCAAGTTTTTGATGAGATGGGAGGAGCTTGGGGCTAGGGTTTACCTAACCTCCCAAAGCTAACATAATAGATAGTTCGGTCCCATGATGAATAGTGAGGGAGATTTGGTAGTTGACAACTTTGTACTAGCCAATACTACAAGTTTTAACATCACCCGAGATGGGGTCACAAAATCAAAAGGAATAAAATCTCCAAAAATCAAGAGGGTTTATTGTAGGTCCCTGCAACACAATCCTATAACACCTAGAATCACATTCATACCTCACACAAGCTATGAGATATACCCCGTTAAAGATCGCTGCCCTATGGCATTTAGTAACTCTTAGGGATGATTCGGTTTGGTGTACCTGAGAACATTTGAGAGCTCAAAAGGATGGGAGGAGCTTGGGGATAGGGTTTACCTAGCCACTTGGAGCTAATGGAATAGATAGTTTAATCTCACAAAGGATGGTGAGGGAGATTCGACAGTTGGCAACTTTGTATTGGATAACACAAGTCTCAGCATCACTTGAGATAGGATCACAAAAGAAAAATAAAATAAGATCTCTAAAAAGAAAGAGAGGTTATTGTAGGTCTCCACAACACGGTCCTATAGAACCTAGAATCACATCCATACCTCGCATGAGCTTTGAGATATGCCTTGTCAAAGATCACTGCCCTATGGCATTTAGTGACTTTTAGGGACAATTCGATTTGGCATGCCTGAGAATGTTCAAATGATCAATAGGATAGGAGGAGCTTTGGTTTACCTAGCTACTCAGAGCTAACATAATAGATAGTTTGATCCCATGATGAATGGTGAGGGAGATTCGGTAGTTGGTATCTTTGTACTAGCCAACACTATAAGTTTTAGCATCACCCAAGATGGGGTTGTAAAATTAAAATAGAATAAGATCTCTAAAGAGAGAGAGAGAGGTTATTGTAGGTCTCCACAATATAGTCCTATAGCATCTAGAATTGCATCCATACCTTGCACGATCTCTAAGATATGCCCCATCAAAGATCACTACCCTATGGCATTTAGTGACTCTTAGGGATGATTCAGTTCAGTCTGCCCAAGAATGTTTGAGTACTCAATAGGATGGGAGGATCTTGGGGCAAGGGTTTACCCAACCACTTGGAGCTAAAAAATAGATAGTTCAACCCCATGATGAATGGTGAGGGAGATTCGACAGTTGGCAACTTTGTACTGGCCAACACTACAAATTTCAACATCACCCAAGATGGGGTCACAAAATAAAAATAGAATAAGATCTCCAAAAAAGTGAGAGATTTTATTTTAAGTCTCTACAACATGGTCCTATAGCACTTAGAATCACGTCCATACCTCGCATGACCTCCGAGATATGCCCTGTCAAAGATCATTTCCCTATGGCATTTAGTGACTCTTAGGGACAATTCAGTTTGGCATGCCTAAGAATGTTTAAGCACTCAATAGGATGAGAGGAGATTGGGGATAGGGTTTACCTAGCCACCTAGAGCTAACAGAATAGATAGTTTGATCCCATAATGAACAGTGAGAGAGATTCGATAGTTGGCAACTTCGTACTAGCCAACACTACGAGTTTCAGCATCACCCAAGATGGGGTCACAAAATAAAAATAAAATAAGATCTCAAAAAAGAGAGAGAGGTTATTGTAGGTCTCTACAACATGGTCCTATAGCACCTAGAATCACATCCATACCTTGTACGAGCTTTGAGATATGCCCTATCAAAGATTGTTTCCCTATGACATTTAGTGACTCATAGGGATGATTAGGTTCGGCATGCCTAAGAATGTTTGAGCATTCAATAGGATGGGAGAAACTTAGGGATAGGGTTTGTCTAGCCATCTAGAGATAATGGAAATAACAGTTTGATCCCACGATGAAAAGTGAGGGAGATTCGACAATTGGCAACTTTGTACTGGCCAACACTACAAATTTCAGTATCACCTGAGATGGGGTCGCAAAATCAAAATAGAACAAGATCTCCAAAAAGTGAGAGAGGTTATTGTAGGTATCCACAACAAGATCCTATAGCACCTAGAATCACATCCATACCTCACACGAGCTCTGAGATATACCCCGTTAAAGGTTGTTGCCCTATAGTATTTAGTGACTCTTAGGGATGATTTGGTTCAGCATGTTTGAGAACGTTCGAGTGCTCAATGGGATAGGAGGAGCTTGGGACTAGCATTTACCTAGCCACCTAGAGCTAATGAAATAGACAATTCAATTCCACAATGCATGGTGAAAGAGATATGAGGAAGATATGTATGCCTAGGCCACTTTGTGCAAGTTATGAGTAAAAGTTGCTAATTAGGAAAAATTGGGTCTTTTTGAGCTTTTGGTTAAGATAGCCTACGATTACGTGTTTTTAGTTGTTTTTTAATAGTTTGGAACCTTTTCCAAGTCCTAGAAGTGAGATCTAGTGACTACCTTTTTAATATAGTGACCAACAGTTGGCCTAACTCCCCATGGCTTCTCATTTCTACAAAAGAAATCTTAATATACAGAGATATATATATATATATATAGAGAGAGAGAGAAATTACAATTACATCTATTAAATATATAGAGGAAGATATAAAAAACTTGCTTAATAGAGAGATTAATCTAAGAGAAAAGGACATTTTAGAAGAAAATGGTTATCTTTGTGCCATCTAGGGTATGCCAATTACTTAGGATAAAGAGACAAAACTTATATATATTGGGAAAGAGTGCACATGTACATAAACACAAAATTTTCAAATAGAGAAGTAACAAGTGCTATAGAATTATCCATAGAGTAATGTGAAGTGAAGCCTCAAATTGGCTCATTAGTAGGCAAAGAATTTGGTCATGCACTTCATTCTAACACTACAGATGTTTCAATTAGAAATGCCTATTCATCAATGGCCTTCCATTTATAGGACTTGGGAAGCCATGATACTTAATTTGGGCATGTGATGGGGAAGCTTGGGATAGACTAGCTAGTCTATGCTCCTGATCCTCAACTAGATCTAAGTGTTCTTCTAACACCTCTAATGGTCTCTAGGATTCCTTCACACTCAAGGATCCCCTGACCTACCCAAACCTACCCACCAAGTCAAGAATTCAAACTCCTTAGCATTGCAAGTTTTCTCTCTAGCAACCAACTCTCTATAGGCTTATAAGGGTCATTTATGGTTTTTCACCAACACAAGCTCTAATAGGGATTGTGAGGAGTTTTACAGAGGTTTTACAACCTATTCCAATTCTACATGATCAAAGTGATAGTCAAGTTGGGTTGATACCCAATTGAATAGATCCTTCATAAACAGGGCTACTAGAGGAGCCCCAATTAGGCCTCGTAAATTTTTATGGCTTTTACCAATTTTTCCTTAAGGTTTCATAAAATTTGGTAATAAGAAAAATTCTTGCCAATGACCAATCCTAAAGGATTTTTGGGGTCTTGAGCCTCCAAAAAGCCGTACAACAATTATGCTAAAATTAAGGGTTTTTGAGGGTTCCCTATTGTATTCATTTTTTAAAACCTTCCCAAGCTTATCAAAACTCATCCTTCACAGCATAACACCTTCTAATACTCCTCTTGAAACCCTCCAAAGGGATTAGCTTGAAACCCACTCCTCTACATTCTAGAGCCAATTTACTGTTGTCCGCTTGTAGCTGGATATTGTGGTATTCACCTAGGGCAATCTCAAAAAAAATGTTACACATGCATCCAAGGGCTCTGCACTTTTGTACAAACAAAATGGGGTCTTCACTTCAAGATTCCAAGGTTCCATGGTTTTTCCATGGTGGAAACCAAAGATACAACCCCTAATTTACATGGTATTCCAAAACTGGCAACACACTGTACAATTTGAGAAGAATTTTACAAAACACTACCAAAACTATAAGAATTTAAACTAATGCACACAAATGAAGCCTATGAAACTCTTAAATAATAATGCATTAAAAAGTTACACAAAACACCACTCTATTCACAAGAAATCTGTCATGAAAGTGATTGTTCCTCAATGATTGCTGCATACAATCTGTTGTTTTGAACTTTAGTCATATAATGACTTTCATCAACTCTTGGTTTAGGGTTTCTCATCACCTTTATATTCTTCCCATCAATATTTGTGCTTGGTTAGGGATTTTTAGCCTCTTAGTAAAGTTGGAAAAACAAAAAAATAAGAAAAGTTGCTAACTTTTAGAATGTTGCTAGCAACTTTTGCTCATACATTGCCAATGATAATTGGAGGTCCTCCTAAAGCACAAATATGCTTAAAATCAAACCAAACACCTATCCTTAAGCTTCTAACCAATCAATGAACTCCTTATGCATTCATTGAAATATATTAATGATCTTAACAAAACAACAAAAAACTCATTGCCACCTTTAAATGGAGACTTGAGTTTAAATGGAGATTGTTAGTTCCCAAACATGTCCCAATCAAGTAGATGACCAAGATGTTGCTTGAGTAAAGGGGATACTATTTTATTAAGGTATCTTTATGATGTTGGAAATGATTGAAATGATCATAAGGAAAGTTGTTGAAATGATATATGGAACTAATAAAGAATGTTCTCAATCATTGTTTTGTTATTGATGTCAAACTTGCTACTTGCAGGAATGAAAATTGCTTTAGTGATCCAAATACTATCAATTAGTAGATTGTCAAGGAGGAGGCAATCAATAAGATGTAACTAGAACACCTAGAGAAAGGTTGAAGTTATGATGTTGTAATGAAGTACAGGGATCAGCTAAGCCATTGATGAAAAAGTGTATTTGATGACATACTATAAGATACAGAGAATGGGCACATTAAAACATATCAAACATGTAAGGTTTTAGCTAAGTCTTTTGTAAAGCTCAACTAAGTTCATTAGAGCGAAGGTGCCGAACAGATTTCTAGTTGAAGCTGAGTGATATCAAGTGCCGAGTGATATCAGATGCCGAGTGATATCAAGTGCCAAGTGATATCAGATGACGAGTGATATCAAGTGCCGAGTGATATCAGATGCCGAGTGATATCAAGTGCTAAGTGATATCAAGTGCTGAGCACCAGTAAAACCAATAGTGCCGAGTAACACAGAGATGTCGAGCACCAGTAAAACAATAATGCCGAGTTGCTGCATTATTTTGAAAATTGAAGATTCGCCAGATCTAAGCCGACAAGGTTGTTATCTAGAAGTTTGTGAATTAAATGGAAGATAAAAATGATGAGATGGTGCACAGAACACCATGTAAAACATTTTTAAGGATACAACTGAAGAAGTTTCTAGATAAGAACAAGATATGAGGTAGATACAATGTATCCTACCTAATCCATTCGAAACCCTAAAGTTGGAGAGGGAGAATTGAGTGGCAAAGGCAAATCAGATTTCTATTTAAGGAGTCATAAGTTAATAAAAGAGAGAGAGAGAGAGAGAGGTGGTCAAGCATGAAAGCATGAAATGCTAAAGGAGGTGCTAAGGAGGAAAGAAAGCATAGTTACTATGTTTCAGTAAGAAGACCCCTAATATGGATGCATTGGTACAGTGAGTTAGAACACTCAAGGAGACGAAGCTTAAAAAGAAGTCAAGCAGTCAGAGCTGAAGTGATTGAAGCCAAGCATTAGGATTGAACTGAAAGTGTGATCTAAAATATGCAAAGTATATTGTAAGTAATATCAGATCAAAAGGTCATTATTGTTACTTTTTAGTAATTGTAACGGTTAGTTTAAATCCTATGGACTTAGGTTGGTTTGATAGCCATAAGATAAATCCTTTAACAGGGTGACATTCCAAGTGAATGTTCTAAAGTCCTTTAACTAGGCCCATTCCTAATAGTTTGGTGAAATCCTCTAACAAGGTCACATTTAACAGTGTGTTGTAAGCCTTTAACAGGGCATCACTTCAGAAGAGTGAGAATCAAGTAGCATGTTACTGGTGGTTTTTCCCAAATTGGGTTTCTACGTAAATCATTGTGTCATGAGTTGATCTTGCATACTTTATCTTTGCATGTTGATTTATTGTAACTTGCTAATATGGTTGATTTAAGTTTGGATTGATGAAAAGTGTATGGATTCATTAAAAGTAGTGAAAAAGTATTAATAGGGCATTTGGACCTTGAATAACTGATTCACCCCCCCCCCCCCCCCCCCCTCTCAATTATTCTAAAGAATTCTAAAAATTGGTATCAGAGCTAGACTGCTGATTTAGTTTAAAGGGACTAAAAGCAGAAAAGATCAAAATGCCAAAGAGAGAAGTTCCCAAGCTCAACAAAGACAACTTTGTTGCATGGTAAAGTTTGATGAAGCTACATCTTGGATCCATAGGAGATTATGCCCAAAATTCAATTGTCACTAAACATGTAGATCCAACAGGTGCTCCTATTGTAGAAGACATGAAAAACAAGAAAGAACACAATTAGACAATGTTGGAAATTGCCTCTGCACTTAGCTATGCTGAATTTGATGATATCAAAGGATGTGACATTGTATTCAAAATGTGGAAAGCCTTATTATAAATCTGTGGAGGAGATCAGAATGTACACAAAAAGAGAAAGTCTCAGAAGAAAGTTTGATGACATGAAAATGGAGGAAAATGAGAACGCTGCTCAGTATGGTGCAAGAATAAAGGAAGTGGTAAGTGCAATAAGATGCTTGAGTGGTCAACTAGATGAAGATACTGTTAATAGTAAGTTCTTAAGAATCTTGCTTCCTATCTATGCTATTAGAGTATCAGCAATACAAGAGCTAAGATGTATACTAGGAAACAATCTAAGTTTTGAAGGTATAATAGGTAGACTCACTGCATTTGAGTTATCTAATTTTGACAACTACAGACTAGAGAATGTTGAATATGCCTTTAAGGCCAAGTTATCACTGAAAGATGCTGAACAGGTGAAATCAAAGAAAGGAAGAAAAATGAAGTATGTATCCAGTGACAGTAGCACTGATGAGGAAGATGTGGAACAATTGGAAGCATTGCCTGCTAGAAGATTTCACAGGGGTAAAGTAAAATTCAAAGGTAAAATGCCTATCATTTGTTTCAATTGCAATGAAGTAGGTCATGTTGCTGCCAGGTGTACACAGAAAAAGGATTACAAGGAAGGTAACAAAAAAAAATTTAGAAGAGATGATGACAAGAGAGACTACAAAGAAAAAGGTAAGAAGTGTTACATTGTTGAAGAAAATTCTGATGACAATGATGATGAAGTTGTTTATGTAGCCATGAAGGACCAATCTAATGAAGAAGATCCCATAGCATTGGTAACATGTATGAAGAAAAATGATAGGTGGATCATAGACAGTGGATGCTCACATCACATGACAAGAGACAAAAGTAAGTTTGTTAACTTTACTCAGTATGATGGAAATAGTGTTAGATTTGGTAATGATAATCCATGCCAAATCAAAGGAAAAGGTTTCATTAAGCTCATAGAACAAATTTCATGTGATAATGCATACTACGTTGAAGGATTAAACTAGAATTTGCTGAGTGTCTCACAGTTAGGCAATATAGGATGCAAAATAGAATTTGGAGATAGAACTGCACAAATCTATGATACTGATGGTAAACTAATAGGAAAAGCAGATCAAACAAGGAGTAATCTGTTTTACCTTGATATGGATGATGTTTCTTATTTTATTGCAAAATTTGATGATGAATGGTTGTGGCATAGAAGATTATGTCATGTCAACTTTGACAATTTGGTCAACATCAGTAAAATGAAGAAAGTCAGAGGTTTACCAGAATTGAAGAAGCCTGATAATATCATGTGCAAACAATGTCAGCTAGGAAAAATTACAAAGTCAAGCTTCAAAAGCAAAAACTATGCATCTAAAGAAGTACTTGAGTTAGTTCACACTGACTTATGTGGTCCAATGGAAGTACAAAGCTATAGAGGAGATAAATACATCATGTTATTTGTTGATGACCATTCCAGGATGATGACTGTTATGTTTTTAAAACAAAAATCTAATGCTTTTCAAATGTTTAAGTGGTATGTGGCTAGAGTTGAAAAGGAAACAGGAAAAAGCTTGAAATGCCTAAGATCAGATAGAGGTGGTGAATTCACATCAAATGAATTCGAGATATTCTGTAATGATAAAGGGATCAAAAGACAAACGTCAGCTCTTAGAACTCCCCCACAGAATGGAATTGCTGAAAGAAGAAACAGATCTGTGATTGACTTTGCCAGAACACTAATGATGGAAAACACTGTTGCTCTAAAATACTGGAGAGAAGCTGTAAGTGTACCTGTTCATACACTAAATCGAGTACAAGTCAAGAAAGGTACAAATACAACACCTTTTGAATTATGGTATGGTCACTCACCCAATGTAAAACATTTCAAAGTATTTGGTTGCAAATGCTTTATTCTTAAAGATGCTAGAAATGGAAAATTTGATGCAAAAAGTGATGAAGGCATATTTCTTGGTTACTCCACTAGAAGTAAGGCATATACGTGTTTGAATATTAACACTAAAAAAATTGTGGAAAGTGCAAATGTAAATTTTGATGAGCACATAGAAGTCCAAGCTGAAGTACCAAAGAAAATAGAAGAGTACAGAACCTTTGTGTATTCTTATGAAGGAATGACTATTGATGGGAATAATCAAATTGGAACTCAACAACAAGTATCAGTCTCAGTCGAGTCTCAACCAGTGAATGCTGAGTTGCATTCAGAAGCCGAGTTGCAGAATGAAGGAAATGCACAAACTGATTCTGAAGACAGTACACATAATGAAGAACAACCTAACAACGAAGTGTGTAGTGATCCTGAATTTGAAAGATCAAACATGGAAACAAGGATAGAGCCAAAATTATCCAAATATGTAAAAAGACATCACCCTGCTGAACAGATAATTGGTGACAAAGATGCAAGACCAATGACAAGGAATAGACTAAGACATGAATCATGTCTGATCAGCAAATCTGAACCCAAGATAGTATACGGTGAATTACAAGATGATAACTGGTATAAAGCTATGGAAGAAGAAATTGATCAAATAAAGAAAAACAAAACCTGGAGTTTGGTTCCTAGACCAACTGACAAGAATGTGATTGGCATCAAGTGGGTATTTAGAAACAAGCTAGATGAGAATGGTGAGATTACGAGAAACAAAGCTAGACTAGTATGCAAGAGTTATGCTCAAGAAGAAGGAATAGACTATGGGGAAACATTTTCCCCTGTTGCTAGAATGGAAGGAGTAAGAACTTTACTTGCATATGCTACGTACAAAGATTTTAAAGTCAATCAGATGGATGTAAAATCTGCTTTCTTAAATGGCATAGTAGAAGAAGAAGTCTACATTGAACAACCAGAAGGATTTGTTGATGAAAATAACAGGGATATGGTGTGTAAGCTACATAAAGCACTCTATGGTTTGAAACAAGCACCTAGAGCATGGTATGAGAGACTTCATAAGTATCTAGTGCAAATTGGATTTGAAAGAACTGATGATAATAGTAACATGTACATCAAAGTAGAAGAAGGTAAAGACATTATTGTATTTGAAATCTTTGTGGATGACATAGTGTTTGGTGGTAAGGAAGTACTTTGCAAAGGCTTTGCTGAAAAAATGAAATATGAATTTGAGATGTCTATGTTTGGAGAAATCATTTTTTTTGTTGGATTGCAAGTACATCAACTCAAACATGGTATATTTGTTACACAAAGTACATCAAAGAGATTCTTAAAACGTTTGGATTGGAGGAATCCAAACCAGTCAGCACACCAATGGCAATAAGAAATAAGCTGTCCAAAAATGATGAATCATCTGAAGTCAATCAAACAATGTACAGATCCATGATTGGAAAACTACAATATGTTGTACATAGTAGACCAGACATAGCATTAGCAGTTGGAATAATAGCCATATTCTCTGCTAATCCCAAAGAAAATCATCTCATAGCAGTAAAAAGAATAATGAGATATCTTAAAGGAACTGATAACTTTGGTCTATACTACAAAAAGAATGGAAAATTTGAGCTCAATGCATATACAGATGCAGACTGGGGAGGCAACATTGATGATAGAAAAAGCACAAGTGGAGGTGCATTATTTCTAGGTAAAAGGCTAGTTACCTGGACTAGCAAGAAACAAACTTGTACATCCCAGTCCACTGCAGAGTCAGAATATGTAGTAGTTGCAGTCAATTGCACAAACATTGTGTGGCTCACACATCTATTGAAAGGAATGAAAGAAGAGGTAACAAAACCTGTGATACTATATTGTGATAATACAAGTGCTATAAACATATCCAAAAATCCAGTAATGCATGCAAAAACCAAGCATATCGTAATCAAGTATCATTATGTTAGAGAATTGGTAGAAGACAAACAAGTGAAGTTGGAATACATTCACACAAAGGAACAAACTGTAGATATCTTCACCAAACCATTGCCCAAGGATGCTTATGAATATCTTAGAGGCAAGTTGGGGGTAATACCCCTAACACAAGTAGTTTAAGGCAACAAGGAAGCTGCCTTGCATCAACATGAATAAATCATTGAAATATCAATAGATTGATGCAGAGGATGATAGCAGGGGCAGAAACTCCAAATCAGTCACAAGCATGGTGACAGAGGGAGAAAAACAACAAGAAACCAAAGCTTATATTTTGCATGATAAAGATGCTACATCTTTGGCATTTATGTCAAAGAGGGAGAAATGAGAAACTTGATCAATACAAAGCAAGAGGGAGATAAATATGACAAGCAAGAGGGAGATATATATGAAAGAGGGAGATATATAAGATGCAGTAGCAAAGAAATGTAGCAGACAATGTATGCAATCTTGGTGGTAACTAAGTTGATCAATTGATCAGTTTGGTTTGCCATCAATGCCAAAGAGGGAGATTGTTGGAAATGATTGAAATGATCATAAGGAAAGTTGTTGAAATGATATATGGAACTAATAAAGAATGTTCTCAATCATTGTTTTGTCATTGATGTCAAACTTGCTACTTGCAAGAATGACAATTGCTTTAGTGATCCAAATACTATCAATTAGTTGATTGTCAAGGGGGCAATCAATAAGATGTAACTAGAACACCTAGAGAAAGGTTGAAGTTATGATGTTGTAAGGAAGTACAGGGATCAGCTAAGCCATTGATGAAAAAGTGTATTTGATGACATACTACAAGATATAGAGAATGGGCACATTAAAAAATATCAAAGATGTAAGGTTTTAGCTAAGTCTTTTGTAAAGCTCAACTAAGTTCATTAGAGCGAAGGTGCCGAACAGATTTCTAGTTGAAGCCAAGTGATATCAAGTGTCGAGTGATATCAGATGCCGAGTGATATCAAGTGCCGAGTGATATCAGATGCTGAGTGATATCAGATCACGAGTGATATCAAGTGCCGAGTGATATCGGATGCCGGGTGATATCAAGTGTCGAGCACTAGTAAAACCAATAGTGCCGAGTAACATAGAGATGCTGAGCACCAGTAAAACAATAATGCCAAGTTGCTGCATTATTTTGAAAATTGAAGATTTGCCAGATCTAAGCCGACAAGGTTGTTATCTAGAAGTTTGTGAATTAAATGGAAGATAAGAATGATGAGCTGGTGGCACAGAACACCATGTAAAACATTTTTAAGGATACAACTGATGAAGTTTCTAGATAAGAACAAGATATGAGGTAGATACAATGTATCCTACCTAATCCATTAATCCATTCGAAACCCTAAAGTTGGAGAGGGAGAATTGAGCAGCAAAGGCAAATAAAATTTCTATTTAAGGAGTCATAAGTTAATAAAAGAGAGAGAGATAGATAGAGAGAGAGAGAGAGAGGGAGAGAGAGAGAGAGGTGGTCAAGCATGAAAGCATGAAATGCTGAAGGAGGTGCTAAGGAGGAAGGAAAGCATAGTTACTCTATTTTAGTAAGAAGACCCCTGATATGGATGCATTGGTACAGTGAGTTAGAAGACTCAAGGAGACGAAGCTTGAGAAGAAGTCAAGCAGTCAGAGCTGAAGTGATTGAAGCCAAGCATTGGGATTGAACTAAAAGTGTGATCTAAAATCTGCAAAGTATGTTGTAAGTAATATTAGATCAAAAGGTCATTATTGTTACTTTCAAGCAATTGTAACAGTTAGTTTAAATGCTATGGACTTAGGTTGGTTTGATAGCCATAAGATAAATCTTTTAACAGGGTGACATTCCAAGTGAATGTTCTAAAGTCCTTTAACTAGGCCCATTCCTAATAGTTTGGTGAAATCCTCTAACAAGGTCACATTTAACAGTGTGTTGTAAGCCTTTAACAGGGAAGGCTTTTAACAGGGCATCACTTTAGAAGAGTGAGAATCAAGTAGCATGTTACTGGTGGTTTTTACCAAATTGGGTTTCCACGTAAATCATTGTGTCATGAGTTGATCTTGCATACTTTATCTTTGCATGTTGATTTACTATAACTTGCTAATATGGTTGATTTAAGTTTGGATTGATGAAAAGTGTATGGATTCATTAAAAGTAGTGAAAAAGTATTAATAGGACATTTGGACCTTGAATAACTGATTCACCACCTCCCCCCCCCCTCTTAGTTATTCTAAAGAATTCTAACATATGATCACATTTGCATTCAGTTACTATTTTTTGAGCAGCTAGTTAGCTGCTTTGGTGTGGGATTTCTGTAATATATAATGTCCTAATGCAAGTACATGCCATTTTTGGTAAATATTTTCTATTATAAAGGATTAGTGAGAAATATTTGTAATGTCCATTTTTGGGACTAAAGAATATAACTATTAAAATCACAAAGCTTCCATGAGCTATTGTAATGGAGATTATGTGCAATATCATTTTGCTAATTCTCATTTGGTCAATAATACTGTATATATATATATATATATATATATATATATATATATATATATATATATATATATATATATATATATATATATATATATATATATATATATATATATATATATATATATATATATATATATATATATATATATATATATATATATATATATATATATATATATAAGAATAATCTGGTTCACATATATATCTAGTTCTTAATTATCTGACTATTATGAATGAATTAATACCTTTGGTTTGGAAAAATCTTTGTTGTATACAATACTCAATATTGGTATTCCTTTATATCTTTTATTGATTAATGTTCATATATGCATATAGATCCTTCAGTGATGTTCCTTTTCTTTATTGGATACACTTGGTTCAGATTCTCAGAATGACTATTTATTACCTATTGGAGGGTTGTGTCTCTTTGGCTTAGATCTCTCTCTCTCTCTCTCTCTCTCTCTCTCTCTCTCTCTCTCTCTCTCTCTCTCTCTCTCCCTCTCTCCCTCTCCCTTCCTATTCAATCTAATGAACCAATTAGATCTATTCTACATTTTAATGTCTCAATTATTGCCTCATGGTCTGACTTGCAAACTTTCCAAAGAGTCTCATTATGTGGTTTTCCACCATATTTTATCAAGTGGACATTTGATGTGACAACAAGGTTTGAATAATGAAGAATCTTCCTCTCTGTTTGCCAATCCTCGAATAACCACAAGTTAGGGTTCTTCATAGAATATCATCTAATACATGTGCTAGTTACAATCACTACACTGATATGGTACTCTAAACTTTCACCATCTTAACTGAGTGCTCCAATTTTTCTTTGGATTGGACACAATGACACAAATAATAATTTGTCCCTTCTTCATTGTCTTTAGGTGCAATAACAAAAAACACATGGATTGCAATGATAAATGTACAAAATGTAGTCATTAATTCAAAAAATACTTAGATAAAAGTTATAAAGTTACATATTGAAATTATAATATTATGTGTGTGTGTGTGTGTGTGTGCGCGCGTGCATGTGTGTGTGTATTACTAGGTTGCACTAGATTAGACAAACGATCAAAGTCAATTGATGAATCTATCTCTACCATTTCTAGTGCTTGTGGGGGATGATAGGTGTCAGTTGGGTCCAAAACCCATATATCTCATTTGTCCAACCATTCAATTGACTCACACTCATCATAATTTTCCTTTGCACATGATGGACAATAGCATGTCATTATTTGTGTGTGGATACTCAATGAACCTACATTAGAGCTTCTAAAAGAGTGCAAATCACTTGATCCCATTAGTGTGCAACAATCCTTATATGGTGCAATGTTAGTATTATCTATCAACCAAACAAATCTATGAACCGTAGACTCACCTTCCTTACCTGGACCCATTGTAGCATTACACTACTAGACAATGGATTTTGCATCTGTCAATATTGCTCCATCTTTGGACTTTAGTTCTTCATGAGCTAAGGCTCTTTTGATACATGTTCTTGCACTATCGTGCTCTCTCTTTTCATGACCAGCCTCTGTGAAATTTCACATATATTGAATTCTATTAAACCTGTGCATCCTACTCAACCAATAGAACATCCATGCATTCTTGAATTGAGATGTGCAATTGTCTAACCAAATAATGTGCTGATGATATGGTATGCCCTTGTTAGCCAAATCTCTATAAAATAGTTGAAAACAACCATGTACAAACTCTATAGAATGTGATTGATCATTGCTGATGTGAAAATGGTACTCCCTCAAAATTTTCCTGTCATCTTTTGTACTTGTAGGTGAGTGCATGAATGTTATATGAAAAAATATGGAAACCTATTGAGAAGTATAATACTTTTTTTGCACCTCATTTTGTGGTTGTAGTGTGTAGTTCTTTGTGAATTCTACAACCAAAACAATGGTATCTAGTGGAAACATATCCTTGCACAACTTGAATTGCAAATCCAACCATCGAGCTCTATGTGTTTGCCTTGCATACTTGTAAATAATCTTTTCACAAAAAATCTTCATGAACTCATACAATGGAATCTTTTTAATGAATAAATCACATCTTTTACCCTATTTCTCATCTTTTAGAGCATATTTCACTATTTTATATTTTTCGTAATCTACTATTTCATTTTCAATTGTATGTGTACTATTCATATGTTCACAAGTTGATAAAAGTTGCAAAGAACCACAAAATAAGTATGTACCATCCAAGCATGATGTCTTGTAAAATTCTTGGTCGTCTCCTATTTCACATAAAATGTTGGATATGAATTCCCTTGAAGATCTAGGTGGCTCATTCATGTCACAATCCTGCAAAACAAACTTAGAATGCAAAAACATACATATATGCCTAAAAACATCAAAATGGTTAGAAAATTCAATATGTATCCTACAACAACAAGTTGTGCATGTCTGATTTATCTTCACATAAAAAAGTTTACCCATCTCAAAAAATATTTGACTTATTCAAATTTGAGGATAATACCAATAAATTTTGTAGAAAATTGTGTTAGAGTTGAGTCCAAAAAATGTTTCACATGTGGGTCACAATTTTGGCTACCAATCCTCCTTACAACATCTCTTTGATTAGGAGAAACACGTGTGTTATTTGTCCAAAAATCTTTGATCAATAATTTCAAAGCTTCACTAATTTCTTTATCCTTTCATGATAGTCTATCACTAAATGTCCATAACTCATTTTTTGTTGGATCTTGCAATCTCTCACACCTTAACATGACTCTCCTTGGAGTATCTCTACCGATTTTCAATCTTTTTCTTGTCTTTCTCATGAATCAAGCTTTCTTCATTTGGGTAATTACTATTGTTGATGTAAGTACTTATCTTATGATATTACTATCTTTGGTGCATGATTTAGAACCCACTTTGTCATAAACTCTCATTAGATTCTTTATAATATATTTTTTTCATTTGAAACGTCCATCATTCTTAGCCCAAGAATCTTTATGATAGGCTTAAATTTCAAATTCTTCATCATTTCAACAAATAATTGGCATTGACGTATAATATTTAATTCTTCAAAGAATAATCTTGACATACAATTAACCTTTCTTTGACAAGTATGCTTGCTAATCTTGTCAGGCATTGATTTTAAAATGTTAGTATCAATATCAATCAAATATTTTAGTCTTCTAAAATAAATTCTAGAAGGTTTTATAATCTCTTCCATTCCCTCAACATTTGAAAAATTAACATAAGGTTGAGCTCTTTGCATACCTTGAACTGAAGATGATGTGCCTTGGCAATAAGATGCAAAAGATGGAATATCATCTACTTGATATGTTGATGTTATGCCTTCAACATGACATGATGGAGTGTTTACATCATCAAATGTACAAATTAGTGGACCTCTTCAACATGGGATGATGATATGACTCCAACATTTAAAGATGGTGTAGCTTCACAATTCAATTGTCTTCTTGAGCATAACAGTCTCATTCATTCTCTTTGTCTTTCCAATTCTTCCTCTTTGTTTCTTTGTATTAGTGGTTCTTGTTCCTCTTCGAAAGAAAATTCTTCATTACTACTTTGTAATTTTTTTTTTTCATGTAGTATTTTCATTTTATCTCTT
Organism: Cupressus sempervirens; assembly: GCA_028749045.1. NCBI lineage: Eukaryota > Viridiplantae > Streptophyta > Pinopsida > Cupressales > Cupressaceae > Cupressus > Cupressus sempervirens. Next base: position 357,105,741 of record CM053789.1, read on the forward strand.
TTAATTTCCAAATCTCTCTCCCTCTCTTCTGTTGTTTGAGTTTTGGTTTCTTCCTTGGCATGATGATGATTTCTATATGTCAAATTATTCAAACATTTGAATTACTTACAATTTGTAAATTACAAATCATTCTTTTACATATACAAATTACAATTATTTCAATGAATACACAATAATATTAAACAACTTGTCAAATTTCTAACCATTTCCAAATAATAATTCATTAAAACATACAAATTTCAATGAATTCACTATATATTAAACAACATGTCAAATTATAATCAAATTTGTCTCTATATAATAACAAAGAATATTTAAAAAGGACTACACTAACCTTTTCTATAGAAAGAATATTCAAAAAGCCTTCAAATAGTGTATCCAATGATTGAATTTGGTGTTTTGTAGCTTCAAATCGAATGAAAAAATGTTCAAAAAGCTTTCAAATAGTGTATCCAATGATTGAATATAGTGTTTGCTAACTTCCAATAGCATGAAACTTGTGTTTTCTATCATAACAATAGAATACACAATAGAACCCAAACTTTCATTATGACCATTTTTGGTGTTTTCATATAGTGCGTATGTACTATAGCGCATACACACTATAACTACATATGCACTATGTAAAAAATAATCTCCCTATCCCACCATGCCCCATCCCCTACTTTCTCTCTCCCTACTCTCTCTCACACTCTCCCCTCTCCCATCCTCTACTCTCCCTCTCCCTCTCCCACTGCCTACTCTCTCTCTCTCTCTCTCTCTCTCTCTCTCTCTCTCTTTGTCCATATCTCCCATCCCCTACTCTCTCTCTCACTCTCTCTCCTCTCCCATCCTCTACTCTCGCTCTCTCTCTCTCTATTTCCCCCACCCACTCCCTCTCCCACTGCCTAATCTCTCTCTCTCTCTCTCTCTCACTCTCTCCCGTCCCCTACTCTCTCTCTCCCTCTCACTCTCCCTCTCCCAATCCTTCTCCCACTACCTTCTCTCTCTCTCTCATCCCCTACTCTCTCTCTCCCTCTCGCTCTCCCTCTCCCATTACATACTCTCTCTCTCACTCTCTCCCATCCCCTGCTCTCTCTCTCTCATTCTCCCATCCCTACTCTCTCTCTCAATCTCTCTTTCCCATCCCCTACTCTCTCTCTCTTGGGCTACTGTCTCTCTCTCCTCTCCCATCCCTTACTCTCTCTCTCATAGACACACACTCCAATCCCCCCTCTCTCTCTCACTCTCCCTCTCCCACTCCCTCTCCTACCACCTACTCTCTCTCTCCCATCCCCTACTCTCTCTCTTACACTCTCATTCCCCTTTCTCTCTCTCTCTCTCTCTCTCTCTCTCTCTCTCTCTCTCTCTCGCTTTCCCTTTCTCACTCCCTCTCCCATTGCCTACTCTCTCTCTCTCTCATTGTCTAGACCTCTCCCATCCCCTACGAGACTCTCTTAGGCTACTCTCTCTCTCATTCTCTCTCTCCCTCTCCCATCCCCTACTCTCTCTCTCTCTCTCTCTCTCTCTCTCCCCTCTCCCCTCTCCTATCCCCTACTCTCTCTCTCTCTCTCTCTCTATCTCCCTCTCCCTCTCCCACCACCTACTCTCTCTCCCATCCCCTACTCTCTCTCACTCTCTCCCTCTCTACTCTCTCTCCCATCTTGTACTCTCTTTCTACCACCCCTACTCTCTCTCACACTCTCTCTCATATCCCCTACTCTCTCTCTCTCTCTCTCTCTCACACACACACACACACACACACACACACAAACACACACACACACGCCCATCCCTCTCCCTCTCTCTCTCCTTCTCCCACTCCCTCTCCCACTGCCTACTCTCTCACACTCTCTCCCATCCCTTACTCTTTGTCTCTGTCTTTGTCTGTCTGTCTGTCTGTCTCTCTCTACTCTCTCTCCTTTCCCATCCCCTACTCTCTCTTTCAGACACACGCACTCCCATTCCCCTTCTCTCTCACTCTCTCCTCTCCCATCCCCTACTCTCTCTCTCTCTCTCTCACTCCCATCCCCCCTCTCTCTCTCCCAATCCCTCTCCCACCACCTACTCTCTCTCTCTCTCACTCTTTCTCCCTCTCTACTCTCTCTCTCTCTCTCTCTCTCTCTCTCTCTCTCTCCCATCCCCTACTCTATCTATGCCACCCCCTACTCTTTCTCTCTCTCTCTCCCTATCCCACCTCCTACTCTCTTCACATCTTCTAATCTCTCTCATTCTCTACCCTCTTTGCCTTTGTCCTTCCCTCTTTATTGACATTTAGGTCTTAATAGTACATGCACACTAGAGCATGTATGCACTATTAAAATCTAAATTTTAAAAAGCTTTAAATAGCGCATGTGTGCTAAGAGTGCACATGCTATTAAAAGGTTTGCATTCTACTAAGCCTAAGGCTTGGTTTTGCCTTGGGGATCCAACCCAAAGGTTTGGAGTCTCTAAACTGGTCTGAGATGGGTTTTTATGCAAACGTACAAAAAATGATTGATTTTTCTTGTACACTTTCCTTCAATTTTTCTCGTGGTTGAGCATCAATAAAATCAGGTTACATGACATTGTAGGTCTCTGTATTACCTATATAACCATATAATTTTTATTTTTTTTGAACTATTTCAAGCATTTCAACTATAATTTCTTTTGAATGTATGTCCATTTTCTGTCAAAAACTAACATGTGCTAATTGGGCTATAGATTTTAGCTCTTTCATTGAATTTCACAACTTAATTTTTTAGAAACTAGACTCCATTCTACACACTTTGAAAAAAAAAATATTTTGATTTTAGATTAGTTTTCAATCATTTCTAGGGGGAGTACACAGATATTTCACATTTTTGGGATTTGTCCAATTAAAAAATTCATAGAAAAATACACATTATAAAATTACCCAAAAAATTTGGGATAAACGACATAATGTTAGGTAACTTTTGACTAGAGTGATTAAAGAATTTCAAAAAAAAACTTAAAATTTTAGGGGGACCACACTTTGTACTATGTTATGTTTTTTTCTAACAAATACTACCACTTTCTGTGGCACCCTTTTTTGAAGACCTAAAACTAAACCATTCTGAAAAAAAATTAGTAGTTTAGAAACTAGATTCAAAGAGCTACTACTTTTGTTTTTGTCATATCTTAAAATTTTGAGCACAACTATCCTCAAATTCTTGTTGAAGTACAAAAATTGCTGATTTTAGAAAAAAGGTGTCCACTTATACCCCCCTTTTGACACCACAACTTGGTGCACTTACCCTTATATAGAGCTGTCAAAAACTACAAATTTTTTTTTTGAGATGATGAATGAAATTAGTTCAATCTAGCATATGGAAAGGTAAACTACATGAAACCTTATCTTTTTTTTTTTTGTTATTAAGACAATTTAACATATGTAACAATGAGGTCTATCTTGTGAATAAAATGCATAAATATAGACATGGAACCTATAAGACAAAATGCAAAAAGTTATAAATGTTTAACCTTATGTTTCTTCCAGCTATATGTATCAATAATTTGTTGTTTGTACATAGGATCATATGATTTTTTTTTTCAATTTCATAACTTTGTTTTGCCTGCACTTGTTCTGTGTAGGATGCAAAAAAAATATTGCTACATAAGATAAATACTAAGTCAACTATATGTAGACTAGCAATCATCTTTATTATATTCATATTTCTAATGTTCAAATGTAAAACCTAGATTTAAAGTTCATCTTCAATCTAAAAGCTCATGAATAAATTTGCATGTTATAGACACGATTGGACTCTCTCAATCTCATGGATATAGGGTTTAGGAGATTGATTTTCCAAGATTGTTAATTATCGATGGGGATTGGTTTGGGCTAAGTACAATAATCTAAATATTTTTCAAGGAAATATATGAGTGTGTACCTACAATGGATAAACATTATAGTTTGGCTGGCTTAAATGTCTACTCATGTGCATTATTTGAACTCCAAATAAGGTTTAATGGTAAATCCAAAGGTGGGGCTTTAAATTTCTATTTCATTCTATTTTTTGAAAACTTAACATTTAGATTGATTAGAGTAGAATATTGAGGGTGTGTCATGGAGAGAATGGTAGGTTTTTGGAAAACTTACTAGTTATGGGTGGTGATGGCATTGCTCTTTATTAATTTATTTGTGTTGATGACATTGCTCTTTCTTAATTTATTTGTGTTGATGACATTTCTCTTTCTTAATTTATTTGTGTTGATGAAATTACTCTTTCATAATTTATTTGTGTATCAATGTTGTAAGTTGAATCATGAGGAAGCCTTGAGCAAGTGACTTTTGTTGCTAAAAGTCCAAAGATCTGGTAGACTAACTTTAGGATAACACATTAGATTGTGTGACCATTCGACTCAAATATTGGTTACTTAAGTATTTTTTTTTTTCTAAATGCTTATTGTACTCAATAGTAGTTATATATTTAAATGTAACATCAAGAGATCAAGTGTTTTTCTAGTCATTGCAATGACTATTCCTAGAGTTTGCACCTTTTCATTATATCTATTCTTAACATTGAAAGTAATGTTGAATCAATAATTTTTCATATTTAGTCTAGACAATTTTAGTAAGGGTAAACCTTAATGAATTGCAATCAATTTTATTGTAAATGAGATTTAGTTCTCTTTTTAATACTCATTCTTTAGTTGTATGTCAGTCCAAGAAGACCTGATTGATGCCTGACTAGACTATACAAAACAAGAAAGGGGAAATTGACCTTCAAGGATTTTGCAGAGAGATTAAAATTTGATTAGTATTACAAGGGATCAATTTTAGAAATTCAATAAATTGATTAGGTGCCTCAATTCATATTATCAAGTATGTATCAAATATGAATGTTTAAAGTGTCTTTGTAATCATTTATTTTGACATCAAATATCAAATTGAAAATTTATGTAATTATGAGGATCAATTTATCATAGCTACCACATCAGAATATTCTATTTTAAAGCTTATGCCCTTACATTTCCTTGTAGACCACATCTTTTATTCTATTTTTCTACCATGTGCATAACACACATCTTGTAGGTATTTTTATCTAACTCTCAATTCAATGTACTTATTTGAAAGAACACTTGCATTGGACATCTTCTAATTTATTTTTCTACCTTCTATATAACCTACATTTATAGATTATTTTATGTAACTATTAATGATACTTGGATTTTCTTTAACCGGTTCACAAACACTTGTATACTACATACTATCATCATTCTATGATAATTTTATCCCAATGTATGTTTAGTAAATTCCTATTGATGTAACAATATCATCTAGAATTATATCCTTTTTGTATGATTATGAATTTATAATAATGCTTTGAGATAAACACTTCTTTTAATCATTGCACTTTTGGTTTGACAATTTAGATTAGATGTAATGTAATACTCATTGTTTAATTAAAATTTATTAAAGTGTTTGTGTTAGGGATCACTGATATAGATGTTTTATTTAAATAGATAATAAAACATTTATTGGGTAGGAAAACTTAATTTTGAAAATTCTATTATAAGATTATTCTTTACACTATGATAATTATACCTTGTAGGCAATTTAAATAAGACACATGTAATGTTGTGTATAGTTATGCAATGCTTGGCTTTTATATTTTCTAATGCATTTCTCCAACCGTAATATCAAATCTTGTCCTCAGCTATAAGATCATTGCTTTATATGGTGACCTATTCATATATGTTTGCAATGACTCAAAAACTAACAAATTCATAAGATCTTTCTAATGAAATTAATTTATTTGAATTCAATTGCATTATAATTTAAGATGGGAGTCACAATTTTGTTTCAATTTCATGATATAATGTAGACAAGGAAGTTGCAATAAACAAGGTTATCAAGATAAGAGGAGACCCAAATCCATCAAATGCTCATGCCATTAATATGGAATCAGGGCCTTTGCTCTACTGTTCCATTGAAGGAAACAATTTTTTTTTTTTCATTTTCCTTTTTTTGGTTATCAATATTATCACCAAAATAGTATTACATAGTGTAAAATAATTAGGATAGAGAAGTATTCATAACTTTAAAGTTCACAAAGAATTGGAGTTGGAAAAATAGAAACATAAATGAAGATGCACAATAGTGAGAGAAATAAAAGATGGAGAGGTGGAGACCAATCATCCAATTTATCACATGTATTGATATAGTCCTTTTATATTTATGAGAAAGTTGGTAAAAAAATTATATTCATGTGCTTGTTAGAAAATCATTTGACCTAACAATGCCTACATATCCTTTCCTTTCCTACTAGCAAATCCAACAACATATAAAAGACACTAGAGGAGGAAGGCACACTCCTTGGTTAAGAATTGTCTATTTTAGGTGAAGATTTTATTGATAAAGATATACTTAATTAAATATTAGTTGTTTAATCATTTTGGACTTGTTTCGCTAGCTTATTAATTTTGGTCTTATTAAATCTTATTTGATAACTTTTTTTTAATCGGTAAAAGACTGAAGCCAAAATGTTTTATTATTAATTTATAAATTTTATATAGGGTTCCTCCATTTAAATAGGCATTGAAAGGAAGGAAATGAGTCATGAAATTTCCAATCTTACTTGAGGACCTATGTCTATTAAATATACAAAAATTAATAGAGGGGCATTCGCTTATTTATGAAAATTATAAGGATTATTCCTCAATTCACTCAATTTGAGTTTTTCCTTTGTATGTTTCTCTTTGTAGTTTCCTTTTCAGTAGCTACACTTTTGTTACTTTGACTTCGTATATGATTGTCCATTTGTTTGCTTGCATACACTTTCCTCTTGACCAAGATCACTGTTAGAAGAAATTGATAAAAAGTCTTATAATATCGATCTAAATTAATTTAAGTTATCCATATGACATGTGAATCTTAGTCTAAAATGATAAAGGAAATATTGTCTAAATGCATTGAAAATCTTATTTGATAACTTGTTGAAAAGTATGGAATTTAAATTATTCATATTTCCTTTGTTATTATTAGTGCAAACACTTTTATATTCAAATTCCTTATGGTATATATGTGTAAAGGATTTTATTAATTGTACAGATTTTTCATTTAATTTTAGAAATATTTGGGTTATTTTAGCTTATAGTGGATATAAAATAATAATGAATGTAATAATGGAAGAGCATCTGCCTTACAATCAGGAGGATGGTGCTTCAATTCCATCATGCCTTGAAATAAATTATTTAATGATATTGTGATTATATTTAACAATATTGATTTTTTAATAGTGAATACTATTTTAAGTTTAAATTAAGACAAAAGTAAATTTGTCTTCATAGAAACAAGAATGTTGGTGTTTTTTATCATCTTTATAAAATATTTATTTAAGACAATAATTTAAGACAATAGCTTTCATCTATAATATTTAGGACAATACGCAACTTTCTTTGTCTCAAGTTAAGATAATTTACTTAATAATTGTCTCAAATATAATCTTTATACCCCCCTCTATGTAGTAGTGATAGCTTAGACTATGTACAATTTGTAATTAACTATGAATTGAAGTGGGTGTTTATTACTTGGCTGTGGTGCTAATACAAGTAGGACAATTAAAGATAGAAATCTTCCCGATATAATGGCTAGTTTCACAGAATGGGTAACAAATACAATTTATTGCTAATTATTTGCATTCAAAAACTATTGTATAGAAGAGAAATTAATCTAAGAAAATTGATGATGTGTGATTTAGGCATTGGGCCTGTACAAGGCAAGAGATGGAAGAGTGGTCCAAGCACTTTTACGACCCAACCATGAAGTGGTTAACTCCCAGAGATTCTTTAGTTAAGAAGAACTACTTGACCCTAGCACAAGAAGGCTAGCAACTCGGTACAATTGGATCAGAAGGATCTGGTGCAACCAAGTGCCTTATTGTACTTTACACATATGCCTAGTAGAAAACATACACATGGATGTGAAAGAGAGAAAACAATGTAAAACAACAAATACATTTCAATCATATGCATAAATGTTTTATTGAGCTTGGCCAAGCATCATAAACCAACATAATGTAAAAGAACTGGCAGATAATATATAAGGAACAATTTAACACAATTTTTCTAATAATCACCCTCCTCTTTGATCCCACATTCAACACCCATTCCTACTATTCACATCACTTTAGAGTATACATAAATTAAATTTCATTAATTTCCTTAAAGATAAAAGCATGGTCAAGTTAAACATAATGATTCCAAAATTATTTATTTTCCCAAACAAAAGGATCACACTTTGTAGATAATAGAAACACTTAACTGGACATTTCTTTATTGGATTAACTTCAATACTCCTACGTGATCTCATGATTCCAAATGTAAATATACAAATGCCTATTGTTCATCGATAAAGAGGCTACTTATGAATTCTTTCACAATCAAGACTGTTGTTGACACCTTCCACCATGTGCTTTGTTGTCAAAATCTAATTCTCCACAATTATCATTGCTAATTCTCAAAGTTAAAGAACTTCAAAGATCACTTGCTAATTATCATTGATACCACATAAAAAACTATAAGAAAACATAAGGATTCAACATTCTAACCTGAGAGTTTTACTAAAGTGCTTTGCAAATCTAAGTTTCCAATGCCACTAGCGTAACAGAAGAAATGGCTCTAATTTTATAGTCAGGTATATCAAACCAAAATAGAAGCTACAACTTGATTTTTTTAATTACTTCACAACTCATATATATATATATATACATACATATATATATATGTATATATATGTATATCTATATATATCTACATACATATATATATGTATATCTATATATATCTACATACATATATATATATGTATATCTATATATATATCTACATACATATATATATGTATATATGTATATATATGTATATCTATATATATATATATATGTATATATATACATATACATATGTATATATATACATATACATATGTATATGTATGCATATATATATACATATATGTGTATATATATATAGATATACATATATGTGTATATATATATAGATATACATACATATAGATATACATATATATATATATATAGATGTACATATATATACATATATACATATATATACATACATACATATATATACATACATACATACATATATGTATATATATACATACATACATGTATATATATACATACATATATATATATGTGTATATATATGTATGTATATATATGTGTGTATAGATATATATATGTACATACATATATATATGTATATATATATATGTATACAGATATATATATATACATATATATATCTATACACACATATATATACATACATATATATACACATATATATGTATGTATGTATATATATGTATATACATACATACATATATGTATGTATATATGTACACATATATGTATACATATATATGTACATATGTATACATATATATATATATCTATATATATACACATATATATACATATATATATATGTATACATATATATATATACATATATATGTACATATATATGTATATATATGTATATATATACATATATATACATATATATGTACATATATATATATCTACATATATATAGATATATATATACATATATATGTACATATATATGTATATATATATATATATATGTACATATATATGTACATATATATGTATATATATATATATATGTACATATATATGTATATATATATATATATATGTATATATATACACTTTTTTTTCCCACTTAATTTATATTTTCACCGAAAGTTTCAAAACTTGTCAACTCTTCAAACCAACATTAGCATTCCCAGTGTGAATCAATTCATAAACTAAGTTTTTTGTTTAAACTTCACCAATCCAATCAATATAAAAGTAAAAATAAAACTATTTGTACCAAACACATGTCTATTAGGTGTCTCTCCTATAATAGTTTGCCATATACATGCAAAAATGTTCATACCAAAACTCAAGCTTTTGTTTGACCATTTTCTTATTCCTACTTTTTTCTATCGGTTTGAGATCCTTGCAGTTTACTTAAACAATAATAGGTGAGATGGATGAAAGAAAAGTGATTTATAAGCTTGAAAATGTGTACATAGTTTCAATGAAAACATCTCTAAGTTTAATTCCATCTGACATAAATGGGAACAACATTGGCTCAATTCTCTAATAAATAATAGAAAATTAACTTATGAAAACATTATTTTTACCTTCTATATCTCCATCAACAAATTGATATGATCTGATATCTAATTAAAAACGTAACATATTTAACAATATTAACAAAATAGTCTTGAGATTTGTAGTAAAAAAGATTTGGGAACTTATTACTTGTGAATGAGTTCCTAGTCTTCTTCTAGTTGCGGTAATACACTAGCTCCCTCCATTCTTCTTCACCTATCCAAGCTTTTGTTTGATTCACTTCCTTTAGAAAAAAAAGTAGATTCCTTTCCTCCTTTCTAAACCACTGGACAACAGATCATATAGAGCCATCCCCTTTGGATTACTCTAAAACTTCCATATGGCCTGGCTGTGTTATTTTCTCTATCTCCTATGGTTGCTCCTTTCCACTACAGTACCCTATGCTCCAAAATTAGGCACCACTACTGTTGTCCACCAGCTCCTACATTTTTTTTCTGTTCCTCAATTTTAAAAATATCTCTCTACTATTGAATCATTCCTTTCCCTTCTCTATTAAATTTCCCCCTTTTTTAGTAATACTCTCCTCCCTACATCATGACCATTTATTAATAATTGTTATAAGTCAATTAGTTCCCCACCAATTTTGGGTTATGACTTCCACTTGTCTATAGAAGTTTATATTACTTCTAGTTATATTAATTTGTCTTTAACTAAATCATGGCCGGAATTTCAAATTTGAAAAAGAAGCTATTAATTACCTATTAACTCCTCAACTAAATATTTATAAATTCATATTTGGATTATGTTAATTTCTAATAAGAAAATGAGGAGTTTTTTGTTTATTAAAAATCTAAATTTAAACATTTCAAAAGAAATAATAACTAAAACTTATCATTTTCTCATTTGTAATATATATATATATATATATATATATATATATATATATATATATATATATATATATATATATATATATATATATATATATATATATATATATATATATATATATATATATATATATATATATATATATATATATATATATATATATATATTACAAATTGTTTATTCCATCTAGATAAAATAAAAATCAAAGCAAATGATTAAAATCTAAATAAAAGCAAACTATGTGTGTGTGTGTGTGCGCGCATGCAACTACACCATACCATCTGAACCAACCTTGGCGAGGAGCTAAACTCCTCTACCTCAACCATTCTTCCACCTCAAGTACCTACCACTCACAAAGTCAAACATGCCAATGCATCAATATTGCCAACTATATTAATAAGATTACACTATAGTATAAAATGAACAATACATCTCATAATTTTCCATTGAGTCAGTACTACATAAGATATCAACAAATTTTAACATTACATCTCTTGTACATTTAAGATATGCACAATTCATCCTCAAATCATCATATAACTTCCATATGCATAACTTACAAGTAAAAATGCATACTAAAATTCTACATCCTAATTTTTAGATAATCAATAATGATTATTTAAACATTTTTTTTAATGTCACAAAGTCAATTATGTAAACATCTAACATCATAATATCAACTCACAAGTATAAACAATGAGATCTAAGTATAAGATCATCATCAACATGTATCCATCTAACATGTAAGTAGAGTAATATATGATTAGGATCACATATTTGATTATAATATTTAAAAAAAAAATCTAATCAAAGAAGTTCATGAAAACCAAAGACACATAACCACATAGTCAAACTATGCTTTGACAATGGTCTTAGTCGAACAATATCTCAACCAAACTTCTAAATTAGGCAACTAAAGATAGCCAACACTCATAGTCAGTAATCAACTTCCACCAACCAAGTTGATAGAGTGAAAAAGTGTTGATGAATTCCTACCAAATAGGAGTCACACAAGGTGGGTCATGACATCCTTCCTTACTAGGAAGAGACATCATCCTGATGTCACAAAAAAAATAACCATAACAAAATGACCACATCAAACATAAAGTTTTACACATGACAATGAAGCATAAAATATCCATAAAATCTAGATAATAAACTATCCAAGCACATCCTTTGCATTCCTTTAAGAATGATAATCAATATGGTGGATAGGTTCTACAAGCACCATTCTTATTTCCTAGACCATCTGACTTGTTGGAAATATAGATGAAGTAACTGAGAGGGGAGGGGTGAATCAATTACCACAAAAATCAATTCCAAAATAAATCCCTTAGATGTCTTTACATACTGTTGATACTTAGTAAAGAGTGCAGGAATACTGTAACTCAGTAGATTAATTTATTACTGTTTATCTAGCATTCATAGTCATTAATATGCTTGCAAAGATTAAAATAAATGAACACAAGAGACACCAGATTTAACGTGGAAACCCAATATGGGAAAAACCACCAAGTAACTAGTCACCAATTTTCACTCTTCTGAAGTGAGCCCTGTTAGGAGCCAACCCTATTAAAGGTTACAAAACACACTGTTAGGTGTGACCTTGTTAGAGGATTTAATCACCCTATTAAGAGTGGCTTGGTTAGAGGTCTTGAGAAAAATTCAATTGAACTATCACCTTGTTAGAGGATTTACAAAATAGCTGTTAAACCAACTCTGTTAAGATATTCTAGATTCACTGTTACAATGATTAGAAAGCAACAATGAGGTGACCTGAATGACATGCAACTTATCTTTTGCCGATTACAGATCTCTGTTCTGCTTTTATTAGATCGTAGCTGATTGAATACAACTTTGCATCTCCTCCAGGATATCTAATCCTTCATCAGAATTTGCTCAATTCACTTATTCCATCCTTATCCATATATTCATATTCACATTTCACACTTTAATTCACAACTTGAACATCTATATATATACCTTTCAGATTATCAAGTTGGCTTAAATATAGGTTCCAATAACTAAAAAATCATTACATCAGTCGATCACATGAAGCAATTAAACTTAATATCAAAATAATAAAATCCTTTGCTGGCTGACCAAGCTCGATAACCACTACTCTAGAATGGTTTTCTAGTCTTAACCAAGTGAAGCTCGGTAAACACTGCAAACCCTACAAAAATCCTTTGGAGACCGAGTGAGCTCGGTTAGCACTGACCTTCCTTTGCTGACCATGTGAGCTCAGTAGACATTAACTTTCCTTTGTTAATCTTGTGAGCTTGGTAGACATTAACTTTCCTTTGTTAACCTTGGGAGCTCGGTAGACATTAACTTTCCTTTGTTAACCTTGGGAGCTCGGTAGACATTAACTTTCCTTTGTTAACCTTGGGAGCTTGGTAGACATTAACTTTCCTTTGTTAACCTTGCGAGCTTGGTAGATATTAACTTTTCTTTGTTAACCTTGGGAGCTTAGTCAATACTAACTTTTGCTACAAAATCCTTTGATGCCCGAGTGAGCTTGGTAAACATTAACTTTTCTTTGTTAACCTTGGGAGCTCGGTTAATACTAGCTTTTGCTACAAAATCCTTTGATGCTCAAGTGAGCTCGGTAAACATTAACTTTTCTTTGTTAACCTTGGGAGCTCAGTTAATACTAACTTTTGCTACAAAATCCTTTGATGCCCAAGTGAGCTTGGTAAACATTAACTTTTCTTTGTTATGTTCAGGAACATTTGGTAGACACTGTAAATTGCTTTGCAGATCATCTGAGCTCGGTAGACTCTGTCTGATGACTGATATGACATTTGTGTAACATCAAAGACAATACACAATTAACAATTGTATCCAACAGGTTCATGAGGTTATCCACTCTCTTGAGACGGGCAAAAAGGAAGGCTTCCTTCTTAAGCTGGACTTGTCAAAAGCTTACGACAGGGTTGACTGGAAGTTCCTCTTTTTTGTTCTTCATGCTTTAGGCCTCGATGATCAGGTTTGCGAGCTCATCTCCTAGCTTGTGTCTTCACCCTCTTTGTCAGTTTTGGTCAACGACCACCCCTCTCCTTTCTTCTCCCCCTCCAGGGGTCTAAGGCAAGGAGACCCCATCTCTCCGGTCCTTTTTGTTATCATGGCAGAATGCCTTGGTAGACTCATCTAGATGAAGATCAGGGATAGGTGTTTAGTGGGATTGAAGCCTTCTTCGGGTCCATCCACTTTCACTCATCAACAATTTGTGGATGACATGATTTTGGGGGGTGAAGCTTTAGTTCGAGAGGCCAGGACCTTCAAAATCATTCTTAATTCCTACACCAGGGGTACTGGACAAGCTATTAACTTAGACAAGAGCTCTGTCTTCTTCCTCAACACTACTCCGGAGAGGCAGAGGAAAATTGCTTGAATTTTGGGTTGTGGCATTGGGTCCTTGCCGGCGACTTACCTTGGGCTTCCTCTAGGCTCCAAACCCTCAGAATCCTTTTGGACAAGCATTATTGACAACTTCATCAAGAAACTTGCTGGGTGGAAAGGGGCCACCCTCAGTCAGGCAGGCAAATGCACCCTGGTTAACTCGATTCTCCAGAACCTCCCCACCTATGCCCTCAGTCTCTTTGGGATTTTGGTTAAGTTTGTAGATAGAATGGAGAGGATTCAGAGGGACTTTCTTTGGACTAGAACTGATGACCACAAGAGATACCACTTAGTAGCTTGGGACCAAGTTTGCTTGCCCAAAAGCCAGGCAGGTCTTGGACTCAGGAAAATTTCTCACCTCAATCAATCCCTCTTAGCTAAACTCCCTTGGTGCATCTTCCAAGGCATAGGGGTTTGGAGGGACATCTTGGCTGAGAAGTAACTGGGAGGCCTATCTCTCTCCTCCATTTTCCAGGGGGCTGAGCTGCTATTGGGTTCTTGCATTTGGAATGGTATCTTGAAGGCCCTTCCCCTTGCTAAATCCAGGGCCAAATGGAAAGCTAAAAAGGGAGACAAAATCCTTTTTTGGCAGGATAGCTGGCTTTTTTAGGAACCTCTCATTAACCATCCTTCATTTGGCAGGTGGGTTGATCAGGCAATAGGCAGATATGGTATGTTGGTTAGGAACTACAGAAATGGGAATGAATGGCACAATCTGGCAGAGCTTTCGCAGGATCTCAAGCCTTTGATGGCCTCTTTTTACGCTATCAACTTCAACCAGATAGGTGATGCCTTAGTCTAGGGAGACTCTTCTGGAGGCCATTATACTATAGCCTCAAGCTATCTTTCTCTTGTGGGCACAGGGGAGAAACCTATTTGGGCCAAGGCCTGGACCCCTGGATTGACGCCCAAAATCATCATTTTCTTTTGGCTCCTCTTGCAAGACAAAATCCTTACCCTGGATAATTTAGCTAAGAGAGGCCAAATTATTCCCAATAGATGTTGCCTCTGTAAGCATGACTTGGAAACTATTAATCACATTTTCATTCAATGCCCCTTTTCCTCTAGAGTGTGGAGTCTTCTAACTTCCAACTTGAACTTCTACTGCTGCCCGCCAGCTAGTATCTAGGATTTCTTCATTCAATGGAGTAGCAACCACAAAGGCTTGGAATCCCAAATTTTGAGTTCCTGGATTATCCCACACTTTTGCTGGGGAATTTGGAAGGAGCGCAACAACAGGATTTTCAGAGATAGAGAAGCTCTTGAGGGTATTATAGCAGAGAAAATTGATGGCCTCATGAAAGAGAACTATTCCACAACTAGAGATGGAAACATAAATGACGGAGGGAAAATTAAGACCAAGAAAGAAGACAGGATCAAAAGAAGACAACAGGCTACTTGGTCCTTCCCCCTTGAAAACTGGCATAAAGCCAATTTCGATGGAGTGGCTAAGGGGAACCCTGGTCCTTTCGGATGCGGTGGAATCATAAGAAACAGCTTGGGAGGGGGCATTGCTGCCATCTCCTCCCCTATTGGTCACCAAACCAACCATATGGCTGAAGCCAGTGTGGCCAGACTCACTGTTAAGTTGGCCCTGGCCTCAGGGATCGAACAACTATGGCTTGAAGGAGACTCCCTAAATATAATAAATTGTATTTTAGGAGTAACCAAACCATCATGGACCATTAAAAGCATAATTGAGGACCTAAAAATGGACTTGAGCAAATTTAAAAATTACCACGTTAGCCATGTTTACCGTGAAGCTAACGTGGTTGCTGATTGGTTTGCTAACGCAGCTGTCACATTCAATTTGGTGATGACGTTGGGAAATAATAATCATTTTTTGGTAGCGGCTATGGAGCTCATCCGAAAGGAGCAAATCCAAGGTACCAACTCAAAATCTTTTTATGATGATGAGACATGCTAAACCATGTTTTAAAAAGGGCATCATTTGGAGTTATGCGGAACCCCCACCATTTCATAATAATGTGTACGAATTACATGAGTAGAAGAAAGCCAGAGTTAAACCCAATAACACGTGCATTAAAGCTCTCGTCCTTAGCAATTTTTTAATCTTTGAGCTCTACAATTCTGTTAAGGGTTTAGGGTTAGAGAGACATAATATCGCAATGGTGGGAGAAAGGATTAGAAGAGAACCATGGGGAGAAACGGAGAGCTAGAAAGAAAAAGGGAAGGTTTGGAAAAAACTCCAGAAGGGCGGCATAACCAGCTTCATGGAGAGGCTCCATGGTTTCGACACAGGGGTTACCAAGATTATGGTTGAAACCTAGCACAATGGAAAGGTCAAAATCGATGGTGTCTCCCACCAAATTACAGAGGGTCTCATTGCAGAGGTGACAAGTTTCTCCCAGGAAGGCATTAGCTTCTTTAGGGATAAGAAGATGTCCACCAATGCTGTCAACGCTTTCGTAAAGAATGACAAGGAGAAAAGCAAACTGGTAAAGATTGACACCTACTATGACATTGAGTCCATCAAGAAGTTCTAGGGCTCGTTCTAAGGATCATCATAGAGTATGTCACTTTGGAACCCAGGTTTGGTAGAGTCAAGATCCATCATTTTGTTCTGCTTAATCATTTTAGACATAAAATGAAAATCTCCTTTCCTTTCTATATTTATACTTCTATGACTAAGAATATAGAGAGTTACAAGAAATGTCCTGTCAAGAACCCCACCCTCCACGAGGGCCTTCTGCTCCTCATTTTTGAGTTTCTGAAATCCCAGACAAGAGTTAAGTCCATTGGGGCTTCGGGTAGCTCCTCGGAGGACACTGCCAGCTCAGACTCAGGGGAAGTGCGCGTTGTGAAATCTGTCAAGTCTAAAACCCCAAAAGACAAACCCTCTCCCCGCTTCCCTAGCAGGAAGAGCCCTAGGTGCCCTCCCCCTAACCCCCCTTCCCCTCATCCTAAGGAGTCTAGTGATGAGTCAAAAATGAAGTTGGAGGAGGCGAATTCGATGGCAGAGAAGGAAAGTGAGTTGGAAGATGACAAGGAGAAAGATAACGACAAGAAGGAGGTGACCCCCTTGGTAACCCAAGATAACCCCAAGAAAAGAAAATTGGACCAGACCCCAACCCATGATCATCTCAGTGACTTCGCTGATTTTCCCCCCAACCCTACTGCACTCACCTCCCCCTTGGAGGTTCCCATCTCACCCCCAGAAGAGATGATAGAAATCATGGTTGAAAAGGGAGGGGAGGCCATCAGGAAAAATAAGAGAAGAGCCTAGAGAAATTTCAATATGGATAGTGCCAGTTTGGGCATTGTTAGAGAACCTGCTAAAATCCAGGTGTTGGGGGATCTCGACAGTAGCACCCACTATGACGAGCTCCTTGACTCGACTCTTGTGGTTCTCCCTGACAATGTTCATGAAACGGGTTTCAATTTTCTCAAAAATGCAAAGAACAGCCTGATCGACAATTTTTGCTCCATTAAATGGTTTTTTCAAGAAATTGAGACTCTGAAGGACAGGTCCAACCAGACCAACAACAGGGGGGATGTCAAGGATCATGAGGCCAGAGGTAGTAAAGACCAGGTAGGAAGCCAGGAAAAAGATAGAAGCCTGGACCCCAGAGACAATCAGGAGGACAGAATCACCCGGCTCGAATAAAAGGTCCAAAAGCTGGATTCCATCCACCAAGTTGTGACTAACCAGATTGTGGATATCCTCCATACCTTGAATGAAAAAATTGTCAATCTGGGGGACTATCTGACCAATGCCAACCTTGTGGGGAACGTGGAGCAGAGTAGTCAGGGGGACCAGGAAGAGACAGGAATCCAGGATAGTCAGGGGGACCAGATGCATTTCCCCCCCACGATCCAGGAGGAAGAGGCCAACCAGAAGGAAAGTGATGCTGCAGAAACCCTGCAGGCAATGGAAAAGAAGGGACACTAGTCTGCCCGCCAGGCTCTGTTCTTGGCTTTTGTTTCTTAGGCTTTGGGCCTTTTAGTTTCTGGCCTTTTGAGGCAACTTTTTTTTTTTTTTTTTTTTTTTTTTTTTTTTTTTCTGTTTTTTATGTTTTAGTTGTTTTATGCTGTAAAACTTTGGGTTTCAGGATCCCTGTAAAACCTATTTTCCTAATAAAAAACAATTGTATCCAACACTGACTATGGATTCTTCCCATCTCCAAAATCTAAACATTGTGGACAGCTGAAAGAAAAATGATTTCCTCCTTGTCTTTCCTCAGGTCTACCCTTACCGGTTTGATTTCCATTGTGACACCAATTCCCATTTTGAGAATTTTGGTTGGGATTACTTCTTGGATTTTTTTTATTGTCATCTCTTTGATTCTATTTTGATGAATGCTCACCATTTTCATGTTGATCATCTTCAAATCTCCTCTTGAATCCTTGGTTGTTAGATGACTTCATTGGAACTATATCCTTAAGTCTATGTTCTTATTTAAGAGCCTTCCTTAGTGCATAGTCCATAGACTTTGGCTCATACATTTCTACCCTATTATAGATTTTAGGATGCAACCCCATAAAAAACTTGTGAGTCTTAAACAAGTTATTATTTTGATACTGAGGAACATATTTAACTAGATGGAAAAACCATTCATGATACTACATGACTGACATGACTCCCTTGACTAGCTTATAGAAATTTGATGCCTTCTTGTCATAAAATAGCTAAGACAACCATTGTTTCATGAAACATTGTAGGAAGTCTTCCCATGATATCTCACCATGCCAAAGCTTCTTCTTTGCCATAAAATTCTCTCACCATGTTGTCGCTTCACCAACTAGCTAAAAGGTAGCCGATACTACTTTGGAATTTTTGGTGAAATTATGAACATGAAAATACTTGTCCATGGTAGCTATCCAAGCTTCTACCTCCTCACCCAAAGTCTTACCATTAAAGGTAGGATGTATAACCTTCTTGAGGTCCTTACTGAGATCTTCTACAATTTGGACCCTGTCTTGATCTAGTCTAGCCATTCTATGGTTAACTTCATTATTTTGTGACACCTGATTCCTTTGATCTTCCTCCTATTTCCTCTGAGCCTCAAGTAGTTGGTCCTCATCCCTTTTCTTTTTTTCTTCTTCCTTCTAGTGCATAGCTTCCCTGTGCTCATCCTCCTCAGTCTATCATCCTCTCATGGCATTTTCTATGTCATCCATGTATTGTCCCTACTAAATGTAGAGCACAACAATTTTGTCCAAACTTTGGTTTGCAGTTGCATTCTGAGGACCATGGTTGCCTCCACCCCTATTGCCTCTATGAGAATACATGGTGATAGATTATGCCTATACCAAGAGTAGACTACGCAACATTAGCTTTAGTAAGACCATAGGTCTTAGTGTTAAACATAGTTCTGATACCACTTGTAAGAACCAAATTCTCAAACATTGCCACATATGCAAAACAACCATAAAATGCAAAAAATAAAAAGTTGAAATGTCAAATGTTGACTATATTTGAATAAACACTTATTTCCATTTCATCAAAGTTAAAATTCAATTACATTAACATTCAAATAAGTTACAAAGACAAAACATGTCATCATAAATATCATAATTTTGAACATAATTAATTTAGTTTATCTTTAATACAAGCTAACCACATGTCAGAACAACAAATGCATAAGATGGAAAAATATTCATATTATTAGAATTTAACCATAGATAGAAATAACAATTACATGCAAATATTAAAAAAATTAGAAAATAATAGATCACAAAGAAGAGAATGCAAGACACCAAGGTTTACCATGGTTCACCCAATCCTTGGGCTATGTCCACCAAACAACAAGTCTAATATTATTATGATCTAGTAATTATAACTTGATTACAATCCATAATCCCATACAGCTCAATATTGCTACAAGAACCAATTTTGACATCACATCTTATGAAATAATCCCTAACCCTAAGCCCTTTTATACAAGCATTTTTTTTCCACTTTAGGGTCAAAATTAGTTACAACATGTCAGTCATAAATTAGCAAATAAATAATAGTCGATTGGTGAATAGTAGCCCAAAATGTTTTTTTTGGGTTGATGCCCTAAACCCTAAAGAATTTATGAAGTATGTACAGTACTTCCCTAATCAGTCAGCTCAAACTAATAATCTTCCACTTGGGGACTAATTAGACTCCACACTAGACAATAATCTCCCACTTGGAGATTGATACTATAGCAATACCGCTACCACATGGGGCTTCCATTGGATCAAGCCAACCTTGAATCTACTATACTTTTATTCTTCTTAGTCTAGAAGACCAATTGAAGCTAAAGAGGAATTTAGCTTCTCCCTTGTCACTACCTTTGTAAACATATCTACTAGATTGTCATTTGTATGTATCCTATCTAGCTTTAATTGTCCATCATCCAAAACTGACCAAATGAAATGGTACCACAACTATATATTTTTTTGTCATTGAATGTAGAGTAGAATTCTTCACAAAATGAATGACACTCTGATTATCTATAAATAAATAATTATCCTTCTGTGGGTGTCCCAACTCTTCCAAGAAGAACTAAAGCCATATCATCTCCTTGACTACCTCTATAATAGCAACATACTCAGCCTCTATAGTGGATAAAGCATTAACCTTCAGTAACCTAGAAACCCATCTCACTTTTTCCCCACCAATAATAAATACATAACCTATAGTACTTTGCCTAGTATTAATATCTCCTATGAAATTTGAGTCAACATAACTCTATAAATAAGTAGTAGAGCCCCTAGAGTGTAAACACTTACTAGATGTACCTCTCAAATATCTAAGGATCCATTTTACTACATTCTAATGCTCAATTCCTGGATGACTTATATACCTACTAATGACTCCCACTACATGTGCAATATCTGACCTTATACATACCATAACATACATCAAGCTTCCTATAGTTAAAGCATAGGGTACCTTGGACATCTTATCCTCCTCTTCTTGTGCCTTTGGACAGATCTCCTTAGTCAATTTCAAATGAGCAAGTAAAGGTGTGTTGATAGCTTTAGCATTCTCCATAGAGAAATGTTGCAACACCTTGTCAACATAATTAGCCTGAGATAATGCCAATTTCCTATTCTTCCTATCTCTACAAATCTTCATACCGATGATTTTTTTTTTTGCCCCCAAATCCTTCATAGCAAATGTACGTTCTAATTGGCATTTCAGCCCCTTAATGTGACCCATGTTAGACCTAGTTACAAGCATATCATCAAAATATAAACATAAAATATTGTATTTGTCATCATCCAAGCTCTTAAAATAAACACAATAATCTAAATGAAACCTACTATATCCATGCTCATGCATAAAACTATCAAATTTTAGATACCATTGTTGAGGTGCTTGCTTCAAGCCATATAATTTTTTCTTAAATCTGCACACTAAATTCTTCTTACCTTTGACCTCAAATCCCTATGGCTGAGCCATATATATCTCTTCATCCAAATCAATATGAAGGAAGGCTATTTTAACATCAAGCTACTCCAAATGCAAATCTTTAGTAGCCACAATACTTAAAACAATGCAAATAGAAGTCATTTTAACAACATGAGAAAATATCTCATCAAAATCAATGCCTTTTTTCTGTGCATTTCCCTTTACAACTAACCTGGCTTTAAATCTTTTCTTATCTCCATCCTCTTCTTTCAACCTATAAACTCACTCATTCCATAAATCCCTTTTACCTACAGGCAACTTGCACAAATCTCATGTCTTATTTTTCAGCAAAGAGTTCATTTCTTCTTTCATTATAGACTCCCACTAAATCTTAGTATCCACCTACATTGCTTCATCATAACATTCAGGTTCACCAACATCGATTAGTAAAATAAATACAAAGAAGGAAAAAATCTTTTTGGAGGTCTACTTAGCCTTGTTGACTATCTAACATTTAGCGGGGTGTGTGGTATTTGTTGTTGCAGTTGTTGCACATCATGAGAAATTTCTAGAACATAATCTTTTGGAGTATCATCTAGCACTACATAATCATCTTCTTTCTTCTCATGTTGCTACAACAAATCTTTGTACAACACTTTCTCATTGAATATGACATCCTCACTTCTTACAATTTTATGATTTACAAATTCTGAAAGCCTATAACCAAATTCATCAATGCCATATCCAACATATACACATTTCTTTGACTTAGCTTCTAACTTGGTTCTATTTTCAAAATCTATATGAGCAAATGCTTCACAACTAAAGGTTTTGAGAAAAGAATAACTCACCTTCTTACAAATCCATGCTTCCTTTGGAATACCACAACCCAAAGGAGTAGAGGGACCTCTATTAATCAAATATACAATAGTATTAATATCCTTAGCCCACATGTTTAAGGGAAACCCAACATGTAACCTCATCATGCTCCTTGCATGCTCCGTTATAGTCTTGTTCATGTGTTCAGCCACTCCATTTTCTTTTGGAGTCCTTGGAATAGTTTTTTGTCTACAAATACCATTAGTGGAACAATAATCTTCAAATTTATGACTACAATACTCACCACCATCATCAGATCTAAGACATTTTAATTTCTTATCAATCTCAATTTCAACCAAACATTTCCATTTCTTAAATATTTGAAATACATTAGATTTGTGTCCAAGGAAATAAACTCATACTTTTCTAGATGCATCATCAATAAATGTAACATTATAATGAGAGCCACTAAGGGAAGATACCTGAGCTAGTCCCCATACATGAGGGAAGATACTTGAGCTAGTCCCCATACATTTGTATGCACAAGCTCTAATTTCTCACTTTTATTTTCCTTCCCAATCTTCAAAAAACTAACTCTCTTTTATTCTCCATACACACAACTTTTAGAGAAATCGATATTGACACTTTTTAAACCCAATTTCTTTGAATGAAGTACTTTCATACCTTTCTTAGTCATGTGCCCAAGTTTGATGTGCCATAGTACTATATTAGAATCTATAACAACTATTTGTTCTCCCTACTCAACTGTAGAAACTATTCCTAGACATTCATTTTTCTTTGAAACAATCAAAGTAAAAGAAATAATATGACCTGCACAAAGACATAAGGTGTTTATTTTCTCACCTTTTACTATTACAAGGGAACATTTTGAAACCTTCCAATTTTTATTATTAAAAGTAACTACACAACCCTCATCACCAAGTTGCCCTACTGAAATTAAATTCCTACTCAACCTTAGAACATGTCTTACCTCATGTAGTAGCCAATGATTCCCATTCTACAACTTAATATTAACTTTTCCCTTTCCAAAAATTTGATAGGGTTCATTATCCCCCAAATAAACAAGTCCAAAATCCCCTTGTACATAATCAATGAAATAAACTCTATGAGGTATAGCATGAAATGAAGCACCAAAATCTAAAACCCATGAAGCATCAACACTTTCTAAAGATAGAAGCAAAACATCCTCTTTGGATTTGTTACTTACCATATTTTCCTCCTTGTTCCCTTCTAGTTTATCTCTTTCATTGTTCCTTTGAGTCCAACAATCTTTCTTCTTATGCCCTATGTTACCACAGTAGCAGCAATCTCCCAGTCCTCTAGATTGAGATCTCTTCCCCTTTGACTTTCTTCTTGATTTTCCACAATTTTTGAAATTATTTTCTCTCTCAATCATTCTACCTTTTCTTTGTGCATTCAAAGCACTTCTTGATGTAGATCCACCTAAGTATTTTCTACAAGTTTCCTCACTCAAAATAACATTGATCACGTCATCATATTTTAGGGTATTAGATCTAGAAACAGAATTACTCATAGCCATTACCAAGCCATTCCATCTTTTAGGCAAAGAACACAAAATCAAGAGATCCCTAATTTGTCCATCAAAATTAATGTCCACAAAAGGTAATTGAATAGTAACAGTATTAAACTCATTTAAATGATCTGTAATAGATCCACCTTCTACAATTTTCATATTAAATAAATGCTTCATGAGAAATACCTTATTTGATGTGGAGGGATTTTCATACAATTTTGCTAGGGTTTCCATTAGCTCTTCCATCGTCTTTGCTTTTGTAATGTTAAATATCACAAATGGTGCCAAGCATAATTGAATGCTTCCAAGTGCCTTTTTGTCTAAAATCTCCCAGTCTTCATTTATCATAGTTTCCTAGTTCTTAGTCACTAGCTTCCATAAATACTTATGATAGAGATAATCCTCCATTTGCATTGTCCATAACTAGAAGTTCTACCCATTAAACTTGTTAACCCTCAGATTACCCTCATCTTTTGTCACTCCCACTCAACTGTAGACTCCCACTCAACCGTGAGACTTTCCTATAGAGGATAACTGAAAAATAACCTTGCTCTAATAACACTTGTTAGGATTTAACCACAAACATAAATAAAAATTACATACAAATATAAACAATATCAAAAAATAATAGATCACACAGAAGAGAACACAAGAGACCAAGGTTTAACATGGTTCACCCAATCCCTGGGCTACATCCACCAAACAACAAGTCCAATATTTTTATGATCTACTGATGACAACTTGATTACAATCCATGATCCCATATAGCTCAATACCACTGCAAGAACCATTTTTTGCATCACACCTTATGAAACAATCCCTAACCCTAAGCCCTTTTATACAAGTATTTTTGTTGCTTTAGGGTTAAAATTAGTTACAACATGTCAACCATAAATTGGTGAATAAATAATATCCAATTGGTGATTATTAGCCACTGGCGAATAGTATGTACAATACTTCCTTGATCAGTCACCACAAATTAACACATATAAGCACGTCAATATAATATCACAAACTATGTCAATCTACACACCAAACATAAGCATAGCATCAGTACATCATATGCTATAAATCATATGGTAACATAAAACATATAAAATAACATGCCATTGAACCTTCATGTCCATTTGCATGTAGTCCTATCTCCAAGCCATTGGAACATTTTCCATCTATTGTCATGAGATAGAAGAGTGGTCTAGGCACTTTTAAATCCCAACTATGGAGTGATTAGCTCCATAAGATTCTTCAGCTAAGAAGAACTACCTAGACCTTAGCACGAGAAGGCTGGCAACTCGATACAATTGGATCACAAGGATGTAGTGCAACCAAGTGCCTAATTTTACTTTACACATATGCCTAGTAGAAAACATAAACATGGATGTCGAAGAGGGAAAACAATCTCAAATAACAAATGCAGTTCAATCATGTGCATAAATGTTTTACTAGCTTGGCCAAGCATCATAAACCAACATAATGTAAAAGAATTGGCAGATAATATATAAGGAATAATAACACAAGTTTTCCAATAATCACCCTCCTCTTTGATCCCACATTCAACGCCCATTCCTACTATTCACATCATTTTAGAATATACGTAAATTAAATTTCCTTAATGATAAAAGAATGGTCAAGTTTAATATAATGATTCCAAAATTATTTATTTTCCAAAAAATGGATCACACTTTGCAGATAATAGAAACTTTTAATTGGACATTTCTTTATTAGATTAACTTCAATACTCCTACATGATCTCATGATTCCAGATGTAAATATACAAATGCTTATTGTTCATTGATAAAGAGGTTACTTATGAATGCTTTCACAATCAAGACTATTGCTGACACCTTCCACCATGTGCTCTATTGTTAAAATATGATTCTCCACAATTATCATTAGTAATTCTCAAAGTTAAAGAACTTGAAAGTTCACTTGCTAATTATCATTGATACCAAATAAAAAGATATAAGAAAACATAAGGATTCAACATTCTAACCTAGGACTTGTGTGAAATTCCTTTACAAATCTAAGTTTCCAATGCCTATATCGTAATAGGAGAAATGGCCTTAACTTTAGAGTTAGGAATATTGAACCAAAATAGAAGCTACAACTTATTTTTTTATTACTTCACAGCTCCTGTGTGCATATATATATATATATATATATATATATATATATACACACACACACACACACACACACATATATACATATATACATACATATATACACATATACATATATACATACATATATATATACATATATATATATACATATATATATATACATATATATATATATACATACATATATATATACATATATATATATACATATATATATACATATATATATATACATATATATATACATATATATATATACATATATATATATATACATACATATATATATATATATACATATATACATATGTATATATGTGTATATATGTATATATGTATGTATATATATATATGTATATGTATACATATATATATATACATATACATATATATATATATATATACATATACATACACACACACACACACACACACACACACACACACACACACACACATATATACATACATTTTTTCCCACTTAATTTATATTTTCACCGAAAGGTTCAAAACTTGTCAACTCTTCAAACCTACATCATATAAACTAAGTTTTATGTTTAAACTTCATCAATTCAATCAATATAAAAGTAAAAATAACACTATTTGTACCAAACATGTTTATCAGGTGTCTCTCTCTCTATCACAGTTTTCCATATACATGCAAAAATGTTCATAACGAAACTCAATCTTTTGTTTGATGATTTTCTTATTCCTACATTTTACCATTAGTTTGAGATCCCTACAGTTTACTTAAATAATAATAGGTAAAAGATGGATGAAATAAAATAAATTTGTACACTTTAAAATGTGTACATCATTTCAATGAAAATGTATCTAAGTTTAATTCCATCTAACTTAAATGGGAACAACATTGGTTCGATTCTCTAATAAATAATAGAAAATTAAGTTATGAAAACATTATTTTTACCTTCTACATCTCCATCAAAAAATCAATATGATTTGATATCTAATTAAAAACATAGAAAATTTAACAATATTAACAAAATAGTCTTGATATTTGCAGTAAAAAAGATTTGAAAACCTATTGCTTGTAAATGAGTTCCTCTTCTTCTTCTAGTTGTGTTAATACATCGGTTCACTCCACTTTTCTTCACCTATCGAAGATTGTGTTTGATTCACTTCCTTTTCAAAGACAAAGTTGTCTCCTTTCCTCCTTTCTAAACCACTAGACAACATATCATATAGAGTCATCCCTTTTCGATCACTCTTAAAATTCTATATAATATAGTTATGTTGTTTTCTCTATATCCCATGGTTGCTCCTTTCCACTAGAACACCCTATGCTCCAAACTTAAGCACCACTACTATCGTCAACTAGCTCCTACTTTTTTCTTTTGTTCCCCAATTTTTAAAATCTCTCACTGTCGCTGAATCATTTCTTTCCCCTTCTCTACTAAATTACCCCCTTTTTTAATAATACTCTCCTCCCTCCTTTTTGTGCTAATTGACATCATGACCATTTATTAATAATTGTTATAAGTCAATTAATTCCCCACCAATTTTGGATTATGACTTCCACTTGGCTATAGAAATTTGAATTACTTCTGGTTCTATTAACTCGTCTTTAACTACTTCATGACCCAAATTTCAAATTTGAAAAAGAAATTGTTAATTAACTATTAACTCATCAACTAACTATTTATAAATTCAAATTTGGAGTATGTTAATTTCTAATAAGAAAATAAGGAATTTTTTTAGTTATTAAAAGTCTAAATTTATATATTTCAAAAGAAATAATAACTAAAACTTTTTATTTTATCATTTACTCTCTATATATATTACAAATCATTTAATCCATCTAGATAAAATAAAAATCAAAGCTAATGATTTAAATCCAAATAAAAACAAATTGTGTGTGTGTGTGTGTGCACGAGCATGTGTGCTTAACTACACCATACCATTCGAACCAACCCTATCAAGGAGCTAAACTCATCTACGGCAACCACTCTTCTGTCTTCAGTACCTATCACTCACAAACTCAAACATGCCAACACATCAATATTGTCAACCATATTAATAAAATTACATCATAGAATAAAATAAACAAGACATCTCATAATTTTCCAATGAGTGAGTACCACATAAGATATCAACAAATTTTAACATTGCATCTCTTGTACATTTAAAATATGCACGATTCATCCTCAAATAATCATATTACTTCCATATGTGTAACTTACAAGTAAAGATGCATAGTAAAATTCTACATCCTAATCCTAAGATCATCAATAATGATTATTTAAACATAATTATTTTTTTAATGTCACAAAGTTAATAATGTAAACATCTGACATCATATTACCAACTAACAAGTATAAATGATAAGATCTAAGTATACGATCATCATCAACATGTATCCATCTAACATGTAAGTAGAGTGATATATGATTAGGATCACATAGTCAATTATCTATGATAAAAAAAAATCAATCAAAGAAGTTCATGAAAACAAAGATGCATAACCACATAGTTGAACTATGCTTCGACAATGGTGTTAGTCAAACAACATATTGACCAAACTTCCAAAATAGGAAACTAAAGACAACCAATAGTCATAGTTGCTAATCAACATCCACCGACCAAGTCGACATAGTCAAAAAGTGTTGATGACTTCGTACCAATTAGGAATCAGACAAGGTGGTTTGTGAAATTGTAAAAGAGGCTTCAACATCCTTATTTGATAGTATTTTGGAGTTCAAACCCTTGTCTGACCCAGTGTTTATTAATGCTTTAGGAGAAGGCACAAGATGGTGTGATGCCCAATGCTCCTTTTCATGATTTAGGAGCTTGGTTCACTATTAAAAAAATGCCAAGTTTTCTATGTTGGATCTTCTTTCCTCTAATATTTTTGTCCTAGACAAGTTCTTGATTGGTTGGAGCTCTGGAAGTCTGATCACTTAATGGTGATTGGGAGGTTCAAATTCTAGATCATTGATGTTGTGGTTGAGCAGGACAATCTTATCTTGGGCTAAGATATTTGGATGTGCACTTACAGTTAAATGGATCTAATGTTTGAAGCTCATTGGGAGTGAAGTGATGCTTGTGTCAAATCAGATGTGAATGCTTATCCTCTGGTCAAGAAAAGCCAATATCACTGTGTTGAGACCAAGTTAGATCTCAGGAAAATTGTAGAAAAATTGAGCTAGAAGTTAGCCTGGCTTTGGTCAAATTTGTTTATCTTTTAAAGTCCTTGAAAACTTCTTTCACACTACATTTAACAAAACCTCCTCTACCTTCAATTTTGGCTATCTAGTTTCTTATCTTTAGAGATATGTAATTTTGTTAAGAAATGTAAAATGGTTAACATTGTGAGGTGTGCCTTGTCAACATTGTTTAATGATTCAAAAAGAAATATTGTATTGTATTATTATTTAAAATATAATTTATGTACGATATAATCTATTTCAATATATTATTGGTAGTCATAAAGATATGTACTTGTAAACTTAAGTTTTTTTGAAACCATTGCAATGATACCTAACTTAGGAAATGAAGCAATTGTTGCATTTGGTATCATGCATGATGGAAATAACCATTTCACTATACCTTTTCCTTAAAAATAGTACACTTTAGACAAGAATTTTGATACTTGGGTCTTTCGTTATTTATAAACTGATTAAAAAATACATGAACGTTTTCTTGCTATTTATAAAATGGTCAAAAAAGACAATGTAAGTGCATTTTTAAAATATTTTTATTCACTTTTCTATTGAAACTAATAAACTTTGAAAGTTGTGAAATGTGGAGTTTAAAATTAGATATATAAAAGAAAATAAAACTATGTCAAAAATATTATAATAATAATATGATATATAAGGTTAAAGTAACATTGAGTTTAGCAACTTAGATAATAACTAATAATAACCACAAATAATTAAAATTTAAAAAATGTGTTTATAAAGTGACAAATTCAACAATTTACATTTTTTTGTTTCTTTTCTTTTTTCTTTTTTTGGATAAAGTGATGAGCTGTTGAACCATATTTTTATTGACTATAAGAAAATTACATAAACCTAGTTCATAGGGGAAGGAAAGAACTAGGCAGAAAACCTCTAGTTATAAAACTTACAAACTAAACATAATTACATAACAAATGGCACATAGCCAAGTCCACATACAAAACACTAATAAAAATTCCACAAAGAGTGAGAACCTTGATCAAATAAAAAGTACATGAAAGAAGTCTTCTTGATTATTTTTAGAATATGCTATTTGTGCCCACAACCTAAGAATATTTAATATCAACAATAGGAGGAACAACACCATGAGAGAAATCATCAAACCATAATAACAAGTTAACATTTCTTATATCTATAATAAAAATAATATAATTTAACAAAATTATCATTCCACTTATAAGTTTTAAAAAGAAAAATATTAAAATCGAACCATAAATTTATAAATCTAAAAAGGTTATTTTAACTTGACATTTCTATAAAAATAAATACTTAAAATATTAAATTAACAAATATTGATTGATGGTAATAACTACCAAAAACTCTACATAATAATAAATACATGATAAGTTCATTCTAAACTTACTTTTCCCCTTTTTTCGGTGCAAAATAAAACATGTGGAATTAATATTCAAAACATTCTTGGCACATCTCATACTTCTACATACACTAGATCAATAGTGTATGCTGTCATCAAGTTATTCATGTTCAATAGTAGTGAAGCATTCATCACATCTTGCTTCTTGAAATCCATCATCATCTATGAAATATAAATGATGATGGCATCTAACCAATAGATGTACTAGATGGTGTTTGGGGTGAAATGCCTCATCTAACCATCTCCTACAGAAAGTGTTTCTAATTCCCTCACTTTTAATCATATCTATCAATTTGTTATGATCACCCCATCACCACTTTGGCACAACATATGCACCATTTCTTATGTCATCCCCTTTATTGTCTCCCCATCATTGTCCACTTCAATTACACTTATTCCATTCCCCTCTTCATCATCCCATCTCCATTCACATGTAGTAAAAATAGCTGATATCATCCTTTTCACTTGTACAATCCTTCCCTCAACAACCAACCTCTCCAACTCCCTCCATGAATACTTGATGTGCTCCCAAAATTTGTGGAAATCATTGAAAGATAGGCTTGTGATGGTGAACAATTTTTTTCTTTTTTTTATTTCATACTCTTATTCTTCTTCATGAAAACATTTTTGTCTATGTCCATGATATTCAATCCCTTCTCCAACGTATAAGACTTGGACAACCATGTCCAAATTTTTTAAAGCATTATTGAAGGCAAAGAGAAATATAAATACAAAGAAGAAAAACTATTCTTATTGCCTTGTTGAATACATTACATAAGACCTCTACTTATAGAGGTCTGTGAATACTTTATAATACCATATACAACTAATAAAAAATGTTATTATTAAATGCCATAGTTGGAATGACTTTCAGTGGACAAAAATTTATATGTTGTTGATAGCTAAGGCAATGGGTTGTTGGCTATGGATGACTGATGAATGATGGGATGTTGGACAAATTAATATATACTAACAACCCTTTTAATTTCTACTATTTACACATTTTGAATCAATAATACCAATTTTTTCTTGCAGACACTCAAAGTTAACTTTTTGGTAATGCCTTCATGAAAATATTTGCCAATTGATTTTCAAATTTACAGAACTTGAGGTAAATTTATCCATTCTTGAACAATTCTCTAATGAAGTGGTGCCTTGTATCAATATATAATTTTTTCTTTTTAAGAAATATATGATTCTTGGATAATGCAATTTTTTATTTGTCATCACAAAGGATTGGTGAACTGGGAGCTACATATTTTTGGTGAACTGGGAGCATGTTGTGGAACTGGGAGTTACATATTCTTCTTCAGCTAATGAGATTTCCACTATAGGCTGCTTCTTTGGTGCCTATTGTGGTTTCACAATGCACACCCCATTTTAGCTAGAAATGAGGACCCCCTACTTTATTTTTTGGCTTTTTGGATCCCTAGTCTAGGGTTTGACTCCTTTTTAGAGTTTTTCCTAATGTCTTTGGTCAAATCTAGGTTTATGCTTCAAAACCCAGATTCCAGAAAAAAAATTATGAGGGAGAAAGTCATCTTTTGCAAAGAAAAATGCACACCTAGTGCACCTCCTCAGGTGTACTAGTGCACTAAAAAATAGTAAAGTAGAAGACATTTTCCTCTTTGATGTGCACAACAATGTAGCTGTGTACCTCAAAGAGGTATGTTGGGTCCTAGGTCTATAAAAATCAGGACCCCTTCACCCCTTCTCACTTACATTTTTCTATTCTAGCTTAATGACCCACACGTACATAGCTCCTTAGGTGTGCATCTCCACACCTCACCTCCTCCACCTATACACAAACAAAAAAAAATTTAAGACACCCAAAAATGTGTGCAACTGCACACCTTTTATTTTGCAAAACATTTAAAAACTAACTAAAAAACTAAGAAGTCCAAGTAAAGGTGCATAGCTATGCACCTATACACTCATAAGCACCTTGTTTGTGCAAATGTACTATAAGGGTGTGCACCAAACACACCCCATGAGGTGGACTAGTGTGCACTCTCATATCTAAAAGGCTTGACAAGGGATAAGGCACACCTCGTGCATCTCCAAGGTGCACCAGGTGTGCCCCTTTTTGCATATTAGAGTGTAAAATAAGGTTTTTTTTTGCCAATTTTGTCATAGTTTTGCATTATCAGTTTATTTGTTAGAAATTAGGGTTTGTTTTGGGTTAGATTTTTATTTAGCCTTCCAGACTGATGTTTGATTCTTTGTGGAGATAAAAAGGGCATCCTTAACTTGTTAGGGTCATAACTTTTGACCTAGAGCTCAGAATTCAAAACCATTTACACTGTCGTAAAGAAGAACTAAAAAACTAATTTCAGTCCCTAAAATAGAAAGCCTCTGGCTACCTAGTTTTAGGGACAGACAGAAGTTTCAACTTGAAATTTTGAGCAAAAGACCTCCGAAAAAGTAGGTTAAAAATGCCTAAAAAACCTTGTGAAAAAGTTTCAAACATTTGATCATTTTAGATAATCTAGATCACTTGGTCTCTCATCGGGAAGGATAGGGTAGTTGAAGAGAAGAAAAGGATCAAAGATATAGAGGTTGGACAAATGAACTATAATAGATTCTTCATCTTATGCAACTATTAATGACAAGATTCAACACAGGTGCCTTGGGATTTTAGAAGTAGAAGGAGTTTAGGTCTATGAAATTTTTTAGCTATAAAGATGGTATAAATCATCAAAAGGATCAGAGTACAAAAAGTGATCTAAAACCCCATTTGAGCAACACCTAGAAACCATTTTCAAAACCAAGAACTTTGATTTTTTTGTCAATTAAGCACCTTGCAGAAATTTCTCTGAGGTGTGTTTGTGCACAGGTGCACTTCTCCAATGATGTTCTAGAGGATTTTGAAGAATTTGTAGGTGCACCGTTGTGCTGGTGTGCTTCTTCCAAGGTACGCTTCTCTAGAGGTGTGTCGACAGTTAACTACTAGTTCTAAAATTAAAGCTTTCCATCCATCAAAAATGTATTTTGATAATAGTTTAATTTTGACAGATGCCTAGTGAAGATGGAGCTTCTATTTTTGGCACTTATATATACTCCTACATCAACTAATGGCCCTTTGTTTCTTATTTTGTCATGTATTCTTTGTTTTAAGACATGTAAAGGCTCATGCATCCATTTAATGATATAAAATGGATCGATTCCTACTAAGCACCAATTTGATAGTCAGTTTGTACATTAATAGATTTGTTTTATTAATTTAGAAGCATATGTTTGCATAAAGATATCTCTCACTCTCAACACAAATTGAGGAGAAGATTTCTTATAAATTTAGGAATGTAATATGTATTCTAGGCCACCATTATTTTGATGCAATAATAATATATGTTGTTGGTGCTCACATTTGGAGTGTAGTGATTCTTGCCTAAGTGTGTTATATTTTGTGAATTTATGTTCATGAAGTGTAATTGAGCCAATTGTTTTATTGCATTTTTCTAGTTGTGTGATCTTTTAATTTTGGCATTTGCTACGGGTCTCCAAATTCTACTGATGTACTTAGTTTGAGAAGAGATCGCCTATATTATTCCTGCATAGCTTTTTGTCTTGCATGAGCACACTTTTTGTGGCCTTGCAATTTGATGAAAAGTGAAACATCTTATGGTTACTAAATTCCCATCAATGATTCCATTAGTGAATTAAGGAAGTTTTGCTCCTATTTTCATTGGTTACTTACCGATCTTTTCAAAATCTTAACTCATAGATGCATTGTTTTCATAGCTTATGTCTATTAGGATTTTACTTTCATGTTATGTTCTTAAACTTCTTGTTACCCTATCTTCATTATTTTCTTTACTAACCCCTTACTTAAATTAGGAATTTATGTTAGTTACATTGTTAGATTGGATCCATTAGAAAATAGAAAAACACAAAAATATATTTCTTTTTGTGTGTTTACTCTTTTGAAATAGCAAACAAATTCTACATCTTATCTGAAGTTATCAGAGCTAGAAAAGGCCTCCTCATGAACACTCACATTTATCTTCAATTGAGAAGATTCCAGTAGGTTGGAAGATCACCTGAAACCTTGGAGTTGATCCTAGATTAACTTTCCAAGAGAGGAATTCAAAATGATTCTTGTTGTTAAGCATCATGCAAAATGATAGCTCAATAGAAGTGGAACTAGAAGAAGGGACTAAAAACCATTTAGCTCAAAAAACCCAAGTTTTTGTTTGAATAAAAAAACTAATTCTATGAATTTTTAGTAGGTGTGCTATTTTGAGAAAGTGTTCTTCTTCAAAGCTACACTTTTCCTGAATAAACACAAGTTCCTAAAATTTAGTCACTTTCACAAGCATCATAGTGGTAGGGAGATATTGAGAACTCTACCCATTCACATTACACATTCCATCATCATCATTCACTTTACATTCTACTTCACACATTCCCATCATTATGCACCATGTCTTTTTTCAATGCCCAAAATTCACCTTTGAATCTAACTGGTCCATTGCATGACTTGCCCAAAAATCCTGAATTTTTTTTCCCACAGTTCATTTATGGAGAATCATGAACAATAGAAGATCATATTAAAATTTTCAAGGAAATCTATAATCAAAACCAAATTCAGCATATTGATGTGGTATGCCACCTTTTTCCTAACACTTTGGGGGAAATTGAATTCAATTGTTACCTCAATCTACCACCAGCATCAATGAGAGATTGGAACTCTTTTGAGAGCAAGTTTCTAGAATAATTCAAGATCTATATCTATCTAGCTATACTACGTCATTAGTTCATCTCAATTAAGAGGGATCCCCACAAGACTATTTCATAGTTCAATAATCACTTCTATAAGATGTATCAAAGAATGGAGTTTCCAATACAGTGTACCACAAGAGGCTATCATCCAAATCTATTTTGGAAGAATGGATTCATGAACTTATATTTTTCTAAGAAGGATCCCACCAAGAGATGTTGATACCATTGAAGAGATCTTTAAAGAGGCTATTGCATTCATGAAGTAGGTCACTACTACTCCAATGCCAACAATTACATATTCAGGGTATGAGTCTCAAAAGACTACTTTCTTTGAGTAGAAGGTAGTTGCATCCATTGAAGCTGAAAATAATATGGTAGAGAGTTTAAGGCCATGAAGGAGACTGTGTCTCTTTTATCCAATGAACTTGTGAAAATAAAGTTGAAGTCCTCAAGAAAGCAAGGCAATCATCCAAGACAACTTGCTACCTAGAATAATTATTCTCAAAATCAGAGCAGAAATTTTGGCCTTTATAGTAACATCAACAATGAGAATAATGGTATTATAGTTATAATTCCCAATGAAAATGGATATGGACACAATGATGTTTCAAATCAGCCTCCATAGATAATGGAGGAACAACCTTTGCAATTTAGTGCAATGGTGTTTGAATCATGTGATAAATTTGTAGGAGGACGAAACAATCAAGAGGAGTTTGCGTTCCCATTCAACAAAGAAATTCTTCAAAGTTTTGATGTTTCAATAAGTGTGGATATGCCAAGAAATTTTGAATTTCCAAAACTCCATGGAGTTTAAAATTTTCAAAGTTCCAAAAAGTGATGGAAATGTAGAAGATCCTGAGGTTGCTGAGATTTTTGAATCGAGAATCATCAAGATGAAGACGCTAGTTCATCCTACTATGATATTGATTCCCCATTATATAATGATAAGATACCTCTCTCAAAACAAGAATTGTCATTAGAAGAGATGGATAGAGGGATCAATTTGGTATCAAGCTTGACTAAGGAAATGTCTATTTGTGGGTATTCTATAGGTATATAAAATCATGCAATAAATAAATCATGTAGAATCCATCCATTTAGATTCCATTAAGAAGAATTTTTTTCCTAATTTCTTGTTAGCTTGGGAGATCGCAATGGAGGGAAAGTATGATTTTGAACAGGCTTCTTTGGGATATGATGCAGAAAACATCTTGGTCAATGATAATAATAAATCTAATAATTTGAAAGGAGGGCTGATGATTGATTTTTCTAGTTTAAAGGAACCTAAAGTATTTCCATGTGTGTGAAGAGTTGTGTACCATGAGATAAGACCATCAGAAGGAGAGATTACAATGTGTGAGTGTACCCCTATGGTGGGAGAATCGCTAGATTAGGTTATATATTTCCATTATCCCTCTTAGTTTAATGGTTTTCAATTTGAATATGATGCTAAAGGTAAGTCTTGTTTCTGGATTTATCATGGTCATGGAGAGTTACCATAGCTTCTCATTTTGTGTGATTTGTGCCCAAAATTTGAACCAAGATTGCCCAAATTTTATTTTTTAAGTACAAGGACAAGTCAACATTTTTTAGAACAATATGGGATGGTTCATTACTATTTCACATCATGGGAAATCTACTGAGAACCACCCCACATTCTTTTTATTCAAGGTTTTCTATAGATAAGTTTTTTGTTTTGTTTTTCTTAGTCTTTTTAGTTTTTCTAGTTAGGTGTTAGTTTTCTTTGAGTCAAGTCTTTTTGTTTCAGCTTCGTTTCTTTTTCTTTCAAAATTGTGTCAGTCTGGGGGTTAGGTGCACTCAAGATTTTATCTTGATGTATCTGATTAAACCACTTTTTGGTTTTGACTTTTGTGGAAGAGGTATTTCTTTGTCAAAACATTTTAATGATTTTATTTCTTATACCAACTAAGGAATAGATGTTACTTGTAGTAATAGGGGACTTTCTATCTTGAATTCAAAATTGTAGATCAACAAGTTTTCAACACTTTGCAAATTTAAAGATCGACTATCTAAGGTGTTTTCAAAGCAAGGTTGATGATAGCATGGAATAGTCTAAACCCTACTAGTTTAAACAAAAGGGTCTCCTCAAAGGAATTGCTAAGATTGTTGTTTGGCATGAGAGTTTCTAAAAAGTTCTTAAAAGAGGAATGCAAGGGATGTTCACTAAAGATTCAATCTAAGAAATGACATCAATGTCTTGGCCACACAGTCTAAGTGTGGTAAGGGTATAGAAAGAAAATAAAAAAGAAAAGCTGTTGAAAATGAAATATTCTACAAAGTCTAAGAAAGGTAATTTGACCTACACTTATATGGAATCTAAATGAGCTATCCAATACCAAAACAATTTCTTCGTCAAAGAATCAAATGGTGATATGCAAGATATGTGAAGCAAATATTCAAAAGATTACCTAGGACTTCAAATGAAAAGTGATAACCCATTAATAGCCCTTGGGACTAATTCTTTCATTTGGTTAGACATGGGATTGATAAACAACTTTCGTGAGGATTCCCAATGAATGGACTAGAAGAGTGGAAGATTGTTTCCAAGTTGTTAGAAGCTTTTGATAGATTGCATTCTGAGGTGTTGAAGAAAATGGATAACACTACACACATACTGAATTAAGAGATTTGATATTCCAAGGTTTTGACTAGAAAGTGACTCAAAATATGCTTGGAATATTTGGGATTTAGTTGGTGTTTGACACATATTAGAGGAACATTTGTTGATGAAGAAATGCCCTTGTCATTTCTTCCTTTTGTTGGGGCTATTTATTGTGGTTTCACAATATTGTTTCCAAGTTGTTAGAAGCTTTTGATAGATTGCATTCTAAGGTGTTGAAGAAAATGGATAACACTATACACATACTGAATTAAGAGATTTGATATTCTAAGGTTTTGACTAGAAAGTGACTCAAAATATGCTTGGAATATTTGGGATTTAGTTGGTGTTTGACACATATTAGAGGAACGTTTGTTGATGAAGAAATGCCCTTGTCATTTCTTCCTTTTGTTGGGGCTATTTATTGTGGTTTCACAATGCACGCCCCATTTTAGCTAGAAATAGGGATCCCCTACTTTGTTTCTTGGCTTTCCGAATCTCTAGTCTAGGGTCCAAGACTTTTTTAGGGTTTTACCTAATTTCTTTGGTCAAATCTGGGTCTATGCCTAAAAACCTAGATTTCAAAAATAGGATTCTGAAGGAGATAGTCATCTTTTGCAAAGAAAAATACACACCTAGTGCACCTTCTCACGTGTACTAGTGCACTAAAAATAAATAAAGTAGAAAGCATTTTCCTCTTTGAATTGTGTAGTAGCACAACTGAGCACCTCAAAAAGGTACACTAGGTCCTAATTCTATAAAATCTAGGACCCCTTCACCCCTTCTCAATTACATTTTTACACTCTAGATTAGTGACCCTCACCTACACATCTCCTTTGGTGTGCCTCACCTGCTCCACTTGGACACAAACAAACACAATTTTAAGACACCCAAAAAGGTGTGTAGATACACACCTTTTATTTTGCAAAATATTTTAAAACTAACTAAAAAACTAAAAATTCCAAGTAAAGGTGTGCAACTGTGCACCTATTTAGGTGCACAGTTCCACACTTTTATACCCATAAGAACCCTTTTTATGCCAATTTAATATAAAGGTGCACACCAAGTACATCCCATGAGGTGCATTGGTGCACACTGTCATATCTAAAAGGCTTGACAAGGGATAAGGCACACCTAGTTCACCTCCGAGGTGTGCTAGGTGTGCCAAGTGCACCCTTTTTTGTATATTAGAGTGTAAAATAAGGTTTTTTTTTGCCAGTTTTGTCATAGTTTTGCATTATGGGTTTATTTGTTAGTAATTAGGGTTTGTTTTGGGTTAGATTTTTAGCCTTCTGGACTAATGTTCACTTCTTTATGTAGATAAAAAGGGCATCCTTAACTTGTCAAGGTCATAACTTTTGACCTAGAGTTCAGAATTCAAAACTGTTTACATCGTCAAAAATAAGAACTAAAATAGCGAGCCTTCATCTGCCTAGTTTTAGGGAATGATGGAATTTTCAACTTGAAATTTTGAGGAGAAGACCTTTAAAAAAGCCAATTAAAAATGCTTAGAAAATCTTGTGAAAAAGTTTCAAACATTTGATCATTTTGGATATCTGGATCATCTGGTCTCTCACTAGGAAGGATAGGATAGTTGGAGAGAAGAAATGGATCAAAGATATAGAGGTTGGACATGTGAACCATAATAGGTTCTTCATCTTATGCAACTCTTAATGATAGGATTAAACACACGTGCTTTGGGATTTTAGAAGTAGAAGGAGTTTAGGTCCATGAAAGTTTTTGGCTATAAAGAGGGTATAAATCATCAAAAGGATCAATATAAGTACAAAAAAGAGATCTAAAACCCCATTTGAGAAAAGCCTAGGAACTATTTTCAAAATTGAGAACTTTTATTTTTTGGTAAATTAAGCACCTTGCACAAATTTCTCTAAGGTGCATTGGTGCGCCAGGTGTACAAGTGCACTTTTTCAATGACATTCTAAAATATTTTAAAGAATTTTTAGGTGTGCTATTGCACTTCTCCAAAGGTGTGCTTACAGTTAACTGCTAGTTCTAAAATTAGAGCTTTCCATGCATCAGAAATGCATTCTGACAGTAGTTTAACTTTCACAGACACCTAGTGAAGATGGAGCTTCTATTTTTGGCACTTCTAGATACTCCTACATCGATTGATGGCCCTCTCTTTCTTATTTTCTTATGTATTCTTTGTTTTAAGACATGTAAAGGGTCATCCATCCAATTATTGATATAAAATGGATGGAGTCCTATTAAGCACCAATTCGATAGTTAGTTTGTACATGGGTAAAAGTACAAAGCTATGTCACCTTTCAGTCTGACTTATCAAAACAATTGAATTTGAGTATTTCTATCTAAAAATCAATTTCGTTCAAACATAATATCTAGATTAATTCATTCTACCTAAGATATATATGGCCTCACACTTTTCCAATTGGAAATGTCTATTAAATGCATTCTTTATACTATTTTGTATCCAATTACTAAAGAAATAAAATTATTTCAGAAAGCGGCGTTTCAATGACTCTTACTATTTTTTATGATATATGTTTAATAACATATAAACACCATTTTGTAGAGCTCAGAGTCAAGCCTATTCTCATATAAATTTTATAGTGTTTTAATTAGTTATAGTATATTATAATTAAAAAATTCTATAACCACGTATTTTAACACTTGAAAAAATGTCAATTTTGAGAAAGAAAAAAATTAAATCATATGAGAAAAATTTAAAAATCATATAATGTTCTAGAGGAGAGAGTCCTCTTCTAGAATGTATAATTTTTCTTTTGGTTAGAATAGATTTATTTTGAAAAATGTGATGGAAGATGAAAACTATCGATTTCAAGTGAGTTGAAATTTGAATCATTATAAAAGAGAAAATATAGGTCTAAAGACAATTTTAATTTTTGATTGTTCTAGCTATATATGTTATCTATATCATAGTCTAAGATTAAAGGGAAATAATTTTATTTCCATATAGTTTTATGGTGGGAATGAGACCCCTAATTTTCAACATTTTTCAATAGCTAAAAAATTATCTATAAAAATTAGGAAAGTATATCAATTCTTATTCCAAATAATTATTAAAAATTATAATCCTAAACTTCATCCATTTCTACACATTTCATTAGTTTACTTCATTTTCAAATTTAAAATATCAATACCAATTTTATGTCATTTAATGTGAATAGTTATACTTTTGTTAACCTTTTCCTTTACAAAAAGGTGACACAGGTTTGCACTTTTACCCACATAAATAGATTTGTTTTATTAATTTAGAAGCATATTTTTGCATAAATATATCTCTCACTCTCAATACAAATTGAGAAGAAGATTTCTTATACATTTAGGAATGTAATATGTATTCTAGGTTGCCATTATTTTGATGCAATAATAATATATGTTGTTGGTGCTCACATTTAGAGTGTAGTGATTCTTGCCTAAGTGTGTTATATTTTGTGAATTTATGTTCATGAAGTGTAATTGAGCCAATTATTTTATTACATTTTCCTAGTTGTGCAATCTTTTAATTCTGGTGTTTGCTATAGGTCTACAAATTTTGCTGATGTACTTAGTTCTAGAAGAGATCATCCATATTGTTCCTGCATAGCTTTTCATCTATCATGAGCACACTTTTTGTGGCCTTGAAATTTGATGAAAAGTGAAACATCTTATGATTATTGAATCCTCATTGATGATTGCATCTGTGGAATTAAGGAAGCATTGCTCCTATTTTCATTCCTTAACTCGCAGATGCATTGTTTCCGTAGCTTATATCCGTTAGGATTTTACTTTCATGTTATTTTCTTAAACTTCTTGTTACCCTATCTTCATTATTTTCTTTCCTAACCCCTTGCCTAAATTAGGAATTCATGTTAGTTGCATTATTAGATTACATCCATTAGAAAATAGAAAAATAGAAAATTATATTTATTTTTGTGTGTTTACTCTTTTGAAATAGCAAATAGATTCTACATCTTATCCAAAGTTATCAAAATAAAAAAAGGCCTCCTCATGAACACTCACATTTATCTTCAACTGAGTAGATTCTATTAGGTTGCAAAATCTCTTGGAACCTTGGAGTTTATCCTAGATTAACTTTTGAAGAGAGGAATTCGAAAGGATTCCTGTTGTTAAGCATTGTACAAAATGACAGCTCAATAATGCCTGATACAACTCCCAATCCAAAGTGAAAAATATACCCAGAAGTGCTCTTCATGTCATCAATGCTACCTATAACATCATTGTTAGTATAACCAATCAAAAAAAAAATGTTAGCTTTGGAGTATAGGATTCCATATCCTATTGTTCCTACAACATATCTCAATATCCTTTTTTCAACTTATCAATGAGAATTTTTTGGTGACTCCATAAACCTTGAGATCAAACTTACCCCATACATGATATCTAGCCACGTAGATATCATATAAATTGAACTTCCAACAAGTCTTTTAAACATAGTTGGATCAATATTTGAGCCCTTTTCTCCTTACTAAGTTTTTTTAGTGTTGCAACTAGATTTGGTATTGGATTACAATTTATCATTTTAAATCTCTTCAAAACATCCTTTATATACTTGGATTGGCAAATGAAAAATACCTTTGTCACATTGAATAACTTTAATGTGCAAGAAGTATCTCGTCAACCCCAAATCTATCATTTCAAATTCTTTCATCATTTCTAACTTGAACACATCTATTGATAGATTTTCAATAAATATCAAGTCATTAATGTACAAACACAATTAAAATCCAACCTTCCTTATTAGTCATTACATACAATACGGGCTCATTGTTACTTCTATTGAATTGATTATTTATCATCTATGAATCAATCATCTTATACCAAGCCCTCGGTGCTTGTTTCAAACCATAAAGTGCCTTATTTAATTTATATACTTTTTCTTCATGCCCACAAACCTCATAACTAGATGGTTGCTTAGCATAAACTTCTTCATCAAGAAAACCATTCAAAAAAGTTGATTGTACATCCATTTGGTACACTTTCCAATTATTTTGTGCCATTATTGTTAAAATAGTTTAAACTAGCAACTAGAGAAAATGTTTCATTATAATCAACCACATATTGTTGCGAAAAAAACCTTTATCAACTAGCCTTTCCTTATGCTTAAAAATTTCACCTTTTACACCAAATTTAGTTTTGTAGAGCTACTTGACTCCTATACATTATTTTCCTTTATATAAATCCATTAAATACCATATTTTATTTCTTTCAATAGAGTCAATTTCCTCATTCATTACCTTGATCTATTTATCTTCTTTCATTACTTCTTCAAAATACAATGGATCACAAGAAAATAAAGAAAAAATAGAGCATATGCTTACATTCTCTTCTTCTTGATCACATATCTCTTTTAAGCTTCTTGTTTTCTTACCTTTGTACCTTGGTTTTGAGAATGTAGAATAAGATTCATCACTTACATTAGAACCTGCATGTGATGTTCCTTGCACAAAATGCCTTGGTAGAGTACTAGGTAGTGTTTGAGTACCTTCTTCCTTTGATTCATCATCACTTTCCAATATTGGTGCTCTTCTTGTGACTTTTTTGTTATCATTTCCATGCCACAAATCTTCTTCTTCAAATTTAACATCCTTGCTAATGATCAATTTCTTTGAAATGGGTTTATACAATCTATAAGCTTTTGATTCTTCACTATAACCAATAAAGATACATTTTTCACCTCTATCATATAATTTCCATGTCAATTCATAAGGCACCAATAAATAAGCAACAAATCCAAAAACTCTAAAATGTGATACATTGTGTTTATTACCATTCCATGCCTACTACGGAATTTTATTCTTAACACTCTTTCTAGGACTCA
Source organism: Cupressus sempervirens (assembly GCA_028749045.1). Taxonomy (NCBI): domain Eukaryota; kingdom Viridiplantae; phylum Streptophyta; class Pinopsida; order Cupressales; family Cupressaceae; genus Cupressus; species Cupressus sempervirens. Next base: position 357,149,732 of record CM053789.1, read on the forward strand.
TATTCAAGATGAATACAAGACATGCTATTGTTTCTGCCCAAAACTCATTGGATAAATTTTTGACCTTCAACAAATGCCCTTTTTTTTGTGTGGTGTGTACCTTGTGATAAATTACTTCTTAATTCTATGACATTTGCAAAAGTTGAGAAAGTCATTAGAACTAAATTCACCACATCTATCAAATCACAATACCTTGATGTAGGGACCACTTTTTTTTTTTTAAACCAAAATTTTGAACTCCTTGAATTTTTCAAAAGCTTCACTCTTGTGTTTGAGAAAGTCTATCCAAGTTTTCCTACTAAAATCATCAATAAATGTTAATAAATATATACTTCCTCCTAAAGATGGAGTTTGCATAGGTCCACATATATTAGTGTGAACTAATTCCAATGGTCATCTTGCTCTATATGAACCTCCCAACATCAAGTTTTCTCTATGTTGTTTTGCCAATATACAAATTTCACATGAACTTGGTGGTTGCACTTTTTGAGTTAATCCTTCAACCATATTTTTCTTTTGTAACAAGCTCAAAGCATCAAAATGGACATAACCATACCTCAAATGCCAAAGCCATGAATGGTAGGAGAATATTTTCTTGAAACTGACTTCTTGTGTTGCTTGAATGCAATGAATCTAAAGTGGGAACATTTGATTTTGTGTTATGTTGAACCTTGCAATTAACTTTCCACTAGGATTTCTATCCAAAATTGTGCAAACATCATTATCAAAGGAAACTTTGTAATCTTTTTGTATTAGTTGACCAACACGCATGAGATTATGCTTTAATTTAGGCACAAAATACACATGAGGAACAATTTTTTTTCCTCCATTTTTGGTCAAGATATTTATAACACCTTTTCTCATTATAAATACTTTACTATCATTTCCTTACTTTACTTCAAATTTAATAGAATTATCCCACCTAGCAAACAAATACTTATTTCCAGCCATATGTTTACTACACTATCTAGGAACCATATATCACTAGAACTTTCTTGAGAAACATTACAAGTTATGAATAAACTTCTTGAAGTGTTATCAGATACATATGAGTTAATAGCACCATTCTTTTCAATGTCCTCTTATTTCTTTCTAGATTCATTTGCAAAATGACCAAATCTCTTACAATAATGACATTGAATTTGAAATTTATCAAACCTTAATGATGGATGCTAGAATAGACTTCTTCCATGTCCTCTGTTCAAACTTTAAATGGATTGATTTATTTTTCTTCTTGATTTGGACTCACACATCCATCTACACTTCTACCTCTTCCTCTTCCTTTGTAGTTTGGTCTTCATCTTCCTCTACCAAAAGATACATGTGATCTAAAAGAATTCTTTGAAGAAGAATTTTTATTTTAGTTTATTCTTGATTCATGAGATAAAACAAAACCCATTAACTCATCAATATTGAGTATTATCAAATCCTTAGATTCTTTAATGGCAATAATAATGGCATCAATTATTTCCAGGCAAACTACAAAGTATCATTTCAACAACCTTTTGATGAAACCATCACCATATGATCTAATCCAATTAACCACATTCATTACTTGATTTAGAAATTGAACAACTAAGTTTGAATCTTTCATACACAAATTTTCAAAATCATGCCTTAAAGTTTTTAACAAAGCAATCTTAACTTTTGATGTCCCTTAGTATACTGTTTCTAAATAATCCCATGCAATCTTAGACTTTTGTTGTAGAAACCTTAGAAAAAATTGATTCATCTAAAGATTATTTAATTAGAAACAATACTTTAGCATCCCTTTTCCTATTATCTTGTAATTTATCTTTTTCATCTTGTGATAATCTAGACTCATCTCATAGTTCATTAAAACCATTTTCAATAAAATCCTATATGCCTTGATAACAAAACAATGTTTTCATTTTTATAGCTTAAAATTCATAATTTTTACTACAAAATATTGGAATCTATGGTTTAGCTATACTACTCCCTGATGTCATATCAATGCTCACAGCTTACACTTACAACTGTATTTTACATGTTCAATTTTTTTTTAACAGAGAAAAACCACTAAACAAGTCTAAGTCAATGACATATAGCTTAAACAAACAACACTACAATACTTATTTTCCCCTTTTAACAAATATCTTCTCAATAGATTTCAATCTTTGAGATCTGATTCATACCTTCTCTCAAACATTAAGTTGGTAGCATCTTTGTACCAACTTTACTCTAGCTTTACAAGCTTACTTGATCTACATTCAAAATACCATTAGAAAGTCAAACCAACAAATATTTTTCCTTCACTTAATCTCTTTATGTTCTATACCAATTTGACTTCTTTAATACCAATTTGAAAGAAAAGAGTAATATAAATACACAAAAGAAAAACTAATCTTATTGCCGTGCTGAATGCATTATATAAGCCCTCAATTTATAGAGGTTTGGAAATACTTTATAATACCAAATATAACTAATAAAATATATTATTATTAAATGCCACAGATGGAATGGCTTTTCGTAGATGGCAATTTGTCTATTGTTGATGGCTAAGGTAGTGGGTTGTTAGCTACGGATGGCTAACGAACTACTAGTAGTTGGAGAAATTAATATACACCAAAAACTATTCAACTATCGAAGGAATTCCAACATCCTTATAATTGAACCCTCACACATGAATATCATTTCTCCATGAAGAAGCACATCCCTTGCCTACCATCACAACTCATTATGACAATAGAAAATGCATAAAGGATAAAGATCATGTGAATAATATTTTATAATTGATGAGATTAAGGGAATTTCTAATGAATGGTTCATAAGGCACAACACTTGGTGAAGGTTTTGCAAATGGTGTTGCAAGCAGAGTGGGTTTTGTTGGAAATATAAGAGGAGTAATTGAGAGGGGAGGGGTGAATCAATTACCACAAAAATAAATCCTAGATCCCTTAGATGTCAATATAAGTCAAAATTGAACTTTATTTTAACTCAGTAAATACAAAAGAGAAATTTTGTAACTTAGTAAACACTGAAATAGCTTGGAAAATACTTAACATGAAAATATTAAGCTATTATCTATGATTGATATTACTTTTGTTAGAAATGTAGATGGAGTAACTAAGAGGGGGGGTGAATTAGTTGCCACAAAAATAAATCCATTGATCCCTTAGATGTCTTTAAAACTAGATACTACTATCACTCGGTAACCATATAAAATGCTATAACTTAGTAAATATAGTGTATGTTATCTTATTGTTGATCTTTAGAACATGCATGCATAAAAGAAATGAAATTGAACACAAGAGATACCAGATTTAACATGGAAACCCAATATGGGAAAAATCACCAAGTAACTAGCTACCAATTTTCACTCTTCTGAAGTGAGCCCTATTAGGAGCCAACCCAATTAAAGGTAACAAAACACACTGTTAGGTGTGACATTGTTAGAGGATTTAATCACCCTGCTAGGAGTGGCCTTGCTAGAGTCAATAGAACTATCACCTTGTTAGAGGATTTACAAAATGGCTGCTAAACTAACTTTGTTAGGAGATTTAAAAATCACTGCTAAAATGATGAGAAAGTAACAATGACTTGACCTAAATGAGATGCAACTGAATTGCTGATAGAAATCTCTATTTTGCTTCACTAGATCCTCTATGACCAAATATAGCTTTGCTATTTTTCAAGGATATCTAATCCTTCTCCAGAATTTGTTCACACTTTCCTCGTCACATAATCAACACACATGCATGCTTGCTCATTCATTTCTTAGAATTCACAACTTGATCTTTCATATATACCTTACAAATTATCAAGTCAGCTCAATTACAAGCTATAATCACCAATAAACATTACCATTGTTGGTTACAATTGTTACATAAAACAATTAAAATTTATTTCCCAAAATAATAAAATCCTTCAACAGCTGACCAAGCTCAGTAAACACTACTCTAGAAATGATTTCCAGTGTTAACCGATTGAAGCTTGGTGAATACTAACAACTCTGCAAAATCCTTCAGAGACTGAGTAAACTCAGTAAATATTGAATCTCCTTTGCTAACCTTGTGAACTTGGTTACCACTAACTTTTGCCATAGAATCCTTCAACGCCCGACTAATCTTGGTAGAAACTGATTTTTCTTGGTAGACTCTAAAATTACTAAAATGACTGACTAAACTCGATAGACTCTGCCAACCAACTAACATGACATTTTTGTAACATCAAAGAAAACACTAAAATTGACAATTGTATCCAACAATCTCCCTCTTTGGCATTGATGGCAACACAACATGTCATAGCACAAAGAAATTTCAAAAGATAATATCCTTAGTTTCATTCTAATTCTCATCCAATCATTTGAACTCTATTGACAACAAACATTGCATACATCTCTTTCTTATTGCAAGCTTCTCCCTCTAAGAAAAATTTCCTTAAGAGATATGATAGTAAACTTCTCCATCTTTGACAATACATGCCAAAGAAAACACATACCAACCAAATAAATAACAATGTACCTTGAGTACTGATTCATATGCAATGTTCCCATAACTATGCTACATCAATTGATAGATCTTCTAATTTGTTCTTGTTGATGCATCATTGGAACTTTATTTTAGTGAGCTTTAGATAGGGGAATGACCCCTAATTTACCTATTAGATACAAGAATGCATCCTTAGGTAAAGACTTGGTGAATATGTCAGCAATTTGTTCTTTTGTTTGGACATATTCTAATCTGATCTCCTTATCCTGCACCAATTCTCTGACAAAGTGATACTTTATTGCAATGTGTTTGGTTTTTGAATGCATCATTGGATTTTTAGATATATTAATTGCACTTGTATTGTCACAAAACATAACAATAGGTTCTTTAATCTCATCCTTCATGCCTTTCAATAATTGCTTGAACTAAACAATATTAGAATAGTTCACTGCTGCTGCAACATACTCTACTTCTGCTGTAGATTGGGATGTACAATTTTTCTTTTCACTTGTCCAAGATACAAATATCTTTCCAAAAAAGAATGCTCCACCACTTGTACTTTTTCTATCATCAATTTTTCCTACCCAATTAGCATCAGTAAACACTTTCAAGTCCAAATTACCTCCAAATTTTTACCATAATCCATAATCTTCAGTGCCTTTCAAATATCTCAAAATTCTCTTGATTGCCATCATGTGATTTTCTCTAGGTTTTTCTGAAAATCTTGCCACTATACCAACTGCAAGAGCAATATCAGGCCTTTTATGAACAACATACTACAATTTTCCAATCATTGATCTATATAAGGTTTGACCTACCTCTTTTGATTCATCATCCTTAGTAAGCTTTAGTCTGGTACACATAGGAGTTCCAACTGATTTACAATCTTCCATACCAAACTTCTTGAGTATCTCCTTGATGTATTTAGACTGAGTAATATAGATACCATTCTTGTTCTTCTGAATTTGAAGTCCAACAAAGAATTTGATCTCACCAAACATTGACATCTCAAATTCCCTGTTCATTTGTTTTGAAAATTCTTTGCATAGATCATCATTCCCTATGAACAAAGTATCATCTACAAATATTTTTGCCAAAACAATCTTGTTATCTGGTCCTTCCTTGATATACAAGCTACTATTATCATTAGTTCTCTAAAAACCAACCTGAATAAGATAGTTATGCAATCTTTCATACGATGCTCTAGGGGCTTGTTTTAGACCATACAATGATTTGTACAATTTGTAGATGATGTCCTTCTTTTCTGGATCAACAAAACCTTTAGGTTTTTCAATGTAAACTTCTTCATTCAAAATACCATTAAGAAATGTAGATTTGATAATAATCTAATATAACTTAAATCCTTTGTGTGTAGCATATGCAAGTAAGGTCCTGACTCCTTCCAATCTTGCAATAGGAGCAAAAGTCTCTCCATAGTCTATTCATTCTTCTTGAGAGTAACCTTTACATACTATTCTAGCTTTGTTCCTTGATACTTTACCATCTTTATTTAACTTATTTCTGAATACCCACTTGGTTCCATCACATTTTTATCTTTAGGCCTAGGTACAAGAGTCCATGTATTGTTCTTCTCTATTTGCTCTATCTCTTCATTCATAGCTTCAATCCAATTTTCATTCTCCAATGCATCTTTGACATTTCTAGATTCAAAATCAGCAATTAAACAGGTAACTTTTAACTTACTTCTTGTCATAGTATCCTTTGATTTATCTCCAAGAATATGATCTAGTGCATGATGCCTCCTAACATACTTTTCCAGTATAAACTCCTTGCCTTTTGAATGAATTGCATTGTTATCCTCTTGCACTTCAGCTTTAGGTTTTGGCTATTTTGGCTTGGTAGACATTAGCTGGTAGACATTGGCTTGGTATTATCAGAATGCAACTTGGTTTGAATTTCTTGCAACTTGGTAACTAAAGATTCAGGAGTAGAAGTTTCTTGATTGACAGATGTATCTGGCATTGTATCAGGTTCAATGAAAACAAATCTCTTATAATCTTATGGTTCCTTTTTTCTTTCCTTTTTAGTCCTTTCTTGATTGACAGATGTATCTGGCATTGTATTAGGTTCAATGAAAATAAATCTCCTATAATCTTATGGTTCCTTTTTTCTTTCCTCTTTAGTCCTTTTTGCAAACTCATCAACTTTAACATATTCACTTTCTATGATTTTCTAGGTAGACAAATTCAAACATGTATATGCCTTACTTTTGCAAGAATATCCCATAAATATGCATTCATCACCCTTCACATCAAATTTTTCTTTTCTAGATTCTTTCAAAATATAACATTTGCTTCCAAATACTTTTAGGTAACTTAAATTGGGTTTATAGCCATACTATAACTCATAAGGGGTTTTGAATGAGTCCTTCTTCAGCTATACTCGGTTCAAGGTATGAACTGCACTACTGATAGCTTCCTTCCAGTATTTGATAGCAATGTTATTTTCAATCATTAGAGTCCTTGCACAATCCATACTAGATCTATTCCTTCTTTTAGCTATTCCATTTTTCTCGGGAGTTCTGGGTGCTGATACCTATCTTTTGATTCCTCTTTCAATGCAAAAGTTATTTAATTCATGGGAAAGGAATTCACCACCTCTATCTGACCTTAAACATTTCAATCTTTTTCCTGTTTCCTTTTCTACTCTGGCTAAATACTATTTGAACTTTTCAAATGCTTCTGATTTCTCTCTCAGATACATAACAGTCATCATTCTTGAGTAATCATCAACAAAGAGAATAAAAAACTTTTCTCCAATATAACTTTCAATTCCAATAGGTCCACACAAATCAATATGTAGAATTTTCAAAATTTCTTCAGACTGATAGTTCTTACTTTTAAAACTAGTCTTTCTCATCTTACCATCTGACAATTCTTACATAGACCAACATCAGGTTTCTTTATACTAGGAATGCCTCTTACTTTCCTGAATTCATTTATTTTCTCCAGGTTATCAAAATTTACATGACATAACCTTCTGTGCCATAACCAACTTTCTTCAACTTGAGCGATGAAGCATGAATGTCCACCAAGTTCAAGATAGAACAAGTTACCTTTTGTCTAAATGCCTGATCCAATCAGCTTTCCTTTGTCATCAAGCAATCTTTCCTTTCCATGCATGAATTCCACCTTGAATCCAATATTGATTAGTTGTGCCACACTTAACAGATTGTGTTTCAGTCCATCAACCCAATATGCATTATCACATACAAGCTCTTTGGTTAGTGAGATTCTTCCTCTTCCTTTTATACAACAAGGTTCATTATTGCCAAACCTCACACTGCCACCATCATAGTCTTCAAAATATTCAAACTTAGTTTTTATAACTAGTCATATGATGACATCAACCACTATCTATGATCCATGTGTCATTCTTGCTCACATGAGAGATAAGTGCCATCTCATCTTCCTCATCATTATCAAATTCATCTTTTATAGCAATATAAACAATTTCATTTTTACTATTACCAGAATCCTTAGAATCCTTAGCCATGAAATATGTTTTCTTACCTTTGTCCTTGAATGATTTGAAGTCTTTGAAATCCTTTTTGCTATTACACTTATGACCTTTCTTTTCATCCTTGATTTTCTTGTTTGGGCATGTAGCTACAATATGACCAACTTCTTCACATGAAAAATAGATTAAAGGAAATTTACCTTTGTGCTTTCCTTTGCCTCTAGAATATTTCCTTGCAAGTAGGGCTTCAACCACTTCAAGATCATTGTTAGAACTTTCTTCTAATTCTTCTTCATTTTCTGATTGGGATTCCTTTATCTTCTTGACTTTTTCTTTGAGAGACAGTTTAGCTTCAAATGCTGACTCAATGTTCTTGGATACTGGCACATAATTATCAAAGTTGTCTAGCTCAAATGTAGTCAATCTTCCTACTATGGCTTCTAAATTTATCTTATGATTTGCTTCACATCTTCTTTCTTGAATTGTAGAAACTCTTATTGCATAAATGGGAAGTAATGTTCTAAGAACTTTACTTACAACTAATTCCTCTTTGATATCTCCTCCAGAAGCTTTGATTGCACTGACACTTGCTTTGACTCTTTCAACATATTTAGCAATGTTCTCATCTTCTCTCATTTTCATCTGATCAAATTGTCCTCTTAGACTTCCTACTTTGGCTCTTCTCACATTGTCATCTCCTTCATAGATATCTTTCAGCTTGTTCCACATAGCAAAGGTAGTTGTGTATTCCTTGATATCATCAAATTCTTCATAGCTTAAAGAAAATGTAAGATCTATCATCATGGTGTTATGAGTCTTGTTTCAGCAATGTCATTAAAAAATAATGTTCCAGAAGGTGTTGAGTACTCTTGGTCAAGGTTTTCAATCTTAAATCTCCAATGCAAACCAGATGAAGTCTCATCAGTCCCTGCCATGCTGAAAAGTTATCCCTGTTAATTCTTGGAATCTCTCTCTTATAAGACATCTTTATCTTTAGCTTAGATCCTTGAAATCTTTCCTGCAAGCACCAAAAGCTGTGATATGAATTGTTAGAAATGTAGATGGAGTAACTAAGAGGGGGCATAGGGGGGTGAATCAATTACCACAAAAAATAAATCTATTGATCCCTTAGATGTCTTAAAAATTAGATAATGTTGTCACTCGGTAACCATACAAAATATTGTAACTCAGTAAATACATTGTATGTTATCTTATTACTGATCTTTAGAACATGCATGCATAAAAGAAATGAAATTGAACACAAGAGACACCGGATTTAACGTGGAAATCCAATATGAGAAAAACCACCAAGTAACTAGCTACCAATTTTCACTCTTCTAAAGTGAGCCCTCTTTGGAGCCAACCTGGTTAAAGGTTACAAAACACACTATTAGGTGTGACCTTGTTAGAGGATTTAATCACCTTGCTAGGAGTGGCCTTGCTAGAGGACTTTAGAACAATTCAATAGAACTGTCACCTTATTAGAGGATTTACAAAATGACTACTAAACTAACTCTATTAGGAGATTTAGAAATCACTGCTATAGTGATGAGAAAGTAACAATGACTTGACCTAAATGAGATGCAATTGAATTATTGATAGAGATCTTTGTTCTGCTTCACTAGATCCTCTATGATCAAATATAGATTTGCTACTCCTCAAGGATATCTGATCCTTCTCCAAAATTTTCTCACACTCTCCTCTTCACATAATCAACACACTTGCATGCTCGCTCATTCATTTCTTAGAATTCACAACTTGATCTTTCATATATACCTTACAAATTATCAAGTCGGCTCAATTACAAGCTACAATCACCAATAAAAATTACCACTATTAGCTAAAATTGTTACATAAAACAATTAAACTTTATTTCCCAAAATAATAAAATCCTTCAATAGCCAACCAAGCTTGGTAAAAACTGCTCCAGAAATGATTTCTAATGTTAACCAACTAAAGCTCAGTGAATACTGACAACTTTGCAAAATACTTCAGAGACCAAGTGAACTTAATAAACACTGATTATCCTTCACTAACCTTGCGAAATTGGTTACCACTAACTTCTACCACAGAATCCTTCAACACCTGACTAATCTCGGTAGAAACTGATTCTACTCGGTAGACTCTAAAATTACTAAGCTAACCAATTGAACTCAGTAGACTCTACCAACTGACTAACATGACATTTTTTTAATAGCAAAGACAATGTAAAAACCCAATTTGAAAAAAAATCACCAATTACAACTAGTTACTGATTTTCACTCTTTTGAAGTGAGTACTATTAGGAGCTAACCCTGTTAAAGGTTACAAAAAACACTATTAGCTATGACCCTGATAGAGGATTTAATCACCCTATTAGGAGTGGCCTTATTAGAAGTCTTTAGAAAATTCAATAGAAATGCCACCTTATTAGAGGATTTACAAATAAATGTTAAGCCAACTTTGTTAAAAGTTTTAGATCATTGATACAATGGTTAGAGAGTAATAATGAGATGACTTGATTCTTGATGCAGCTGAATCGCTAACTACAAATCTCAATTCTAGCTTGTATACTTGAGCCTTCTTGATCGAATGTATCTTTGCATCTCAACAAGGATATTATGCTTATCCTTCTAATTCGCTTCCTCTCAGCATCATCAAATCTTCAATTATGTTTCACACATTCAATCCTCAAATTGACCTTATATATATATATATCTTACACATTGTCATGTTAGCTTGAATACAACTTAGAATAAGTAATAGTCATCTTCTCAATTGGCTAGAACCAACAAATAATTCAATTGAACTCAATATGCCAAAATAAGAAAATCCTTCATTGGCTAACCCTGCTTGGTAGATACTAACTCAAAGCAAATTTCTTGTATTAACTAAGTGAACTCAGTTAATGCTACATATTCACAAAGTTCCTTTGGTAACCAAGTGAGCTCGGTTAACATTAGTTGCATCCAACATTTCTTTTGTTAACCAAGTGAGCTTGGTTAACACTCAACTTCTGCAAACTTTCCTTTTTTGCCCAAGTGAACTTGGTAGACACTAACTTCTAAACTAGGAAAACTCCAAAATGCTCGGTGGACATAGAAAATTATCTTCAATGCCTGAGTGAGCTCAACATACACTAATTGGAAATGATATGAAATTTTGTGTAACATCAAAGACAATATGCAATTAATCAATTATTTCCAACAATCTCCCTCTTTAGCATTGATGGCATCACAACATGTCATAATACAATGAAATTTTAGAGCAAGAATAAAGTAAGGAACATATCTTTAGTTTCATTCTAATTATCATCCATGAGAAATTCCTCTATTAGTGTGAACTCCCTCTTCCTTCATTTTCTCCCTTTATCAGCAAACTTCTACCTTTGATATCTCCCTCTTTGTCATCTCTTGAAGTGATAAGTTTTCCATGAGATATGATAGAAAACTTCTCCCTCTTTTACATCTCATCCCAAAGACAATATGTAGTGAATATTTACCTCATGTATTAATTCATTTACAATATGCCTTTGTTGATAATGCATCAACTGATTGATCTTCAACATGCTCTGGTTGACGCATTACTAAACTTCATTTAGTGAGCTTTGGATAGGAGAATGACCCCTATCTTACCTCTTAGATACAAATATACATCCTTAGGTAATGGCTTAGTGAATATGTCTACAATTTATTCTTTACTATTCACATATCCAATCTTACCCCTTTATCTTGTACCAATTCTCTTAAAAAATGATATTTTATAGTAATGTGTTTTTTTTTGGTATGCATCACTAAATTTTTTGATATATTAATTACATTGGTGTTATCACATTATATTACCACTAGATCCTTGATCTCTATCTTCATACCTACCAATAGTTGTTTGAACCAAACAATATTAGAATAATTAACTATTGCTGCCACATATTTTGTCTTTGTTGTGGATTGAGAAATATAATTCTATTTCTTGCTTGTCCAAGATACTAGTCTTTTATCGAGAAAGAATGCTCCACCACTTGCGCTCTTTTTATCATCAATACTTTCTACCTAGTTAGCATCTTTGAATTCTTTTGAATCTAAATTGCCTACTTTTTTGTACCATAAACCATAGTCTTCAGTACCTTTTAGATATCTCATGATTCTTTTGATTGCCATCATGTTATTTTCTTTAGGATTTGCTAAGAATCTTGCCACCACACCAACTATTAATGCAATATCAAGCATTGCAATCATTGATTTGTATGTGGTTTGATCTACCTCCTTGGAATCATCATTTTTGGAAAGGTTATATCTAGTAGATATAGGAGTTTCAATTGGTCTTGAGTCTTCTATTCCAAATTTCTTTAGTATCTCCTTGATATATTTAGATTGAGTAATATAGATACCATCTTTCTTTTCTTGGATCTACAATCCAACAAATAATTTTATCTCTCCAAACATAGCCATCTCAAATTATTTACTCATTTCTTTTGAAAATGCCTTGAACAAGTCATCATTTCCTATAAATAAAGTGTCATTTACAAAAATTTCTGCCAACACACCTTCTTTGATATATAGATCGATGTTGTCATTTGTTCTTTGAAAACCAATCTTTATCAAGTAGTTATGAAGTCTTTCATACCAAGCTCTAGGAGCTTGCTTGAGACCATATAATGCCTTGCGTAATTATTAGACCATGTCTCTTTTACTAGGATCTGCAAAACCTTTAGGTTGTTCTATGTAGACTTCCTCACTAAGAATTCAATTCAAGAGTGCAAATTTTACATCCATTTGATAAAATTTAAATATTTTGTGAGCTGCATATGCTAGTAAAGTTCTAACACCTTTTAATCTTGCAACAAGAAAAAAAGTTTCACCATAATCTATACCTTCTTCTTGAGAATAATATTTACATACTAACCTTGGTTTGTTTCTAGAAACTTCTTCATCTTCATTTAACTTATTTATGAATGCCTACTTTGTGCTAATTACATTTTTATCCTTGGGTCTAGGAACAAGAGTCCAAGTTTTGTTCTTCTCTATTTGATCTATTTTCTCATTCATTGCTTCAATCCAACTTTCATTATCCAAAGCATCTTTAACATTTTTAAGTTCAAATTCAGCAAGAAAACATGTACCTTTTAATTATTTCTTGTCATTGTTCCAACTTACTCATCTCCAATGATCTGATCAAGTGCATGATGCCTTTTGACATATCTTGCTAACATAGGTACTTTGGATGTGGAGTTTGTTTCATTGATTTCTTCATGATCTTTTTTTAAGCTCATGCCCCACTGTTTGTGACTCTAGTCCATCAGATTCAATTTTCTCTAGTAATAGCTCGATAGCTTCTAACTGCAACTTGGGTCCTTTTGATTGTGACTTGGGTTGCACTGATTTCAACTTGGTAGAATTTGGAGATTTTGAGGACTCGAGATGTGAGGCCTCCTAATTTCTAGATAGATTTGGCAAAGTATCAGGTTCATAGTAAACAAATCTTTTGTAATCCTCAAGTTCTTTGTTGCTTTCTTCTTCACTCTTTTCTACAAACTCATCAATTCTCACTTATGCACTTTCTATGATTTTATAAGTAGACAAATTCAAACATTTGTATGCTTTACTTCTATGGGAGTATCCTAGGAATATGCCTTCATCACCTTTGACATCAAATTTACCTTTCTTAGATTCCTTCAAGATATAACATTTGCTGCCAAATACTTTCAAGCAACTTACATTAGGTTTGTAGTCATACCATAGTTCATTAGGAATTTGATTTGAGTATTTCTTTAACTGTACTCTATTCAAGTTATGCATTGTAGTACTAATTTCTTCCTTCTAGTATTTTATTGTAACATTCAGAATGATAGTTCCCTTAGATGTCAATATAAGTCAAAACTGGATTTTGTTGTAACTTGGCAAACACACAAGATAAATGTGTAACTCAATAAACATTGAAATAACTTAGCAAATACTTAACATAAAAATCTTAAGCTATCATTTATGATTGTTATTAATTTAACTTAGTTGCAAACACACAAATAAATAACATGAACATAAGATTTTAATGTGGGAACCCAATTTGGGAAAAACCACCAATTACAACTAGTTACTGATTTTCACTCTTCTAAATTAAGCCCTGTTAGGAGCCAACCCTATTAAAGGTTAAAAAACACACTATTAAGTGTGACCCTATTAGAGGATTTAATAACTCTATTAGGAGTGGCCTTGTTAGAAGTTTTTAGACAATTCAATAGAAATTCCACCTTGTTAGAGGATTTGCAAATATTTGTTAAGTCAACTCTGTTAAGAGACCTAGATCACTGCTACAATGGATAGAGAGTAGCAATGAGATGACTTGATTCCTAATGCAACTAAATTTTTGACTATAGATCTCAATTATGGCTTGTATACTTGATCCTTCTTGATCGATGTATATGTGCATCTCAACTAGGATATTCTACTTATCCTTCTCATTTGCTTCCTCTCATGATGGGGACACAACCCAAGAATAGAATGGACACAAAAAAAAAGGGGAAATTATATTAATTGAGAAAATAAGCTAGTACAAATAGTACAAATAAAAATCAACTTCAAAACATGCCCTAAGGGCTTACAATAGCATAAATTTGGAGATAATTTCTCCTTTCAGTACCTCCTCTCAAACTCCACTCCGAACTGCCTTTTACAATGCCAGAAATCTCCTTAAATAGACCCCAGAGGGTTAAGGACTAGGAGTACATTCTAGAAAGTGCTAGTAGGCATCCACTGACCAAATAGAAGGTTCTAGAAGATGCGTTAGAAGTCAGTGCAAATCTAGAAGAATCTAGAAACAGTAACCGAACTTTCGGGAGGCATAACTTTTGAACTGTAGCTCTGATTGACTAACCGTTTACATTTTCAGAAAGCTCTTGAAGTGCTCTATAGCACTTTGGACGAGCTTTTCTCGTCTCCCATTTTTTTGGCCCTTTTTGAGGTCATCTAATGGCCCTAACCTGACTTTGAAGCATTCTTAGGAGGTCTCCAAAACTTGAAAAACTGTAATAACTTTCAAACCGTGGGGCCTTTTGACCTGATTCTTTTTCTAGAATGCTCTACATCACGATTACATTCATCTGGCCAATTCACACCTTCTAGCTTACCAAAATGATGGCCCAATTACATGCTCCTATTTTTTTGAGATTTTTTAACACACTGATAGTGGAACTGTGAGAGTTGGAACCTTTATTTGACCCAAATGGGTATCCAAAAATGAAAACACATGAAACAGAAACTAAGTCTAAGTACATTTTTTTGGGTGACACAAGATTGCCCTTATACCTCTGGATGCTCCTGCATCATCTCAACATCATCAAATATTTAATAATGTTCCACAAATTGAATCCTCAACTTGACCCTACACACACACACACACATATATGTATATATATATATATATATATCTATGTATATATATGTGTGTGCATATATATATATATATATATATATATGTATGTGTGTGTGTGTGTGTGTGTGTGTATCTTACACATTATCAAGTTAGCTTGAAATACAAATTAGAATAAGTAATATTCATATTCTCAATCGACTAGAACCAATAGACAATTCAATTGAACTCAGTATGCCAAAACAAGAAAATTCTTCATTACTTGACCTTGCTTGGTAGATACTAACTCCAAGAGATTTTCTTGTGTTAACCAAGTGAAATTAGTTAACACTGCATATTCATAAAGTTCATTTGGTAATTGAGTGAGCTTAGTTAACACCAATTCCATCCAACATTTCTATAATTAACCGATTGAGCTTGGTTAACACTCAACTTCTACAAACTTTCCTTTGTCACCCAAGTGAACTCAGCAGACACTGACTTCTAAAATAGGAAAACTCTGGAATGCTTGATAGACACTCAAACTTATCTTCAATGCCCAAGTGGGTTCAACATATACTTACTGGCAATGATATGAAATTTTGTTTAACATCAAAGATAATACACAATTAATCAATTTTTACCAATAACCTCCTAAGAAGTCTCGGTGCTTCACCTCTATGAGTATCACCTAGATCCAATGAGTGCTAAGTGTTCCATTTATTCTCATGAGAGATGGATTCATGTTGAATCACTACTCATGTAATATGGTTCAATGTGTTTGACTCAAAAACTACAAAGTTAGATCCTGATAGAAATATCACAATTTGACTTGTTGTAGAAATTGTCTTCTACTTATTAATTGATGACCTTAAGGGCCTTTCTAATGAATGGTTTATAAGCCACAAATTTTGGTGAAGGTTTTGTAAATGGTATTGCAAGCAGAGTGGGTTTAACCATGAAGGAAACTCTTTAGTTAAGTGAGCTCAAGCTAGAGTAGTATTGAGATAGGTGACCTCCCCAGAAGTCTCTATGCTTCACCTCTATGAGCATCAACTAGATCTAATGAGTGCTAAGTTTTCCATTTATTATCATGAGAGATGGATTCACGTTGAATCATTGGTCATGAAATATGGGTCAATAAATTTGACTCAAAAACTACATAGTTAAATATTTTACAAGATTATTATCCATTATCTAAATCCATTTAATTTTTGTTGTATATCAAGAAGATGATTCAAAGGAATAATATTAACTCACCGCCAATCAAAAGTGGTCAAAGTCTTGAAAAACAAGAGCTATGTGTAGTTGGAGTCCCTAGCAATTGTGATATTTAATTTATATTGTAGCTGCAATCCTTTTGAATTAAAATACAACAATTAATTTGATTAGCTCTTAGGATTAACTTATTCAAACTTTAAGAATAATGTGCATCAATAGATTTCATAGACATAGATGAAAGAATTGTTTAGTTTAAATTTTGTTGCTTGCATTATCAGTACTAAGCCAAGCTATTAAATACAATACTTAATTTAATTGGCTCTTGATATTAACTTAATCAAACCTTACCAATAATGTGCATCAACAAATCACATAGACATAGATGAAAGGATTGTTTAGTGTAAATCTTGTTGCTTGCAATATCAGTACTATGTGGAGCCATTAAATATAATATTTAATTTATTGTCTCTTGACATTAACTTAATCAAACCTTACCAATAATGTGCATCAACAGATCACATTGACATAGATGAAAGAAACTTTTAGTGTAAATTTTGTTGCTTGCAATATCAATACTAAGTGAAACCATTTGTAAATCTTGTAACATAAGCTCCTCTATTTCACTTTTCTTCCTTCAGATAGAAATTTATATTTGTAATGTGGAAGTCAAGTGGAGAGACTATAAATTTTTAGAACATGATAGAAATGAAAGTTAATAATAAGAATTTTTTTAATCTCAAAAGTGAGAGAATGGTTTTGAGAGAACGGTTTAAATTACTTAATAAATATGAGAAGAAAGAAACATGAAATATAAATGCACACAAACAAGATTCTAAATATCAATACATACAAAATAGATCTAGGTAACAAGTTAATTTTATAGAAAGAGATGTAACATCCAAAACCAAGAAGTATAATCTAAGTATCAATACCTACAAAATAGATCTAGATAACACATTAATCTCATCGAAAGAGCATGTAACACCCAGAACCAAGAAATATAATCTATGAAACTATCAATTTCAATAAAATGTAACCTAATAAAATAACAACCTACAGACAATGATGTAAATGTAAAGAAAAAGAGATCTAGCTAGATGTACATTTGGGTCCCACATAGTTGCAATACTGATAATTAGCTAGGGCTTATTTTAATCTAAGTAACAATTAGATTTGGTAGTAGTATTATAGTATTAAAGACTAGTATATTAATATTTGTGGTATGTCAAGTTATGCATCTTCAATTCAAGAATAAAAGAATATTAGGTGGGACTTATTTTAATATCTGTGTCTAGCTCTAGAAAAATTTCAATGTGTTTCTCTCACAATGATAAAAATAAGGAACAACTTATGACTATGTTTATATGCCACCTAGTTAGTACACATTCAAATGAAAGTATTCCAATAGTAAACAAATAAAGCCAAAAAAGACTTTTCCCAATGATCAGATGAACATAAGGATAGATCAATCTAGTTGTAATAGAGGATGCGATTTCAACTAATTATTCAAAAAGTAGGGTTTTTGAAGAGTCCCACTATATTGGATGCAATTGAATGGAAGCTGATAACCTTATTGTTCATGATGCCACTAAGAGGGATGGAGAATAACATGTGTTCATGAAAACAAGGGTCATAGTTTATAAACCTTTAATTATAGAAGTAAGCTCTCATGTGAATATTATATTAAAACATAGGAAGAGTGTGACACAAAAAGAAAAGAAGGGCCACCCCTTACATAAATGAAAATCCTCTTCACTTAAGATGGATGACCAAAATGGATGAAAGAATAAAATGCATTAAATATAAGTTAGTGCATAACGAAATAACATAAATTAATAGGTGACTCCCTTTTCACTAGTTACGTAGGCAATAGCTAGCCTTGAGACATATACCTAGAGAATCCTTGTATAAGTAATATGGTTCATTAGTCTTTGTGATGAATTCTTCTATAATGCATTTGTTGAGAATCCTTAAAGCCTCAGAACATTTTACAAAACAAAATTACTCTATAGAAAAAGGTGAAGAAGATAGAATTTTAAGTGATCGCAACATATTAAACGATAGGAGGAAGATATGAAGTCTATTTATTCCTTTTTTGTCTATCTAAAACTAATTCAAAGATTGTCATGTTAGTATTGTATTAAAAAAATAAAGTTTATAATTGGTGAGGACTCATCCCTTTCCTAAGATTACAAGGAATTCAAATGATATTACAAATGTTTTATTTAATCATCAAATATAATATTTCTATATATGCATGGACTATATTCAAAATAAGCATCCTTATCTACAAAATCAAAGTGCAATGGATTTTAACCATTCCCTAACTGCTCAACATTAGGATAAGAAAAGCAATAGAAACTAAAACTCAAGGAAACCATACTTGCAACATAATAGCGATGAAAAATGCCTCTATACATGGCTCCAAAAGTTCCTTCAACTATTTTTACTTTCAAAGAATCATCATCAAATAGAATTGTTAAAAAAATATAAATCTCTTGAAAATCCAAACAAAAAAAAATAGAAAATATTGAATTCTTGTAAAGGAAATTTGAAATAAAACATCTTACACAATATTCAAAAATAATATATATTATAAAAATTCAAATAGAAATCTAACAATATTCACTACTAAATATGTATTGTGAAAATTCAATAAAAAATATTCTGTTGTTTCCAATGAAACAAATGTATTATAAAAATCCAACAAAAAAACCTACATAAGTCTTATTATTAAATCTATATTTTGAAAATACAAATTATATTCCTACAAAATACTCACTAATTATTTTTTATATTATAAAAACTTACATAAATTTTTTGCACAATACTGGATATAAAATATATCTTATACCATTCCTCCCTATAATTGCGTACATTACTGCCTAAGTCTTGTCTATCTCACCTGCTTGATGAGATATAAAGAGTTACATTAAACTTAATATTAAATTGAAATCTTCCTAGAAATTCCTTATGAAGGATTTGAAACTTAAATCAAAATATTGAAGAGAAATAAAGAGAGGTTAATGCGTGTTTCGTATTTGACGAGCAACAACTCTACAATGTGATATGTATTAGAACAGTTTAATTTTATATATTTTGCATCTAAAACAATAAAATTTTTCATGTGGTTATAAATATATAAAAATATAATTTCTTAATCTTTGTTTATTTTCTCTAATTTCCTTTGTCTCTTTCTTCTATAAAAATGAAAATGATGCCAATGCATATTATCTCTATGCTGAAAACTATGCCATTTATGGTAGAGACAAATATCATGTTTAGCTATGCAACTGGGAAGCCATACAATGCCTACAATGTGTATTTCAAAATGACCATAAGGTACAAATGTCGTGAATACCCTTGTGTCTCTCTTGTCCTTTAAAGAACGTGTAAAACTTCTTGCACAAAAATTTGTATAAACATAATATTGGCTCATTCACCATAAATTCCAACATTTTGTCTCTCACATTTTCAAAGTAAATGTTGCATTGAATTATTCTTCAATTAAAGAGGAATACTTTACATGCTTCCCTACTATTTTCTAAAGAGGGGCAATGCATTTAAAGGAATCTTACTCAAACAAAGGAATATTTACACAAATTATACAGTTTTTTTTCCTCATCCTATGTGCATCAATGTTTAATTGCAGACTTAAAACAAAATCTAATTATATTGAACTATAAAAAAAATAACTTACTTGGACTACTTTGCATCCAAATTTACCTGAGACTTGTATTCAGCATCACTATCAAACTTATAAACCACTCCTCATAATGAGATTAAACAAGAATTCAAAGTGTTCTTCTTTTTGATATGAAGAATCCAAAGATGACCCTAAGCCTGAGTCGTAAGGCTTCATGAGGCATTTTCTCAGTGGAAGTGAAATGCTTTTGCTTTGCAGGGCTGCCAGAAAAAGGAAGTACCTAGAATTGCTGAAAAAGTAAGTGGCCAAAATTGCTTTGTAGTGCCACTTCTACCCTCACGTTAATTCCTGTGAAGAATCTTTATTTTTTTGTCATGTGTGTACTCGCCTACTATTTGTGCAAGCATGTGGAGCTCATACACAAGGCCACACCAGATTATCTGAAAAAGACACGTCTCTCATTGTATGAAATAACCCAGTTCCATCTATCTAATCAAAATTTTGTTCAAATTTATTAGGCCAAAAAATTAAAAAATTGCCCAGAAAAATGAACATGCCCAATGAGCTAATGGAAATCAAAATGTAAATAATTCCATTTCATATAAATATTTGATCGGACCATAGGTTAATTGAGAAATTGAGGAGTGAGCACAATTATCAAAGCATGCATTAATACAAAATAATGCATCGAAAACTATAGCCCTCGCATTAAGAGGTAGGGACTAATAAATCCCAAACTAGATTGAGAGCCGAAGTTGAGCTTGTTTCATTCTCTCTCTCACTTCCTCTTCTCGAGTCGTAGAAAATGGAGATGCTTCTACCCCCACCTCAATACCATTGACATTGCATTCATGTGTGATATGCTTCCCCTCTCATCAACTACCACTAGTCTATGTGTGTTCCCAACACATTCTATCAAATCTAATTTCATGTATCGACCACGGATTCGAGACCATTGGCCATGGAACACTTTTAGCACCTCTTTCAATACTCTTCAAGGTTCTCGTATCCCCACATTCGAGGAATCCAGACCACTTCAGCTCGGTAGTCACAACTCTTTTGAAGCTTCTCATACACATCTTTCAATGCTGAAGTGTACAACATGTCTTCCATTCTATCAGAGTATGCTCTAACAAGTAATACCACTTTGCCTTCTAGATCCTTCATTTTCACCCGTAGATCCATTTGACCAATAAACATATGACAGTTATTATATTTATATAAAAATTATAATTTAGTTATTTAATTATTTAAACCTTTAACATTTCAATAACTTGTGCAAATGACTAGATTTAGAACACATTTTATATACTACCTGTTCATTGTTAAATATTTATTATTTTTTCGTACCTTGTCGTGATTTTTCATTTCTTCAATGGACTTTTTGAGAGTTCTAAATCGTTTATTTTTTAATTTTATGCATCTAATGCTCAAGAGAAGATCATGGATACATATCCTGGTAACTACATGATAGGCAGAGGGAATCTGTCACTAGTTGCATTCGAAGGAAATGTTGGGACTTGATTTCCTTGCTTCTGGATAAGGTTTGGTGGCTTAACGGTAAGTCGATCATGTTCATATTTGAACTAAGCCTTTTAAGCATATCTTCCACTTTTCAGCAAAGTGCTATAAGATTATGTCTCTATTTTTCGATGAATAGTCCTTTTCAATTAATAAAATTTACTAAGATTACAATTCACAAAAAAGGGGCCGGGGGATACAAGATCACCCCGCAAATGAGTTCAGATGGTTGAAGCCAAAAAAAACAACATGGCCTCAGCCAAAAACTATTAACTATTCATCAAAAAAAAACTTTTAAGCTGCCAAGGTAGTACCAACAGTGGGAGGATCATCTTTATCAGGAAATCCCCACGCATCAATGGGATTGTGGGGCGGATTGGGAATAGTCCAGCCATCAGTAGCATCACCAGGATCTGGGGTAGTCGCAATCTTCGCATCCTTCTTGTCTGGCTGCGGAGGAGAAATTGCCAAGGCCAGTCGAGCAAACTTGCCAGAGTACGCCCATCCAAGGGGAGGAGCCAAGGACTAGCCAGAAGCTCAATCAGGGGGAGGAGCCGGGGACTAGCCAGAACCACCATGCGGTGGGGAAGTAGAGCGGCACCTCTAACCACCATGTCCACTGTTGGGAGAGCAGTGGTGGGGACCCTGGGAGTGTGATGTGTGTGAATGGTGGCCAGAGGATTAGCACCAAGAATAGTGACCGCGAGATGAAGAGGCATCGATCGAGGCATTCAGAGGCACTCTAGAAATGGTGCATGGAGCATTGCCCCAATGATTTAATAATTCTTGTAAGTGCACAACTTCTAGGGCAACTTTATTAGCTTGCACCTATATCTGCATAATGACATTGTTACAAATGCATACCTTAGTGTACATTGTAATGTTAACATCCAAAAAACTATGAGTGAATAAAACTGCATTACTATCTTTCCATAGAGAAAACAAAATTTCCATCCTTAAGGTATGCCAAATCTGGGAGAACTTCTGAGGAATTCTGGGAGAATCACCCAGCAGGATCATGTGCCATGAAAAAGGTTTGGGCCTAAAAGGCTTGAAAAAATCATGAATCCAGTGCCAATAATTCTGAGCACGCTTGCAAAACCAAAAAATATGCAAAAAGGACTCAGGTTGACCACAGAAGGGACATCTAAGATCATGAAACCCAATGTGCTTGAGCTGAGGCCCCAAGGGAAGACCTTGGAAGGCAAGGCACCAAGCAAAGTGGGAAATCTTAGGTTCTGTAATGGCACTCCAAATGGTGTCAAAATATTTTCTCCATTGAGAAAGTGAAGATTGTAAATGCCATCATTGATTAAGCATGTCCACCATTGGAAGGTGGGGTGAAAGCCATCTATACCCCATTTTGGGCTTATAATTGGTAAATGGAGTGGCAGGATACCACTTCCAATCATGCCACCAAGGACGAATAGACTGAATCCCCGCTTTATGAACTAAGTGCATAGGGATGGAAGACAACAGAAGGTCATAAGTCTGGCGATCAGAACTAACAAGGTGGTACTGAACTTGTATATCCTCCCATGACTTGAAATTCATGGTGACTCTTGAAAAAATATCCTTGGTAGTGTGGATGCCACGTTTAAAGAAACGTAGAGCACTGGCACCTTGAGTCTTGGCAAGAGGAGTACCCTAGATGACAAACAGGGGAGACCACCAAATGTTCTATTGATTTAAGGATAGCCCATTGCAAAACTCATCACTAGCCCAATGAAGCCAAGGTTTAACAGCGTCCCAGGCTTTCCAGATGCTCTTTATAACAAAAGAGCCCTATATGACCACTGGTTCACACATAGTGAGAAGGGTCTGAAAACCAATCCCCTTCCACGCTAGTCTGTTAACAGGGAAGCTAGAAGAAATGCAATGCCTTAATAGTATCTTCTAGGTTTCATCTCCATAAATAGCTCTGATAATCCATTTAGCACACAGGGCAAGGCCCTACTTCCAAGTGGAAAGTAGGCCGAGACCCCTAGATTCCCTTGGGAGACAACATAAATCCCAAGCAACTCTGTGAAAACCATGATGGTTAGAACCAGAGGCCCAAAGAAAATCTCTGAGCAAACATTCTAGTTTGAGGTAGGAAGCTTTGGAGGGAGCCCAATGGGAAGAATAGTACACATGGGTGGTAGCTAAAATCTTAGAACAAATCTAGAATTTACCAGCAAGAGAAAGTGGCTTAGTGATCCAATAATCAAGCTTTTTGCTAATCTTTGCAAGCATAGCATTCCAAAGTTCCACAGGGGAAGCCTGGAAAGCAAAGGGAATGCCAAGAAAGCAGAAGATTTCTCCATGAGTAACCCATTTCCATTGAAACTGGCTGAGCCAAGGTGGAGCTGGCAAGAAAGATTGATGGTAATAGAGTGTTTTATGCCATTGAATGGCAGAGTCAGAGGCTTGACAAAAAGTGTCCAAACAATTTAAAGCATTTTTGATGTTTTCTTCATCTTCAAGAAGAGTAAGAAAAGAATCATCAGCAAAATGGCCATTGACTAACTGGGAGGAAGAATTAGGCAAGGAAATGTCACAAACCAGTCTTGAAGACATAGAGTGAGCAAGTAAGTAACCAAAACCTTCAGCAACAAGGACATAAAGTGCTGGAGCTAGCAGACAACCTTGCCTAATGGAGCGAAAAAGTCCAAAAGCTTCAGATTGTGAATTATTGATGGTGATGCAAGCATTAGCATCACCAAAGAGCATCTCCATGGATTGCAGGAAATTGGGATCAAAACCTAGAGCCTGAAGCATAGCCAAAATGAAAGCCATTCAATGTGATCATAGGCTTTAGCAAAATCTATCTTTAAAAAGATAGCTTGTTGCTTGGACTTACGAGCCCATTCCATACCTTCCCAGACATCAATGATGTTGTCAAGAATATATCTGGATTTGATGAAGCCAGTTTTTTTAGGCCACACAATTAAAGGTAGCATATGGTAGATTTTGAGAGAGAGTGCCTTGGCAATGATCTTATAAGACACATTTAGGAGGGTGGTGGGTCTCCAGTTGCATATTTCCTCAAGATCACCAGCTTTAGGTATGAATTTAATATTTCCTTTATTTATGATCGCTCCTAAGCTTTTAAAATGATATGCTTCAAGATAGAATTTGTGCAGATCAGGACCAATTTGCTCCCAAAGATGTTTGTAAAATTCATAGGGAAATCCATCACACCCAGGGGATTTTTCATTCACCATGGATTAAACTACCTCTTTAAGGTCTCGGAGGGACAGAAGTTGCTCACAAAAAGTGTGTTGCTCAACTGCGAGGCGGTTTGGAGTAACAACAATACACTTTCTGAGAGCCTCCTCCTAAGCAACCGAATTTCCCTGCGAAGCAAAGATGTTCTCATAGTGAAGAACAAATGCTTGTAGGATGTCAGGCAGACTAGAAAGAACATCAGTTCCCTATTTTATCTTTTTAATCCCAACATTGGTATGATGGGCTCGGAGAGCCTGGAAGAACTCCTTCGAGGCTTTGTCGCCAACCTCCAACCAGTAGAGACAGGCTTCGATTTGGGCTCCTCGGGCAGCATAGTTATCAACAATTTTCTTATCATGGCGAAGCTTGGCAAGCTGAATTTGTAACTCCACATCAAAGGGGTTGAAGGTGAGAGCTTTAGAGGCTTTTTTGAGGGAAAGGGTGTTGGCTTCATAATATCATTTTTTGAAGATTGCCAGCTAATGCCCGTAGATGCAAAAAAATTGAGCAGTTCTGGTAATGGTGTCATTTCACCATTGAATCCAACCTCGATGGGAATGCGGACGTGTCTCCAAATTCTAGACACGTTGGATGTGGGAGATGGTGGAAGCATGCAACAACACAGATGTGTTGAGGAAGAATTGAGACTTGGCCACCTTGGGGACAACTGTTTTCCAAAAAATGCCAAAAAAAAAGGGATAGGGGTCTGACAGCGTAAAATCTATCAGGGGAATGACAAGTAAATCATGATCTTTAGAAAAGGAGAAAAAAGATTGCACCAAGATCATAGCACGATCAAGATGTTTGAAAATGCGGTCAGGACCGGCTCAAAAATTGGACCAAGTGTGCCAGGCCCCACTACCATGGCGATAGTTTGTATTGGGATCAAAAAGGCCAAATTTATGTCGCATGTAAAACTAGGCTTCTCTTTCCCCAGCTGTCCAACAGAAAGGAAGAATTCCATCTTTTTTAAAGGCCACTTCAACCATATTGAAGTCCCCACATAGGACCCAAGTACCTGGCGACAAGTTGTCAGCAAGCCAAACCCACATTTGTTCCCTTTCCACAACATCATTGGAGGAAAAAACATTAATGACTCCAAAAGAATGATTGTTAATGGAAAGCAAAAGCCAAATAATACAGTGTGTGGGGTCAGAACCGTGCGAGATAATAGCAGAATGAAGGCAAGGTGACAGGAGAGTAACTACACCACCTTGGCCAGCTTCATGCTGAGAAGAAAACATAACCCTATCCTACGAAATGATGCGACATGTAGTAGAAAGCATGAAACCAAAAATCTTAACTTCTTGCAGGCAAAGAAAATCTAAATTCCCAAGTCTATGACGCGTATCTTGGACATAGAACTTTCTGGGGAGGTCTATAAGACCTCGAACATTCCATGAGAGGAAGTTCAAGAGAACTCTTCCATTTCATCCTCGTCCTCCAAAGAGGAGTAGCTATTCTTTAAAAAGGTAGAAACCTGGTGGAAGTCAGACGAAAAATCCTTTGGACTTACAGCCTGCTGTTTTACCCCTGATATCTTCGCACGTCTAGGAGGACTGCGAGAACGCCTTGTTGCTGTTGGAACTATGGAAGAAACTGCAAGAGGAGTATGAGCCCTAGCCAAGGGCGAGGCCCTGGTGGCCACCTTGATCCCCTGTGAACCAACAGGGTTTGAAACCTGCGAAACCCCCAGAATAAGTGCAATGGAAGCCGTTGGCATCTCCATGCTAGCAGGCATTGATACTTCTGTGGAAGTAGGAGGAATCATGGTAACCACCACATAGGATGGCTTAGGGGCCAAGGGATTCAAGGAAAGCTTGCCCTTGCGCCCAACGGTAACCTATTCTTCTTTTTTTCCTTCAGCCTATTTGACAGGTGCCACTTTAGGCTGGGGTTTGACCCTAGGCGTAGCCAAAGGGCAATCCTTGATCTTGTGTTTCACAGACTAGTACCTATAATAGGTGTTAGGTAGTTTCAAGTAAAGCACCTTCTCTGAGAAGGTTTGAGTTCCAATCTAGATTTCCACAGAATCCTTAAGATCTTTGGAAAGATCAACTTCAATGCAAACATGCCGCTGAAGGCGAGCATTAAAAAATTTCTCAAGCTCCTTGGTAACAAATTTTCCAAGGGCTTGGGCAATAGACTCAATGAAAGGCCAGCAGAGCAAGGGTAGACCTGGGAATTTGACCCACACAGGAACCCTAAGCTTTTTATCATCTGAGACAGTGAAGTCTCGGGACCATTTTTGAAAAACAAGCAGAGAGGAACACACAGACCAAGAGCCATTGGTAAAGACCTCATCTACTTGTGATGGGTTAGCAAAGCGAAACAAAAAGAAACCTTTGTTAAGGTTTTGCACAACATCAAGGTGGACTCCATGAGGAGTCCAACATTTCTTGACCCATTCTTTGAGCATAACTTTAGGAGGAGTCCTGCCAACAAAATACCCTATCAAGGTATGTTTTTCTAACCAGTCACATGCAGCATCAAATTCTTGCAAAGGAAGGATAATATCAGGATTACCTCGTGGAAAACCTTTAGGACAAACTTGTGCAGGCATTTGTTCGGTGGCAGCGCCATGGCAGTCCAAAGCAGCAGCGTGAACACTAGAAACATTTGGTTCACCACTGGCCGGAGCCATTATATCCTAACCTAAAGCTCCCATAATAAATGCGGTATGAAAAGTGCTGATAAAAGGGGAGTGCAGGCGAAGGGCCATATGCAAAAAAAAATTTGAAAGTTCACATGTAGCAAGAAAACCCTAGCAGAGCATTTTCAAAACTCCAATCTCTCTGTTTTAAAGCACCTAGAAACTCACAAAACATTTTTTTTAAAAATGGATAAGTAATGCGGCATTGCGATGACGACAGAAATATTATACAAGACTATATGTTAAATTATATTTTCAAAAACACTTTCATAAATATGAGATCAAATTTATGTTATATTCGAGGATCATGCTTGAGATGAATTTGATGGAATGGATACTCCTAATCTGTTAATAACTTAATAGGACCTGTGCTGCAAAAATATATGTTAAAATAGATATTTTATATATTTCATTAATTAAAATATAGTACAAGAAAAGAACTAATGTATCAAAGTTCTTATTAATAAAAAGTAGAATAGTATTTGGATGAAGTAGTGAGGCCCACAATAAGGGGAGATATAAAGAAGAAGATTTGGAATATGGTGAAGATGGATTTAAATAATATATTATGTTATTTATAGTGAATATTAAGAGTATAAAATTAGGGGTCATTCAAGGTTCTATCATATATTTTTCATTTCAAAAATAAAATAATTTAATTTATTATTTGTTACTATTTTAAAAATATTTGTTTTTCAATATGATAAGATATATCACACTTTATTATTTAATATATGATGTAGAGCATGATGGTATTATTTTTACAATATGTATAATACATAATATCACATTATCATTAAATCAATAATAAATACTAATATCATACAATTATCAAGGATAAAATTATAAATGTATAAATTTATTCATATTATAGTTATTATATAAGAGTAACAAGAGCTACGCACAGGTGAAGTCCATGTCTAATGTAAAAAGCACTAGAAAGTATCAACTAATTAGTATAATACAATGAGATTTTGGGTGCAACCATAAATGACTGATCTAGGGTTCATGATTTTGGAACCATAATGAATATTACAAAGCAGGAAACATCGATTGATTACAATAGAACTTAGACATTTTGCACTAAAATCAATAAATTGCTCGATTCTTACTCAAACAAACTATACAGAACCAATTTTCATATTTATATATGTTGAAAGTTGCAACAAAATGATTTCATAAGTAAGATAGTTTTTGAATGTTCTTTGTGATTTATACCTAACTTGAATGTAAAAGAACCTATGATTTTTTAAGAATAAAATAATATTTACTCATACTATTCCTTCTATCCATTAATATTATAATAATAAATACTATTAAAAGCACACAAAACAATATCTTAAAGATTACTGATAACTTTTCAAACTTATTAAAGTTTTAAAGATACAACCTAAATTGTTATTATCACACAAAATGAATAGATGTTGAGATGTCAAATGATTAGTCTTCATCCTCCAAGTTGTTGAATTGAGTCTTTTGTGGATAGTTGTTTTTTGATTGGATCCCTTGATTTGTGCCACTTTCTTCATCTAGCCATTTTTATATAGATTGGGTTGGAAAATTTTGACTCAATCTAAATCATTCAAGTCCAATGTGGGGGGTATATGGTAACCATAAGCAAGAGGATAATGTTCGAGATTATCCTCCCTAATAAGCTTAACTATTTTCCCATGTCCAACGAATAATTTTTAAAGGTCATGATATCAACCATATAATGCAATACTTCTTGAGAGTGAACAAAAGTATCAAGAACTGCAAGGTAGCATAGTTCTTGCCGTTATTGGCAAGGTGATTTGGGAAAAAGGAAAAGATGGAGAAGCCATAAAAGAAAGGTTTTCTAATCCAATGGAAATAGGTATATGAAGAATATCATTAGTATAGAAAAAACCTACGGTGAAATTGATCCCATAAGCATATGTAGTGGGATTCAATGATGACATCTATTATAAGAAGCAAAATTAAATGGGAGAAAGAGATTTAGCTTCACCAATATGAAATATATCATCCAAAGAACTATGGAGAAAGATTAAGACAAATATTCTTACATGTAATATTGTGACTATTAAGCTTTCCCATGAGATTTATGAGGCTGAGAAAGTTATGAAAAATATTCATTACAGAGGAAACTGAATTGTGGGTCCTTATGTCTCATTGCAAGGTATATTTAATGGAGAACTATAAAATATTTTAAAGCTCTTTAAGTAATTGATTGTAGAAAAATTATCTATAAAAAAACATCATTTTGGAAAAAATTATAAAGATAAAATAGAAACATATAAATAACAAAAGAAATATTAATTGAAGTGAATTCCGTAACTGGGGATCTTCATTGAGAAATGATATCACCTTGTGGTCTTTCAATTGTGAAAATGTCAAGCTAAATTGTGTGCTTCCAAATATATCAACTTATAAATAAGGAGTCAGTTTGTAAGGATATTTCTTCATATGCAAGGTGATAACCAAGCAATACCAAAAGAACATCCAAAACCTGAACATGTTGTTACAAAATCCACTTCAATGATCAAATGAGCAGAAGCCATTTCAGTGATCAAATTAGATTTTATGAATGGAAAAAGGTGTAAAGATTGCATAATTTATATAATAGGCCAAATATTAATCTATTCAATAAAAAAATTGGATTACAGTCAACATATATGAGTACACATCATCATAATCCATCGATGCAATTTAGTTAATATAGACTAACGGACAACAACAACAATGAATCTCATGCAAGCATAAGCATTTTGGAATAGAGAATGAATTCCAAATGGTCATTTTAATTTAGAAATAAGTGCCCAAACCATTTAGTTATCCTTAGGGGACATTTTTACAATGTTCTCACTAAAGATTTAAGCACTAGAGGTAAAAAATGGCCCAAATTGAATAATTACAGGTGGCATTGATAGGAATCCTTTTGTTGAAACTACAAAGAGAAAAAAAGGAGACGATACCATCTCTTAATTTTTCTGCAAGAAGATGCAATGTTGAGCTAAGTCTTATAAATTGTTATACACCAAGATAAAATAGAATAAGACACTACAAGCTAGCTGATTATTTGATATACAAAAAAATAAACTAAGAAAAGTGGTGTTGACATCATTGAATGATGGTGGGGACCAATACTTTATTTTGTAGAGAAGATGTTCCATCTTGACATTGGTTGGAGGAAGGAATATACTCAAATGACTCTCATCAATGTACTCATTCCTTTCTGTATTTAATAAAAGAAAATGAAATTTCCACATTCTTTAGGTTTTTCACTATTTGTACTGGGCATGTTTGTGAAAGCTGTAAATTAAGGAACCCATTTTGTTTTCGGTGCACTCAACAAAAGATTTCCAATTAAAAAACATTGAAGAAGAAGAGAAAGAAATAGAAGGAAAAACAAGGAAAAGAAGGTAAACCAGGTTAAGTTGATGAGAAACAAGAGGAGAAAGGTGAGAGGAATGAGGGAGAGAAAGGTGAATGGTATGCCAAATAGAAAGATGGAAGATGTAAGTGAGATAATGTGAAGGGGAAGAGAAAATTAGCAAACAATAGAATTCAAAATGTAGTTTGTGTAGATAACACTTTTTGTTCCTAGTTGAAATTCAATGACACCCATGGTTCAAATTTGAGTAATTTTCAAGAAGAGGAAGGTCATTGTGCCCATAATAATTTCTACAAGAAAGTTGGAAGAAAACAATACAAAGAAAAGGAAAGTTTCTCAACTGATGGTAGACAAAAAGATCCAAAGAAGACAAAAATAGCTTACCTAAATTTACTATAGATAAGGAAGATAAATTTTTATCACATAAAGTAGAGAAAAATGACCAAATTGTATTTGTCACATGGATTACCTTGTCTTTCCAACATATTGTAGGCACTTACTTGAAAATAAATAAAGGAATATTTTCTTCAACACCCACCTATATTCATAGTTGTAGGATATGCCTTCCCATGTGAAGCATTAGTCACTAAATGAATGGTAGAAAGAATGTTGCACTTGAATGCCCTATTAGACATGACAAAAAAAATAACTGAAAAAATAGAGGCAAGGGAACAACATAATAGATAGCTTATACCTCCAAGCATAAAAAAAAAAGTGTTCTCTATACCTATAATTTGTATGATCTTTTGATTCACAAGGGAAAATACTTGTAGTGGGGTTTTCTAATTCGACTTAATTATCAATGTCCATGGGGAAAGTTTAAAAAACAATTAGAAGTCTCCTTTGCATGACGAGGAAGAAGCCCTCCTTGCTAGCTACAATATGAATGTGAGGTCGAAGACTTCAATAATCATGACAAAATTGTCAACTATCAAAGCAGTCTACAACAATGCTAATCTTGAGACTTTTGTTTCAATTTTTGCGTCTTCTCTTTGGTTAAGTTCTATGAAAGTAGTGTTTTGCACAGTATCCAGCTAACTTACGATCATCTTCATCAATTTTTTAAAAGTAATTATTAAAAGTATACATCAGTGGAGGACAATGAAATATTTTGATTGGTTGTAAAACAAACTAGTAATAATGGGTTAAGTCCAAGCCTAAGCAATATTTATCTACTACGACAAGAACTAAAAATCAATACATATGTTGTCAAGAGAATGAAACAAGAATGGAGTTTGTTGGCTCTTTGTTTATAATCCATTTCATCATTTCTCCTACTACAAGCGTTGTTATATTAAATTTATTAATGATTCTATTGATTGAAAATCACTAAATTCTTGGGTATCACTATTTTAAAATATTTTGGATATTCTAATTCTAATTATTCTCTAGAAACATTTTATATTTTAATGCAATTAAAGAAGAACACAAATGACAATTGATAAAATAAACTGTTAAAAAGATTTTATTTTTTTTTATAAATATATTGAAATAGTGTCATTGAACTCCTAAACTAAATTGGTTGTTAAAGGTATCTTGATATTGTGACCTTTCACATATTAGCATCAACAAGGTTGTATTGAGTTAATTTCACATAAAAGAAGGTCAATAGATTTATCAAATACATTTGTCTTATAAATAGGATTTCCTACATATGCTTTTCTAGAACAACCTATTACTTATTACTCATATCACATGAGCTACATGTAATAGAGAGATTCATAATTGGAATGGAATTATCTTTATTGGTGAAAACACTATATCTAGATGTATGCATCTTCCTTTTTTAAATGAATGATATTAATAAAAATTAAAATCACTTCAATGTTTATAAATAACATCAAATTATTTAGGTGCATTATTAAAAATGCATATTCATGTTGTACATTGTCATACCTGGTACATTATTTTGTTTATTGAAATAAGTTGCATTTAGTGAACTCACAGTAGAACCTTAATTTGGATACCATATACAGATAAACTTATTTTTTTTCCATTTGGACATGCCTCATTTTTTTTTTTGTTGGGAATCTAGTTTTGTTAGGAATGAGAAACTTTTGTTCTTGAGACATTTTATGGTGGAGCAACAACCTTCTTTCAAAGGAAAAAGAGAAAGACATGTTCTCATTAAATATTTTAATCACTTGAATATCTGTCCTCATAAATATTTCTTTTGTGATATGCCATCGGAGAACTCTCTAGACTTCATTTTTTATGTATGTTTGAGGCTATGTAATAAGACTAATCTTCAACTATTATTGATGAGCAATTAGAGTTTTAATAGGCCATACACTAAAATCTATAAGTTGAGATATTTTGGGATAGTATAACATATGGTAAAACTAAATCACTTTAATCAGGATTAATTTTTCCTTTGCTCCTAAGAGTATTACATATTGAAAAAATACAAAAAAATCTAAAAAGAAAATAAAATATGTTTCAGCATAGTAAAAAAGTTTAGAACAACATATCAATTGAAAATTCATGAAAGAAACAACAACAAATGAGAGTACCTTTCTACCGACCTTATTTGGTTTAGAAAACCTTTTAAAAGAAATTTGACGATGGCCAAACACAAAGGATAGTGGATAGCTTAAGTAAGTGTTGAGAACTTGTCGATAGCTCGGTAAAACATAAAATGCAAAAAAAAAACAATTTATATTTTTGACGTCAGATTAATTTAGGAATTTTTGAAAGACTATAGTTTATAGGGACTAACAACCATGTGAAAACATATTTCAAGGAATAATGTAAATTATGTTTCACACTAATGTGTTCACATTTATTATTTAACTAACAAAGTAAAATATTATAAAATGATATTATATAAATATCTTGTAATTAAAAATAAATAAATTATAATTAAAAAAGAATAATAATAGAAATAAATGTCAACAGATATAACTAAATAATATGTAATATTACTTGATTATTATAATATATATATATATTTTTAAATTAAATATTTAAATATGTACAACATGTTTGTAAAGTGGATGTTTTATTTTTATAAATTTGGTCAAATAAATATTAATTTTTATTGAAAATTGGCAGTAGTCAACTTGTGTGTTGGGATCAAAACAATGTAATCTTAATAAAAATCCAACCTTCATAATAAAAATTTAAATTAGCATTCAATTAATGCATACAACTTAGATTGGTGGACTTGATTTTGAGCATACAACATAAATCAATTTTATAGAATCAATTTTTTTTTAATATTGTATATCATTTAATATACTTATCAAGTTTTCTAACAGCATTGTTCAATAGACCTATTTAATTCAATTCTAAATTGAGATTAAAATTACAATATTCAAAATGCATTTAAGATGTTATTCTTAAAAGAAATATTTGAACTATCTATTTACCAAAATAAAATGATAAGAATACACATGTAATTTTAATTTTTTTTTTATAAAATTGCAAAGATTAACATATAATTATATTATAATTGTATAAATAAATTATAATTTAAACCCAAAAATACCAATTTAAAAATTGTGATTTTTGAAAAAAACTAATATGATAGAAATATAATACTTTTATCATTAACTAATTAATTAAATAAATCATGAACCAATTTATTTTTAACCAAATTTAATATATTGATAATAAATGAATACATTCATTTGATACATGATATAGCTAAACAAAAGTTTGAAAATTAAAATGGTCGACAAAAAGAAATTAAAATGGTAGACCAAAAATCAAAATAAAGCAAAAACCAAAATTTGAAAATAGATAGTAAAGTAGACCAACAATGAAAAGTAAGAAAACAATCTAATAGACCACGTAATTAACACAATTGTCATTTGTTCATTCTTACAACAAAGTTTGGCTATGTACATGAAATAATAAGCTTTTATGATTTAGATAATAAATTTTAATTTAATGTGAAAGAAATTATTTCTAAATGGTTACCTGGCCAAAGTTGGGGTTCAATGGTACACATATTGATATTTATCATTTATATTGTACAGTACCATATTTTATATTAATGATACAATATAATATTTTTATTTATATAAAAAAGAATTCAATCATAGTGTAGCTAGGAATATAGATAAATGAATTTTGTGATAATTTAAAATAGAGAAAGAAATATAATATAGAAAGTTTATTAAAAAAATAATTGTTAACAATGATAGGTTCCAAATAAGAAGATGGTTTAAATGAAAATGATAATATTCCTTCCTTGACAAAAACTAATAATGGAAATTATTATGAGAGAAGTTGGAGGAAAAAGAAAGAAAAATAATCAACCGACAACTAACCATCACATATTAGCAACATAAACTCCTTTTTTGACTTTAGTAATTTGCGACTAACATTTTTGCAAATAATTTCATACTTTTCCCATATAACAATATGAGAAAAATAGAACAAGTTTTAATTTGAATTCAGAATTATGCTGAATTTTTTATACCATCGCTAGTGCTTGGTGTGTCATTAATATGACATCCCTAAAACACCTCACTGACCTTTCCTATGCTTCCACATTTTGGATAGACATCTCCATCTTGAATCCCTTATGTTGGATGTGTGTTTTCATATTAAAAAGTAGTTTAAAATAGGTGACTTGTCCAAGAGGAATAATAGCAAAGGGATAGAATCACTATTTGTCGATTAACAACCCACAGACAATAAAAAAAAAGAAGCTACAAGAGTTCAACAACCTCTATCAAACTACCTACAATTGATTGTAATAATGTTGTAATAATCTAAACTATCAGCATAATAATTCATATTTAAAGTAGTAGCTAAACTAATGGTAACCATGTCCATAGTTTGAAGAGTTTTCATAAAAGTAGTCACATAGGGTCTGCACCTATAGAAAAAAATAAAATAAAATAAATAATAGCATAGAATGAGGTTGAATGCTCATTCTTTCTTCTCCTCCAAGGGGTTTGTTTCGCTAGTAGCATATCCAACCAATCATCTACAAGCATGTTGGAAGTCGAGCCTCTTGTATTGGAAGCATGTTGTAGCTTGGTGTAGGATAGGTAAATTAGTGATTTAAATTATAAGATAGATGGTTGGAATGCTTAGTGATCATTTTTATATTTGTATAATTTTATGTTTTTATAACCTAAGCGATAGTAAATTATATTATTTTTAATATTCAAGAAAATTTAAACTTGGCACTATTTAAATATCTATGATATGATTTTCAATTGAGTAAAGGGCATTTTTTACTATGTTAGAATTTCCATATTTTATTTTTAGCTTTTGGAATTATTTAAATTAAATGTGACAACTAATTAAATAACCCTAACACAACCAAGTAAGTATTGTGATACTAAGATTACCCTTAGATGTTGTTAGCTTAAGTCTATTGGATGTCCTTGTTGTTCCAAACTAGTACTGAGAGTTGGACTAAATCAATAAAAACTTTTAAACTGATTAGTTGAGCTCCTAATTGTATAAACTTTGATACTAGTTTTCTAAGAAGTGAAAAAAAAAGAATGTTACACTATAAAATCATATAAGCTCACACACAAATTCATACATCAATAACACATGATTTTTGTACATGAAAACCCTTAGTGAGAGGATGAAAATCATAGTGGGAGTAATATAACCACTAGCCTTTTAATGCATGTAAAAGGTTTCCTTGTTAGAGGCTAAAGTTGTTCTATCTGGTAACACATTCTATTAGGAATGTTCATAACCTATGAAGATTAAAAATCCTTGTTAAAGCTACATGGTAAGAGGATTTGTAGACACTCCTTCTGGGAGGTACCTTTTGAAAATATTTACAAAATCTTACTATTGAAGCTTGCCTGGCTAATGGCTTACAAATAGATGTATTTTAGGGGGAAAAGGGAGATAATTTAATAGGATGTAGAGCTCCACTTTTTTCCACTAAAACATTCAAAGTATATGTGAAGGGAAAGAGATAATCTCCAAATATTATTCCTCTTTGCCAAATTAGATTAGCAAGGCCTAAAGGAAAGGTGTGTCATTACTCAATTTTAATTGTAAAGAAAAATGTAATATAAGAAAATACACTCTTTGGCCCGTGTGTGATAATGTGTATGTAATATTGAAGTAATTGATTAAATATTGTAGATCTAGATGTTAAGTGTATAAAATCATCCCAATTAAGATATAGATCTAATATCAAGATGTAAAAGAGGATAAAACATGAAAGTCTCACCTTGAAATATGTAGTTGAATATTTATTTCAGCTTTGAAAAGTGTGGTTTTAGATCTATAAATGTGAATCTGATTGTAGATCTTTGGGAAAAATGAAAAACCTAGAAATTGATATTTTGGAAAAGTAGCATGTGAAATAGGTTGATCTGGTGGTAACTACATGAAATGACTCCTATGAGGTTGGTATGTTCCAAGGATACTATAATGAATTGAAACCAAAATCTTGCAAAGGATCTCAAGAAACTATTTTCATATTTGTGATTGCAATTCCACTACTTAGTTCCTTCACACGTAAAGTAAAGGTTTTTGTTATTTGGTGGATGAGGGCTTGCATTGATCAAGTCGCTGATTGAGGGTTAACCTTAAAATTGAGAAATGTAAATGTAAATGACTAAAACAAAATATATGTAAATTTTCAACTTGGTTTAAAAACCCTTGTTAGTATGGATTTTTCCTTCTTGTATGTTGTAGATGTTGAATTAGGTACATGATTATAGTCTATTTCCACAAGTTGCAATGGATCTACCATTACACATCTGGGAACCATGGATTTAAGTGTATATAAATGAATAAGATGATGAATCTATCAATTTAGATATCCTACCTTGATGTCCAAAAATATGATAGATCTTGAAGATGAATTCTCACAAAGAATCCTTCAACACCTAATGAAATCTCCCTTCCTTGAATGCTTGAACTCCTTGAATGAAAAGTATAAGTGAAACTCTCATAGAAGTATTAGATAAGTTTTTTGAAGTGCATAGGTGTGAAATAAAGCCTCCAAGTCTCCTTGTATACTAGTTAATGGACAGGAAAACAAAACAAGTTGATCAAAAAGTAATTTAGTTAACTAATTAAAACATTGAGAGTTTTCAAGCTCTGGGCCTCACAATCCCTAAGAAAGGGGTTGACCTCCTAGGGCTAGGTTGACCTAATTTATAGAAGCAGGAGAAAGATAACCACATAAAGGTTAGGAGATATGTAAAAATATTTAGGAAGAAGGTGGAAGAAAAGAGGGAAATGGGAGTAGTGAGTATGTGTCCTTTTATGGTCTAGGAAGTCACTATGAGATGGGTTCTAATAGATTTGTAAAGACAAGTGTGTCCATTTTAAGACATTACATTTATCCCCCACTTTAGCTAGAGTATGAGTTGCCTTAAACTCGTAGTAAAGTAGATCAAAAGAAAAGAGAAAATTTATCATGACTTAGGAAACAAAAAAATCATCAAGCCCCCGAGGGAATTAAGTATTTATCAAATCCAAAATCACAATAAGGGAGATGGTACTAAAAAGGGGTGTACTTACTTTCCTAATAAGGTTTGTGTGCCTTATTTTTAACCACACAAGAAAAGAAAAATGAAATAGGGGGAAGGTCTCAAAAGGGGATGGCGTTGAATGGTCTAGCAAGTGTGTATGGAATGCTAGTCAACCCACCAAGGATGAATTGAAGGGTCTAGCAAGTGTGTGTGACATGCTACTCAATCCATTGAAATATTCAACTTCACGGGAACTCCATGTCCTAAAAAGATTAATCAAAACAATGATCTAATCATAAGGATGTGTGTGTCCTTATGGATCAAAAACAAGAGTAGGCTTCATAGATTGTTAGTAGTCAAAAGAAGGGTCAAAAAGAAATAATTGAGCCTCCCAAACTATTAATAGTTTAGAGAGAGGTCCAAAGAGACCAAGTCCCTAGGAACTATCAGTAGTTCCATGAAACTAATAGTGCATGGAAGTAAAGGGAGAGAAAAATGAAGAAAAATGAAGTGGAAATGCATAGATTTGGGGATAAGTCATAAAACATACTAGGTATACAAGACCTAAATACTCTAAGCTATACTTAGAATACCTATTTGCTACTCCATGATAAAAATGAATAAGGGGAGTGTATGCCTCCACTTTAAAGTGACTACAAACACCTTAATAGGAGCAATAGATTTAAAGAAAACATATATACGTCCACTAAGAAGAACAACATGTCAAGGGAAATGGACACAAAACAAAAGATATAACATGAAGTGATCTACTAACTTTAGGGTTAGCATGACCATAAGATAATATGTAATATTATAACAAGTATGCAATTTTTAGAATATTTGGAATAACAAATTAAACACTTGAAACTTCAACAAATTTAACGCAATAACTCATTGAGTAAAATAGTTCACAATAATCCAACATAGTCATTCCATTTTGACTCTCTGTTTTATATGTGTTGACTTGCACAAACTTGTTAGTGTCAATAATAAACTTACACTAAACTTACACTTAAAAATAGTAAGTAGCATAAGAACACAAAAACATGCACACCATGTTTGACACCTAGATTTAACATTGAAACCCAATTTGGGAAAAACTACCAGTAACATGCTACCATTGTTCACTCTTCTAAAGTGAGCTATGTTAGGAGCCAACTCTTTTAAAGGTTAAAAAAGGCATTTTTAGGTGCAACCCTATTAAAGCATCTAATTACCCTACTAGGAATGGCTTTGTTAGAGGACTTAAGAACATTCCATTAGAATGTCACCTTGATTAAAGGATTTACAAATGACTATTAGGTCAACCTTTTTAAATAATTTTTAATACTTTGACAATGGTTAGAAAGTAATGGAAATTATTTGATTCAATAACATTTAACTCACTTTGAAAATTTAGAACTATGTTCTACTCAACTTTGGTTCATTTATTGGACTCTATCATTCTCATCATCTCGGATCTACTTGGCAACTCTTCAAGCAATCCTTCACCTTCCAAGCTTTGCATTTCTCCTTGAAATTATGGTCACCAATTGTCTTTCTAAATTTCCAATCCAAGAACCATCTAAAACATACTAGATGCCTCTTGAAACAAGTAGATTTGATCTTTTTTTCTTAATTACAATCGTAGATCTTAGGGTTTATGATTACATCCAAAACATTCAATGAATCATCCCATCTTCTTCTTCTTCTTCTCTTCTTAACACTTCTAGAAACGTCTCCTCAAATATTATCCTTTGACTGCTCAACTAATCCTTTCCTTGCATTAAATAATAGAGCTCATCAACCCTTATCATCAAAACATTTTTCTTATTACAATATTTTAACTATGTAGGCCACATATCTTAATTTTTTCATAAAATTTTATTTTTCTCTCACTCAATCATCACTATGTTCTTATTCTCATTTCTTCACTAGATTACTCAATTATCACTAAATTTTCTTTCTCAGTCATCACTTCACAACTTGGTCAATGCTATCAC
This sequence comes from Cupressus sempervirens, assembly GCA_028749045.1. Taxonomy (NCBI): domain Eukaryota; kingdom Viridiplantae; phylum Streptophyta; class Pinopsida; order Cupressales; family Cupressaceae; genus Cupressus; species Cupressus sempervirens. Next base: position 357,190,007 of record CM053789.1, read on the forward strand.
TCAGTAATCTTTGTCACTTGGCCAATACAGATACTCAACCAACACTATTTTGTTCGGCAATGCTTAAGTTCCTTAATCTTCTGCTTCAACTCCTTCATTGACCATGAAATACTGATACTCGGTCAAGCTTATCCTTTTGACTTGTTTCAACTCTTAGCTTCTTCTAATTGTCTTCTACACTTCATGTATTAATTGAACAACACATTATCTTGTCAAATACTAACTTATCAAGTGCCCATTGTACTTCCATATCACTCATACATCTCAAGTCAAACATCTAGTTGATCATCTCATGATATCTTCTTTTCAAATCCTCTTCATCAGTCCAATGATATGGCACTCTACATTGTTAGTGAATGTCTCTCCATTAGGTTTGACATCAATGGAAATATAACAATCATTCCAATTAGGCTCTCAATAATTGTAGCTCCAACATATATCATCATTCCCGAAAGGAAGTAGAACTATAACACAATGGAGGAAAATACACTTAAGATTTATGAAGAAGAATCTTTTTGGGCCAATAATATTGAGACCAAAAATAATATGTGCTACCATCTCATAATAAACCAAGAATACTATAAAACATCACAACATAACAAGTAACAACATATAGAATAAGAGAGATACAAATAGAAGAATATGTATGACTGGTTTGATTGCTTTATCCTCTTGTGCTTAACAAAGCAACAAGATTGTCTAAAGAAATAATTAAAACATATAACAAAAAGCACAACACAAGGGGAAAAATAAAAAAAGAATTCAAAGAATACCATGCTAAATGAAGTCCACTTCAAGCATTTTGCATCCCCCTCCCCCCCTCACCTATCATAGTTAGAAATTTTAGAGGAAGGATGGTGACTGATGAGAGGAACAACATCCAACACAGTAGGAATCATTGATAGTTCCAAGAAAGGACTCTGATGGGAGTCACTATTCTCGTCACTAGAAGTGATAGTAAGATGCTTAGAAAGCATGTTAGGAAAATTATAATCCATATCAAGTATTTCTTGATCAATATTAACATGTTCATTGTCAAGACTCTCTTCCATATCGAGATTAGTATAATCTAAAACACAAACATAATCATCATGTTTATCCATTTCCATAGTCTTTCATTGATTAGATTCCTCCAAAGGCTCCAGTATAGTTTGATCAAAGACAAGTAAGGGAAAAGATAAAGATGTAGGTTAAGAATTAAGAGAACAAGTGTTAGCCTTAGCTTTAGCTTAACAACTCATGTGATGCTAATGAGCATGTTGATTATGAATAGTTTTGTAAGATAAACTAGAGGATTAGGATAAACTACAATAGGTTCTGAAGAAAGAATGACAATGATGAGAGCATGAACCACAACCAAAATGAATGGAACAGGAAAAGGAAAATATTATTATCAGAAGTGATATGCTATTACATTCAGTACAAAGAAAATAGACTCAAAGATATGCCCTATTGGCTTACAATGGTTTGTTTCTAGAGAAAAAAATCCTCCTCATAGTACCCTCTCCCAAACTCCACCAAAAAATTGCCTTTACAATGCCAAAAATATTCTTAAGTAACACCAATTAGGTTTAGGGTTAGGAATAAATTCTAGAATATGCCATTTTGCATCCACCACCAAAACAAAAGGTTCTAGAAATCACGTTAGAAGTCGGTGTAAAATTAGAAGAATCCAAAAATTTGTAGTCCAACTTTTGGGAGGCATAACTTTTGATCCAGGACTCCGATTGATGAACCATTTACAATTTTGGAAAGCTCTCCAAGTTCTCTATAGGTATATGGAAAAGAAATTCCAATCCCCCATTTTTTGGTCTCATAAAAGGCTATTTAGTGCCTCAAACCTAACTTCGAAGTGCTCTTAGGAGGCCTCCAAGCAACTTCAAATTATAATAACTTCCAAACCGTAAAGCCTTTTGACCTGATTATTTTTCTAGAGTTCCTTAAATTATAATTATAATCATCCCTCCAACTTATATACTCTAACTCAACATAATTATGGCTCAATTACAAAATAACCTATTTTCTACATTGGCACATATTCCAAGGTGCTAAAAAACTCTAACCCAGAAAACCAATAGTGGAACTATGAGAGTTGGAACCTTTATTTGACCCAAATGGGTATCAAAAAATGAAAAATAAATAAATAGAAACTAACACTGAGCATATTTTTAGGTGATATAGGATTGCCCTTACACCACTGGATGCTCCTGCATTAGACACCCAGGTAGATTAAAAAGTGACCTTGTCACTTAATATCTGATAGAGGAAAACCCAAATGGTAAACCTCCATTGTGGATATTCAAGTTGAATCTTCTACTGGTTGTCCTTTCCACTTTACTAGGTATTCTACATACTGATAGTTTTTGGTACTCCAGCCCACATGACTATCCAAAATTTCTTCTATCTCTTCCCTCTTAGAAGTAGGAATTGGACATGGCTCCAACAACAACTCCTCATCTACACCATCATCATGATATTATGTTAAGTCTGCAATATTAAAATAGGAGAAATGTGAATCCCATCTAGCAACTCCACCTCATATGCATTTCCTGAATCATGTTTCTTCAAAATTTGGCAAGGGCCAAATTTCTTCATTTTCAGCTTTTTGTAGGTACCCACTAGAAATCGTTCCTTCCTCAAGTATACCATAACCAAATCCCCAACTTGGAACTCCTTATGTCTCCTCTTTTGATCTGCCCTAGCCTTATACTATTGGGTCATCTTGGTAATATGTGCATGTACCTCCTCATTTAGGTTTTTGACATGTTCAAAAAATTCTTGTACCTCAACATTTGTCCTCTCCCCTAGCTCCATCTTCCTTAGCTCTTGTGTAGTCCTTGGACTACTCCCATACACAATTTGGAATGGTGATCTACCAATACTCCTATTTATAGAGTTATTGTAAGAAAATTTTTCTTGTGGTAGAATCAAATCCCATCCCTTAGGCTTATCTCCTACTAAACACCTCAGCAAATTGCCCAAAATCCTATTCACTACTTCAGTTTGTCCTTAGTCTGCAGATGATGTGCATAACTGAACTTTAATTATGTCTTTGACTTCTTCCACAAAGTCTTCCAGAAATACCAAAAAAAAATAGTATCTCTGTCAGAAATAATACTTTTTGACAGACCATGTAGCCTCAACACCTCTTTGAAAAACAAATCTACAATATGTACTGCATCATGAGTGTTGTTGCATGGAATGAAATGTGACATCTTGGAAAACCTATCAACCACCAAAAATATTGAGTCATTATCCCTTTGTGTCCTTGGAAATCCAAGAACAAAATCCATACTTATGTCCTCCCAAGGCTTCGATGGAACATGCAATGGATGATAGAGTCCAGTATTATGACTAAATCCTTTGGCTACTTGACATACTTGACAACTCTACACAAATTTCTTCACATCCTATAACAATTGAGGCCAAAAATAATGTTCTCTAATAATGGCAATGGTTTTATCTTGACCAAAATGTCCCACCATCCCTCCACTATGTTTCTTCTTAATCAAGTTCTCCCTCATAGAACTCCTTGGAATACACAATTGATTTCCCTTGAAAAACATACCATCCTAAATCAAGTAATCTAGCCACTTGGTCATGTCTAGAGTAATAGGTTCTTTGCAAGCCTTCCATGCCTCTACAAAATCAAGATCCTTAGGGTATAGATTCTTGAGTTCATCAAACCCAACCACTTCAACCTACATTATTATTAGCAACAATTGTCTCCTACTTAATGCATCTGCAAACCTACTAGACCTTCCACTTCTATGTTTCAATACAAATGTATAGGTTTGCATGAACTCTACTCATTTGAAATGTCTCTAATTCAATTTACCTTGGCTATTTAGGTACTATAATGCCTGGTGGTTAGTATACAAGAAAAATTCTTTTGGAAACAAATAATACCTCCATTTCTTTAAGGCCTGAACTATTGTATAGAACTCTTGGTCATAAACATAATACTTCTTCTTTGCATCATTCCATTTTTCACTAAAATAGGCAATAGGTTTCCTTTCTTGGCTTAACACAACCCCAATAGCACTACCACTAGCACCGCAATCCACCTAGAATACCCTGTTGAAACTAGGAAGTGCCAACATAGGTTGCTCTGTCACCTTCTTCTTCCATAATTCAAAACTCCTTGCAACTCTTTTAGTCCACTTGAACACTTTTCTATCCCCCCTAATTGTTTCAGTTAGGGGTGCACATATGCTACTGAAATTCCTAATGAACTTCCTATAAAAACTAGCTAGACCATGAAATGACCTCACCTTAGTAGCAGACCTTGGAGTAGGCCATTACAAGATCACCTTCATGTTCTCTAGGTCCATTTTGAGACCTTCAACTGATACAACAAACCCAAAATAGACTAACTCCCTTTTGAAAAAGCTACACTTCTTCAAATTAATCAAAAATTTCTCTTCCCTCAACCTTTCAAGGACACTACAAATGTGCAATAAATATTCATCCAATGATTTACTAAAAATCAAAATATCATCCAGATAGACAATAACAATTTTTTCCAAAAATTTCTTTAGTACCTCATTCATAAGCCATATGAAGGTGCTTGGTGCATTAGTTAGTCCAAAGGTAATGGCTAAGCACTTGTATAGAACCTCCTTGGTCTTGAATGTAGTCTTCTACTCGTCTCCCTCTTGTTTCCATCTTTGGTGATAGCCACTCTTGAGATCTATCTTTGTGGAGCTCATGATCTATCTTTTTGAATTATTGAGCTCCACTCAAATAATCCATAAGATCATCCATTCTTGGCAAAGGAAACCAGTACTTGATGGTTATTCTATATATAGCTTGAGAGTCTATACACATTCTCCACTCTCCATCCTTCTTTGGTGCCAACACTATAGGTACTACACATGGACTTAGGCTCTCTCGAATCAAACCTTTCCTCAACAGCTCTTGAACTTGTCTATTTAGCTCCTCAGTCTTAGTAGGAGTCATCCTATGGGTAGACTTGTTAGGAAAACTAGCTCTAGGGACTAAATCTATTTGATGACTGATTTGCCTTACAGGTGGCAACCCTTCTAGAACATTATCAGAGATGAAATCTCCATACTAACTTAATAGAGCTGAAACTTCAAGTGGAATTTCACTACTACCTTTCTTATCTTTTCTAGGAATCAAAGCATAACACATATGCTAATGTTTCATGCCATCCAGAAATTTGCTCCCATCAACAAGACATACCCTAGCACTACTACATATCTTTTCACCATCCTTTATAAAAGGCTTCAATTTGTGGTGAACTCTATCCTTTGTCAGAGAGTATGTATTTTCATGACCATCATGTACAATATGCTTGTCAAACTGACACAACCTTCCCAACAATAAATGACAAATATCCATTGGATTGATGTTATAGAGAACCTCATCATGGTAACTCCCAATCTTGAACTTTACCAAACATTACTCATTAACCAGGACCTTATGATCATCCTACACCTAAGTAATCTGATAGGGTGTTTCTCCCTTTTAAGCTTTAGCTTTGAGACCATCTCCCCTGACACCAAGTTGTTAGTACATACACCGTCAATAATCACATCACACCACTTACCCTTACACTTGTACTTGGTACAAAATAAACTCATTGTTTATCTAGGTTCAGCCTCACCAGTCAGTAAGACCCTTTCATTAACTAGAACCTCTCCTCTTTCTACATCCTCTTAATGTGATGATTGTGCATCATCATCTACATGAGCAACCCTTTCTTGACCATCAACTATCCTATCTATCCTTCCTTGGCATTGAGGGCAGTCGAAGGCACAATGAGTTGCTTCATTGCAATTAAAATAGGTAGCACAGAAGCCTCCTCTTCCTAAACCTTGTCTGCGACCTCTACCTCTTCCTCTTTGATCTCCAATGTTTTGATCATGGGAGTGGTTGAAACCCTCATTCCTTTGGTTTTGGCTAGTACCCACATCTTCATTTTTCTTCTAGTTCTCATTTCGGCCTCCAAATGACTTGTCACCACCCATTCCTCCTTGAATATGCCCTCTTTTCCTTCCATCAAAATTTTTTTTTAGCTTCTCCTCAACTCACAAGGCAAACTAGTATGCCTCTTCAATGCTAGTCATTCTAACCAGACTTAACTCCTCCTAAATGTTAGGTCTTAACCCACTAAGGTAATAGAAAACCTTCTCCTTGTTTTCTTCTACATGCCCCACCCTAATAAGGACTCAATAAAATTCCTCTATGTATTCCTAGATAGATTTTCCCACTTGTTTTAACCCTTGCATCTTCTTGAACAAATCAAGCTCGTAATCAACAAGAATGAACTACTCCTTTAGTTTGTCCACTATGCAATCCAATCTTGTGATTTTCTCCTTTCCTCTTCTATTTTTTCCTTTCATTTTGGCCTTCACAAACTTAACCCTATTAGGGTCCCCGATATCCTCATACTCAAAATATTCCTCTAGCTCATTGATCCAGTCAATCAACTCATCTAGGTTTAGATTTCCTGAAAATGTACCGACATCAATTTTAGGTCTTTTTCCAAGCTTGGAAATGGCCCTAAAAAGCTTCTCCTCTACCTGGTTTAGGACTAATCTATCTCCTTCCTCTTCCTATCCAATATTTTGTTCTTCTTCATTTTCTTCCTCACTTTCGTCACATACAACAACATTCATCCCTCTATAGATCTCCTCCAGCAATGTGTGGACTTGTCTTTGGAGGGCTCTAACCTTAGGAGTACTAAATCTAGCCCTTCCACTATGCTCCCTTCATGGAGGCATCTTCTTGTATCAGATCTATAAACCACACAGTCCTGGTGCAAACTACCTCACAGTCAGTGCTCTGTCTACACACTCAGGAAAACCTACTCTAATACCACTTAATGAGGGCATGAACCACAACCAAAATGAATGCAGCACGAAAAGGGAAATATCATTATCATAAGTGATATGCTATTACATTTAGTACAATGAAAATAGACTCAAAGACATGCCCTACAAGCTTATAATGGTCTAATTTTGGAGCAAAAATCCTCCTCACAGTACCCTCTCCCAAACTCCACCAAAAAATTGCCTTTACAATGCCAAAAATGTTCTTAAGCAACCCCAATTAGGTTTAGGGTTAGGAATACATTGTAGAATATGGAATTTGGTATCCATTTCCAAAATAGAAGGTTCTAGAAATCACCTCACAAGTTGGTGTCAAATTAGAAGAATCCAAAAATGGCAGTCCAACTTCTTGGAGGCATAACTTTTGATCTGGGACTCTGATTGACAAACCATTTACATTTTTGGAAATCTCTCCAAGTTCTCTATAGGCCTATGGACTAGTGTTGCTTGTCCCCCATTTTTTAGGCTCATACGAGGTTATTTAGTGCCTCAAATTTGACTTTGAAGTGCTCTTAGGAGGTCTCCAAGAATCTTAAAATTGCAATAAATTTCATACCGTAAATCCTTTTGACCTGATTCTTCTCTAGAGTGCCTTAAATTACAATTATAATCATCCCTCCAAATTAGACACTCTAACTCATCATAATTATGGATGAATTACAAAATAACCTATTTTCTACATTGGCAGGTATCCCAAGGTGCTCAAAAACTCTAACCTAGAGAAAAAATAGTGGAACTATGAGAGTTGGAGCCTTTATTTGACCCAAATGGATATCTAAACATGAAAACACATTAAATCAAAACTAAAACTAAGCATATTTTTGGGTGATACGGGATTGCCCTTACACCACTAGATGCTCCTACATCAGACAACAACATCGAGTCTAGTCGTTGAAGGTATAGATGTGGAAGATAATTCATGTTTAGAAGTGGAAGGGATAGATGAAGTATGCAATATAGGCATAGGGAGTGACCCTTAGGAAGGCTAAGCTCAAGAACTATGTCTACCTTATAGCATTTATAATGTTGATAAAGATGATCAAGATGAATAAGTGGTTTTCTAGGAAGAGATGATCAATAGAAATCAATCTTAGCACAATCTTAAGGATTGAAAGGATTATAAAGGGAATTATTAATGGTGATAATATCTCAATTATAGGAAATTAATGCACTTATGGATAGGAGAAGCTTCAACTTGTATGGAAGAAAGCCATGAAATACCAAGCTTAACTTGAAATTGATCAAAAGTAGGAATAAAAAGAAAGGTAGTGTAAATAACCTTTTCTACAAGAACAAAAGGGAGAGTGATAGAACCTTGAGGATAATAAATAAAACCATTAAAATTTTGAATCCATATAGGCATTGTATCACATGTATCTTTATATAGTCATTTGTTAAAAATGTTATCTTCAGTAATCACATTCATAGTGGAAGAGGATGAATAAAAAGACCATGTGAAGGAATATGAGAAACTCTAACAATAATGTAAAGAGGATCATTAGCTCTTTTAAACATGCCAAACTGACTAAAGGTAATAGGAGGTGTTCTCTTAGGTTCAAGTGGAGAAGAAATAAGAGGTTGAGGTTGACACTCAATATGATTAACCACATGATTATCCCCTTCAATCTTATCATCATAACTAATTTCAGATGAAGAAGGTTGATTAATGACATTTGTTGAATGTGAAGGGAAAGGGTTGGTATAAATCTACAAGTTTTGATTAGGAGGTGTAACAAATTTGTTTGCATTATTAACTTTAGCATCAATAGATATAGCAATAGAATCAATAAGGTCCTAAATATCATTCTTCAAAGGATAACATCTTTGAGTATCATGACCAGGTTAATGATGGTATTGAAAAAAATCATTTGAATCAAATTACTTAGGCATTGGTTTAATAGTGTCAATGGGATGAATGTGAGGAAGTTTTAGAATTCTAGCATGAATTTTTTGACCTTATGGCCAAACTAGTTGTCAATTAGTGCCGAAACAGTTAGTCATTTGGTTGATTACATTTTTGCCAAGCACCATATAGTAAACCTTGCAGACATTATAAATTGAGCAGAGAATAATGGAATGTAAACCAAGCAGAAAGTAGTGTTGACTGAGCTGAAATAGTAACCAAGTTATTGCAGTGTCAATCATGTTCTTCAATGTTTTCCAAGTCATCAATGTAAACTGAGTTCCACGCCTGCTCTTGAGTGAACAATGTGGACCAAGCACCAATGTCAATTGAGTGCCAGAGTTTTCCAATTTCATTATGTTTTTGAGTATCAATATATCACTCGAGTGGTCTTCAAAACTCAAGTGTCGACACTAAGCTGACTAGGTGAAGATTGTTTAATAAGGTATTGTAGCCGATTCCATAAGGTAATTATTTGGATTGGTATAAATGTGATATATCTTGTCAAATCCAAATGAGAGAGTTTGAAATAAGAGAATATGAATATGAAGATTGACTAAAGGCTACAAGTAGTATAAGTGGAAAAGCAGAGTCTCATCCATCACATTAAGGTGATCATTCTACATCAAAGGAATCTCATTTAGATAATCGAGTTGCAAAGCATTGATCAACTACTAGATCATCCTAACAAGTGCATCAATCAAATCCTCTAATAAGGTGGACTTAACAGTCTTAGGAAAATTCTCCAAACCAAGTACATACTTTATTGTATTATATAAATCCTTTTGCAAGGTGGACCTAACAGTGCTTATTGCTCTTGATAGGGAAGATCATCTTATAATGTAGTACTAAAGCTTGTGGTTATCATCCCCACCCTAGTTTTACTTTCTATTTGGAAGGTTTCTGGGTTACCAAATATTGTGTCAAGTGTTATGAATGTTTAATTGCTTTCAGTATTTCATGCATGCAATTAGATTAAATTAGTTTTAAAAGGATTGAATGGTGAATTGAAGTATAAGTTTTAATGGTTCCTGATTCACCCCTCTCCTCTCAGTGACCTAGCCTACTCTACATTTCCAAGAATTGGTATCAGACTTAAGTTCTCACATCAAAAGTTTAGCAGCTTGAGAAAAGATCAAAGGAAATGAAAGTGTACAAATTGGAGAAAGCTACTGAAAATGAAAATTTGGATATGCAATTGGCCATGGAACAATTCAAGAAAATGAAGGAACAAATCTTTAAATCCTTGAAAGAAGGAAAGAACTAGCAACACAAATGAATGACAATCTCTACATAGAAGAACAGATTGAAGGTATTTTCTAAGATAGAAGCTTAGATGAAGCTAATGGAACAATCAAAGATCTACTTGAAAAGAATCCACTCTACATGAATAATTTAGAAAACTAAAAAGAGAGCAAGAAATTTAGTTAGTCAGAATGTGTGAAAGCATGGAACAAAAGGACATGGAAAAATAAAAGAAAATATTTTTAATTGAAAAGATAGAAGAAAAGGATAATGAAATTTATCACTTATCTCTTTAGCAAGCAGATTTGATAAATCAACTCAATTTTGTAAATCAAGAACTTATCAACTTGAGGACAGATAATACAAAATTGCAGAATGATCTCAGCATAGAAAGGAAAACCAACGAAAGAATGATGAAATATCAAGAAAGAATGAATCAATTGAATTAGAAATCTCAATTTAGACACAAAGGCAAACCAGGATTAGGCTATACAAATGAAGGTGAATCATCAAATCAAAGAGCTCAAAAGAACAAAAAGCCTACATCTAATCATTGTGGAAAGATAGGGCATACATCAAACAAGTGTTGGAGAAATGGTAAATCAAAATTTAGTGGAAAATGTTACAGTTGTAAAAAATAAGGACATAGAGCGAGTGAATGCATAGAGAAAACCAAGTTTGAAGGAAAATTTTTCAAATAAAATAAACAAGGGCACAAATCTTCAAAATGCAAAACTAAGAGATGGAATCCAATAGAACAAATTATGAAAGTTGTCTTTGGTTGGGATTATTACACATGGTGCATATGTCACTTGTGTGGTGAGCATGGACACATTGGAGAAAATTACATAAGAAATCACATGAGGAAAAGAGACCCTACAAAGAGATGATTTGTATGCGAAGAACTTGGTCATCTAGCCAAAAACTGAATGAACTAAGCTACAATTGAAGATGAAAAGAAAGCTAAGAAAAACAATATCAGAAATGGGTAAATAAATCTTTAGAGAATACAAGTCAAAGTCATGAAAGAGTTGACACCCGAGTCAATGAGTTGGGTGATTCAACCACTTCATGTTGATTATCCATGGAGATTACTAGAGCTATGATTCAAAAGAAACATCCTATATTAGTTCTAGTCGAGTAAGAAAGAAAATCAAAATCATCATTTTAGATGCATTGGTATCACCAAGTTGAATGACAATTTGAGCCAAGTAACTTAGATATAACCAAGAAAAAGTTGGGTTGCATGACCTAATCGAGTTTGGAAACCTAACTGAGCTTGTGCTTACCGAGTTGAAGATCGAATATATTAACCAAGCATCTCATATGTACCTCGTTGAAGACTTAGCCAAGTATTTCATGCCAACCAACTTAAATAGGCTATCACTGAGCTGTCTATCATACAATGCATTTATGGTGACTTAAAGACAAATTTTGATTAAAATGAAGAATCAAAAGTTTTCATTTTTCATTTTGAATTTCAGAGTGAAAAGAGTAGAGGAATCCTAAGCCCCCAAGAAATTCAAAGTGAATTTGTCAATCCTCCCATCACTGAGCATTATGGGATCCTTATCTAGTAGCAAGGTCAAGAAGGGTTTCAAGATGTTAGTAAGGAACGTCATATGTAGAGCCCCGAAGTTCAAGCTTTGTCCTATGATTGCAGAGGAATTGGATCCAATCGATGCACACTCATAAATTCTACTGAGGGTACTGTTAGTTCATGAGATTGGATCTTTTTATCACTATTCAATTTAGGAATTAGGAACACTAGAGCTAAATCAATCATATGAGGCGTTGTGTTTGGATAGAAATCTCAAACTCGAGCAGAAACACCTAGAAGTGAAGAGGTTAACCCATATTCTGCATATGCCAAAGAATTTTTAAATCAAATGGATTAGGTTCATCTTAAGTCATGTTCATGATATGCAATTCTTGCTTGACCAACCCATCCAGATCATGAAGCAAATGATTCACAAGGTTACCAGATTTCCCGTACTTGATAGACCCAAAACAACCAAAACCCTAGGTTAGGTTGAGTTGGCAAAGAAGACTCTCGTCAAGTGGGATGGCATAGGAATGAATCTAAATTGTGTCACTAACATGGAAATTAAATTTGGTATTCATGTGATTGCACATAAGATATACAAATCTAGTCAACCAAATAGTGTTCCATGTGAAGTTGTCAACTTGGCTTTCAAGGTAGTCAAGAACAATCTTTCTATTGACCTCATTGAGTTGCAACTAAACTAGTTGATCAAAAACATAGAAAGCACTCAAGCATCAAAGACAAATCCATGTAAATTTGGTTCACTTTTAGTCTTCTTATTCTTTTATGTTCAAAATTTTCCCCCTTCCAAGGGTAATGTAGTATGGAAAAAGGACAAACCCATTGTGTATCAAATCAATGAGTACATAACTAAAATGGGAGACAACTTTAAAGGCATCATGGATGCATATTTTGGAAGTTTCAAGGATGCAAAGTAGATTCAAAATTCCTATGCAACTAGCAGAGGACTATGAATAGGAGATATATTCCCTTGTAGACTGTGATAAGGTACATATTCAAGTAGTTAAACCTAGACTTGCATGGGTAAGACCTCTTGGTTATGAGGTAAATATTAATGATACTAAGGAAATCATTGAGGCTCTTATCAATTTTCTTGTGGACCCCCAAGCACCTTATTTTGGAACTAATGAAGAAGCCAAAACCATGATTTCACTTGAAATCAAAATTCCTTAGATTCTAAAGAGATGAAGAAAGAAGATTTGAAAATAAGGTTTTGGAAAATGTGGCACAGAAGATTTCCATTGACCAAGTTGAACTGTCCACTTTTCTTATTTCTTTAGAGGGCACTATTAATAATGTTGTTTCCTTGTTTGTAAAATTAAGTGATACCACAAATTTTACCAAGGAAATCAAAGACAAGTTATCAAAGATTGATACTAGTCTAAAGGAAAGTGCAAACTAGTTGGCACTTGACCTTAATACTAGCTAAACACATTTTTTCAAGATCAAGTATCTAATTGACTTGCGGGCAAATTTATGAAGAGAAAATGCAAGAATTAGAGCTACACTATCAGATATTCAAAGTTTGATCATTCCAAACATGGATGTAATGCAGAAACACATTGTTCATGCAAAGACATTAATCCATGATAACAACTTTTCTATTGTTGATGTTATCAACTAAAGTTTAGATAGCTTTTCATACCTCTAAAGTTTTGCAAGAAAATTGGGACAAAACTATGTGTCTAATTTTGAAGGTACATAGCAATTTTCTCTCACATTTTGGTATTATATTGTAAAAATGCATTTTTGGCATTTATGTAAAAAATGGGGGAAATATCAAGATAGAAGGAACCTATGTATATAGCTACAAAAACAATTTAAAAAAATAAGTCAGTATCAACACAGTAGTCAAAATTGAGCTACAGACCAAGGTATGTTGATAGGGGGAGTTTTGACTCATCATTTTGAGTATTCAAACATTCTGGTATAATAAGTGTTTTTGTCACTAATGCCAAAGGGGGAGATTGTTGACCTTATGACCAGACTAGTTGTCAATTAGTGCCAATACACTTTTTCATTTGGTTGATTACATTATTGCTGAGCACCATAGAGTAAACCTTCTAGAAAGTGTAAATTGAGATAGTCATGGAGTATTAACCAAGTCGAGAAAAATGGAATGTAAACCAAGAAGAAAGTAGTGTTGAACAAGATGCAATAGTAACCAAGTTGTTGCACTGTCAACTGAGCTCTTCAATGTTTTCACAGTCATCAGTGTTAACCGAGTTCTATGCCTACTCTTGAGTGATCAATATAGACTGAGCAACAGTGTCATTTGAGTGCCAGAGTTTGATAAGTTCACTATGTTTTTGAGTATCAGTATATCACCTGAGTGGTCTTTAGAACTCGATTGTTAGCACCGAACCAACTAGGTGAAGATTGTTTAATATGGTATCATAGCCAACTCTAGAAGGTAATTATTTGGATTGGTATAAATGTGAGATATCTTGTCAAATCCAAATGAGAGAGTGTGAAATAAGAAAATATGAATATGAAGATTGACTAAAGGCTACAAGAAGTTTAAGAGGAAAAGTAGAGTCTCATCCATCACATTAAGGTGATCATTCTACATCAAAGGGATCTCATTCAACAAACTAAGTTGCAGAGAAAAAATTAACTATTGGTTCATCCTAACAGGTGCATAAGTTAAATCCTCTGACAAGGTGGACTTAATAGTCTTATATAGATTCTCCTAACCGAGTACGTACTTTATTGTATTGTATAAATCCTTTTACAAGGTGGACCTAATAGTCCTTATTGCTCCTAATAGGGCAGATCACCAGACGTGATCAATTATAAGCCTTAACATACCAACTTTATATTGCAGTACTAAATCTTGTGGGTATCATCCCCACCCTAGTTTTAATTTCTATTTGGAAGGTTTCTGGGTGACCAAATATTATGTCAAGTGTTATGAATCTTTTATTTATTTTAGTATTTCATGCATGCAATTAGATCAGATTAGTTTAAAAAGGATTAAATGGTGAATTGAAGTGTAAGTTTTAATGGTTCTTGATTCACCCGTCCCCTCTCAGTCACCTAGCCTACTCTACATTTCCAACATAATCAATTTATTCATAACCTCGACTAAAGGTTTAGATAATTGAGTGTACTTACAATTAGGAAGATACCCAAAGTAAAAAGTAGTCATGCCTTTAGATGTAGTAACCACTTGATGAGAAACTATATTGGTTGATTTGATTTTAATGAAATTATTAGGTTTAAAGAACTTGTTTGAAGTACTAGTAACATCAGTCTTATCACTAGAAACAAGATATAATCACACTTAAAGGAGTGGATACTTTTCTAGAAGTCATCAAAAGGTGGATCATATGTAGGTATGCTAAAAAGAGTGGTGGAATTCAAAATAGAAGGTTCAACAGGTGTAGAAGGAGGATGATGTCCTAATTCTTAAGCACATTTTGTCAAAGACTTAGTATGAGTATTAATAAGGTGAGATATACCATGCAAGATAGAAATGTTATTATCATCATTAATTAAAAGTTTCTTAAGAACCTCACTATAAAAAACAACTATTGGGATTAGGATGTTCTTTCATAAGACAAGTTTTTAATTTATCAAATTCATGAGAAAGCTTATCAAATTGTGAAGGAGGATTGTTTAAAGATTCATCTTCTATTGAAAAAAATTATTCAATTGTATTTTGTCTTTGATGTTACATAAAATTTCAAGCATTACCGAGAAAGTTAGTATTTTTCGAGCTCACTTGGGCATTGAAGATAGTTTCCAGTGTATGCCAAGTGTTTCATTGGCCACCAAGTTTAAAGTTAGTATCTACCAAGCTCACTCGAGCATCCAAGGAAAACTAGTGTTAACCAATCTCACTCGATTACCAAAGGAAAGTTGGCCTAGAACTAGTATTAACCAAGCTCACTCAGTTATCAAAGGAAATTTAGTTTAGGATGGATTAATAACCAAGTGAGCTCGGTTACCAAAGGAAAATATTTTCTAAGTTAGTGTTGATTGAGTTGGGTTGGCTAATGAAGGATTTTTATGTCACAACATATTGAGTCTATTGGATTATTTTGTTAGTTCTAGCCAATGTAAGGGTTGATTATTGAATGTTTAAAAGTGTATTTAAGCTAACTTGACAAGGTAGTTCATATAAGTAAAGGTCAAGTTGAGGATTGAATGTGTGAATAAATGGGATTGAAGAAGATGAATAAAGAAAGTAAATTGGAAGAATAGCAGAGTATCTGAGTTAACTGAGCTGCAAACAATATTCTAATCAAGGAGGATCAAGTAATCAAGCCACAAAAAAAATCTAGAAAAAAAAAAAGTCAGTTGCATCAACAATTAGTTCAAGTCATTGTTACTGTATAATAATTGTAGTAGTGAAACAAATCTCCTAACATAGTTAGCTTAACAAATATTTGCCAAATCCTCTAACAAGATGGAATTTCTAGATTGAAGTGTCTGAAGACTTCTACCAAGGCTATTCCTAATAGGTTATCTAAATCCTCTAATAGGGTCACACCTAACAGTGTGTTATGTAACCATTGACAAGGTTGGCTCCTAATAGGGCTCACTTTAGAAGAGTGAAAAATAACAGCTAGTTGTAATTGGTGGTTTTCCCAAATTGGGTTTCCACATTAAATCTTGGTGTCTCATGTGTTCATGTTATTTTCTTTATGTTTTCTATAACTAAGTTAATTAAGGTTAATCACACTTAATACCTTAAGATCTACATGTTCAGTGTTAAAAAAGTATCAGTACATATATTTAGTATTAACCGAGTGACAATTATTCTTAGTGTAAACCACATTACTATGTTAACTGAGTGTTCTTGTGCTAACCGAGTTGCATCAGTATATTCAGTTTTAATAGATTTTGGTTTTTTTTAATTGACATCTTAAGGGACCTAGATTTATTTTTATGGTAATCGATTCATCCCTCCCCTCTCATTTACTCCTCTTATATTTCCAACAATTGGTATTAGAGCATTTGGTGCTTACATATAAGGTTTCAAGGACCTAAGCTAAAGATCAAGATGTCTTACAGAAGGTAAATTCCCAAGTTAAACATAGATAATTTCAAAGCATGGTAGGAACTCATGAAGCTACATTTGGAAACCATTGGAGACTCAAGCCCAAAATAACTAGAAAACAAGTAAGTGGCACCTACTAAAACTTTGACTATGGAACAAAGTATAGAAAATAAGAATCACAACATAATGATGATTGGCATTATCTCTACTTTCAACTATGTTGAATTTGATGAAGTCAAAGGTTCTCTGACTTCTCATGAGATGTGGATCAAGCTGAAAGATGTCTATAGAGGAGATGAAAATGTGAGGATAGCTAAGGAATAAAGCTTAAGATGTCAGTTTGAACAAATAAAGATGAGAGAAGATGAAAACATTACAAAATACAGTGAAAGAATCAAATCAAGTGTAAGTGCAATCAAAGCCTTAGGAGGAAAGATAGATGATGTGATAGTGGTAAGCAAGGTACTCAGAATTCTTCTTCCTATATATAAAATTAGAGTTTCAGCAATTCAAGAGATGAGGTGTGATCCCAAAAATGATATAAATTTTGATGCACTAATAGGAAGATTGATAGTCTTTGAGTTAGATAACTTTGATAATTATGTTCCTAACTTTGGTAACATAGAGTTTGCATTTCAAGCTAAACTATCACTCAAAAAGAAAGGTGGAAAATCTAAAAGAAAGCAACCACTAAAGCACTACTTGCAAGAAGATTTCCTAAAGGCAAAGGAAAGTACAAAAGCAAAATACCTCTAATCTTTTTATCTTGTGAAGAAGTTGGTCACATTTCTACAAGGTGTCCAGAAAAAGAAGGCAATGAAGAAAATAAGTACAATAAGTATAAAGGCAAGAATGATTTCAAAAACTACAAAGAGAACAAGGATAAAGGTAAGAAATCTTGTTACATTGCTAAAGATTCTGACAATAGTGATGATGATGAAATGGTTTACATTGCTATTAAAGATGAATTGGATGATGAAAATGATAGGATCACCCTCATTTCTCATATTAGAAAGAATGACACATGGATCATAGATATTGGTTGTTCTCACCACATGACTAGTGATAAATCACAGTTTGAGAACTTGGTACACTATGATGGTGGAAGTGTCAAATTTGACAATGATGAACCTTGTTATGTAAAAGGAAAAGTATGCCTTGCATTGACCAATGAATTTTTATGTGATAATGCTTATCAAGTTAAAGGACTAAAACATAATCTAATTAGTGTGGCATAGTTGAACAACATTAGACTCAAGGTAGAATTCATGAATGGTAAGGCCAAGCTAAGAATGGGAAAGGAAATTTGGTTGGGACTAGTAATCAAAAAAAGGTAATCTATTTTATCTTGATCTAACTAAAAGTTCATGTTTCCTAGTTCAAGTAGAATAAAGTTGGTTATGGAATAAAAGTTTGTGTCATGTGAATTTTGTTAACCTGGTCAACATAAAAAAGAATAGAAGAGTGGGAGGCATTCCAAGCCTCAAGAAACCTAACATGGGCATGTGCAAGAATTGTCAAATGGGGAAGATGGGAAATACAAGCTTCAAAAGCAAGAATTATCATTCTAAAGAAGTTCTCAATTTGGTTCATACAAACCTCTATGGACCTATTGGAATAGAAAGCTACTGTGGAGATAAGTACTTTATTTTATCTAGCTAAAGTGGAAAAAGAAACAACAAAGAAACTGAAGTGTTCAAGGTCAAATAGAGGAGGAGAATTCATCTCTAATGAATTCAATGAATTATGAAATGAAATAGGAATCAAAAGACAAGTATCAACACCTGGTACACCTCAGTAAAATGATATAGAAGAATGAAGAAATAGATCCATCATGGATTGTGCAAGGACACTAATGATAGAGAAAAATGTTGCAATGAAATACTGGAAGTAAGCAATCAAAAAAATAGTTCATACCTTGAACCAAGTTTAGTTGAAGAAAGATTTAGAGAAAACACCTTATGAATTATGGTATGGCTATAAACCTAGTTATTTCAAAGTATTTGGAAGCAAATGTTATATCTTGAAAGAGACAAGGAAAGGAAAATTTGATGTGAAAAGTGATGAAGACATATTCCTAATATACTCCAACAAAAGAAAAACATATAAATGTATGAATCTAACTACTCACAAAGTTGTATAAAGTGCACCTGTAAAGATTGATGAGTTTGCAGAAAAGAGTGAAGAAAAAAGTAACAAAGAACCTGCAAACTACATAACCTTTATCT
This sequence comes from Cupressus sempervirens, assembly GCA_028749045.1. Taxonomy (NCBI): domain Eukaryota; kingdom Viridiplantae; phylum Streptophyta; class Pinopsida; order Cupressales; family Cupressaceae; genus Cupressus; species Cupressus sempervirens. The sequence goes on from CM053789.1 coordinate 357,208,818, forward strand.
ACTATGAACTTGATACTTTACCTAAAGTTCAAACTAATGCAATTGGAAATCAATAGCGTTCACCACCTGAGTCCCCAAAATCTCCAATTCAATCCTAGTTTAAGTTGGTGCAATCAGAGTCACAATTAGAGGGACTTGAGTCTCTATTAAAAGGACCCAAGTTTTAGCTAGTAGAAACCAAGTCATAGTCTAAAGGACCTGAGTCATAGATAGTGGGAACCAAGCATGATTCAAAAGAACATTTTGAGCATGGTGAACTAAGTCATTCAAGTCCAAAATCCAAGGAGAAGATACATGTACTTGCTAGATATGTCAAAAGGCATCATGCACCCAGGAAGATCATTGGAGATTAGTCAAAAGGAATAATGACAAGAAACAAATTGAAAGGTACATGTTTTCATACTAAATTTGAACCTAGATATGTTAGAGATGCATTAGACAATGAAAGTTGGATTGAGGAAATGAATGAAGAGATATAACAAATTGAAAGAAACAAGAATTGGTCTCTTGTTCCTAGACCCAAGGATGAACATGTAATTGGCTAAAAATGGGTATTCATAAATAGTTTGAATCAAAATGGAGAAGTGTCAAGGAATAAGGCAAGGCTAGTATGAAAGGTTTATGCTCAATAAGAAGGTGTCGACTATGAAGAAATTTTTTTCTCCTATTGTAAAACTAGAAGGTTTTAAAACACTACTTTCTTATGTTGCACATAAAATTCAAAGTATATCAGATGGATGTAAAGTCAACTTTCTTGAATGGAATTCTAGAGGAAGAAGTCTACATTGAGCAAACTAAAGGTTTAATAGATCCCAACAAAATGAATATGGTTTGTAAACTACACAAAGCTTTATATGGTCTCAAACAAGCCTCCAGATCCTTGTATGAAATATTTCATATTTATTTGGTAATAAATAGTTTTGCAAAAACAAATGAAAATAGTATATACATCAAGGAAGGATCAAAGAAGAAGATATTGTTGGCAGAAAATTTTGTAGATGATGTATTATTTACTGGTCATGATGACTTGTGCAAATATTTTTTGGAGGAAATGAGTAAGGAATTTGAAATGTCAATGTTTGAAGAGATCAAATTCTTTGTTGGCCTGGAGATTCAATAGAAGAAGGATAGTATCTACATTACTCAATAAAAGTACATCAAGGAGATATTCAAGAAGTTTGGAATGGAGGATTCTAGACAAGTTGGAACACCTATGTCTACTGGATATAAGCTTTCCAAAAATGATGATTCCAAAGAGATAGATCATACTACAAATGGATCAATCATATGATACTTTACCTAAAGTTCAAACTAATGCAATTGGAAATCAACAACCTTCACCACTCGAGTCCCCAAAATCTCCAGTTCAATCCTAGTTTAAGTTGGTGCAACCGGAGTCACAATTAGAGGGATTTGAGTCTCTATTAAAAGGACCCAAGTTTTAGCTAGTGGAAACCAAGTCATAGTCTAAAGGACCTAAGTCATAGATAGTGGGACCCAAGCATGATTCAAAAGAACATTTTGAGCATGGTGAACCGAGTCATTCAAGTCCAAAATCCAAGGAGAAGATACATGTACTTGCTAGATATGTCAGAAGGCATTATGCACCTAGGTAGATCATTGGAGATTAGTCAAAAGGAATAATGACAGGGAAAAAATTGAAAGGTACATGTTTGCATACTAAATTTGAACCTAGATATGTTAGAGATGCATTAGACAATGAAAGTTGGATTGAGGCAATGAATGAAGAGATATAACAAATTGAAAGAAACAAGAATTGGTCTCTTGTTCCTAGACCCAAGGATCAAAATTTAATTGGCACAAAATGGGTATTCATAAATAGTTTAAATCAAAATGGAGAAGTGTTAAGGAATAAGGCAAGGCTAGTATGCAAGGTTTATGCTCAATAAGAAGGTATCAACTATGAAGAAAAAAATTTCTCATATTGTAAAACTAGAAGGTTTTAAAACATTGCTTTCTTGTGTTGCACATAAAATTGAAAGTATATCAAATGGATGTAAAGTCAGCTTTCTTGAATGGAATTCTAGAGGAAGAAGTCTACATTGAGCAACCTAAAGGTTTCATAGATCCCAACAAAAGGAATATGGTTTGTAAACTACACAAAGCTTTATATGGTCTCAAACAAGCCTCCAAATCCTTGTATGAAATATTTCATATTTATTTGGTAAAAATTAGTTTTCAAAGAACAAATGAAAATAGTATATGCATCAAGGAAGGACCAAAGAAGAAGATATTGTTGGCAGAATTTTCTGTAGATGATGTATTATTTACTGGTCATGATGACTTGTGCAAATATTTTTTGGAGGAAATGAGTAAGGAATTTGAAATGTCAATGTTTGGAGAGATCAAATTCTTTGTTGGCCTATAGATTCAATAGAAGAAGGATGGTATCTACATTACTCAATAAAAGTACATCAAGGAGATATTCAAGAAGTTTGGAATGGAGCATTCTAGACAAGTTGGAACACCTATGTCTACTAGATATAAGCTTTCCAAAAATTATGATTGCAAAGAGATAGATCGTACTACAGATGGATCAATCATTGGAAAACTTTAGTATGTAGTGCATACAAGACCTGATATTGCACTAGTAGTTAGTATGGCGGCAAGATTTTTTGCTAAGCCAAAAGAAAATCATATGATGACAATTAAAAGAATCATGAGGTATCTAAAGGGTACTAAAGATTATGGTTTGTGGTATAAGAAAGGAGGCAACTTTGAATTGAAATCCTTCACTAATGTTGATTGGGAAGGAAGTATTGATGATAGGAAAAGTACTAGTGGTGGAGCATTCTTTCTTGGAAAGAGGCTAGTGTCTTGGACAAGAAAGAAGCAAAATTGCATCTCTTAGTTTACAACAGAAGAAGAATATGTTATAGTAGCAATCAATTGTTCCAACATTGTTTGGTTCAAACAACTATTATTAGGTATGAAGCAAGAAATAAAGGATCCAGTAGTTGTTTTCTATGATAACACCACTGCAATTAAAATTTCCAAGAATCCTATGATGCATACCAAGACTATTCAAACTTCAATAAAATATCATTTTCTAAGAGAATTGGTGCAAAACAAGGAGGTGAGATTGGAATATGTGAATACAAAGAAACAAATTGTAGACATATTCACCAAGCCATTTCCTAAGGATGCATTCTTGTATCTAGGAGGTAAGCTAGGGGTTATTCCCCTATCTAAAGCTCACTAAACAAAGCTTGGTGATGCATCAACCAAGCATTTGAAAATCAGTCAAGGTTGTTGCAGTATTGTAAGAGCAAATTGCATATGAATCAGTATAGTAGGTACATGGAAAGACCATTGAATGTTGTCTTTGGAATGAGATGTCAAAGAGGGAGAGTTTATATTGTCAAATCAAAGAAATTTTTGTGAATGTTTGAAATATTAAAGAAGAAAGAGTTTATGCTTTTGGCATGAGATGTCGAAGAGGGAGATTTTTCTAACAAAGGGAGAAACTGCAATCAAAGAAATTAGAGAATCATTCCAGAAGGAGAGATTGATGTCAAAGGGAACCCAAACTGATAGAGGGAGTTCTCATGGATGAGAATCTAAATCAAACTAAGGATATTATCTTTACCCTTACTTTGGTCTAAAATTTTATTGTATTACGACATATTGTTTTGTCATCAATGCCAAAGAGGGAGATTGTTGAAAAAAAAAATTCAATTATATGTTGTCATTGATGTTACACAAAATTTTAAGCATTACCAAGCAAGTCAGTGTCTGTCAAGATCACTCAAGCATTGAAGATAGTTTCCAGTGTATGTTGAATGTTTTATTGTCTACCAAGTTCAAAGTTAGTATCTACAGAGCTCACTTAAGCATCCAAGGAAATCTAGTGTTAACCAAGCTCACTCAGTTACCAAAGGAAAGTTGGCCTAGAACTAGTGTAGAATTATCAATTATCAAAGGAAATTTAGTTCAGAATGTAGTAATAGCCGAGTTTACTCAATTACCAAAGGAAAGTCTTTCTCAGTTAGTATTGACAAAGTTGGGTTAGCTAACAATGGTTTTTTTTGTTACAACATATTGAGTCTATTGGATTTTTTTTTAGTTCTAGCCAACTTAAGGGTTGATTATAATTGAATTCTTAAAAGTGTATTCAATCTAACTTAACAAGGTAATTCATATAAGTATAAGGTCAAGCTGAGGATTGAATGTGTGAATGAATGGGATTGAAGAAGATGAATAAAGGAAGTGAATTGGAAGGATAGCAGAGTATCTGAGTTAACCAAGCCGCAAAGAATATTCTTGTCAAGGAGGATCAAGTAATCAAGCTAGAATAGAGATCTGAAATCAAAAAAGTCAGTTGCATAAGCAATCAGGTCAAGTCATTATTACTCTCTAATAATTGTAATAGTTAAAAAAATCTCCTAATAGAGTTATCTTAATAGCTATTTTCTAAATCCTCCAGCAAGGTGACATTTCTAGATTGAAGTGTCTAAAGACCTCTAACAAGGCCACTCCTAATAGAATGATCTAAATCCTTTAATAGGGTCACACCTAACATTTTTTTTGTAACCTTTAATAGGGTTGGCTCCTAGTAGGGCTCACTTTAGAAGAGTAAAAAATAGTAACTAGTTGCAATTGGTGGTTTTCCCAAATTGAGTTTCTACGTTAAATCTTGGTGTCTCATGTGTTCATGTTATTTGCTTTATGTTTTTGCAACTAAGTTCATTAAGGTTAATCACACTTAATATCTTAAAATCTGCATGTTTAGTGCTAAACAAGTATCAATGCATATATTCATTATTAAGTAAGTGTTTACTGAGTGATAGTAATTCTTAGTGTAAACTAAGTTATTATGTTAACTGAGTGTTCCTATGCTAATTGAGTTACAATAGTATATTCAGCTTCAATAAAGTTTTGTTTTGTTTTGTATTGACATCTTCAGGGACTTGGATTAGTTTTTGTGGTAACTGATTCACCCCTTCCCTCTCAGATACTCCTCTTATATTTCCAACTATTGGAATTACAATAGAAAAGGTAAACTTCTAAGAAGGGGGGGTGAATTAATAATTTAAACTTTGACCCATAAAAACTATCACCACACATCCATCTCATACATTTAATGAGTAAACTAAAATAACATGTAAAGCATATACATCTAAATCATGTAAGCATATAAATATTCACACATATATGACACTAGATATAATTACCCAAAAACCCTCCAATGAGAAGGTAAAATTGGGGTGGGGATGGCACCCACAAATATTCACTATTGCAATGATAAAATGTATCCAATGAAGGTTACAATGTTTGATCATGAGACATGATCTACCATGTGAAAGGTCTACCTTGTTAAAGACTTACAAAGACTGTTAGGTCTCACCCTATTAAAGGATTCCAACACCCTGTTAAAGGATTTCAACACCCTATTAGAAGTGTGCCTTGCTAAAGGACTTCAACTCACAATTGAGTAAGCACCTTGTTAGAGGATTTCAATACAGCCTATTAGGACTACTTTGTTAAGAGATTTTGACTAAAATCACTTGTTAGAATGTCTCAGCATTGATCCTACGGTTAGCACTTGATTGCTTGATAATAGATCACCTCTAAACTAATGTCCTCTTGACCCTTCTTGATCAGATGACTCTTTGTTGTATGCTCTTCTCTTCCTTTGTTCTCCTTTAACTGATTTTGCAATGCAATCTCAGATCATAACTCTTTATCCACCATGAATGCTCTATTTACACATGCAAACTTCTCTCTTTTCTCATTCATTCACCTTCTTTACACTCTAGAGAGTTTAGGGTTTGTCCTCTTTAAGAAGACTTAGGTGACTTAAGGTTAGGTATGAATCAATGACTATGATTCATCCATTTTGCCACTTAAACCTTCTATTTTTTTATTGGTTGCATGTAATTGCATTGGGAATCCAACTTAATATTCTTCCTTATCTCCAAAATATCATAATTGATCTCTAAGTCAACTCAAAAATGATTTACATAGTATTTTGCACCTTTACAAAAAAACTATGTCAAAACTATCTTACTCAACATTTGAAGTCTCTAATGCTCGGTATATACTATCTTTTATATTGTGACTTGACATTTGTATTAATTGGCATGCACTACTTGCTCGACTCTTGAATCACTCAACATACACTATCTGCTTGGCACTTGAGTGACTCAAAACATGAGTGGCTCAGCACTCACTATGGACTCAACATTCTCTATAATATACATATTGTGCTTGGCATGTATTACTTGTTTGACATGAACTAAGTAAATGACTTAGTGTGTAGACACTCATTAGTCAAAACCAATCTAAGATCAACAATCTCCCCCTTTGACATGAGTGTCAAAAACATTTGGTCATGCATTAACATCCTTATCCTTTTGAGCATAACATATTTCTTATTTGGCATATGTACAAAACTTCAAAATTTCAAAATTTTGTAACGACTTAGATAGCTCATAATTTGATAACTCCCCCTGAGTTGATAGGTCTAATTTGTATCCAAAACTTTGTACTTCTATTGAGTAAATATGTCTCAATTGATACTCTTTGACTTCATGTTGTTCTCTTTCTTGTTCCCCCATAACTTATTCTATATTTTTCTCTGTTCTTTTTCTTACTCTCCTCCAAATTCTATATGTCCCCCAATACCTTACTCTCCTTTATATCTCCCCTTTTTTGACACTTATGTCAATGGGCTATACATGTATAGTGTGTTTTTCTAGAAAATATTTATGGACATCTAGGATAATCTTGAGAGATGAATCCCAATTTTCATATGCTACATCTAAAGACTTGATTTGGGTGGCTAGCTTAGTAGCAAGGTGGACTAGGCCATCTAATGTTGAAAGGCATGAGTGTTTTAGTGCAGCCTAACTCCTTGTGAAAAATTTACATGTGTGGGGTGAGGTTTGTTTGGATACTAATCATTTTTTTCCCTTATATTGGCTTCATCTATTGATAATGAAACTAACTAACTCTGGGTTTGTAGCAAAGCTCTGAAATGCTTTTTTACTTTGAGCTAGATTCATAGGAAATTTTCCCCCTAATGAATTAATCTAACTTTCCAAACTCAAAATGTGACTTTTGGTCTCTTGTGTGAAGAGTGTTGGATTACATAGTTTAGTATACAATGAGAAAATGTTCTCAAGTACCTTCTTCACATCCTCAACCTTAGCCACCAATGAAACTTGTGTGAGTGCTATGTCACCTGATATTTTCTCATTCACTTTATTATAAAATTTCTTTTTTGGCCAGTCTAATAATTTTTCATTTGTGTCAAGGTCTGCATCACTAACCTTTTCCACTATGTTTGTTAGCTATTCAATGAGTGGCTTAGTCTCATCTGGAGTTGGCAGACTGAATGCATCTAAAAAGATGTCTTTGATGTCCAAAAATTCTTGTTTCTTCCTATGCTCAATTTTGAGCAGTTCTTGATGCTTCTTTCTTGCTAGGGCTTGTTACAATATACCCATCTGCTCTATGGTCATTGTGTCATAATCATAGTTAGGTAACACAATCTCTTCATCAAGGCTCACATCTCCATATTGTATCATTTCTTGTGCCTTTGATGAGCTTGGACTTGGCACTGAGATCTGCAATAGTGTTGCATCTATGCTCAGCTTCTGAAGAGTTTCACTTGAAGGTGTCCTAGAGTCTAGTAAACTTACTAAGGCTTGAATGGCTACTTTCTCCTTCACCTATGGTGTCAACTCTGTCTCCTCGAGCTTGTCCCTATGTTCCACAATGCCTTGTGATGAAACACATACTTGTGCTAGAGGTGTAGATAAGATCATCTAACCTTTTTCACTCTGTGTTTCTGTAGTAGCCCAAGTTTCCACTATACTCTTCTCAACTGTATTAACCCTGTCAGTTGAATCAACCTTTTTTGATGTAGGTTCAAGTAATTTATCCAAAGGTTGTACATTAGTGACTTGAGGGGTGATGGTGGGTGGTCCTTGTTTATTCACCTCTTCCCTTGTTTTAGTCACTTGTTTCCACAATTCATCTACACTCACCAAAATAGGATTATCACATAGTTTTTCCTACAGTGTAGACTGATCTAGTATCTTCTTGAGGTCTTCCTTTGTAAGGGGGTTGATGCTTTGAGCAGATAGATAAAAAACATCCTTTACTTTGATTGATTTAGAATTCTCACTTGTTACATGTCAAGGGCTAACATTAGGTAATTTTGTATCTGGTACACTCTGCTCTTCTTGTTGCTCTACATTAGCTGTTACCTTGTCATCTTCTCTCATTTTCATCCCTCCCTCAATAGTGGCTGCATTTTTATCATCTTCATCATCATCTTTCACCTCTATAGGCTCTTGTTCACCTTCCTGCACTGTAGCAAGCCCATATGTTACCTTCCAAATCTATGTGGGCTTCTTCACAACATCTTCAATGTTATTTTGCAAAATGTTGAAGGCTCTATATTAGGTACAAACCTAACTACATATTTCTTCATATCATAGCAATTTGTACCTTACTTAGTTTAGGCATCACTTGGGCAAGTGAAGTCTCCCTTCTTTGTCTCTCCAAGCTCAAACAATAGTGCCACTTCTGCTCAACTCTCTCATATAAGATTTTTCACATAGAGTTAGTAATCTTTAGTGGATGTTTCTTAAAGTTTTTCATCGTGGCATATATAGCTTCCTCCACTTGATTCTTTTATAATTTACCAAGGTTATCAAAATCAACATGAGAGAATCCTGACAAGTCTGCATTATTGTTAACATTTTCATAGAAATTCTCTAGACTTGACAATGGATCGTGAATGACCACTTTAAATTGGGTATTGTCATATGATTCTATTTTCTCCTCATCTTATTCAGCTTGTACAACATATTTCATCCTTGGCTTTTTCTATACAACACCTTCTTGCTTGGCTGGTTTGACTTTCTCCTTGTCCTTTTGAGCAATCACATGTGCACTAGCCCTTGTAGTAGGTGTTGTGGGCTTGGCTTGGCTTGGCTTGGTTTGATAGTCTTCTTAGCCCTTGTCATAGGTTGTGCTTTGGCCTTCCTCTTCTTTTTTTCAATGGGAGTAGGTGCTTCCTTGGCTTCTTCTCCCTCAACACCTTTAGTAACTTTAGTCTCCTCCTCTTCCTGATCTTTTCCCATTCCTTGTGTGAATGCAAGTGGTTCTTGTGCTTGGATGTCTTCTTCTTCTTCATCCTCTTCTTCTTCTTCCTCTTTTTGCTCATTACCTTCACCAAAGTAAGCTTTCAATTTCTTCACGAACTTGTCCTTCGTCTTTATAATAGAGGTTGTCCTCAATTCTATGGTGATTTTGGACTTGGCTAACTAATAGTTTCCAAATGTCTTGGCATTTTTATCAATTTCTTCTACCAGTAAAGTTATGATAGTTGTAGAGGCTTCGTCTCATTTATTTCATATCCTAAGGTTCTCAACCATCTTACCCTTGGTGTAGTAGCTTGAAAAAAAGTGTAGTTGAGATCCACTAAGAAACAAATGTCATCATAATGCTTTTCTACTAGTGACACTAGTATTTTCAATCTTTTCTTCATTGATTGTGTAAAGTCCTCAAAGGAACTTGTCATAACAAACTCAAAAATCTCAACTAATTGTTCAATGAACTCACTAATCTGCACTACTACTGACCTATTTCTTTTCCATAAAACTATGCCAAATGTAGGAAAAGTTTTTTGAACATGAAAGTATATGAATATCAAAATGGAACCAAATTTGCATTGAGAACTCTTAGTCTTTCTTATTGCTCCTAGATTCTCCATCAATTGTTGAAATTGTAACTCTACAAGATCATATGCATGATCTTTTTTAACAATTTTATATCCCACATTTACTGCAATATAAGGCACACTATTTAATCTACTAGATTGGTAAAACTTGTGTCAAATAACTCTAATTACAATGTCTAACAAAGTGTTTGTGACAGTATCAATTCCCATGCCTCTCTTGTTCCACACAGCTCCTATATTCTTCTCAATGACCTCTTTTGAATCACTTCTCAGTGTCTTAGGCCAATCTAGGGTTGGATACCCTATTACTCTATGGACTATTCTCTTGGTTATTTTAATAGGTCCAGTTTCTAGCCACAATGAACTATCATGTATCTCGCTTAATACTATCCTAATCCATTATGTTTTGAACACATTCAAGAAATCTAGGGCTCGTGTTAACCCTTTTTTCTCTATAATTTTGAATTCTTCCTTTAGTACACCATTATCATACAATTTTTCATATGCTTGCCTAATCTCCATATCACCAATGCTACCAATTTTATAGTTATAACATTTCCTAACATCTTGCACCATTAAAACATTTGATATTATCATGGATAATGCAACTGAGGGGGGGGGGGGGAGGGTGTCTTGCTTGTAAGCAATGTCAAGAATGGCCTTGAATATGGGTTGCTTAACCTCATTACTAACTAGTTGAACATTCAAAACCTCCTTATCCTCTACATTCTTTGAACTAGATGCCATAATGTGAAACTAGGGTTTACAAAAATATAAACAACATAACTTGGCACTTCATAAATACCTTGCAAGATTTGATGAATTGGTGATAAATCGCTACACAAATATTTTACAATCACTTCCGATGGATTTCCAGATTTCCTTTTTCTCTCCTTTCTCTTTCTTCATTTTGAAATGATGAAAAATGAGTTGAAATTGATCAAATACCCTTTTGAAACCCCATAATTAATGCTAGGTGCTTACACTATTGTAAGCTCAACATCAACCAATTTCAGGCTCACTCAACATCCATTAACATTTCATTCACTCAAAAACCATTATGAGCTCAGCAACAACTAGGCAATTTGTTAGTTCGACATCCTCTTGCATTTCACTCAGCACATATAGAAAACTTTTCATGCTTGGTAGTATCATGAAAAACTTAAGAATTTACTTGGATTCCTAATAACATCTTGCATCTTTGTTCATGCTAATGTAATCTTTTCAGTACTGAATCCTTTGGAACTAATGTATGATATAACCTTTAAATATCAGTCCCACATACCTCTTGATTGCTTAGTTTGATGAGGTGTGATCACCTAACCCATTGGGGGAAGTGATCCCTTCTCTCCATTTGATGTTCTGTAATCATTTTTTTTCTTCCATGTCTTGTTCATTTCATTTCTAATATTTTTAACATCTGGCTTGCCTTTGCCTTTATCAAATTCAAAAAATGCTGCCTTTGACTTCATTGGACAATATCAATTGATGTGAGCAGTCTTCAAACAACTAAAACATGTGGTTTAACTCAACCACCTCTTGTAGTCACCTCTGAATTGTGTCCTAATACAATTCTTAGGAACATGTCCATATTCTTGACAATAATGACAGCTATACCTTGTATTATAATCCTAGTTATAAGTGTTGTCATTGTTTCATACCTTTGTTTGCTTGTTTGATGATCACATGGGTTTGGATCTACACTCAAAAGCTCTATTTCCATACTTCTAATAGTTATAACAATATCCTTCAAATATTTGTGTGTGCATGGTCTTGGTTCTTCATTCATGTGCCTGATGACCTTGTTTATTGTACTTATGACAGTGAGCCATGCTCTTATGATTGACATTCTAATTTTTAGTTATGCTTCTGCACACATTAGCAATATTTCCTTTCTTACCACAATTATGAAAAGTAGGTTTGGAGTTCTTACCTTTGTTGCTCCTTTCTTTAGCACTTTTGCATGATTCTCCTTCTTTAGTACTTGTGTATCCCAATCTAGATGTATCATTATTGGATCTAGGGGATCTCAATAATTGCTCGAAGTATTTGATGGCTTCACTTGGTTTATTGAAAATTTCAGCAATTCCTTTTCCCTTTTTAGGTCATTTCTCAATTGCTCTGTTGTTATCTCAATGTCCTTGACATTCAACTCATAGTTGGCATTCATCATTTGGCTCAGTATATCCAATTGCATGTTGGAAATATTGGTTAGTTGTGATGATTTCTCTTCCAGTCTGTTGCTCAAAATTATTTTTCCTTCTTCAATCATCGCTTTTTCTTCCATGGCTTTCTTCTTCTATTCAACCACCTCACATAGTAGTATGGCTTGTGATTCTTGCTCTAACATGAGATTTCTAATTTCCTTAGCTTGGATTCTATTCTTTTCCATTAGATTTGAAACTACTACATCACATTCATTAGAGTCTCCTTTAGCAAATAGCTTAGTACTGTCTATCTCTTTGTATTGTGTATCATTCTCCTCAATAGAAATTTATTTCCTTCTCTTCAAAGATTTCTTTAAATCTTATCTTACTTGATTCAGTTGATGTAGAATGAGATGTATTTCAATCTCCTAATTCTCAATAGTCTTTCCCAACTTGTAGACTTCAATTTCCAAGATCTTTCCTCAAAGCTGCAAAGCTTCTCTTTTAGAGAATAAAGTTCTGATACCAATTGTTGGAATTATAATTGGAAATGTAAATTTCTTGGGGGGGGGGGGGGATGAATCGGTATTTTAAACTTTGACCCATAAAAAATATCACCACACATCTATCTCATATATTTAATGAGTAAACTAAAATAACATGTAAAGCATATACATCTAAATTATGTAAGCATATAAACATTCACACATATATGAAACCAGATATGATTACCCAAAAACCCTCCAATGAGAAGATAAAACTATGGTGGGGATGACCCCCACAAATCTTCACTACTGCAGTAATAAAGTGTATCCAATGAAGGTTACAATGTTTGATCATGAGACATGATCTACCCTATTAAAGACATACAAAGACTATTAGGTCTCACCCTGTTAAAGGATTTCAACAGCCTGTTGAAGTGTTCCTTGCTAAAGGACTTCAACTCACATTTAAGCAAGCACCTTGTTAGAGGATTTCAATACAACCTATTAGGACTACACTATTAAATCACATGTTAGAATGTCTTAGAATTGATCCTATGATTAGCACTTGATTGCTTGATAATAGATCACCTCTAAATTGATGTCTTCTTGATCCTTCTTGATAAGATGTCTCTTTACTATATGCTCTTCTCTTCCTCTATTCTCCTTTAATTGATTCTACAATGCAATCTCAGATCATAACTTCTTAGCCACCATGAATGTTCTATTTGCACATGCAAATTTCTCTCTTTTCTCCTTCATTCACCTTCTTTACTCTCTAGAGATTTTAGGTTTTTTCCTCCTTAAGAAGACTTGGGTGACTTAGGGTTAGGTATGAATCAACGACTATGATTCATCCATTTTTCCACTTAAACCTTCCCTTTTTCTAATTGATTGCATGTAATTGCATTAGGAATCCAACTTAAGATTTGTCCTTATCTCCAAAATATCGTAATTCATCTCTAAGTTGGCTCAAAAATGATTTGCATAGTAGTTTGTGCCTTTACAAACAACTATGTCAAAATTGTCTTACTCAACATCTGATTTATCTGATGCTCAAAATATACTATGTTTTATACTATGACTCAACATCTATATTACTCAACATGCACTACTTGCTTAGCTCCTAAATCACTCAGCATAACTTGTCTACTTAGCACTTAAGTGACTTGGGACATGAGTGGCTCGACACTCACTGTGGACTTGGGATGCTCTATAATATACATGTTGTGCTTGGCATGTATCACTTGTTTAGCATGAACTAAGTAAATGCCTTAAGTGTGTAGACACTCATTAGTCAAAACCAATCTGAGATCAACACCAACATCTTCATCATGGGATGAGTGAGAACATTTATGCTCCATTGTAGCATTAAGGTCATGATAAAATGATGTTAGTTTCATCATGACTCCTAGGAAGAAAAGAGGAATCATTATCAAAGGAGCCCATGAATCTACAACTTCTCCTAATGGGAATTCTATAGGTTGGACTTGTTGTAACTAATCTCATAAAAGGAGAGATCACAAAAGAAAATACTAATGAGATCTAACCATATAAATGTAACAAAGAGTATAAAAGAGAGATTTGACCACACACAAAATATAGCTAAATATAACTCTAAAGAGAGAAGGAAAGGGATTCACCAAAACAACATAATCTAACTCCAAAAAGAAAGGGTCACAAGTTGGGTTTAACAAAAATTTTAGGGGGAAAGGGAGATGCTTTAATAGGGTGTAGACCTCCACTTTTTTTCCACTAAAACATTCAATATATGTGAATGGAAAATAATAATCTCCAAATATGATTCCTCTTTATAACCCAAATTAGATTAGAAACACATAAAGGAAAGGTACATCAATACTTAATTTTAATTGTATAGGAGAATTAAATATAAGGAAATACTCTCTTTGGACCATTTGTGATAATGTGTATGCAAAATTGAACTAATTGATTAAATAATGTAGATACAGATGTTAAGTGTATATAATAAAACCAATTAAGATATAGATCTAAGATAAATATGTGAAAGAGGATAAAACATGTAAGAATCACTTTGAAATGTGTAGTAGGAGATATATTTTAGCTCCAAATAGTGTGGTTACGGATCTTCAAATTTGAATCTAGCCGTGGATCTCCAAATAGAATGGAAAATCCAAAACACCCAAAAACTGATATTCTAGAAAAGCAACGGATAATAGGTTGACTTGGTGGTAAATGCGCAAAGTGATTCATGTGAGTTTGATGTATTCTAGGGAAATTGTAATGAAGCTGAAGCAAAATATCTAGAAGGATGTTTGGAAGTTATTTTCATATAAATGATTGTAATTTCACTACCTAGATCTTGCACACAAAAAGTGAAGGTTTTTGTTGTTTGGTGTAAGAGGGCATGACTTGGTAAAGCCCTAGCTTGAGGAATCAAACTTAATTGAGAATGTAAATGACTAAATTGGATAAATATAAATATTTACCATTCTTGTAAAAACCCTTGTTAGTAAGGATTTTTCCTTGTTGTATGTTGTAGATGTTGAATTAGGTATGTGAATGTAGTCTATTTCCACAAGTTGCAGTAGATTTATTATAACTACATCATGGAGCAATGGATGTAAGTGTGCATCAATAAAGAAGATGATGAATACCTCCATTTTAAATCTCCTCACTTGATGGCCAACAATATGGTAGATATTGAAGAGTAAATTCTCACAGAGAATTTGTCAACATTTGATCAAACCTCCCTTTCTTGAGTTCTTGAAATGCTTAAAATCCTTGAATCCAAAGTATAAATGTGGATCTCATACAAGAATTAGGCGAGTGTCTTAAAGTGTGTAGGTGTGAAATGAAGCCTCCAAGTCTCCTTATAAACTAGTTTTTGGGTGGCAAAACAATACAAGTCAAATGGAAAGTAGAAGTTAGTTAATTAAAACCCTGAGACTTTTTAGGCTTTGGGCCTTGAAAGACTTGGGGAAGAGGTTAACCCAGGTCAACCTCTTGGGACTAGGTCAACTTTTTGTAGTCTAGGTCAACCTAGGACATCCTATTTCCATAGGTAAGAGAAAGAGAAGCATAGAAATCTTAGGACAGATGTGAAAATATTGGAGAAGAATGTGGAAGAAAATAGCGAAAAGGGAGCACCAAGCATAGGTCCATCCATGGTCCAAGAAATCATTATGAGATGTGTGCTAAAAGGTATTAAAATACACGTGTGTCCATTTTAAGATGGTATAGATAAAATGGTAAGAAAAAAATCTAAGTAAATGATCTAAGAATGGCACAATCTTTCATTGTAGATCTCCTTGACAAATCCTTGAAGATTCTCTTATATTATTCATTTTCCTAGCTTTCTTTATGAACTAAATTGGTTTAGTGTCATGTCCCCTATTCAAATAATTTTAAAAAAAAAAAACTTTGTTAAGGCAAGCAGGCTCCAAAAAGGTGAAATTTTGGAAAAAGGGGTTAATCTTTGGAAACCAATGGACTAATAAATAAAAATTATTATTAAATTATATTTTATTAACCCCTCTTGGACGTGAGTTAGGGTTATGCCCTCTTTAAAAGGGGTTTGGAGGCATTTTGGGCTCATTCTACATCTTGATTCTTGCTAATTTTCTTGTTGTTCTTCAGAGGCTGCCAAACCTGTGGAGAAGGAGACCCAAGAATGGGAGTTTGCAGGTTTCTAGGAAGGCTAAGGATGGGATTTTGAAGCCATTCCATGTGCATGCTCATACAGAGTTTTCCTTTGTGCTGAATAGTGCCGATTTGGGTGTTTTCGGGGTTGTTTTTTGGTTTGAGTTTGGGTTTTCAGTTGAGTGTTTCATATTAGTTTGGTTTGCTGCTGTATTTCAGACTTTATGATGTTAAAATAGAGCTAAATATATGTATTGGGTCGTGATTAAACTTCTGAGATAGTTTATGAGTGTTTTGTGGTGTTTCCGAGCATTTTTGTGTTAATTTCAGGAGCCCGATTGAGCATAGTTTTGCCCTACATTTGTGAGCTGTTGTGTAAAGGCTATAAAAATCTGGAAATGTCATTTTGTAGGCTGTTATGCTGCTGAAATTTCTGTAAAAATGTCCATTTTCAGATTTATTAATAATTTGTGAAGTTGTGAAGTTTTTGGCACTAATTTGGACATACCCGATTTGGGTTTTATTGGGAAATTGGCAGATCTTTGTAATATTGGTTGTTTGATTTTAAAGTTTTGATTTGAGGCTGGAAATATCATAAAAAATCAGTAAAGGGACATTTCAGTGGTATCAGAGCCGTGATCTTGCCAGCCTGAGGGTTTGTAGAAGTTGCATGTCAGTTTTAACAACTACCCAGATCTTGCATGTCAAGTTTTGATAACTACCCAGATCTTGCATGTCATATTTTATGATTGCATGCAACTAAGTGAAAGAGAAAAAAGATATTTGCAGCGAGAAAAGAATAAAGAAATTTTGATCAAACCCCTAGTTGAAAGCAAAAGTACAAAATCCAAGGAAAAAAAAAGTATGGCTGATCTAGATGAGATGGCAAAGAAATTCTTCCAAGACATCCAAAATACTCAGAAGCAAACAGTGGATGGTTTGGCGGAAACTAGAGAGGCTTTGCGAATATTGACAGAAAAATTACAAGGAATTGCATCTATTAATGAGAAAGGGACCACTTCATAGGAGCCGAGAAATGGGAGATCCACACCATCTAAATCAACCAAATCTATTTTCTTGCCTGCAGATGAGCCACTAGTACCAAATCTAGCCATTAATCTAGTGGAAGAGGTTACAGGTAATTTGATTACATTAAGAGCTACTTACAATGGCTTAGATGATGACTTTCGTAGTTCAGTTCCTTTTAGAGAATATGTGGATATGATGAACGCTTTGATGCCCAAGAAAGAGAATAGGAGGGAGCATGACACAAGTGGAAGAGAGCTCAAAAATAAAATAAGCAAGTTTACAGCACCTACTTTTGATGGAACAAATAAAATTTCAGCTAGAGCATGGCCACAAAAATTACAAACTTTCTTCACACTTAACCCCATGAAAGAGAGTGATGCTATTCAATTTGCAAGTCTACACTTGGAAGATGCAGCCTATGATTGGTGGTATCATGGAATGACTACTCACGGTCATGATCAGGTAACTACATTTGAAGATTTCAGTCAAAGGGTGATAGATAGATTTGACCTCAAGGATGATGAAGAGTACTTTAAAGAATTGTCAAAGTTGAAGCAAACCAAATCAGTTAATGAGTATATAGAAGAATTTCAAAAAGTGGCTGTTATGGTACCTGATATGAGTGAAAAGAGGATCATTTATCTTTTTCTTGATGGTTTAGAAGATTCTGTTAAGGGTTTGGTTAAGGCTTTCTCACCCTCAACCTTACAGGAAGCTATCAAAAGAAGCTTGCAACTTGAAACTTGCGTGCCTATGAAATCAATCACTAATCAAAAACTCCCAAATCTTTGGCAACATAAGGGAAATTTTCAGAAAAAGACTTTCCCAATACTACCACCAAAATATGTGACAAATGTGGCAAAAAATAAGGTAGATGAAGAGACTAGGAGTGAATTACGAAGGAAAAAGCTTTGTTTTACTTGTAGAGAACCATGGGTTCCAGGACACAGATGTTTGGGGAAAGGTCAAGTGCACTATATTGAAGTTGCTTCAGAATCTGATTCAGATGAGCATGAGGAATTTCATGATACTAAGGAGGAGGTAGAAGAAGAGAAAGTAAAATAAATCAGCAAGGATGGCACTTTAGCAGCATTATCAGGAGTCCCAAGATACCATCCCTTCCGAATTTGAGGAGTACTAGCAGGGCAAAGGTTGACTGTTCTTCTTGATAGTGGGGCAACTCACAATTTTATTGATGAGGGATTTGTCATGAAAAGAGGGCTTAAAGCAGAAGATTTTGAGGGATTCAATGTTATTGTAGCTGATGGATTCACTATGCCTTGCACACGGGTGGTGAAACAACTCAAGATGACCTTAGGAGATTATGATTTATGTGATGACTTCTATGTGGTTGGTATTGGGGAGATAGATCTTGTATTGGGTGTTCAATGGTTGCACTCTATCGGAGGCTATTACATGAGCCATCAAACTATGGAGTTTAAATTTCATTCCAATGGGAAAGAAGTCATATTGAGAGGGTTATCGAATGGAGCACCTAAGGCAGTCTCTGCAAAGAGGATGAAGAGGACTTTTTGAAGAGGATAAGTAACATGGGCAGCAGGAGTCATAATCCAACCAACAAGCTCTCCAAAGAATCAAGGTAATTTCCATTTTGAAATTCAAAATATTCTTGATAAGCATAGTATAGTTTTCAATGATTTGCCTCCAGGATTACCACCAGATAGAGGTTTTGAGCATGTTATAGAGTTAGAACAGGGTGCCAAACCAGTTATAACAACCCCATACTGCCATCCAAGAGGTTATAAGGAAGAAATTGAAAAAACTATTAAAGAACTCCTGGACATGGGATTCATAAGGCCTAGCTCTAGTCCATTTGCATCATCTGTGGTACTTGTCAAGAAAAAGGATGGTACAATGAGAATGTGTATAGACTACAAGGCTCTAAACAAGAAGACCATAAAAAATAGGTATCCCATACCACGCATAGATGAACTCATTGATGAGTTACATGGTGCTGTATACTTCTCAAAAATTGACTTAAGATCAGGCTACCATCAAATCTGAATGAGGAGTGAAGATGTGGAAAAGACTGTTTTCAGATGTCACTATGGGCACTTTGAATTTTTTGTTATGCCATTTGGACTCACTAATGCACCTGCAACATTCCAATCTTGTATGAATAAGGTATTCAGTCAGCATCTTCAAAAATTTGTTTTGGTATTTTTTGATGATATCTTGATATACAGTAAAACATGGGAAGAGCATCTAAAGCACATAGACACTGTTTTGGGAATCTTCGAGCAGAAATCCTTCTATGCTAAGCTATCTAAATGTGAGTTTGGTTTGATAGAGATCCTATATTTGGGACATATTATAAGCTCTAAAGGAGTACAGGTTGATCAACAAAAAATCCAGGCAATTTTGGATTGGCCTCCACCCACTAATCTTACATAGTTGAGAGGTTTCTTCGGGTTGTGTAGCTACTATAGGAGATTTGCCAAGGGATTTTCTCAGCTTTCTGCCCCCTTGACTGATTTGACAAAGAAAGGAGCTTTTTTTTGGACAGAAGAGGCACAAAAAACATTTGATAAGCTTAAGGAGGTAATGAGTTCATGCCCTGTGCTTGCAATTCCAGATTTCTCTTTACCTTTTGTTGTTGAATGTGATGCTTTGGGAGAAGGTATAGGGGCTGTCCTAACTCAAAGGGGACATCCAATAGCATTTGAGAGTCGAAAATTAAATCAATCAGAGAAAGGGTACTCCATCTATGATAAAGAAATGTTGGCAATCATGCATGCACTTCATAAGTTTAGACAATATTTGGTATGTGGGAGATTCATTGTAAAGATAGACCATAACAGCCTTAGGTTCTTCTTGAACCAAAGGGATTTGAATGATCGTCAACAAAAATGGGTAAGCAAATTGCAAGCTTATGATTTTGATATTGTATACATGAAAGGAAAGAATAATGTGGTTGCTGATGCTCTCTCAAGAAAGCCCACTTTGTGTTCCTTATCATCTATCTCTGCTGATTGGAAAGTCTCCATAATTTTAGAGTATGCTAAAGATTCATTTGCCACCAAGATTTTGGATAAGTTAGTGGATGATAACAGGTACAAGGGTTTTGATGAATTGATTTATTACAAGAACAGGATCTTCTTAGTGTCAGGGTCAAAAACTAAGGAGAGGATATTGAGGGCCTTTCATGACACACCTTTGGCTGGTCACCAGGGATACTTCAAGACATACAGGCAAATTTGAGAGCGGTTTTCATGGAAGGGTATGAAGGAGGATGTCCTTAAACACATTAAGGAATGTATGGTATGCCAACAAAGCAAGAGTGAGCAAAATTTTTCTGCAGGGTTGTTGCAGCCACTTCCTATTCCCGAACAAAAATGGGAAAGTATTTCCATGGATTTCATCACTGGGTTGCCCAAGGTTCAAGGTAAGGATTGCATATATGTGGTGGTAGATAGACTAACTAAGTATGCACATTTCTTTCCTATCACATCTGATTTCAAGGCATCACAAGTGGCCGAATTGTTCTTCAAGGAAATTTTTAGAATACATGGTTTGCCTAGAAACATTGTTAGTGACCGGGACAGTAGATTACTCAGCTCTTTTTGGAAGGAGCTCTTTCATTTGGCAGGAACTGAACTCACTCCCAGTACTAGCTATCACCCTCAAACAGATGGACAAATAGAGATAGTTAATAAATGGATAGAAGGATATTTGAGGAACTATGTTTCAAATCAACAACATGCTTGGGTGAAATGGTTACACCTAGGGGAGTATTGTTACAATACATCTCATCACATGTCTATTGGTATGCCTCCTTTTCATGCTCTTTATGGTTATGATGCCCTTTCCTTTGTTGATCTAATACTTTTCGATAGCAGAGTACCCGCTGCAAGTGATTTCATCAAGCAAAGCCAAGACATAATAAGGTCCCTCAAGGATAATCTACAACATGCACAAAACCAACAAAAGATATATGCTGACAGGAAAAGGATTGAAAGATCTTTTGAGGTGGGAGATTTGGTATTTGTTAGGTTGCAGCCATATAAGCAAAGCACCTTGAAGAGAAGTGGGGCAGAGAAACTCAAGCCAAGGTTCTATGGGCCTTATAAAATCATCAAGAAGGTAGGAGAGGTAGCTTATGAATTGGAGCTCCCACCAAATAGAAAAATACATAATATTTTTCATGTATCTTGCTTAAAGAAGGTTCTAGGCCAGCAAACCATAGTATCTACAGAATTACCACCTCTTGATGATGAAGGGAAATTAGTTTTGATACCAGAAGAGATTTTGGATACAAGAGAGAAAAGGTTGAGAAATAGGAGCATCATAGAGCATTTGGTCAAATGGAAAGGATTACCACTAGAGGATGCAACTTGGGAAGGAGAAAATATTCTTGAGAATTCCAACCTTCATTGCTTGAGGACAAGCAATATTTGGGAGGGGAGGACTTGTCATGTCCCCTATTCAAATAATTAAAAAAAAAAAAAAACTTTGTTAAGGCAGGCAGGCTCCAAAAAGGTGAAATTTTGGAAAAAGGGGTTAATCTTTGGAAACCAATGGACTAATAAATAAAAATTATTATTAATTTATATTTTGTTAACCCCTCTTGTACGTGAGTTAGGGTTATGCCCTCTTTAAAAGGGGTTTGGAGGCATTTTGGGCTCATTCTACATCTTGATTCTTGCTAATTTTCTTGTTGTTCTTCAGAGGCTGCCAAACCTGTGGAGAAGGAGACCCAAGAATGGGAGTTTTCAGGTTTCTAGGAATGCTAAGGACGGGAGTTTGAAGCCATTCTATGTGCATGCTCATACAGAGTTTGCCTTTGTGCTGAATAGTGCCGATTTGGGTGTTTTCGGGGTTGTTTTTTGGTTTGAGTTTGGGTTTTCAGTTGAGTGTTTCATATCAGTTTGGTTTGCTGCTGTATTTCATACTTTATGATGTTAAAATAGAGCTGAATATATGTATTGGGTCGTGATTAAACTTCTGAGATAGTTTATGAGTGTTTTGTGGTGTTTCCGGGCATTTTTGTGTTAATTTCGGGAGCCCGATTGAGCATAGTTTTTCCCTACATTTGTGAGCTGTTGTGTAAAGGCTATACAAATATGGAAATGTCATTTTGTAGGCTGTTATGCTGCTGAAATTTCTGTAAAAATATCCATTTTCAGATTTATTAATAATTTGTGAAGTTGTGAAGTTTTTGGCACTAATTTGGACATACCCGATTTGGGTTTTATTGGGAAATTGGCAGATCTTTGTAATATTGGTTGTTTGATTTTAAAGTTTTGATTTGAGGCTGGAAATATCATAAAAAATCAGTAAAGGGACATTTCATTTAGTTCTTCCTCGTTGTTATTAAGAGCCATTCTATTATTTGAATCTCTTGTTTTTACCTCTTCTCTACTCTTCATACCACATGAAAATAAAGAGTGTCATAACTTCTTACACTTTACAACCCTCAAGTGCCAAAATAAATTTCAAAACTCCTTCTTAGTTTTGAATTTGAATTGTGCATGTACTTGTCATGTAATAATTCTTACTACCTATGAGTAGGTACCTAGCTTCATAAGCATGCATTTCTTCTTGTGAGTCTACATCTAGCTTCTTTTGTTGTGTTCTTCTATCACTTTGACGTAGATTCCTATCACATCACTTTTCCTTATTTTCCTTTCATCATGTTACACCACTGGGAACCCTTCATGTTTTATCCTAGACCAACTACTCACTTTTCCTAGTTACTTATCATGACTTCCATAGTCATATTCTTCATTTTGACTGGTGGGAGGTTCTACTAATGGTGGTTCTTGCTTGACCCTATGTGTCTCTTCCTTTAGTACTTGCCAATGAATGAAAACATGAAAAGCTTTAGTCTTCACTCTTTTTTAAGTCATCATTCCTAGTTTACTCACTAAGGCCATCAATCCTCATGTCCTTTCATGTTTTTCTTTCTTATTATGTGGGTGTGATATGACATTAAGTGTCTATATATGTTGAGCTATGTATCTGATCCATATGCTTATTTTTAATATGTTTGTGATGGATTTTTTTAATTTTTTTTGATGTTATAGGTGTAATCACCCAATAATGATCATCTAGACTATAAGTCCCTTTCTATCATTTTTGCATAATTTATCTATTACTCATCTTTTCTCAAATCTTCAAAAATCCATTTATTCGATTATTACCTATGGTTTGACCACTTTATCCTAAGTGTTTTATTTAACTTAAAGAATTTTCTCCCTCTTAATTAACTGAAGTCCCCAAAAT